>OU342745.1:65921543-66644213 GCA_910589775.1 Avena eriantha | reverse complement strand
GTTCTTCTAAAGAAACCACATAAGGATCCATCAGTGTCATTGCATTTCTGTTCTTTTCATGAACCACACATAAGGATGGGCCCACCAGTGTCATTGCATGTCTGTTCTTTTCATGGACCACACCCACTGTCAGTGCATGTCTGTTCTATTCATGAACCACACCCAGTTTCACTGCATGTCTGTTCTTTTCATGAACCACATAAGGATCTACTAGTGTCATTTCACGTCTGTTACTTCCATAAACCACATATGGATCCACCTAGTGTGATTGCACGTCTATTCCTCTAAACAAACCACATAAGGATCCACCAGTGTCATTGGATGTGTGTTCTTCTCATGAACCACAACCACTGTCATTGCATGTGTGTTCTTCTAAACGAACCACATAAGGATCCACAAGTGTCATTGCTTGCCTGTTCTTTTCATGAATCGCATAAGGATCCACCAGTGTCATTGCATGTCTGTTCTTTTCATGAACCACACCCAGTTTCACTGCATGTCTGTTCTTTTCATGAACCACATAAGGACCTACCAGAGTCATTGCATGTCTTTTACTTCCATAAACCACATATGGATCCACCTAGTGTGATTGCATGTCTGTTCCTCTAAACAAACCACATAAGGATCCACCAGTGTCATTGGATGTGTGTTCTTCTCATGAACCACACCCAGTGTCATTGCATGTGTGTTCTTCTAAACAAACCACATAAGGATCCACCAGTGTCATTGCCTGTCTGTTCTTTTCATGAAACACATAAGGATCCACAAGTGTCATTGCATGTCTGTTCTTTTCATGAATCACATCTAGAGTCATTGCATGTCTTTTACTTCCATAAACCACATATGGATCCACCTAGTGTGATTGCATGTCTGTTCCTCTAAACAAACCACATAAGGATCCACCAGTGTCATTGCGTGTCTGTTCTTTTCATGAACCACACCCAGTGTCATTGGATGTGTGTCCTTTTCATTAACCATAGCTAGAGTCATTGCATGTATGTTACTTCCATAAACCACACATGGATCCACCGATGTCATTGCATGCCTCTTCTTTTCATGAACCACACCCAGTGTCACTGCATGTCAGTTCTTTTCATGAACCACATAATGATCTACCAGAGTCATTGGATGTGTGTTCTTCTCATGAACCACACGTGGATCCACCGGTGTCATTGCATGTCTGTTCCTCTAGACAAACCACATAAGGATCCAGCAGTGTCATTGGATGTGTGTTCTTTTCATGAACCACACCAAGTGGCATTACATGTGTGTTCTTCTAAACAAACCACATAAGGATCCACCAGTGTCATTGCATTTCTGTTCTTTTCATGAACCACACATAAGGATGGGCCCACCAGTGTCATTGCATGTCTGTTCTTTTCATGGACCACACCCAGTGTCAGTGCATGTCTGTTCTATTCATGAACCACACCCAGTTTCACTGCATGTCTGTTCTTTTCATGAACCACATAAGGATCTACTAGTGTCATTGCATGTCTGTTACTTCCATAAACCACATGTGGATCCACCTAGTGTCATTGCACGTCTGTTCCTCTAAACAAACCACATAAGGATCCACCAGTGTCATTGGATGTGTGTTCTTCCAATGAACCACAACCACTGTCATTGCATGTCTGTTCTTCTAAACAAACCACATAAGGATCCACCAGTGTCATTGCCTGTCTGTTCTTTTCATGAATCGCATAAGGATCCACCAGTGTCATTGCATGTCTGTTCTTTTCATGAACCACACCCAGTTTCACTGCATGTCTGTTCTTTTCATGAACCACACCCAGTTTCACTGCATGTCTGTTCTTTTCATGAACCACATAAGGACCTACCAGAGTCATTGCATGTCTTTTACTTCCATAAACCACATATGGATCCACCTAGTGTGATTGCATGTCTGTTCCTCTAAACAAACCACATAAGGATCCACCAGTGTCATTGGATGTGAGTTCTTCTCATGAACCACACCTAGTGTCATTGCATGTGTGTTCTTCTAAACAAACCACATAAGGATCCACCAGTGTTATTGCCTGTCTGTTCTTTTCATGAACCACATAAGGATCCACAAGTGTCATTGCATGTCTGTTCTTTTCATGAATCACAGCTAGAGTCATTGCATGTCTTTTACTTCCATAAACCACATATGGATCCACCTAGTGTGATTGCATGTCTGTTCCTCTAAACAAACCATATAAGGATCCACCAGTGTCATTGCGGGTCTGTTCTTTTCATGAACCACACCAAGTGTCATTGGATGCGTGTTCTTTTCATTAACCATAGATAGAGTCATTGCATGTATGTTACTTCCATAAACCACACATGGATCCACCGATGTCATTGCATGCATGTTCTTTTCATGAACCACACCCAGTGTCCCTACATGTCAGTTCTTTTCATGAACCACATAAGGATCCACCTAGTGTCATTGGATGTGTGTTCTTCTCATGAACCACACGTGGATACACCTAGAGTGATTGCATGTCTGTTCCTCTAAACAAACCACATAAGGATCCACTAGTGCCATTGCGTGTCTGTTCTTTTCATGTACCACACCCAGTGTCATTGCATGCGTGTTCTTTTAATTAACCATAGCTAGAGTCATTGCATGTCTGTTACTTCCATAAACCATGCATGGATCCACCGATGTCATTGCATGTCTGTTCTTTTCATGAACCACACCCAGTGTCATTGCATGGGTAGCCGTTAGACCGAGTCTTCTAGAAGGCACGCTCTAACACAGTTGTTCTGCTTAACGATTGTTACATACCATTCGATTGGGGCGCTTGGACGATTGGGATGGTCTTCGTGAGAGCGATCCGTGAGTAGGCTGTTCTGCGGCATGATTGGCCACGCTTGCGTTGGACAAACTGGCAACACCAGGAGCTCCCCTGTTTTGAGTGTCACGTCTCACGAGTTCAGTGGGCCACATCCCAGTGTCACGTCCCCATTACTTCTCTTCCTCCCCGTACTTCTCTTCCTTACCCTCGAAGCCACTTTCCCCACTTCACTCCCATCCTGCCGTAGCCGCTAGCCGACGGCGCCTCCATCCCAATCCCCTCTCCGGCAGCCACCCCCACCCCTCTCGCCATGGGTTCAAGGGAAGACAACGAGAAAACGCGTCGTGACAACAGGGACGGTGATTTCTATGTGAGTCGTCTCATCTCTATTTCTATCATCTGTGGCCAGTTATCTATTTTTTGAGCTAGATCTAATCTGTTTACTCATGCGCGTATGATGTGTTAGGCCAACCAGACGATGTATGACTCCGACTATCACGGTTTAGAGGATGAAGACAATCCTCTGGTATGTAAACACGGATATGTGCCCGCTAAATTTGTAGCCTTCGAAGGACAAAACATAGGCAGGAGGTTTCTACGGTGTCAAGGACATCGTGCAATGATGCAAGGTGAAAGTTGTGGTGTTGTCAAATGGGTAGATCTAGAGTGGCCCAAATCGATGCAGAAAACGCTGGACAAACTATGGGAAATGACTGTCGAGTTGAAAGAATCCGTATTCAGCTCACTTCTTGACAGTGTTGAGATGAAGCTATGGGAACCAGTTGACACGACCAAGCATAAGCGAGATCTCAGGTGGGTGCAAGACAAGGTTATCAAAGTCGAGAAGGAGAGGGACGCGGCGTTGGCCCTGAAGGCTAAAGCAGAGCAAGAACTGACTCAAGTAAGGAACGATCTCCACCAGGCCAAAGTCCTGCAGTACACAACTACGAGTATTGACAAGTGCATGAGGAAAAATGCAGAGAAACAATTGAAGCTGGGCAAGGAAGATGATAAAAGGAAGGAGCAGATAATTCGATCCTTGCTCTCACAGGAAGATGCGCATCGGGCCAAGATTAGGAAGATCAAGGAGATGTGTGATAACTAGTTCTATTTAGCTTAAGCTCCGTGCCTTTTTAAGTTGTAATATTTGTACTTGTTAACCTAGCGGTCTGAACTATTGGTCCCGGATTCCAGGGAGGAAAAAAATTGCTCTGACCCCGCATTAATTTGTGGAAGAATTTGTGATTTAGATCAATTTCTGTCTCGATTTAGATCTCTGTCCTGGATTGGGAATGTAACCGTGGACCAAAGACACCTTTTCTACTAGTGTATTCTGACACTGGTGGTTTTTTTAAACGTAATCTACATGGATTGTGCCGCATGAAAATGGCACAACCACAATTTATAAAGTGGAAGCACGTACACCCGGTTACTGGAGATCCGGGAGCTTCGCCAGATGCAGGGGATGCAGGAGCAGAGAGGCGGTGAGATAGACGGGCTCAATATTAGGCCAGAAAGTGGTACCCATTTCCTCCTCATATGGGCATTATCGGTGAGAACATTGTTGTTCATGTTGCCACGTCGTTGTGCAGCATCTGAAATAAGTTGCTACTTCGTGGAGTGTGGCAGCTTAAATAATTTATTTATGTGTCACTTACATTCCATCCTATTTGGAGACCTCCTGCCCCTCAGCAATCGTGGAACCAGTGGATCCTTGCTTTCAGATACCAGTGGCACAATCACAATTTCGGATTCAACTACTGACTCGGGCGTTTCCAAACCCTAATTCGTGGTACATTTTACTCAGAGAACATGGGTAGATTGTTTCACCTAGCAACATGCCACACACAGAGCGATCAAAATTTAACAGAATTACATATATAGGTTCAAGTTCAACACATTACTATGCATCTTCATTGCCAGCAGCCTTCTTCCGCAGCCTGGGTGCCAAGCCTTCACGTCTAATGGCTTCTTCATTTCCTGCCTTCTTCCTCTTCCTTGGTGCCAATTTTCTTAGCTTCACGTACTCTGCATCGCCGGGACAATGGGCACCAGAATCGTGTCCAGCATCATCTTTCCACTCGTTTTTAATTTCTTCGGGCAGCAAAATGACATCTTTCCACTCGTTTTTAATTTCTTGGGCAGCAAAATGACTGACCCGGCAGTCATGTTTCTAACCTTGCGGTGCTTCCTGTCAAAGAAACAAGACTGTTGCATAACTGTCCAATATCTACAGAGTAAATAAAAAAAATTACAATTCAGCACAAACATGCGAACCCCAAGAGACTTTTGCTTACCAGGAGCTAATTGGGTTCGAGTAACCACCCTGTCCAAGAATAGAACGGCGACTCCCAGTTGCAGCAGCTTCCACATCCAGTACATCACATTTCAGCTCAAACATGGCAGCCGAAGCATACCTTTTCATCAACCCAATTAGCTGACTGTCACACGTTATAGGAACCATGATGCCATGTTCATCCATGAAGCTGAACTTTGCAGTCTGCTTCGGCCATAATTCAACATGATTACGCAGAGCAACAACCATACCAGATATAGTGCAGATCTGCGCAGGCGCTTCTTCCATCGTGAAACAATGGTGTCCATACCTCTTGCCCTTAGAGTCGTACCTATAGAGGACCACCGTAACCAGGTAAGGGGGGTCCGCGCAGATCCCACTTGACAGAAAACTATGGACAAAATATGTTTGTCAGCGATGGGCTAACAAACAATTTGAGGTTCAGTAGCCAGCTAGCAGTTGTAACTAGTGTGAATAGCAAAGAGAAGGGTAGATACCCCGCTTGTAGACAAAACTTCTTCTTTCTTGATAGTAGGATCTGCCATCCTCCGAGCTGCTCGGCTCATTGGCGGTGGAGGCGGGCTAGAGCCTCGCAACGGCGGCTACGGCATGCGCCATTGGAGCTCGGTATCAACGACTAGGCGCAGCAACTTGGCCCCGGAAGTCAAATGTCTGAAGGGATCGTCCTGCCTGGAGGGTGGATTCCGACGCCACCGGTGCTAGGGTAAAGCTAGGAATGGATTTGTGAAATTGGTCAACGCATCCAATCCACTTGGCTGCTCGATTTTCCTAAGAGGTTGCCGCGTTGCTGCCCGCGTCACGGACAGATAACCGACATGTGGGTCCCGACCGTCTACTTCACGGGGCGGTTTAACGGAATGTTTGTATTTGGCAGGGGTGAGATGAGTTTGCCTCGAAATGGCCCCTCTCAATAGTTGGCGGCCCAACTTTTCGAAACGTGGTAATTTTAGGCAACTTAGGTACCGCCATGCGCTGGCCTGCCAACTTTGGTACCACAGAAAAACAATCCCCCTGGCACCCCCTCGGCCTCCCCTTCCGCCTATAAGATGCCCTCGGGACGAAAACCCTAAGTGCCCGATCAAAAATCCACGAAAGAGTCTGTAGCCACTGTCATCTCCATCCCTAGATCGGGAGGGATCTGAAGCTCTTCCCGACACCCTGCCGGAGAGGGGAATTCACCCTGGAGGCCTTCTTCATCACCATGCAAGCCTCCAGTGTGATGCGTGAGTAGTTCATCCTTGGACTACAGATCCATGTAGTAGCTAGATGGCTGGTTCTCCTTCTTTTTGCTTTCATGTTTAGATCTTGTGAGCTCCGTTCATGATCAAGATCATCTATTTGTAATTCTGCATGTTGTGTTTGCGGGGATCCGATGGATATTGAGATGCTATTTCAGATTGATTATTGATTCTATCATGTCTTTGTTATTTGTGATCTTGCATGCTTTCCGTTGTTAGTAGCTATCTTGGCCAAGTAGATGCTAGCAACTCCAAGAGTTAGTATTTATGCAAACTTTTACTTCTTTCCATTCGATATGTTTAATCCTTTGTTTTCCGCAAAACACGGTGAGATTGACAACCTCATCGCAAGTTGGGGACAAAGTTCCGTGGTTGTGTTGTGCAGGTCTCCACGTTGCTACTAGCACCGGTAGTGCGCCCCTGCCAAAGCTCAGCTAGTAACACCTTTGGGGTGTTTCCTTGCTCCTACTAGTTCCATTTAACCTTGGTTTCATACTGAGGGAAACTTGCTGCTGTGCTCATCATACCTTCCTCTTGGGGTTCCCAACGAGCTCTACATCAACACCGCTCTAGCATTTTTCGGGCGCCATACATAGAGCCATCACACCCCTGGCCCTCCACTCACTCTCTCACTTGCCACTTTCTTCTACCTCCCGAGTAAACTCTAGTTCATTGCTCAAAATCGCGTTCTTGCTGTGTTTTCCCTTGATTTCTCGATCTCCTTGCTCAGCCCATCTTTGATGCTGAAATTTGGAGCATTTGTTCTCCGGTATGTGACTCCTCTGCTTGTCCAAGTAGATTTATGTTTAGTGGATTATATCTTGAGTATTTTGCTGCTATAGGTGATAGGTTATGAGAGCTTGTAAGCTTGTTTGATGCTTAGAGATATATTTTTGATGCATGTTTAGGCCTCTTACAAGTTCCTATGAGTAGTGCCCTTCATTATATATTCACTTTGCAATCACTTGTTTAATAGGTGTTTAAATTTCAGAATAGAAGATGAATGAGCATCAACTAAACCAGCATGAACTATGGGTGCCTGAGGTTATGAAGGTTCACCGGGAGGAGGAAGTTTTTCCTTCCATTTATCCATGCTCTGAATTCATGAGAGCTGCAGGAATTCTCCAGGATTTCCACACTTTGGTTTCTAATGCAGGGTTGGAGCACTTTTTGGAAGATGAATCTTGTCAATTTGTGAACCTATCCATACCTGTGGTGCAGAACTTTCAATTTAGTTACTCTTTGCCTAACCCCATGGTCCACTACAAAATTTACAATATTGCTGTCGATCTTTCTCTCGATGACTTTTGTGCAGCTATTAAGGTACCTAAGTGGGGATCATGTAGAAGGACTAAAGAGCGACCTGCACCACTCATGGATTTATACGCAGAAATTTTCCAAGGGAGCAGTTTCTCGAAGGAGAGTGGAAAAATCCATAACATTCATCTTCCCTCCATTCACTACTTTGCCTACTTTATTGCCAAGTGTGTTCTCGCTAGGAAAACTGCCAATAAGTTATCCTCATATGATTTAGCATTCATCTCTACTGCTCTTAAACGAGATATGTCTTACAACTTGGGTGCTTTGATAGCTTTTCGTCTTGCTGCTAACCGCGAGAAATGTGGAATTTGTGGGGGCCTTATTGCTTCTCGTTTACTAGCATTGCATGGTTTAATGCCTCATCATCTAGACCTATAGTTTCCCATAGAAAGGCTTGATCTTAATTCTATGATACCGCATAAATTTGTTTCCTCGTGGGCTAGTTTGGGTGAGTTGTCTTATGAAATAACCTTTCTCAAAGCTGGTTGGAGAAAGAGCAAGTCCGAGCATGTTGTCCTTTTGCCCGCACCTGTTCTGTTTAACCTTGATAACAGGGTAGGATGGTCCCTCACAGAGGAGGAGCTTGATACGTACTTGGGAGAGCTCTCCCAACAGGAGCGAGATACTAGAAGGGAGGTCACAGATGATTCGGTCCAGCCCTCGAATGAGGGGGAGTCTTCATATTAGTAACCTACCTATGATTGGGGAGCTTCTTCTTCTTCCCACGAGCTTAACTACGATCATTCATACAATGACCCGCCTGCTTGGAACCCCTACTCGTATCTGGATTGATACGCACTTAGGCAAAAAGCCTAAGCTTGGGGGAGGCACACCAACACCACACTCATCTCCTTATCATTTTGCATCGGTACTTTGTATATTCATGTTTCGTTCTCTTTTTAGTTTTCGTTCTTTCTTTGCTTTTGCTTTCTAAAACACAAAAAGACCAAAAATATTTATTTTGTTTCTCTTTGGTTTGCTTCTTCCTTTTTGCCCTGGTTTGCTTGCTTTGTTTGAACTATTCGAAAAACCCAAAAAGATTTTGCTTTGTTTGTTCTTCCTTTTTGGTTCTTGCTTTAAAAATCGAAAACACCAAAAATATTTGTTATTCTTCTTTGGTTTTGTGAGTTTGTTGCAGGGTTCAGCAGTCCTCAGTGGATATTGGTTTCATGTTATTATTCAAGCCACACAAGTGAAGGGCAATAATGAGGATTAATGACAACTTGATGTGTGGTAAGAGGCTAGTAACGAACTCTATTTGTTTTCATTTTTGTACATATACTCATCATTGTGGGCATGCTTAGCCTGTTCGAGTAGGGTGTATGTTATTTATGGATGCTTAGTAGTTCTTGCTTTCATATGATTAGTTCCAGCTTGCTACTAGTTTGTAGCATGTCTTATGAATGTTTGCTTGCATTACTCTATTCATAACTTGGTATGACACCGTGGTATCCTCCTCTGAATGTTTCATTTGAATTGACTTGGCACATGCTCACGCATGCATATGACTGAAATAATCAGTTGAGCCTCAATGAATTATTTTGCCTTGAGGGTCTACAATCACTTTCATGCCATGATTAGTCCTGTTTTGTTGCAAGCATGATTATGACAGCTATTGCTCTCTCGTTTGTCGCTCCCTTACTATTTCTAGCCTTCACTTGCACTCAGTATCTTTCACTCATGTTTCCAACTCCCTAAGACCAAATATTGCCAAAGTGTCCACCATACCTACCTATTAGCATCATTTGCTATTTCCGTGCATATTCAATATGCCTTGTTTTCTTCCGAATAAAATGTTTGCTTGTTATGAGAAAGTTAGTTAGTAAAGCTCTCAAGATGGCACACTTTATTTTCTTGCACTTAATAAACTTGAACCATTGTGTCCTTATTTGTTTCGTATATGCTTGCGCTTTATAAGTTGAAGTTAGCAGAACCATGTATCATGGGGAACGCTTTCAACATTGCGCTGGTACTTAGTACCTCGTTGATATCTTTTTCCTTTGCCTATGGATCCCGGCGGTGTGAAATAAAAGTGGAACTTGTAAGATCATGGATGTTGGGGGGATACCCCCGGGTAGGGTCATGCCGGGGTATAGAGGCCGAGTTAGCCGAGGTACGGCAAGGTCAAAGCGTATGCTGGCCGAGTCACCTCAAGGCAGGCCGACTTACGGAATGACCGGGACCGGAGGATGTCCACCTGACTGTGTCCCGACCGACGTATGTCGTATGCCGGCAGACTTTTTGTAACTTGTACGCAGGTACCCACGGGGTCGGATTAACCAGGCATGATCCGGGTTATATCAGGCTTGCAAGAGAAGGAAGGTATCCCACTGGTCAAAAGGTGGTCTCTGTGCACAGGAGCGTGAGCAAAGCGAACAGAGGGAGGGACCAGCGAGGCGTGGCCGGTAGAGGTGACGCAACCTATGTTGGCTGACGCTGGCGCCGCAGAGGCTTATGTAGCCTCTGCATGGCTTACGAAGGCAAAAGGTGACCCGGTCGGTTTGCTATTTTGGGAGAGGCATATTCCCAGGAATATGCCTCCACGTATGCCCTAGCTAGTAGCCTGGCCTCCCCTTTATAAGGAGCGCCAGGACCTCAGTAGAGGGGGATCGCGAGTGACTGGCTCGCGCGTGGGTAGTTGGTTCATTGAGTAGAAGTAGTGGTGAGAGTAAGAGAGCTTCTTCTTCCTCCTCTCCCCAATACAGCTCAAGGAGCATCTGTAAACTTGGTGAACTAAGAGAATACAAAACATCTATGTATGGAATCACCACACTATCCCTCCCTCGATTCCTCTAGTGCATATTGGCCCCACCTTTAGCCTATCCATGGCATCTGCCGTGACGCCACCACGACAGTTGGCGCCCACCGTGGTGCTAGCGGCGCTAGCAGGAGTGAAGATCCGGACGGGAAGCATCATCGGCAACGGCGAGCGCATCGTCTCTGGGCTTGTTCAGCGCTTTGGAGTGCTGGACTACGTCAGCGACAATGCTGGTTGCTTCGGCAAGCGACCTCCACCATGCAATGGCGTCTTCGTCAAGCTTGGAGCCCATAGGATCTACGTCGGCGTCGATGTGTCTTGCGTTCACCCGCGGCACGTCGTCGAGGGAGGCGAGCCACCCCTTAGCGCGGCTCATGGTGCGCGTATCACTCGCTCCCCTGACCGTGCTGAGGTGATAATGACATCGCCTAACGCTGCTGCGAGCAAGGACCCGGCACAAGATTCGGAGGTAACACCCAAGGCACCCAGGAAAAGTAGAGGTCCTCCGCTAGAGAGGCCAGAGAATGTGCTGCAGCAGGCAATAGATAGCTTAGCTAGCCCCATAGCACTTGTGGTAGATCCGGCTCAGGCACAGGCTGAGTTAGAGGAAACTAGGCAGAAAATACTAGAGGGTACGAAAAAGATAGTCGTGGATCAGCAGTCGTTGAACATGACGCTGCGCGAGTACGCAAAAGCAAATAAGGTAGATGCTGTAAAAGTAAAAGGGAGAAACCTCATTAGTGAAATGAACAAAGAGGGTGAGACTAGAGTTGAGGAATCAGAGAACATTTTGTCCATGGGGCTGATAAGGTACAGCACCCTGGCAAAGAACCTCAGAGCAGCAGATGCAGCGGCATCCGAGTTAGAAGGTTTGACGGGTGAAGCCCGGCAAAGACAGCAGGAGAGGGTCAACGAGTTAGTTCGGATCGCTAACAGACAGAATGAAGAGTTACTCAGGGCTAACCCGGCAAGAGCAGAGGCTTCCAAGGTCGTTTATTCGGCAGTGGGTAACCCGGAGAAATCTGCTGGAGCCGCATCGTCCCCTCATGATGGCCCAAGAAGAGAGGAAGTGGTAACCTCGACAAGGAGAAATAAACAGATAGTCCCGTATGACCCGGCGAGGGCAGGGAAAGGAAAAGCAATACAAGGAAATGAGGATCGACAAAGTGTCAGCCGAGGTGAAGCTGGCCGAGGTAACCGTGACCAAGGCAATGCCGGTCAGAGAAACACTGGAAACGGCAATGCCGGACAGCGTAACTCAGCGGGTGCAGGGCAACCGCAGCAGCGGAATATACCACGGCAAGAGCAAAGTGCCGGCCAAGGTATGCGAAAGAGATGTGCTCCACAAGAGCAAGACATATACAACGATGGAGATTCGGAAATGGTGAATGCAGGATACCATAGGCCAGATCATCATGTGATAGGGTCAAGGTTGGGAAGCAAGAACTTGCTGCCTGATGACGCCAGGTTAAAACTGGATCGGCTCTATAGGTCGGAGCTAATTGAGGGGCAAGGTCCTCCAGGTCCAGCGTGCTTTGGACCCCGGATCATGAAAGAGCCTCCGGTACCCAACTTCCAGTTACCTAGAGGCACGGAAACATATGACAGCAGCACCAAGCCGGAGGATTGGTTAATCAACTACGCAACGACAGTGAAAATTGCGACAGGCAATTTGAGATGGGCAGTGAGATACGTACCTCAGATGTTGGAGGGGCCATCGAGGGTAGGGTTAAACAATTTACCACCCGGTAGTATCAACTGCTGGATCAATTTTGATGAAATGTTCGTCAGTAACTTCTCGAGCACATATCAGAGGCCAAATAGGCCATAGACCCTAGCAATGTGCAAGCAAATACCAAATGAAACAGAGCGGGAGTTCCTAACCCGCTGGTGCACCGTGAGAAACTCATGTGAAGGCGTGATTGAGTCTTAGGCCATAGCTTGGTTTGCATAAGGGTGTAGATATGCAAGCATGCTGTGGCAAAGGTTACAAAGGGATATGCCTACTACACTTGCAGAGACAATCCGGATTGCTGATTCGTATGCTTTGGGTGATCCGACTCAACCCTGACTTGTGTCAAACGAGTCAAATGAGGAGTACCATCAGCGAGATGGAGCCGGGTCATCCTGACGAAATGATTACCAGGGTAAGAGAAGAGATGATAGACCGGATTACAGGTGCAGTTCGCAACAAGTTGCTGCTGTAAACCAAGATCAACCCGGAGTAGGGAGTAATCGGAGATCAACCCGGAGGGCAACAATGGACTCCAAGAAATGATGGCAAGAAAACTTGGACGCCTGAACAAAAGAGATAGTAGCAAGAAAAGAAAGACCGACCGAGGTATACGTATGAGGCAATGTTGGATCAGCCGTGCAAATTTCACACGCCAAATCCGAGTAACCCAGTGGGTCACACAACCCAGCAATGTGAGTGGATGAGGAAGATAGAGCAAAGTGGCTCGGGGAATGCTTGGGAACCTCGGAGCGATCAACCTCGACAGGAGTTACCTCGGCAGTAGTTGCTCTCCGGAGCAAATACGCAACAGTTAATGTTACCACCACCTCCGCCGAGGTATGAGAATCATGAAAGAAGGGATGCAGTGCATCAGGTGGAAAACCAACATCAGCCAGATCAAAGGTATCCCGGCAATGAGGGGAGAAATGAATATAGGGAGCACTACCAGAGTTACTGTGTGTTTACCACGGAGGAAACAGATAGAAAAAGCTTGCAGCACCGACATATGGAAGTGAATGTGGTTATGCCGGCAGTGATGAGGTATATGCCTTGGTCGGATCAAGAAATTACCTAGAGTATCAAGGACCATCCCAAGCTCATGACGAGCCCTAGTTCGTATGCATTGGTACTGGACCCAACGTTCATCGGGCCAAATATCAATGTGAGGTTCTCTAAGGTGCTGATTGACAATGGCAGCAACATCAACATTATGTACGTGGATACAATGCACAAGTTGGGTATCTCGGAGAACAAGCTCCAAGCCACAAGGACAACTTTCCATGGTATTGTGCCAGGCACTTCCTGTGAACCCATTGGCAAAGTCCGGGTTGATGTGTTATTCGACACAAGAGATAACTGCCGAACTGAGAATTTGGAGTTTGAGGTTGTGAACTTAGAAAGCGCATATCACGCGTTGCTCTACAGGCCTGCCCTGAACAAATTCATGGCAAGTACTCACATCAGTTACCTGAAGATGAAGTTGCCTGGGCCAAATGGAGTAATTACCATAGCCGGGGATTTCCGACGTTCCAATGAGTGTGCGTTAGCCGGGTCTAACCTGGCCGAGTCACTCGTGATTGCACTAGAAAAGAGAAAGATCCAGGAAGTAGCGGCATTGGCTCAGTCCGCGCAGCAATATATGCTGGCGCTGAGTAACCCGCATGGAAGTGTCTCATTTCAAGCGACAAAGGATACAAAGAAAGTACCTGTTGATGATCTATTCCCAGAGCGCACCGTAACAATTGGTACCGGGTTAAATGAGAAATAGGAAAGCGAGCTCGTCAACTTCCTCCGTGAGAATCGGGACATCTTTGCTTGGTCCACACAGGACTTGCAAGGTGTTCCGAGGGAGTTGGCCGAGCACTCTTTGAATGTGAGACCCGGAGCAAAGCCGGTGAAGCAACCTCTCCGCCGCTTCGCCGAAGATAGGAGAGAAGTCATTGGAGATGAGATAGCTCGGCTCCTCGCTGCCGGGTTCATCATGGAAGTGCTTTACCCGGATTGTCTATCTAATCCAGTGCTGGTGGAAAAGAAGAAAGATGATCCGAATGTGGCAGTGGTTTGGCGTATGTACATCGATTACACGAACCTTGATAAGGCGTGCCCAAAAGATCCATTCCCACTTCCAAGGATAGATCAGGTCATAGACTCTACTGCTGGGTGTGAGTTATTGTCATTCATAGACACATATTCTGGTTTCCACCAGATACCTCTGAACCCGAATGATCAAATAAAGACTGCGTTTATTACCCCGTACGGGGCTTATTGCTACCGCACCATGCCTTTTGGTTTACGTAATGCTAGGGCAACGTACCAAAGATGTATGCAAAAATGTTTACACGACCAAATTGGCCGATATGTGCAAGTGTATGTGGATGATGTGGTTATAAAAACCAAGGAAAGCAAAACGCTCCTTGATGATATCAGGCAAACGTTCGCGAACCTAAGGAGGTTCCGAATGAAGCTTAACCTGGAGAAGTGTACCTTCGGTGTCCCGGCTGGAAAATTACTCGGATTTCTTGTATCCAGCCGAGGAATCGAAGCTAACCAACTAAAATCCGAGCCATAGAGCGAATGGAATTGCCGAAGTGTCTTAACAATGTCCAGAAGTTCACTGGTTGTCTGGCATCCTTAAGTCGGTTTGTATGTCGGATGGGAGAAAAGGCATTGCCTCTCTATCAGCTGATGAAAAAGTCAGACAAGTTCGTATGGACGCTGCAGGCCAATGAAGCCTTCATCCAGTTAAAGAAAATGTTAGGCACTGCACCCGTGTTAGCCTCTCCACTATCAAAAGAGCCAATGTTGCTCTATATAGCCGCAACCAACCGAGTTGTAAGTGCAGTAGTAGTGGTTGAGCGTGACGAAGAGGGTAAGTCAGTGCAAAGGCCAGTCTATTACCTGAGCAAGGTATTATCAGCATCAAAGCAAAACTATCCTCACTATCAGAAGATGGCATATGGTGTGTATATGGCAGCAAAGAAGCTGAAACACTATTTTGAAGAACACCCAATCAAAGTGATATGTGAAGCCCCCATATCTGAAATAATGAGCAACAAGGATGCAAGCGGCCGGATCACAAAATGGGCAATCAAGCTAGCCCCTTATGCTCCACAATACGACAGGAGAGATGCGATCAAGTCTCAGGCTGTGGCCGACTTTTTTGTGGATTGGGCCGAAATGCAATATGATCCACCGTTGCCAGATCCGAACTACTGGAGAATGCATTTTGACGGATCAAAGACGAAACTGGGTTAGGCGCCGGAGTTGTGCTTACCTCGCCCAAGAAATACCAGCTGAAGTATGTGCTGCAGATCCACTTTGCAGCATCAAACAATGTTGCCGAATATGAAGCACTTCTGCATGGGCTCAAAGTGGCAAAAGAAATTGGAATACGACGGATCCAGTGCTTTGGTGACTCGGATCTGGTAGTTCAGCAAGTATCAGGGAAATGGGATGCTTTGGATGCAAACATGGCATTGTATAGATTTCATGTGCAGAAGATATCAGGATACTTCGAGGGCTGCGAGTTTCACCATGTACCTCGGCTGGAAAATGAGGCTGCTCACGTACTGTCAAAACTCGGATCAACCCGACAAGCGATTCCACCGGGTGTAGCACTAGAGCATCTCAGAAAGCCATCTATCAGGCCATCCCCAGAATCCGAATCAATCTATATCCCGGCCGATCCAGAGTCCGGAGCTGTACCCATGGACATTGATGTGGGAAGTGGTTCAGGAAACCCGGGAACTGCTACGCAGAACCCGGGGACTGCGCAGTGTGATCCGGCTGAGGTTATGTCAGGGGATCAAATGGAAATTGATGAGGATGTGTTTCCGGTGCGAGCTATTCCAGCTTGGGCACTGCCAATATTCCAGTTCCTGAAGGATGGATCCTTGCCCAATGAATAAGTGCTTTCAAGGAAAATTCAGAGGCGTGCAAAGGCATACACGATTATCAATGCTAAGCTATACAAGAGGAGTGTCACGAAAGTCCTTCAACGGTGTGTTGACCCGGAAGAAGGGCTTGACATCCTCCAAGATATACATCAAGGGGAATGTGGGCATCACGCCTCATCCAGAGCCTTAGTAGCGAAAGCTTTCCGGCATGGGTTTTACTGGCCAAGTGCCTTGGAGCAAGCAGAGGATCTAGTAAGAAAATGCAATGGTTGCCAGAGGTATGCTACCAAGACACACATGCCAATGGTGGAGCTCAAGACCATACCAATTACCTGGCCATTTTTTGTATGGTGTTTGGATATGGTTGGTCCATTTAAGGCGGCAAGAGGAAACATGACCCATATCTTGGTTATGGTTGACAAGTTTACAAAATGGGTTGAAGTAAAGCCAATAAGAAAGTGTGGTGGAGCTACAGCCGTGACATTCCTCAAAGATATCATCCTGAGATATGGCTACCCACACAGTATCATAACAGATAACGACACTAATTTTGCTAAAGGAGCATTTGCACGATTCTGCTGGGATAAGAAGATCTGGCTGGACGTTGCTTCAGTAGCCCACCCCGCATCGAATGGACAAGTGGAAAGATCCAACGGATTAGTTTTATCCGGGATAAAACCCCGGCTCATTGAGCCGCTGCAAAGATCAGCGGGGTGCTGGATAGAAGAACTACCAGCGGTACTGTGGAGTTTAAGAACAACTCCGAATCGATCAACATGCTATACGCCGTTTTTTCTGGTATATGGGGCAGAAGCTGTATTGCCAGCCAACATAGAGCATGATTCGCCTAGGGTCACCCAATACACAGAAGCCGAAGTGCGAGAAGCCTGGCAAAATGATGTTGATCTGCTGGAAGAAGCGAGAGAATTGGCATTGTCTAGATCCGCCATATATCAGCTAAATGTCCGATGCTATCATAGCCAGAAAGTAAACCCTGAGTCTTCCGGGAAGGTGATCTGGTACTCCGGCTGGTACAACATACTGCTAGCATGCATAAGTTATCCCCCCCTCGGGAAGGGCCATTCATTGTGAGCAAAGCATTGCACAATGACTCTTATTATCTCATCAATGCAAAACCACAGGAGAAGAACAAGGCGGACAGGTCCGGCGAGGAATCTAAGCGTCCATGGAATGTAGCTCTACTTCGTCCGTTCTACACTTAACAAAGAAGTGTGTGTATCCGAGTCTCTCATATGTCGGTATGTATGCCGGCAATGAGTTTATCAATGAAATCTTGGCACCTCGAGCAGTAACTCGGGGACTACCTTAATAATATTTGTTGTCTTCTATGTTTGTTATTTATTTTTATGTCAGCTGGCTTAAGTTGCTTCTGCCTAAGCCGGATTAGTAGTGTGTGAGCATCAAAAACTCAACTCTTCGACTTGCTGCTGTCCAACAAGAATTGGCTTCATGGCAAGCAAGATAACAAGTTTGGAATTGCGAAGCACACGAAAAACGACTAAGGAAAAGAACGTAATCGAGCCGACATTGATTATTCGGACTAACCTTATGTTTACTTTACTTTTACTACGCTGGATTATTTTGAGCTAATCCTAAAGTTTCCAAGTATTGTTAAGTCAATTTTTGAAACTCAGACTCATAAGTCACAAAACCGAATCAAGGTAGACGCGAGCCGAGCCATGAAATTGAAGAAACAAGAAAATGAAACTCGGGGACTACGCCAAGTTAATCCGCGGGGAACAACTTAATAGAAAAACATAATCAGTATGCTTAATACATCTGCACCCGGCATACCAGGGATCTGATAAATTTCAAAGTGTTTTTTGGTGCTCAAGGAGCAGCAGCAGGAGGGGGTAACTCGGCGCCAGCGGGTGGAACTCTGGCTTCAGCCTCATCATCATCTTCATTTTCTTCAAGATCCGAGGCTTCGTTATCTTCCTCATCATCCGAACCATCTTCAACGTATTTGTCATCAACGGCGCTGAGGAAGCTTGGTCCTTCGTTCCATTGGTGGATAGGGGCAAACTGGATAAGGTTGTGGGCACAAGCCTTGCACCGAGCAACCCAATCCGGATCATTTGACCACCTGGACCCGGTGCGCAAGCGCTCGAGAACCTTCAGATCTAGTTTTTCATACCACGTGAGCACGAAGTGGAGGACAGTATCAGCTCCAGCTCGAGCGGCGGATTCCCTCCAGAGGTCAAGATGGGTCTCGGAATCCATCAGCTTGTTGATCAAAGCAGTGGATCCCTCCGGAACATCCTCATCAGGCCAAAGGGCACGAAAGATCCGGACAGCTGCATCCAGGAGACCCGACCCATAGTTCTTCACAATTTCAATCCGGGCGGATAGGCAGACTAGCAGATCCTCCATGTCATAAGGAATGGGTTCAGAGCCAGGATCAGTTGGGGTACCCCTTTGCCGGCGGAACTTGGCAACGACAGTAGCCGCAATGGCATCACCCTCTAGGAATTTGCCTGAAAACAAAAATAAGTAAAAAAGTTTAACCCGGAGAAATACATGTCGGCTGAAGGAAGGAACTTACGGGAGATATGACTATGGATCCAGGTCAGCTCTACGGTGCAATCAGCACGCCTCTTCCGGAGCTTCTCAAGTTCAACATTAGCCGAGTCAAGCTTGACATCGGCCTCCTTCAGCAACTCTTGATCCTTTGAAAGTTGAAGGCTAAGACATTCTCGCTCTTTGGTGAAGTCTTGGCCAGCCTTGTCCATCTCGGTCTTATGGAGCTCTTTGAGTTTTTTCATCTCAGCCTTGAGCTTGGCAACTTCATCATCCTTGGCTCAGAGTTTGGCAAGTTCCTCGTCCTTCTTCTTGAGCTCGGCCTGATGTTGCCCTGCTTGTTCGAGAAAATGCAGCATCATATCAGGCACGGGCACACTATCTTCAAGGGAGGCTGCAACGGTGTGTTAAACCCAGCAGAGTCGAGGCATAAATATCTGCCGAGCCAAGAAGAAAGGAGAAATAGCGTAGAAGAGGGTTGACCAAACTGAATTACCTTTTATCTCATCTAAGTTTTTCTCATGATAATGTTTTCGGCCTCCACTCCGGCTATGCAATCCGAATGACAGTTTAGTTCGGCGGGAAAAGACAAAAAAAAGATGGGGGGAAAAAGTCAAAGAGAAAACTTACCCCTTTCTCGAACTCAGCGAGAAGCGTAGCATGTTCCAGCGTAGCACCTTGTGTGAGTCCAAGAGGCGCTGAAATTCAGCAGTACGACGATTGGTGTTGACCTGAAAAGAGCAAGGTTGGCTCAGCTATATGCATATTCGAAGTGTACAGAATCCGGGCCAAGTGGAACTTAACCTGGCTCTAGGTGTGTGCATATTCGAAGTGTACAAAATCTGGGCCAAGCGGAACTTAACCCGGCTCTAGGTGTGTGCATATTTGAAGTGTACAAAATCTAGGCCAAGTGGAATTTAACCCGGCTCTAGGTGTGTGCATATTCGAAGTGTACAAAATCCGGGTCAAGTGGAACTTAACCCGGCTCATATTCTAAGATACTAAGGAGCTATGCTAGTTGCTAAGGAGCATCCGGACGAGTAACAAGTTACTCCCCTGGAGGCTCGGGGACTAATGGATATGTCTCTAAGCAATTGTTCATATTAAGTAAAAGACAAAGTAGTGTACCTCCATCATCCGGCCGACAATGTTTATAGCCTTGGCTGCTGTGTTCATTTGTGCGCTAAATTTGGCGGGACCAAACTTCTCTAGGACATCATCGTTGGGATTGACGAACTCCGCTCTGTTCCAATTATTGACATATTCGATCAGAGCCGGAGGATAGCCTTCTCCACTAAGCATGTGGGGCGCGACCAAGCCTTTGGCGTGGGCCTCCCTCCTTGCAACTTGGGCAGTAGCAGGGCTGGTATGCAGTGCGAGTTGCTTGCTGCTAGCCGACCCAGAGGGGGCATCTTTCTTCGGCAGCATGGACGCGAGCGTGCGTTGTCCGGCCTCGATGGATGTTGCCTTGGTGGCTCCAGAACCTTTCTTAGCCTTGGGCTGCTGTTGGGAGGCTGAAGCTTGAGCTGCAGATTTGGACTTGGGTGCAGCCTTGGTGCTAGCAGGGTCTTCTCGCCGGGTCTTGGAGGACTCGGACGAGGCATAAGTAGTTGTTGCTGGTGCTGCTGCTGGTGCTGCTGTTGGTGCTGGTGCTGGTTCTTGTGATGGTGCTGGTGTTGGCGGTGTTGCTGCTGCTACTGCTGGTACCTTGGAGGTGACGGGTTGCGGCTGAGCCAATGAAGAGCTAGGAGCATCCGCTGCCTCGGCCGTGCCACTTCCCCCTGCTCCGAGGTTGACCTCCTCTAGACGAGGTGAGCTAGGACCCAGAGCAGCCACTGAACCCTCCTGAATTGGGCTCAGTGGGCGTGTATTGTCACCACGAGGGGGAGATGGGGTACGTCAGAGGGGCGAAGCGATGCTGGAGCCGCTTTGGGGAACCTCCATCACAGCCCTGTCGAATCGGACAACAAATAATAGGTTATAACAAAAAGAAAGGCGTATAGACAGAGAAGCATGAAGCAGAGAATTGGACAAAAGGAAAAAATGACTTACTCGTCAGAAGTCAAAGGCTCCTTGGGATTCCGAGCTCTCCGAACTATGGCATTAGTCGGAGGTTTGGTGGCGGCCTTGTCAGGAGACTTCTTCCGCCTTTTGGTTGCTTGGGGAGGCTTGGAAGAAGCAGCCGAGGTAGCGGCCCGTTTCTTAGACGCGGCAGGAACCGACTCACCCGTAGCAAGAAGGGGATCCTCGTGGACCTGCCCAGCCGGGTTAGCTGGAGCCATAAATGCGTAAGAAATAGGCACCGGGTTATATACCTCCAACATCTCAAAATCGGAATCATCTTCATCATCAGGCCAATCCCTTAAGGAAAGGAAGTTACCAGTGGGTCGCTTGGTTACGTCCGGAGCAGGCAAGAACATTTCCTGATCCGGCTCTTCATCGTCCGAAACAAGTCGATCCTTCCCCCATTTGAGGGAAGGCTCGATGCCATCTTCACGGGTCTTCTGAAGAAACAACTAAAAGGAAAATGCAACGGGATCAAATAAACGGCATACTCCGACATAGGATTTAACTCGAAAAAGGATTGAGTAATGAGATTTACTACAGGGGAGGCTTGTCCCGGCAGTAATGCTCCAATCCCCACTCCCACTCAGTGGAGAAGTCCTTGTCAGTCGTGAAGAGGGCCTTGACCCGGCGGAAGATCTCAGTGTTGTTTAACTCGAAGGAGGAGGTCCGGTTGGGGTCAAGTCGCCAGCTCATGTGGCAAAGTTTGTGTGTGCGCTTCTGTAGGGGGAGATCTGGCTGCGGACGAATGTGATCATCACGTCCTCGTTGCGCAGCCCCAGATCCTTCAGTTACTAGAACCGCTTATTGACTTGATTCGCCAAGACAGTTGGCTTCTGGGGAACCTGGTCCCATAGAGCCGGATTAGGAGGACCCATCGCAAAGGGGCACAGCCGGATCAGATCCTCATCCGTGCCATTCCTCACATAGAAGAAGGTCCAGGCCCACCCCTTGCAAGATTCAAGCCCCGTGACTCGGGGGAAGACAGACAGTTTCCGGGGAGAGATGGAGGCGGCACCATAGTGGGTCAGGTGCTTGTCCTCTGGGGCATGTTCCTTATTCGGAATCATGTTCCTCCGTAGACCGAAGAACCGGATCGAGAGCTCTTTGGTGGGCCACAGGCCGAGGTATCCCTCTATGGCGGACGCAAAAGAGGAGAGGGATGTAGTGGCATTCGCTGGAAGATGATGAGGTTGGAGTTCGTAGATGTTGACAAAATCATGGAAGAAATCACTCACAAGCAGGCCGAAGCCGCACTGGAAGTGAGAAAGGAAGACGACGAACTCACCCGGATTGGGTGAGGGAGCAATCTCTTCGCAGGGGAGGCGCAAAATTACGCCTTCGGGGATGCGACGGGTGCGGTATAGCCAATCCAGATCATCCTGGCACACCCAGGAATCGGCCCAGCCACCGCGCCCCAGAGTTTCGCCCTCCTCCTCCATCTCTTCTTCCTCGATGACGGCGAGCTCCTCCTCAGTCATTTCTAGGTCGCAGTCCTCACCGGCTAGTTCAGAGTGGGGGGCAGAGGCTTGGATTGGCGTAGACCCATGACGTTGAAGCAGCGCAGGAGCGGCAGCGAGGCTAATGCAAAGAAGCACGGTGCAGCGGCGACGATGTCACAAGGAAGAAGAAGAGGCAGAAAGGCGAAGGGGCGCGAGAAGGGGAAAACACCCAAGGGATGTGCCCCCTCCCCTATTTAACCACGCCCCATCAGTGGGTAGTGGGATCGTGCTGTGCATCAAGACTACACGGGGTGGTCGTGTATCAGCCGGATCAGCAAATCAGAGGCAAGCCACAGGAAGGGCCACATGAAACAGGGGATCCCACGATGCGACATGGTGATACAGTTAATGAGGAGGCAGCTGCGACGCGACGTTTGGAGCAGTAACCCCTGACAATAAGTGCAGTAACTGGCGCATGCCCTTAAAATGAGGCAAGAAAATAATTACCCTCCACGTGGGATGTGGGGAAGTGTATGAGAGAAGGAAGGATAACCCCTTCATCTGGCAGATAAGCTTTGGGATCTGCTGATGATGACCATGGAAATCTAGCAGCTTCTCCATGAAGTGGAATAGAACAGAATCGAATGTTTCAAATAGAACTGAAACGAATCGAATGTGTTTAGAGTGGAGTGTCAGATGTATGATTTGACTGACTGGATCTTTTATACTATTGAGAGTTGATATTTCCATGTTCTTTTGTCTTTGATTTTCTACGATGAGAGTTTCTGTTTTAGATTTTACCTTTCTTTTTGCTCTTCGAATTAGGAAGAGCTAAAGGGGCCCTACTATGATCCCTGGGAAGATTGAGGGGTAGCCCGGCCAGCGGGTGATGACTCGAAATGTGCCAAGGGAATGCTACGCCACGAAATCCGAGCTACAAGGTAACTCGGAAAAGGGAGCAAAAAGCTCAATAGATTGAACATGTCGTGGCCTTAGCAGCTAAAGTTGCTAAGACCGCACCAGCTTCGGGGACTAATATTGGGGGGATACCCCCAGGTAGGGTCACGTCGGGGTATAGAGGCCGAGTTAGCCGAGGTACGGCAAGGTCAAAGCGTATGCTGGCCGAGTCACCTCAAGGCAGTCTGACTTAAGGAATGACCTGGACCGGAGGATGTCCACCTGACTGTGTCCCGGCTGACGTATGTCGTATGCCGGTAGCCTTTTTATAACTTGTACGCAGGTACCCACGGGGCCGGATTAACTAGGCATGATCCGGGTTATATCAGGCTTGCAAGAGAAGAAAGGTATCCCGCTGGTCAAAAGGTGGTCTCTGTGCGCAGGAGCGTGAGCGAAGCGAACAGAGGGAGGGACCAGTGAGGCGTGGCCGACAGAGGTGACACATCCTATGTCAGCTGACGCTGGCGCCGTAGAGGCTTACGTAGCCTCTGCATGGCTTACGAAGGAAAAAGGTGACCCGGTTGGTTCGCTATTTTGGGAGAGGCATATTCCCAGGAATATGCCTCCACGTATGCCCTAGCTAGTAGCTTGGCCTCCCCTTTATAAGGAGCGCCAGCACCTTAGTAGAGGGGGATCACGAGTGACTAGCTGGCGCGTGGGTAGTTGGTTCATTGAGTAGAAGTAGTGGTGAGAGTAAGAGAGCTTCTTCTTCCTCCTCTCCCCAATATAGCTGAAGGAGCATCTGTAAACTTGGTGAACTAAGAGAATACAAAACATCTGTGTGTGGAATCACCACACTATCCCTTAGATTCCTCTAGTGCATATTGGCCCCACCTTTAGCCTATCCACGGCATCTGCCGTGACGCCACCACGACAATGGTGTTTGTATGTGTGTTAGAGAAACGCCTGAGCTGCTAGCCTAAGCCATGCCTAATCATGGTGGAAACTTGCAGCATAACCATAATGAGCATTCTATGAAGCATCCTCAATGAAAATCTATGCACATAGTAAATAAAAATATCATTGCGATGCTCATTGTCTGCTTGCCTTGTCATTTTGATTATGGGATAGCTCCTGTGTCATGTGCAAGGGGTACCCCGTTGGCGGTTCTCTATGATACATATGTACTTACAATGGCAAGAGCTTACTTGTGACTGAAGTTGAGTAGCATGAGGCCCGGTACTCGTAAGTAAGGGGCATGAGACTTTAGCTTATAACTTGTCAAGCATATCCTCTTAGTTGTGTCACTTTAAACTTAACCATTTAAAGATGCTTATGATAGGGACAATGAGAGCTCAAAGCTAATAAGTACCATAATTTCAGCATTTGGAAGCCTTTTAAACTTTTCAAAACCTTTTCGTTTTCCTTGTTGAGTCTCCACATATTCTATGAGCACTTTCTTGAGAGCATAGTTGTCATTCTTAGTATAATGTGCTTGTCTCAAAACTTGATTATTTGTGTTATGACTTTGATGCTTGTATCTTTGATAACTTTACTTCTAGTCTTCACCTGAACTTCAGAGGTGCCTTGGCATTCACAATAAAAGGCAAGCGAGATACCAGTCTATCATACCTTGTTATGAGCATTGTAATGTTGCTTATTTTTATGCTTCATGCTACTTATTATTTTTGAGTTGGAATCTATTCATAGCTTGCAATGCCTATTAAGTAAACTTAGTTGCATACTCCTTATGATGAATTGTCTAAGTAGTTGATCACATGCTGAGAATATATACATCATATGAAGCAAATGTGTTTGTGAAAGTTTCTTTTATCGCACTTAGCTTTCAACTGAATTGCTTGAGGACAAGAAATAAGCTAAGCTTGGGGGAGTTGATACGTCCAAAATGTATCTACTTTCCCGAACACGTTTGCTATTGTTTCTCCTCTAAACTTGTGTGATTTGGATGCAACTAACACGGACTGACGCTGTTTTCAGCAGAATTGCCTTGGTGTTTAGTTTTTGTGCAGAAAATCAACTATCAAGAAAAATCCCGGAAAATATGCCAAAAATCCTATTTCACCAGAAGACTCCCGGAGCCAGAATATGAGACGGAGGGGAGCTGGGCCCAGGCCACACCACCTGGCCGCACGGGCTAGCCCAGGCCATGCAAGGGGGTGGTCTGGCCGCCCCAGACACCCCCTCGGTCTCCCTCTTCGCCTATAAGATGCCTTCTAACCTTAAAACTCAGGGGGGGTTCGATGTTTTTCCAGAAGGAGTTCCGCTCTGCCGCCACCACCAGATTCCACGATTCAAAACCAGAAACTCCGTTCTGGCACCCTGTCGGGACGGGGAATTGGAGGAGATCATCGCCATCATCATCACCATCACTTCTCCATCGACTATCCATGTTTCCCCCATCTATGAGTGAGTAATCCCCCGCTGTAGGCTATGAGGATGGTAGGGATTGGATGAGATCGTTCATGTAATGGCATCGGATTGTTAGGGCATGGTGCCTAGTATCTTCTATTAGTGCTTTATGACTTTGTTGTGACTTGTTATGCTTAATGCTTGTCACTAGGGCCCGAGTGCCATGATTTCAGATCTGAACATGTTATTGATTCATTATGATAGTATTGTTTATGGTCTTACCTGCAAGTTGTATACACACGTTGTTGACCGGAACCAATGGCCCTGAAGTGACAGAAATCGGGATAACCGGAGGGAATGGCTTTGATGTGAGGATCACATGTGTTCATGGAGTGTTAATGCTTTACTCCGGTGCTCTATTAAAAGGAGCACCTTAATTGCCAGTAGTTCCCTTGAGGCCCAGCTGCAAGCGGGCTGGCAGGACAAAAGATGTTGTGCAAGTTCTCATTGCGAGCACGTATGACTATATATGGGACAAATGCCTAGGATTATCTAGTACTTATGCTTTATATTATTTATATGCAATTGCCCTTTGTTCTGATTGCCATGTGAATTGTCTTGTCCATGCAATGCCTGTCCATCCATCCCTATGCCTACCGCACTCGAATCCTACTGTTTACTGCAATTGTTACTACTGTCTTTACTTTTACTACTGATGTTACTTTACTATTCCTACTACAAAATTGTTGCTACTGATAAACTGCTGTGAGCAAGATTGTTTCTAGGTGCAGCTGAATTGACAACTCAGTTGTTAAGGCTTATAAATATTCTTTGGCTTCCCTTGTGTCGAATCAATAAATTGGGTTTCACTTCCCTCAAAAATACTGCGATACACCCCCTATACTTTTGGGTCATCAATTTCCCATAACATTCTGACTTTTTCCCTTTTCAATAGATTTACCTGTAGACATTAACACACAGTAAAATGTACCTTATGTTGTTAACGAACACCAAAACAGATTAGGACAGTAAATGTCCTTTCAATCTCCCCCTTTTTGGTGTTCGATGACAACACCAGGTTTTGCATGGAATTTGTGATAAGACATAATTATGCTCCCCCTGATGGTGTGCAGCAAGATAAACAGGTAATACATGACTATTAGGTAATGGATAAATATTTCAGTGAGGGACGGGCATAGATATGTCCACACACAATGATAGTTCACATAACGATATAATGTCTCACAAGAACCAAATCAAAGCAAATGTTCGAATAAAGAGATATAAAGATGCCAGCCCAACCCATGCAAATCCCGATGCTCCTAATGGACAACTTCTCCCCCTTTGGCATCAAAACACCGAAAAGGAAAAAGTGCCCAAGCTATCGTCCCAAAGGAGATCACTCGAAGTCATCGTCGTCGTCATCATCCTCATCATCATCCTCCTCATAGTCATCATCAGAAGTAGAAGTCTAAGGCCCTTTGCCGTGAGGGCGAGAAGCAGAGGTACCCTGAGGAGCAACACCATAAGTAAACTCAGAGAAGGTATACCAGTCCACTAAGCCTGCATTCATGGCATTCTAGGCCCCAAAAGAGAGTGTGTGATCAGATTCAGCAGATGGTTCAGCACCATGTTCATCATTGTACTCTGACTCGCCTTCCTCTTCTTCCTCACCCCGAGCCTTGATTTCTTTCAGAAGTTTCTCAATCATGCGGTTGCTCTTGTAAGCATCATGTTATCCCTTACGAATGTCAACATTCATGCAACAAAGGGTCTTCTCCCAAAAGGATGCCTTCTTGATTTTCTCCTTGACAACCTCACGTGTGACTAGAGGCATGGGAACATTGGAGGCATTCTTCCTTCTGGAGCCCCTAGGAGGGGTAGGAGCACGCTCAGCCTCAGATATCTCCTCGTCCTCACTCTCACACGACTGTCTAGTCAACATCTTCCCTTTCTTTTGAAGAGACACCGAGGCATGTTCTGTAAGGTTGGGAGGTAGAGCAAGTGGTGAACCATGGGTGTGAGTGTTGATAAGCCTCATCACAAGAGGAGCATATGGAGGAGATTTCCTGTAGAGAATAGCATGGTGCATCTCCTCAAAAATTTAATCCATCACATCAATAGCAAACCCATCAGAATCAGGACCAACAAGATAAATCTTGTGAGCATGGTGAAGTAGGTTGACAAGCCCACATCTAATGGCATCATCATTGCCGGCATTAGGAGAGATACTGTGGCGGAATATTCTGAGTAGCAAGTTGTATAGAGGTTTGAGGCCCTTAGCCTCACTGACAACAATATCCATGTCATAGAGAGGATCCAACTTGGTCTTGCTCTCTCCAAGAGCAGCATCATGCATACGATGTCCCGTACGAATAGCCACACCCTGAAAGGTCTCATTGATGACCCCGACAAAGTCAAAAAAGGTAGATGTACAGCAAACACCGCTTGTCATCCAGGTCATGGTCCTTGCTTGATCAGCCCCAAACACAACAGTGGCATAGAATTGCTAGACAAGGGGAATGCTGTAATCTTCACTGAGCTCCATGAGCCTATGCAGCCCAAGCTTTTCTATGATCCACACAACATCTACAAAGTAGCTGTTGGCACGCATGTACTCAAGTTCCATGTACCTCTGTGGACAAACTAGGGACTTGGTGAGCTTGCGGTAGACATCAGTCATAAATACCTTCTGTTCCCTCCTCCAATAACAAGGATCCTCACAAGTCCTTGGCAGCTCATAGAAATTAGTCTTTCGAAGCTCTCAAAAGTCCTTCTTGGACATGTGAGCAAGAGACTGCAAATTGTCATACTTGGCCCTCTTAGCCCGGTTCTCCTCCTCAATCCATTCACGGTTCTTCATCATATACTCAGCATCCCTGAGCTGCTACCTGCGGTTGGATGGTAAAATAATATATTGCCCAGCCTCTTCATCAAATTGAGGATTTGGTCTTTTGGACTTGGTCTTGGTCCGACCACGACGAGACCTAGAGCCACCTATGAATAGAGAGAGAGGGGGTAGCATGGGGGTAAGCATATATGTCCAGGAGATAGGCACACGACCCTTATAGCTATGACAGATGTGCTGGAGGCAATCTACACCCGAGTCTCCGGAGTGCAACACCAGAATCTCCGGCCTGGACCGGAGTTTCCGGTCAGACTGATCGGAGTCTCCGGCCTGGGCCGGAATCTCCGGACTGACCAACCAGAATCTCCGGTCTGGAGATTTCGATTTGCACAAGAGGTTGCAGATGAGAGTGATTCCAGCAGATCGGGTAGAGATACAAGGCTAGTGTGAATAAGTGCACGAGGCATGTTGTTCCAAGGGACTAACTAGTACAAAAAACTCAAAATAGACCAAGGGGATGAACCCTAGGTTCATGGTGAGAGGAAACTGTACCAGATATGTCCATTGGGGAGTTTCCACCAGAGGAGAAGGTCCCAAGGGTGGAGAGGGTGGAGTTGGCCGGCAGCACGACGGATCCTAGTGGTAAATCGGCTCCGGGCAGCAATTTTGGAGGAGGAGGAGGAGGTTCGTGAGGGTGGGGGTCGGGGTGGAAGAAAGAGTCTGAGAGACTCTCTCACCCTGACCCCCTTAAGTCATAGCCTGAAAACCCCCTAGACCGGAGACTCCGGTCTGCACAGGAGACTCCGGTGTGAGCACACCGGAGACTCCGGTCCTCTTCGACAAAAAACTGCTAGGTTCAAGTTTTGGGGACATATATGTTGGAAAGAATGTTTTCAGGGGATGGTGTAGGGGTTCCGCGTATGAAAACAATAAATTTTTACCCTACGCCCCTGAACCCCTGATGTTGCCAGGACCTATCTATTAGTAATGCAGTAACGGGAGGGGCTTTTCGCGAACTTACCCTTGAAGATCGAAAAGCGTTGTCAATGCTTAGGAGAGTGTTGTTGATGTAGACAAGCTGAAGCCAACCTCAAGGCCGTGATGAAGTCCTTCCGCTCCTGCGGCTCAAACGACTTGAGTGCCTCAAGTGTGACACCTCGCGGGGAGTGATACGTCCATTTTGCATCACTATTCTATGTCTTAATTCACTATTATTCATTGATATATTTCGTATTGAGAGGTGACACTTATGTTATTTCATCTATTTTTGCATGGTTGATGACTTTTGGAGCAGGGACCGCTGCAGTCAGGATTCTGATGGAAAAGGTGCTGTTTGGAGGCAAAATTCGTGAAGATCAGAAAATCCGGGAAAATATACGGAAAATTCTATTTTTCCAGAAGACTCAGGATGCTAGAAGATGGAGTGGAGGTGGGCCACAGGGGGCCCACACCACCCCATGGCGCGGGCAGGCCTAGGCCGCACCTGGGAGTGGTGTAGCCGCCCTGGCCCACTCCAGCCTCTCTCCTCTGGCGTATATCATCCCCACAAAACCCTAAGACTCGGGGAGCAACCACAGAAAGATTTCGCCGCCTCTGCGGGGTGGAAAACACTAAGAGAGAAAGATCTCCCCGGCAGACAGATTTCTGCCGGGGGAATTCCTTCCCGGAGAGGGGAGATCATCGCCATCAACACCACCATCAAGCTGGGCTTCATCGGGATCATCATCATCATCACCATCAGCACCCTCATCACCATATCCATATTGCTGTAACAATTGGTTGAATCTTGCTATAGTTCATAGGGGAAACTTTCCTGGTGTTGATTACTCTTTGTAGTTGATGCTATTGAGTGAACCATTGAATTATTGTTTATGTTCAGATTGTTATACATCATTATTCCATCTCTGATCATGATCCATATGATGTCTTGTGAGTCGTTCGTTTTTTTCTTGAGGACATGGGAGAAGTCTTGTTGTTAGTAGTGGAGTTGCGTTGAGAAAGATTCAATAGATTGTTATTTAAGTTGTGGTGTACTTCTTCTAGTGGTGTCATGTGAACGTCGACTACATGACACTTCACCTATATGGGCCTAGGGGAATGCATTGTGTATTTGGCTACTAATCTTAAGGGTTGCCGGAGTGACAGAAACCTGAACCCCCGTTAGGAAACCATTGCACAAGGGACGCAAGGGTCTTAGAGTTTAAAGCTGTGGTTAGGTTTCTACCTTAATTACTTTCTTGTACTTATGGATGTTTGCAAGGGGTATAATCACAAGTGTGTATTTAGTCTTGTATGGGGCGGTACATTAGCACAGGTTCACGCACACAACACTTAGCAAGCTAGAGAAGATTAATCGACTATATGAAGCGAAAGCACTTGACAGTCTTCCCATGTGTCCTCGAGAACGTTTGGTCATCTATAGAAATACAACCGGCTTGTCATTTGCTGCATAAAGGATTGGGCCACTTGCTGCATTTATTCCTACTGTCTTTTATTTACTCGTACTTTGTTTACTTGCTTTATCGAATTCCCGATCCATACCACTAGCCAGCACCTTCTGCTCCTCGTTGGGTTCGACACTCTTACTTATCGAAAATACTACGATACACCCCCTATACTTGTGGGTCATCAAGACTATTTTCTAGCGCCGTTTCCGGGGAGTGAAGCGCTATTGGAGAGTGGAACTGGTAAAGGAAACTTCTACTGTGAGTATTGTTTACTTCTGCTAGTTGCTTTATTTTCGTTATGGAAAATTCGCTGAGTTTCTTCTTTGGTAATGCTACTACCACTGCTAAGGTAGTAGATAAGCCACCACCTGCTGAGAAAGATGTTTTCAAAATACCTACAAGAATTATTGATCATGTTATGGATAACTACTATGTTGGGGATGGAACTGTTCATCCCGGTGATCATTTACTCTTTATACACGAATTATGCGGGTTGTTCAAGTGTGCATGTATTACTACCGATCAAGTTAAGAAGAAGTTATTCTCATTATCACTGAAAGGAAGAGTTGAGGAATGGTATAAGCTGCTGAAGAATGGTCAAGCTCTGAAATGGGAGGAAATAGTGCCTCTCTTTTATTCAAAGTTTTATCCTCCTAGTGAGATTCATAAAGATCGGAATCAAATATACAACTTTTGGCCTCTTGATGGAGAGAGTACAACTCAAGCTTGGGGGAGATTGAAGTAACTAATGCTCAAATGTCCCATTCATGAGCTCCCCAACAATATTATTATCAATAACTTTTATGCAAGGCTCCCTCTACATGACAAGGATTTATTGGATGCTTCTTGTGCTGGATCATTCACTCGTATGGAAGAAGAAGTTAAATGGGATCTTCTGGACCGTATTCAAGACAATGCTGAAGCTTGGGAGAATGACAAAGGTAGAAAGTCAGGTATAAATTATGATTATGATTGCATTGAATCTTTTATGGGAACTGATGACTTCAAAATATTAAAAATGCTTATGGTCTAGACTCTCAAGCTATTGCTTCTTATTTTAAGGCCTTTGCTTCCTACATTGAAGTTCCTAAAAAGAAGTGGAATAATTATCATGAACCTTATAAAGATGTTGCTAAGAGTATTCCTTCAAGAAATACTGAAGTTTATACTTCTAATCATGTTTTACCTGAACCTTATATTGAGAAAATGCCTTTCCTAGTTAAGGTAAAGGAACATTCTATGATGGCTAGTATGGTAGATGAAAGTATGAACAAAGCTGTTGAACCTGATAAACAAATGGTTGATAAACCTATAATAGCAAATGTGAAAGACTTTGTCACTAAGTATGAAAAAGAGGGACACCCTATCCTTTGTAAGGATACCTCTAATATTGTTTCACATAGTAGTGTTATGAGAGCTAGTATTCCTGTGTTTTCTGTTAGAATAAGTGATCATTGCTATGATGGTCCTTGTGATAGCTATATTGTTAAGTTTATGCATGATACTGAAAGTTACTATGAGAGAGGGAAAAGTGTTCTTATGTATCTCAATAATTCAAGTTGCCCCGTTTTATGCTGAAAGTCTATGTTGCACTTCTTTTGCCTTCTTATGCAAGTTGCCTTTGGTTTCAACAACTTGTTTGTTTACAAAATCCCCTTGCATAGGAAGTGGGTTAGACTTAAATGAGTGTGTGTTTTTGCTATTTAATGATCTCTTTCACTTCAATTCATATACCTATGAGAGCTTCTTCAAATTATCATGCCCATCTTAATGGCTATAAAGAAAGAGCTTTATGGGAGACAACCCAATTTGTTTTTGCTTTTAGTTTGTTTTTGTTTCTTTGAGTCTTGGAAGTTATTACTTCAGTAATAACCGCTCCTTATCCTTTTTGTTTGGTTTTTGTGTCAAGATCAACCTCTAATGAGAGAGAAGTAAAATTTGGGAAAGTTGCTGTCCCGAAACAGATTTTTGTGCTTTACCGTAAAAATTTGTGAGAGATCTCTGTCTGTCGAATTGAGCTGTAATTTTTTGTGCTTCTGCCCCAGGTTATTATTTAACTTTCGTTAGTTTTAAACTTTTTGATTTGAGCAACAGAAGATTTTCGAAAAATTTGATCTTTACCTGCTGGTCTGTTTTGACAGATTTTGCTAATATTACATTTCCTCTTTATTCGATTTCCTTTTTGAATTATTTTTGGGTTTTCGGAAGGAGTTGCTACATTAGATTTTGTTTTGATGGTTTTCAGTTGAAGTTGGACTTAAAAGGTTTTATCACTTCATTTATACTAATGTTGCTAATAAGAACCGTGTGAAGTTTTGTGTGAAAGAAATTTCCAGGAAGTGGAGATAATGGTGTAATAAGAAAGAGAAAGGTTTTATGACTCAAGTAATAAGTATATGAAGATGAAGAATTTGATGTTATTCAAGAGATGACTCTGTAAGGATCCATTAAATACCAAATTCAGAGATCTGCAGAGTCCGTTTCCAACTAGGTAATAGTTCTGGTAAGAAAAGTTCCGCGAAAATACAATCCAACTATATTTTTGCAGTTTTCAGTCAATAAGGAAAGCTAAGAAGCGAAAAAGAGACGAAAACGGAGCCAGGGTGGCCCACATCACCCCATGGCGCGGGCCCACCCCTGGCCGCGCCACCAGGTGGTGAGGCCACTCCGGACTCCGCCTCCGACTCGTTTTCTCCCAGTATCTTCCTTTTGATATGAAACTTCATAATATATAACCCCCGGATCCCCCGAGGTTCGTATATCGTGTTTTCGTCGTGTTTTTGTTTCGATCTGTTTCTGCCAGGACATACTCTTTGAAGGTTTAGAAGCACAATGGTGTCTGCCAAGGATAAAGGGAAGGAGCCTATAGACGAAGACCTCCAAGACCCCAAGCAGGGGCTGGTACCTTTTGTTACTTGCCCTGCATCAACAGAAGCCCTGCGAGTCACTAAGGAGTTCTGCGATAAGTACCGAGACTTGCAGAAGAAGGTGGACATGCTTCAATGGGAGAATAATAGGCTTCGCAAGATGCTGGAACATTACCTCACGTCAACTAAGAAAATATTACCACCACCGAAGGAGTAACTCGCCATCAGGTTTGGCATCCCCTTGGTTTGTTCCAAGCTTGGAGGAGTGCTGCGGTATCATATCACTATCTTCTATCTTTTTACCTTATTAGTAGAGTCATATCATGAATAGAGGAGTTATTTTGTAGTATGGTTTGCATTATGGAAGTGTCCCCTCTCTCGCTAGATATGTATCCCTTGGTGTGAGTTGCCGTTATGGACTATTAATGAGAAGTTCTATCATTCACTCTTTTGCATAGCTTATGTTAGTTTTCAATTCGTGGTTATATGATTGATCTTGTTGTTAGTATTGGTATCACTTTGGGATCATTGAGTTAATTTAGTTGGTTTTGGCAAACCTGGCTCGGTCAGTAGCAACACCTTTTTGAGAGTTGAAAAGAAAAAGATAGAAGTACTCTAGAGAAAAAAAATTCATCATCTTTCTTTCTTGATTTGCTCATAAGTATAGTATTCTCTAGTTAAGATCTTTTGTGCTTCCAAGGAAGATTGCATGTTTGTCTTTATCACTTGTATGTTTGTTTGTTTCCTTCAACTCTTTTACTTGCTACCCAGCCTTGCTAGCCAAAAACATGTACTAAGAGGGTATTCTTCTCGTGCATCCACTCCTTTAAACCAAAACCTTTGCCATTTGTGTCCACCATACCTACCTAGTAGCATTATTGCTATTCCAAGTAAATTCTTGTTTTATCTACCTCCCAAATTAAACTTGTTATGTGAAAAATTAGTGATTAAAAGCTCTCACGAACTTGATGGCACACTTTATTTTCCGCACTTAATAAACCCGAACCATTGTGAACTCTCCATGAAAGTTATATGCTTGCAAATTATAGGCTGGGGATTAGCAAAACCGTGTTGTCATGGGGAACACTTTCAACACTTGTAGATATATACCCAGTTCATACCTTGCTCTTTTGTTTGCGGATGTCGTCGGTGTGCAATAAAAGGGGAGCTTGTAAGTCCATGGAGTTATGTATGTGTGTTAGAGAAACGCCTGGGCCGCTGGTCTAATCCATGCTGACATGGTGGAAACCTGCAGCGTAACCATAATGATATCTATGAAGCATTCTTCTTATAAAAAAAGAGAGAGATAGCTATTGAGAAAAAAGAAAAGAGAAAAAAAGAGATACTATGAAAAGAGGAAAGAGAGAAAAAAGCACCATTTTCCCATGGTAAATAAGAAGATTGCTGACATACTCATTGTCTGCTTGCCTTGTCATTTTGATATGGGGATTCTTCCATATCATCGGGCAAGGGGTACCCCGTTGGTGGTTCTCAATGATACGCACATACTTAGGATGAGAAGAACTTACCGGTAACTAAAGTTGAGTAGCATGAGGAGCGGCCCTCGTACTCAAGGGACTTGGGATTTTCAGTTTATAGTCTGTCAAGCATATAACTCAGATTGGACCTCACTTTCACCTTAATCACCTAAAGATGCCTATGATAGGGGCAATGAGAGCTGAAAGCTAGAAAGTATCATAATTTTTGGGATCTCTTTATGAGACTTGCAATCCCTGCTTCCCTCTTTGAAGGGCCTTTCTTTTACTTTGTAGTTGAGTCAGTAAACCTATTCCCCTCTATCTCAGCAAGTATTTTGAGTTGATGTGTTTCATTCATTCATATGATGATTTATGCATTCATGTTTCTTTTGTTCCTTGTTTTGCACATTGCTCTTATCCTGATGTTTACTACTTTGAAAGCTTTCTTGAAAAACCAGCTATTTGTGAACTCCAACAATTTATCAACTATTCTTCGACCAAGAGCTAAGTTTGCCATTACCAATTCTGATTCACTTTATGTATCTTTATTGTGTTTCCTTTACTCATTGCAAGTTGAGTTATATAATAGTGAGTTGTCTTCTATTATGATCTATGTAGTTGATGAATGTGATGCTTCTTGTCCGTATTCTTTTATCGACTCTTCACTCCATAAACCTGAGGTCATGTTTATTGAGCTCAGTTTCGCTTGGGAACAAGTGAAGTCTAAGCTTGGGGGGAGTTGATACGTCCATTTTCATCACTATTCTATGTCTTAATTCACTATTATTCATTGATATATTTCGTATTGAGAGGTGACACTTATGTTATTTCATCTATTTTTGCATGGTTGATGACTTTTGGAGCATGGACCGCTGTAGTCAGGATTCTGATGGAAAAGGTGCTGTTTGGAGGCAAAATTCGTGAAGATAAGAAAATCCGGGAAAATATACGGAAAATTCTATTTTTCCAGAAGACTCAGGATGCCAGAAGATGGAGTGGAGGTGGGCCACAGGGGGCCCACACCACCCCATGGTGCAGGCAGGCCTAGGCCGCGCCTGGGAGTGGTGTGGCCACCCTGGCCCACTCCAGCCTCTCTCCTCTAGCGTATATCATCCCCATGAAACCCTAAGACTCAGGGAGGGACCACAGAAAGATTCCGCCGCCTCTGCGGCGTGGAAAACACCGAGAGAGAAAGATCTCTCCGGCAGACAGATTTCTGCCGGGGGAATTCCTTCACGGAGAGGGGAGATCGTCGCCATCAACACCACCATCAAGCTGGGCTTCATCGGGATCATCATCATCATCACTATCATCATCACCATCAGCACCCTCATCACCATCTCCATATTGCTGTAACAATTGGTTGAATCTTGCTATAGTTCATAGGGGAAACTTTCCCGGTGTTGATTACTCTTTGTAGTTGATGCTATTGAGTGAACCATTGAATTATTGTTTATGTTTAGATTGTTATACATCATTATTCCATCTCTGATCATGATCCATATGATGTCTTGTGAGTAGTTCGTTTTGTTCTTGAGGACATGGGAGAAGTCTTGTTGTTAGTAGTGGAGTTGCGTTGAGAAAGATTCAATAGATTGTTATTTAAGTTGTGGTGTACTTCTTCTAGTGGTGTCATGTGAACGTCGACTACATGACACTTCACCTATATGGGCCTAGGGGAATGCATTGTGTATTTGGCTACTAATCGTAGGGGTTGCGGAGTGACAGAAACCCGAACCCCCGTTAGGAAACCATTGCACAAGGGACGCAAGGGTCTTAGAGTTTAAAGTTGTGGTTAGGTTTCTACCTTAATTACTTTCTTGTACTTACGGATGTTTGCAAGGGGTATAATCACAAGTATGTATTTAGTCTTGGATGGGGCGGTACATTAGCACAGGTTCACCCACACAACACTTAGCAAGCTAGAGAAGATTAATCGACTATATGAAGCGAAAGCACTTGACAGTCTTCCCATGTGTCCTCGAGAACGTTTGGTCATCTATAGAAATATAACCGGCTTGCCCTTTGCTGCATAAAGGATTGGGCCACTTGCTGCATTTATTCCTACTGTCTTTTATTTACTTGTACTTTGTTTACTTGCTTTATCGAAAACCCCTAAAAATCCGTTTGTTAAGTATTTGCAGAGAATTCCTGATCCATACCACTAGCCAGCACCTTCTGCTCCTCGTTGGGTTTTACATTCTTACTTATCGAAAATACTGCGATACACCCTTATACTTGTGGGTCATCAGGGAGTTACACAGGTCAGGTGCCTGACGATGACTCCCGCTTCCCCGATCTAGTAGTAGTTGCGGAAGTAGAGCTCCTAGATCCGAATCCCGCAGCGCGACGGGGCTACGTGGTGAAGATGTCTCTCGTTCGTGCAGTCCAAACTTGGGACCACGGTCATGAGAGAGAGAATATCAATTGGAGTCTCCCCGAAAGTGAGGAAACCTTTATTGAATATTGTGTGTATTTATCTGGCCAAATACCCCACTATATATAGGGGGAGGGGAGGTACTACCTCCCTCAAAGTCCCGGGGTGGGACTAAAGGAGAGGAGAGGGGGAGGGGGTTGCACCGCCGGCCAACCCAAGGGCCCCGCGCGAGAGGGCTGGCCCACTAGGGCGCCGGCCACCCCCTTTGGCCTTTCTCCCTCTTGCCTTTTCCTAATGGGCCCTCTTCCTTCCGGAATTGGCCCATTAAGCATTTTGACCTTTAAATTGATTTTCTCTTTTATTAAATAATTATGAATAAATGATTAAATCAATATTTAACATTCATTCACATATTATTCAATCTCTATGGCTATGGAACATCTTCCACCTCCACTCCGGACATCCTCTAGACTTACCGAAACCCTTCAGGTTTTCTCTCTACTATTCTTAGGCGATTCTTTCGATCCTATAAACACTCTCTAAGCATCATCAAACCCTTAAGCGTGATACCCTACGGTTCGGGAACACTCCAGACATGGTCGGGACATTCCCAGACCAATGATCGATAGAGGGACCTGGATGGCCATGTGACCCCTGTGCGTTCCATGAAGATCTTTCGTCGTTTGAACTTGGACGGTCGTGTCTTATTCCCTTTGTCTCTCGATACTTGCATTGCCCGAGATCTAATAAATGCCATCACCATGTCGTGTTCAATCTCATTACTGAACAATGCTACTTGAATTGTTCTGACAAGTGATATCCCTGTGATCAAATCACACATTGCGCAGCTATTGGATATAACTTCTCTTGAGTGCGCCCTTAAGTATCTTTCCGTCACATGGACGGACAAATCCCGCTCTTGACATATATTGCCTCTACGGTTCCTCCGAGTACCTGAACACACCTTTATAATCACTGTATTACCAAGTGACGCTTGATGCCATCTAAGCACTCTCGGGAGACAGTGATTGATATAGCCTCACGGTCTAAGGAATAGTATACGAGGATCCATTTCTAATCATCATAACTTGAACTTCATGACATGATCGGGTCACGATGTTTAGGTTGGGTATTGGTTCATCATCTCATTCTCAGAATGAGTTGACTCCATTTCCAACTGGCATAAATGCCACATGATCAGGAAACTTGATCATCTGTTGACTAATGAACTAGTGACTAGAGTTTCACTAGGAACCCCTGGTTGTTTATATATCACATGTATATTGATGTTTCCACTCAATATAGTTATAACATTATATAAAACTTAATCATAAACATTATGAAATATGATAATAGTCCTTATTACTATTTGTCTCTAGGGCATATTTCCAATAGTCTCCCACTTGCACTAGAGTACAAATAAACTAGCTACATTTGTTCTTAATCGTTGGCACCATATATCCGGTACCCTGAACATGCTTGCTCATGGAAGAGGTTGAGTCTTGGGCCTATACTTTACAGTCCCAAATCCTTTGCAACTTACTAATGTCACCTTGATTGACATTAATACTTTATCATCACATGATAACATCTTTGTGTATGCATCGTTGCTATGGCAGCAGAACGAGACCGGATTCTAGGAGCTAACAGTGACTTTAGATCAACCTCGAGGGCTTTCCCATGGGGACTGTGCCCTGGGACACATCATCCTATGTTAAAAGCGAACTAGACCCGCCATAACATTATACAACACTTTAGATGGTACCCTTATCTATTATTATAAATGTATTCATCGAAACACGAGTGCACTCTGTGCAACTTTTGATGTTTTTGTTCACCTTGCTTCCTACTTGACTTTAATCGGTATTTACCGGAGTTTCCAACATATTTCCTTATAACATAACTCTTTATGCTTTAAGTTATGCCATCCTTTATGGATCTGGAAAACATGTCTATAGTTCTCTATTAGACACTGCAGACAATCTTAGCTCAATGTTCTATGATTCGAACTTAATCACTTTTCAAATGTTTCTTCTTGGATCATATATTATGTTAAGTTACTATCATGGTTTTCTAAGATAGAACCTATGTCTCAACATAGTGGATGATGATCATCCTTTTCTTTCTTTCAACCATTGATGTTAAACTTAATACTATTCCTAACTTGAGTTATTAAGGACTAGTTCCTTAATTAACTTCTATTCTGAATCTCTTTTCAGAATCCTTTAAGGAATACTACATACTATCATAATACACTTATTATCAAATTCTACACCTTATAAATCATTATTTATCGGTATTTGCGCTTTTATTTAACACACTTATAATCTCCCACTCAAAATATGTTCCTAACATATTTGGGTAGGTGTCACTACTCTTACTCAAATATGTTCCTACATATTTGAATTTGAGACTTATATTGCCCCCACTCAAAAATATGTCATTCACATATTGTTTTAGGAAGACTTTTATAGCTCCCACTCAATTTCATGCAAATTGCATATCCACTCGCTATTTGAACGATTTCAAAATTCTTTGATCAAATATTAAACTTGGAGTTTTACTATGAGATACTAATACTTTTACTAGTTTTAAATCCACTAGACATTTAGCACACTTGAATCAAATTCATTTGAATTCGTCCAATACTTAACAAATTGTGCTCTTGTCATTTACCCCTTTTTCCACTATGGCTTTGCAGTCATTTGGGGAAATTCCAAGTAACTCCTTTACTTGTGAGATTCAGCAATGAATTGCTTTCTAATCTCAAGGGAATTTTGCTTCTAGGATTTCTCATAATTCTAGTTTACCATTATTTCCTTAGTAGTTCGTAGATACGTCATATTCCAAGAATCATGACAAATGATTCACAAATGTCTCCATACAAGATATGGGTTACATTTTGAATCCTACTTTATGTAGTGAAAACACCAGTGGGGAAATCACAATGATCATTATCATTGATTCTTTCCTTTTGTGAAGAGAATCATTCAGGAACGTTTTCCATTGTGCTTCTCAACACTCTGATGTAGGGTTTTGAATCCTCATTGTGTTTTTCACTATCTTCTGTTTGCTCCATAATCAAGAAATATCACTGAATGTGAACTTTCTGGAAAATGTACCAAAATCCAATTAATACTTGTTGTGCTTGTCTTTTGGTTTCAGCTATGGATTTCGTATTCAAAGTTTCCAATGAATATTCTACAAGGACTTATTCGCTATTGTTTTGGTTATATCGAATAACCCCAAAACTTTTATGACGATCCATTCTTGATATGGCGTCGATCTCATGAATTCATATGGTTCACTATATGTTCTAATTGAGTGCTAACTATTTCTAACTAATGGTCTCTTCATCTACACTACAACAATTTATTTGGTGCCATCTATTCACCCACTTTGATATCTAATATCACATTGTGATGCTTTGCATTTTTGACATTTCAAAACGCATTGCATTCCACAATTCTCTTTATGCCATTCTTATAAAGTCAAATTTCATTACTATTGACCAAATCTTAGTAACTAGGTTCTCTTATTTATCTTCATACCCTTTATTGATGAAACACTTTGATCATATCAAATAGTTTCATACTCATGTTTCCTTTTGTAAACTTCTTTACACATTTAAACAATCATATAATGATAATTACCATTTTGTTAAAACATAATACATCAAATATGTATTTACTTTTAACAATTCATTAAAACACTTTGTATTTAAGTAATACACGGTGTTCAAGTTATTTTCCTGAACTTAGGCATGATTCATATGTGACAAGAAATCGAATATCTTTCACATATTATCATTATAACTTTGAATTTAAACAATGGTTTCATTCATTAATGAAAATATCATTAAGTTGGGTATTTTAAGGCATTTCAATATTTTACAAATGTTCATGTATTATCAATTAGTTTCAAAACAAGGACAATTCACACGTAATCGAACAAGATATGAACACAAATAGAAATCATTCATAAAAGTAGACCAATTGTTTGTTACAAACTGATATGAATAACCGTCTCAAAAAATGCGAGAGACACTAAAGAAGTTCACAATATTTTGATTACAATAATCATCCTAAAACATAAAATAAGTGATAAATGTTGAGGGAGAGTGTTGTTGGCCATCATCATCATGCTCGCCCTCAACACGCAACGTTACCTCCTCTCTAGCAAGCACCTCTATGCAGAAGGACCTGTTTTCAGTAAAACAGAACAAGTATCAAATATACTTAACACTACAAATGTGTTTGAAAGATTATAACATTTATAAAATTGTATATCAAATATATACCTTTGTTATTGATGACCTCAACGACAACGGGTTCAACCATCACATTCCTGAGATGTGATATGAACCTGTGGAAATCCTGTGTTTCCGCGTCACCTCTCATAATGCAAGTCCTTTCTTGTGCTTGGTAGCTTGGTGGCAGCGACCACAGCACAACGCCATTTGCAAAAGATCCCGCCATCTAGCTATCCAGGAAGTATGCAGGCCTCGTGTATGCATCATGCATGCGATCGAAGTGGTTGTCAAGCAATGAGTTCTCCTCCATCTTAATGGAGAGGAAGTCTCCCATCAGCTCATGCTCCCATATGCGTGCTTGTTCCACAAAATGTGTCCTAAGATGTAGCATTATTGTACGATGGTCGACATTACCCATGACGGGCCACAGCTCGTCCACCATTCCGAAATGCATTGTAACTGAAATGAACGAGGCCATCTCCCGACGGTAATAGCGGTATTCCCGCTACTCTGGGGTCTCTAGGTCACTGGATTGATCGAAATCCATCTCGTTAAGTATATAGTCAACCACGTTATTCTCGCTAAGAAGAACATGGAGACGCGCAACCCATATAGAGAAGTTTGATCTGTCTAGCCTGAGATTCTCTCCTTCTAACCAATCAATTGTCAACAGGAAAGGTTGCATCGGGGAGAACCTTTTCTCCATTTATAATTGCAAAAGGAATTTATAGAAAGTTTATAATTAAATGAGTTCCACTCATAAACACCTATCCCCTGAAGGGTTCTAGTGATAACACGACCCCTTTTCCCCACATCTCCCCCGATCATCACGGCCATCAATGTGGGTTCTAGGGTGGACGCTAAACGTTGGTCACATCATTCATGCGACTCGTGCTTGATCTTTCGACCATCTGTGTTCAGAGGCCACGTCTCTATAACGTGCTAGGCTTGCCAACTCAACCTTAGTGTATTTGCTGTGCAACATGGCTTACACCCACTGTATGCGAACATAGATATGTCTGACACCTAGTCACCCTGGGTCGCCTCATACCGAAGAACTTTCTTGGTGGTGCACACTAAGGGGGAACACAATCATTGGTAATTTTAACAGGTATCATCTTATTAGGCTACCGTCGAGTATCTAATACTAGCACAAAATAAGATATACAAAAAATAACATTGAATGTAAATGCAATGTGATATGGTCCTTCATGTCGTGATCTCCATCCGTCGTCACCGGATTCCGGCGCCAGGGTTCCGTCGCCATAGACACCAGGGTACTGGTGTCTTTCTGGCGTGGTAGTCCGTCACCTCCATGACTATCTACTACTACGTAACATAAGGTAATTATTTTACCTTTGCCACAACCATATGACAAAGCAACGCCCCCTGCAAAACAAAGTTAGCCGCCTCTACTTTATCTTTGCATGTTTTACGTGGCTGAATGGGCTTTCGCACAAGAACCGTTCTTACTTACGAACTGTCACCACAATGCTGATCAACTAGTTGTCTATACTACACCCCTTTCAGGGCCCTCCGTTGCAAATGGTATACCAACTAATGCGAGAGATACAGACACCCCCTAAGCCACTTTATATGGTACAAGGCGTATGTCAAGCGTGGACCAGTCTCGCAAATGAACGCGTAAAGTCAGTTGGGGGCCGCTTCATCAAGCATTACTGTGGTATACACAAGTACAAGTGGGAGGGTAACAACGAAAAGATCAACGCCCACATGCTACATCTCGTGTATTCTACTTGTACCAGCAGTACTACGCATAGATCTTGCTCTGATACCACTGTAGGGGTTCCGCATATGAAAACAATACTTTTTTACCCTACGCCCCTAAACCCCTAATGTTGCCAGGACCTATCTATTAGTAATGCAGTAACGGGAGGGGCTTTTCACGAACTTACCCTTGAAGACCAAAAAGCGTTGTCAGCGCTCAAGAGAGCGTGGTTGATGTAGACGAGCCGAAGCCGACCTCAAGGTCGTTATGAAGTCCTTGTGCTCTTGTGGCTCCAACGAATTGAGTGCCTCAAGTGTGACACCTCGCGGGGAGTTATACACGTCCAGTGCCTGACGATGACTCCCGCTTCCCTGATCCAGCAGCATTTGCAGAAGTAGAGCTCCTGAATCCGAATCCCGCAGCGCGACGGCGCTCCACGGCGAAGATGTCTCTCGTTCGTGCAGTCCAAACTTGGGACCACGGCCACGAGAGAGAGAGAGAATATCAATTGGAGGTCTCCCCGAAAGTGAGGAAACCTTTATTGAATATTGTGTGTATTTATCTGGCCAAATACCCCCACTATATATAGGGGAGGGGAGGTACGACCTCCCTCAAAGTCCCGGGGTGGGACTAAAGGAGAGGAGAGGGGGAGGGGTGGCACCGCCGGCGACCCCATGGGCCCCGTGTAGGAGGGATGGCCCACTAGGGCGTCGATCACCCTCTTTGGCCCTTCTCCCTCTTGCCTTTCTGTAACACCCCGTCCACTCCTAGGCCTGGGGGGTGTCACTCCTGGCAGCTTAATAGGATATCTAGACTGGCCCCACAGCAAAACACTAGTCTTTTCTGCGCACTTTGTCCTCACTCGTGTGCACCCGGTTACCCACTTCCCGGTCGGTCACCCATCCTAGAATTGCTCTAGGGCAAGCACCCTTAACCTTAGAGTTCTTTTCGAATGATCTTCCAGAAAAGAAGTTGCAACTTGTTGATATGGGTATCCTATCAATCCTATTAAGCCATGTGCCTGGATCTCACATACACCCACCCTTTAGAGGATCGATGCCCTCATCGATCAAGCATACCCCAGGAACGTTCCCTCTTGGCACGCGTCTTTGTGTCTAGTGCCGGCACATGTGCCGCGCCTGTCCCCTTTTTCCCTCCACCCCGCCGCTAGTAGAGCCCCTGCGCGTGCACGCCCGCACGCTCCCGCTCGCCCTGCCATGGTTCCTGGCCCCACCCCTGCGCGTGGACGCACCGTGCACGCCACCAACCCCCCTCCTTCTCTCTCTCCCTGCCCCCTGGCCCACCTGTCTCCCCTCCCCGTCCCTCGTCCTCTCCTCACCGCCGCGCCCCGTCCCCGCTAAGAGCTCGGCGTCCTCCTCCCGGCGCCATGGCCGCCGTCCTCGAGCCCGACCCCCACGCGCTCTCACCTCACCGACCCCACCGCCGTCATCTCCGACCGCCGCGGCGAGCCCAGCACCCTCGTCAGGCCCTGCTCCGTCTTCCCGCGCGTCCTCACCCTCCGCTGCCTCCGCCGCATCCGGCCCGACCCTCCGACCGCGCCGCCGCGCACATCTCGAGCTCAACGGCCGCCGTGCCCTTGGAACTCCGTCGCCACGCATGCGAGTCGCCCTCGCGTCGTCTCCGTCGACCCCCACCCTGCGTCTCGCAAGCTCCTCCCCTCCTCCTGGCGTCCCCGCATGGCACCGCCGCCCATGAACTCCCCTGGCTCCGCCCCCGTGCCTAGCGCCACCGCGGCCGGTTCGCCTCGTCCACGCTCCGACCACCTGGGCCCCCGTGTCGCCTGCCATCTCTGGCCTCTGCTTCCGCTGCGACCGCAGGCCCCGACGCACTGACCTCGGCCGCTTCCTGCTGCCACTTCTCTTCCCGGCCATGCGTCCTCCTCGTCGACCGTTTTGACCTCGCGGTGCTGCTCTGTTCTGAAGTGTAGCACCTGCTAGGTGCTTGTCTCGTGGGTGATGAGAAAATCACCGTTCTGATGTGCCTCTGTTCTATTTGTTGTTGTACGTGATCCAGTGGCTTCGGTCCAACCTCTGCGCACAGTTGTCGCGTGCTACCCTACTTTGCGCTTTGTGCTTCCAAGCCCGACTTTCTCCGATGGCCGCACAAGACCGACCTCGAACCCAAGATCTCCAAGACCGACCTCGTCAAGATCTGCCCAATTCGAAACCCTGAGAACTCCGCCTGCGGTACCTGGAGATCACTGACATGGAACCGTCGGACCACGCAAGACCGTCGTCAAGAACCCGAAGCATCCTGGAGTACCACTCCAAGACCACCGGCATGATTTTCTTCATCGCTGCCAAGAGCCGTTCCCGGATGCGGAGCCCGATCCCGGTGATCTGAAGATCAAGACTCGGCACGCCAAGATCTTCTCCTCGGAACGCCATGATCTCCTTCACAGATCCGAAGACCCTGAACCCCGGAGTCCGAACCTCGTTTCCCGTCGAACCCTGTCGGACCCCGAACCCCGGAACCAAGATCTTCTGAACCTAGATGTGTGAACCTTTTCCCGAGCCCCTATTTTATAAATGCTATATATAAATTGTTGCATATTAAATTGTTCATGTCGCATACATATTGTGTGGTTTGGGGGCATTATATTAATTCACCTAAATTAAATATGGAGCGTTTATGCGGGATACTTTTGTCTTATTCCGGACTCCATTTAAATTGGTGTAGCGAACGGATGCCATGTTTTGTCTTGTTAATACAACATTTAAATTGCAGGGTATCTAAACAACTTGAATCGTCTAATTAATTGTCGGGACCCCGGTTCCGCTTAATATTGCCTAGTTGCATCGCATCTTTGTCATGTCATGCATCATATCATAATCATGCCGGATCTTCTGCTGTAGTATTAAATATTGCATCCGGTGTTTCTTCTAGTGTTTTCTTCTTCGCGGATTAGGCCGATGAGTGGATGCGAGTATCGACAAGTTCTCCGGATATGATCCGTCGGCAGTGTTTCCCAGGCGAGCAACTCTTCCCCTTCTACCTATTTTGCATTTATAGTCTTTATTTCCTCCTGTTGATCTACTGCTATCTGTGTCATGATGCTTTAGTTTTCCGTACACCAGTTATATCCCGTGCAGCCTCTATATTGCCTTGGACACCTCCTATTACCCGTGTTTGGTAGATAGCTAGCATTGCGAGTCGTAGTTGCTTGCTCAGGTGCGATCTTGTGTTGTCAAGTACCACAATTGTTGGAATGCGGGCAGATGTTTATGGTGGAGATGCTTATTGGTGGAGATGATCATGACTTTAAATACAACTATTAAAATGCTAGATATAACTAATGCAGAGGCATCGATGGGCAATAGAAGTTATTTGGTTCTTCCATGCTCACTTGTGTCCCGTAGGACCCCCGAGTACTTGATACATGTTCCTTGATTTTTCGCACTATCCACATCCGGGAGGCCTTATGGACCCCCCTGAGCCAGAGCTTGATTCATTTCTATTTCTTGGGGCCACAAACTAGTTTGGGGTTTTATTACTATCCTGTACTTATGTCATGCTTTACTGCTTTATTTAAGATTGTGCGTGGAGCACCTGTACTGTTTAGGATCGTGACACGTTTTCGCTGTATCCACAAGCCCAGTCACACTTTCGGGTTCCCAGTCGTTTACAGCCGTCCACACAAACCCTGGGTCCGTTCCGGAGCCAGCCAACTTCGTTGCGGGTAGCTTAGTAGGGTGGCCCCTGAAATATATCTGAATCCTGTGATTGCTTTGTCGTGAATGCCTCGTTGGGTTTTGAGTTGGTTTTTCCGAGGTTGATCGAGTGTGTGTTACTATTTGTGCACCCCTGCAGGGTAAAACTTTCTGAAAGCCGTATCCGCGGTTATGGACGACTTGGAGCACAGTATCTCGATCATAGACAAGCATAACTAAAGTAGTGCTATAAATTTGACTTAATATGTGACTAGTAATCAGATGCAACTATAACGGAATGGATACTAAAAATGCCAACAACTGGTGTATCTGTGGTGACCTGTGTCATACTATACCTGCCTAGTAAGTATTGCAACTCCAATGGAATGTGATAAAAGTGCAAACAATTGCTGGGTTTTGGGATTCCTCAGGACAATTATATCTGACTAGTAATGTTCCAACTATAATGGAATGGTGATTAAAACTGCCCACTACTTATCAGGATGACTCAAGATATTTATATCTGACTAGTAAGTGCTTCAACTATAATCGAATGAATAAAACTGCCAACTGTGTGTGTTCCTCGGTTTGCTTTCCTCGTTTGGTCTCGAGTGGGAATACCAAGATGGGTATGTTTGGTGTTACTATTAGGTTGGATCCGAATAGGTCTTTCTTATCCCTCTGTCATAGCTGCCAGTTTTACTGAGTCTCTATATGTTGTTTAGTGCTGCTGCGCTGCCGCTTCAGTCCACCATACCTATGTAGGCGAGAGCCGCTGAATTCTAGCCTCGCCGTGTACTGGCCTCAGTACTGACGCTCCTCTTTTTCCTTTGCCCTTTGTCGGCACCCCTTTTGGTTTAGCAGGTTTTGAGATCGACGTCGTTAGCAGGGTTACCCTTCTGGCTTGGCCTGGGCAGGGTTATGGACGCCATTGGTTATTCTTCAGGGCTCTTAGCCCCATTTGCATCTTGTCCGTAGTCGAACGCTCTATCGTTTTCAAGGTGATTTGGATCTTTGTATTGTATATCTGTATCCTTGACTCGTTGAGTCGCTGTTGTATATATATATGTTCTATGGCCCCATCGAGGACTGTTGTGTAAAGGTATTACTTCGTTTTCCACCCGCATGAAAGTGCCTGGTGGGCGTCCTTGAATCGTTTCTATGCGGGTTTGGCGGAAAGGGCTAAAACTTGCATAGGGCCGATTCGAGGGTGTTACAGAGTGGTATCAGAGCTCAGAAGTTGCGATACCCACAAGTCCAGTCTGTAACACCCTCAAATCGGCCCTATGCAAGTTTTAGCCCTTTCCGCCAAACAAGCATAGAAACGATTCAAGGACGCCCACCAGGCACTTTCGTGCGGGTGGAAAACGAAGTAATACCATTACACAATAGTCCTCCATGGGACCCACAGAATATATATATACATCAGCGACTCCATGAGTCAAGAATACAGATATAATATACAAAGATCCAATCACCTTAAAAACGATGGAGCGTCCGACTACGGACAAGATGCAAATGGGGCTAAGAGCCCTGAAGAATAACCAATGGCGTCCATAACCCTGCCCAGGCCAAGCCGTAAGGGTAACCCTGCTAACGACGTCGAACTCAAACCTGCTAAAACAAAAGGGGTGCCGACAAAGGGCAAAGGAAAAAGAGGAGCATCAGTACTGAGGCCAGTACACGGCGAGGCTAGAATTCGGCGGCTCTCGCCTACATAGGTATGGTGGGCAGAAGCGGCAGCACAGCGGCACTAAACAACCTATAGAGACTCAGTATCACTGGCGGCTATTAGAGAGGGGTAAGAAAGACCTATTCGGATCCAACCTGAAGCTAACACCAAACAAACCCATCCTGTTATTTCCCCCTCGAGACCAAACGAGGAAGTCGGACCAAGGAACTCACACAGTTGGCATTTTTATTCATTCCTTTATAATTGAAGCACTTACTAGTCAGATATAGATAGCGTGGTCCGTCCTGATAGCATAAGTAGTGGGCAGTTTTAATCACCATTCCATTGTAGTTGGGACATTTACTAGTCAGATGTAATTGTCCTGAGGAATCCCAAAACCCAGCAATTGTTGGCACTTTTATCACATTCCATTGGAGTTGCAATACTTACTAGGCAGGTATAGTATGACACAGATCACCACAGATCCACCAGTTGTTGGCATTTTTAATATTCATTCCGTTGTATTTGAATCTAATTACTAGTCACATATTAAGTCAAATTTATAGCACTACTTTAGTTATGAATGTCTATGATCGAGATACTGTGCTCTAAGTCGTCCATAACCGCGGACATGGCTTTCAGAAAGTTTTACCCTGCAGGGGTGCACAAATAGCAACACACACTCGTTCAACCTCGGAAAAACCAACTCAAAGCCCAACGAGGCATTCACGACAAAGCGATCACAGGATTCATAAAATATTTCAGGGGGCCACCCCACTAAGCTACCCGCAACGAAGTTGGCCGGCTCCGGAACGGACCCAGGGTTTGCGACGATGGCTGTAAACGACTGGGAACCCGAAAGTGTGACTGGGCTTGTCGATACTGCGAAAACATGGCGTGATCCAAAATAGTACAGGTGCTCCACGCACAATCTTAAATAAAGCAGTAAAGCATGGCATAAGTACGGGATAGTAATAAAACCCCAAACTAGTTTGTGGCCCCAAGAAATAGAAATGAATCAAGCTCTGGCTCAGGGGGGGTCCATAAGGCCTCCCAGATGTGGATAGTGCGAAAAATCAAGGAACAGGTATCAAGTACTCGGGGTCCTACGGGACACAAGTGAGCATGGAAGAACTAGATAACATCTATTGCCCACCGATGCCTCTACATTAGTTATATCTAGCATTTTAATAGTGTATTTAAAGTCGTGATCATCTCCACCACTAAACATCTCCACCATAAACATCTACCAACATTCCAACAACTGTGGTATTCGACAACACGAGATCGCACCTGAGCAAGCAACTACGACTCGCAAGGCCAGCTATCTACCAAACACAGGTAATAGGAGGTGTCGAAGGCAGTATGGAGGCTGCACGGGATATAACCGGGGTACGGAAACTAAAGCATCGCGACACGGATAGCAATAGATCAACAGGAGGAAATAAAGACTATAAATGCAAAATAGGTAGAAGGGGGGGAGATGCTCGCCTAGGAAACACTGCCGAAGGTTCATAGCCGGAGAACTTGTCGATACTCGCATCCACTCATCGGCCTAGTCCGCGTAGGAGAAAACACTAGAAGAAACACCGGATGCAATATTTAATACTACGGCAGAAGATCCGGCATGCTTATGATATGATGCAGATGCGGTGCAATTAGGCAATATTAAGCGGAACCGGGGTCCCGACAATTAATTAATAGCTTCAAGTTATTTAGCTACCCCACAATTTAAATGTTGTATTAACAGGGTGAAACATGGCATCGGCTCGCTACACCAATTTAAATGGAGTACGGAATAAGACAAAGATATCCCACATATAGACTCCATATTTAATTATGAGGTGAATCGGCATAATGCCCCCAACCCACATGATATGCATGCGAGATGAACAATTAATATGCAACAATGTTTATATAATATTTTATAAAATAGGGGCTCGGGAAAAAGGTTCACACATCTGGGTTCGGGAGATCCTGGGTCCGGGGGTTCGGGGTTCGACAGGGTTCGACGGGGATCGGTCTCGGCGGAAACGTTCTTGGACAACGGAATAGATCTTGGCATTCCGAGAAAAAGGACTTGGTTCGGCGTCAGCGGCTCATCGGATTCACCCCAGTCGGTGTCGATCTTGTCGTCGCGAAGATCTTGTCGGGTCCACGTATCGGGATGAACTTGGCGTGCTGAGGGCTCGGTCTTCGGATCCAGAAGGAGGTCTTGCCATTTTTCTGTGAAGCAGATCTTGCCGCTCGGTGTCCGTGTAGGCGAACACTCAGCTGTGATTGATTATGCTGAACTCTAGGTTTCTCTGAAAATTCCTAAAGGCCATATAGTCTATTCTCCAAGGCTAACTCCTGCAATTCAGCTTTTCTCTTTGGCGGCTCTGAATGATGATGCTATGGAAGCTATTCAGAGTGTTCCAGTGGTCTGTGAGTTCCCAGATGTTTTTCCTGAAGAGTTGCCGGGTATGCCTCCTGATCGTGAGGTCGAGTTTGTGATTGAACTTGAACCTGGAACCGCTCCTATCTCCAAGCGGCCTTATAAAATGGGTCCTGCTGAATTGGCTGAACTCAAACGTCAGCTTGATGAACAAGAGAAGTTGGGTTTCATTCAGCATAGTACTTCTTCCTGGGTAGCCCAACCATCTTTGTGAAGAAGCGAGACAAGACTGATAGACCTTGTGTTGACTATCGGGCTCTCAATGCTAAAACCATCAAGAATAAATATCCCCTTCCGCAGATTAATGATCTCTTCGATCAGCTAGCTGGAGCTGTGGTATTCTCTAAGCTTGACTTGAGAAGTGGATATCATCAAAACAAGATTCGCAAGGAAGATGTTCCCAAAACAGCTTTCACCACTCGCTATGGCCTGTACGAGTACACGGTCATGTCTTTCGGTCTCACCAACGCACCTGCCACCTTCTCGAGGCTTATGAACTCAGTTTTCATGGAGTATCTTGATAAGTTCGTTGTGGTCTATCTGGATGACATTCTAGTCTATTCTAAGTCAAAGGAAGAACATGAAGAGCACCTTCGGTGTGTCCTAAACAAGCTTCGTGAGAACCGCCTGTATGCAAAGTTCTCCAAGTGTGAGTTCTGGCTGCCTCAAGTCACCTACCTTGGTCACGTCATCTCTGCCAAGGGCATTGCCGTCAACCCAGAGACTATTAATACAATTGTTGACTCGCTTCCACCCAAAAATGTCAAAGAAGTCCGGAGTTTCCTTGGTTTGGCTAGTTACTGCCGTCGCTTCGTTCAGAACTTCTCGAAGATTGCGAAGCCTCTTACCGACCTCCTCAAGAAAGGCAAGAAATATCTTTGGTCTCCTGCATGTCAAGCAAGCTTTGAAACACTCAAAGAAAAGCTCACTTCCACACCAGTTTTGATTCCTCCAGATACATCAAAGCCTTTCCAGATATTCTGTGACGCCTCCTTGCAAGGATTGGGTGTGGTCCTTATGCAAGAAAAACAAGTTGTTGCTTATGCCTCTCGACAGTTGAAGACGCATGAGATCAACTATCCAACACATGACCTCGAGCTCGCAGCAGTTGTCTTTGCTTTGAAAGTATGGAGGCATTACTTGCTTGGCAACCGTTGTGAGATCTTTTCTGATCACAAGAGTCTGAAGTATATCTTCACACAGCCTGATCTCAACCTTCGTTAGAGAAGGTGGATTGAAGAAATTAATGATTTTGATTTAACCATCAACTACACTCCTGGCAAAGCTAATGTCATGGCCGATGCTCTCAGCCGAAAAGCTTATGTCAACAACCTCATGGTGGAAGAACAACAACCTCTCTTGTGTGAGGAATTCCGCAAGCTCAACCTTGAAATTGTGGATCAAGGGTATCTTCTGAACCTTCTGGCAACACATCTCTTGGAAGAAAAAGTTCGCTCCATTCAACTTGGTGATCCTTACACTAAAAACATCATCTCCAACATTCAGCTTCTGAAGTATGAGTCCTTCCACGTTGACGACCAAGGCGCTCTTTTCTTTGAACACCGGATGTTTGTTCCAAACTACCCGGGTTTAAGAGAGCAAGTTCTTAAGGAGGCGCATGATTCTGTTCTTTCTATCCACCCTAGCAGCACTAAGATGTACATGGACTTCAAAACACAATATTGGTGGCCTAGGTTGAAACAATGTTGTGCCAAGTATGTCTCCGAGTGTGATGCCTGCCGCAGAGTTAAAGCTGTTCATCAGAAACATTCCGGTCTTCTACAGCCAATGAAGCCTCCGGAATGGAAATGGGAGAAAGTAGAGATGGACTTCATAACTGGTTTTCCAAGGTCGCAGAAGGGCAACAATGCAATCTTCATTGTCATCGACAGGCTTTCTAAAGTGGCTCACTTCTTTCCCGTCAAGGAAACAATTTCTGCAATTCAGTTGGCTGAGCTCTATATCAACAGAATTGTCTCTCTGTATAGGGTTCCTCTTGAGATCAGCTCAGACCGTGGAAGCATCTTCACTTCCAAGTTCTGGGGAAGTTTCCAAAATGCTTTGGGAACAAAATTGAACTTCAGCATAGCTTACCACCCTCAGTCGCAAGGACAAGTTGAAAGGATCAATCAGATTCTGGAAGATATGCTCCGTGCTTGCGTTATCTCTTTCGGCATGAAGTGGGAAGAATGCCTTCCATATGCTGAATTCTCTTACAACAACAGCTTCCAAAAAAAGTCTAAAGATGGCACCATTTGAGGTCCTCTATGGTCACAAATGCAGAACTCCGATTGGTTGGTTGGGCGCAGGTGAAAGAACATTGTTTGGCCCCGACATTGTAACTCAAGCAGAGGAGAAGGTTCACATCATTCTTGAAAACCTGAAGGTTGCTCAAAGTCGCCAGAAGAGCAACTATGACAGAAAGCACACGGACATGGAGTATGTCCCTAGTGATCTCGTTTACCTTCGTGTCACTCCCATGAGAGGCACGCACCGGTTTGGTATCAAAGGAGAGCTGGCTCCTAGATACATCGGTCCTTTCAAAGTTCGTGGAAGAAGAGGAGAAGTTGCTTATGCTCCTGAGCTCCCTGAAAAACTCAAGGTCCATGATGTTTTCCATATCTCTCAACTCAAGAAGTGCTTCAAGGATCCCGGCAGGACCGTGGACCATGAACTCATCAATCTCCAAGAAGATCTGTCTTATCAAGAACACCCCATAAAAATTCTAGAAGTCGCAGAAAGAAGGACTCACAACAAGTCCATCAAGTTCTGCAAGGTGCATTGGTCGCACCATTCCGTTGATGAAGCCACTTGGGAACACAAGGATGAGCTCCGTGCCAAGTACCCTACCCTCTTCATGTCTTCTTCTTCTTCCTAGAATCTCGGGGCGAGATTCCTGTTTAGTGGGGGACAGTTGTAGCATCCCATTTGTCTAACATATGTAATGCTACATGGTCTAGTAATATAATTGCTACTTCCTACATATAATTGTTGCATCATAATTATATCATGCTCATGTCATCATGCCACCTTGCATTTGAGCATCATATAAAACCCTTTCATTTGGTTCTTATTCCATATGCATTATTAATTGTATTTGCCTCTTAATATATTGTATTTGGTTCTTGATAAATGCTTGATGCCCAAGTTGAGTTGGGGGCATATCTTTTATTCAACTCCACCACCTTTTCCTTGTCACCACCTTATAATTCCACCATCCTAATTATCCATGAGCTTTTACACTTTTCCTTTGGCATTAAATCTAGCTCATGTGGGTTGGGATGGATCCACTTCTATTTTCCACATGCCCTCACATTAGCATCATGTTGTTTTCACATTATTGATATGTGGAGCCACCTTTGCATGCCTTGTGAGTGGTACCCCTTTTTCTAGCTTCCGTATGGATTGGATGGAATGTATGCTCATGTGGGAATATTTTTGAGACTATTAAACATCTAGTGGGACATACACACTAGCAAGTCCTAATTATATTCAAATTTGAGCATCTCCATCTACTCCACATGGAACATCCAATAAAATCCATTTTAATTCTTTTAGCTTGGCCTTACTCCATATTTTGGGAATGCATGTGTATAAATGCCATGATTATTATTTTGTTTTCACAAAAACTAACATGGCATTTATTGAATATGCATGGGCCATGCAAGATCATCACCACCTTCTCATCTTCGATTTTTGGAGTGGATCATGGCTCCTTTGGGAATCAATCCTTGTTGGCTCTATTCTTTTTGCTCTTACCCCAAAACCCTCCTCATCTTGATCTTTGTTTCTTTGTCATGTGCATCAAGACCTCAACTCCACCCCAACTTCTTTTCACCTTTTGCTTGATCTTGTTTTTGGATCATGTTACAACCGTCACACCACCTCTTCTCTCATCTCACTCTCCTTATCCATCATCACACCCCTCCACCTTTGCTTGATCTAGTTGGCATGTGGAGAAAATCCTAAAAACTCTAACCAACCCACTCACCCTAGCCTCTCTCTCTAATCTATCTCTCAAAGCAATAACCAAACCCTACCCCTACCTCTCCTTACCCATCACACCTTGCTTGATCATGTGGGTATGCAAAACCCTAAGCTAGACCTAATCACCTCACCACCCTACTCTCACCATGCCGAGGCACCTCTCCCTCTCTCTGCCAGCAAGGGTCCAGCCCCCCTTCTCTAGCTAGCCGAGCCACCACCCCTACCCTAACCCTAAACCGAGCCCATGCCATCTACCCTCCCCCTCTCGGTTCCTCTGTCTCCCTGCCAAAGAGGCCCCACACCCATGCCCTTCCTTCCCTTGGCCGACCCCAGTTGCAGCCACACCCCAGGCTGAGCCCTGCCTAGCACGTGAGGGAGAAGGAGGAAAAGGTGGCCGAGCCACCTTTTTCTCTCCACCGATCCCCACGGCACCTCTCCCCTCTCCCTCGTGCTTATCTACTCCCTCCCGTCTCTCTGCCGTGCCCAGATCTCCCCTGGCCTCGCGCCACAGCCCCAACCCCTCTCCTCCAACCACTTCTCCATCGCCGGCCACCATCGGTGTCGACCACCCTCTCCTCGAAACAGGCGGCAGGCGTGGCGTTTGGGTGTCGAGGAAGAACGAGGCGAGGTCCCCGGTGCTGCCCTATGCACGACAGCGAGGAGGAGATGCCCTGCAGCCACTGCACACCGTCAAGCCGAGAGAAACCCTAGCCGAGCGTGCGTCTGCTTCGCCGCCGACCTGCTGCTCCCCGGCCCAATCCACCACCGCCGCCCACTCCGCGGTGAGCCAACCTCCCTCCCTGACACCTTCCCTTTCTCCTTGGTCGTCTGTGCTCGCCGGACCACTTACCAAACACCCTCTGTGCGCCGGCGTGCGCGTGCGTCTTCCCGTCTCCGCGCCGCATCCCGCCTTACCTAGCCGCCCGGCCTACTCCTGTCAACATCCCCTCACAAACCCCACTGGTTCCACCTCTCAGCGCGGGCGCCGCAGGTCGCGGGTTCGATCACCCGCGCCACGCTCTATCCGCTGTCGAGCACGTTTCTCTCGTCAGTTAATTCAGGAAGAGAATCCGTGGGTATGTGGTCATCTTGCAGAAAACCCCCTTTTTTATTTCTTCTTCAACCCGCGGTACACCAGGCCCACAGTCAGCCCATTCAGCCTTTTCACAGAAAAGCACCCCAGGTTCCAAAAACCCCAACCCGCCGCCCCGTCCGAGCAACGTGGCTGTGCCCCGTTCGCCCGCCCGCGTGTGGGTCCACGCGAACGCCGGTCCCGCTTGTCAGCCGCTGTGGCTGGCTGAGCCCGCGGTATAAAATGATTCCGCCACGCAGCTTCGCCCAGTCAACCTAGGTCCCACATGTCTGTGACTGTGGCTAAGTTTTGCTGGGTATAAAAAGTCCGGCAGGTTTCTTTTTTAATTAAAACATTTTCAGAAATGATTTAAATATGATTTCAAATATGTTTTTAATAACTTTTGAATTATCTTTCCAAATAATACAAATGATATATGTTTTGGAATCAGAAAAATGTGAGGATTTCAAATATGCTATTCAAAATATTATTTGAGTACTTTAAATTTTCGAGATGATTAAAATTACAATAAAATGCCCTTTTCTTAATTAATTAATAACTTTAAATCTACAACTCCAAATTCGACAAATAATATGTCCAAATTGATCAGCGCGATGAGCCCGTTCTAACTATGCATTCCATGTTATGAACTGAAGCATGCATTATGTCATTATTAAAAATCAGAACTGTTTATGGCAATAAAACTTGACCATATAAACAATAAAAGGCTTTATTCTTGTACCCCACACCTCACCATGCCATGCTACATTGTTGCCATGTAAATTGTGCATCATTCATCATGGCATGCTTGTTTGCTTGTCGCATTTTAATTCGTATGATTGTGCATTTTATTTATGTTGGCCCTTGTTTGTTTGGTTCTTCTTCAAATAGACGCCTAGCAGGAGAATTATCAGGAATCACATGAGTTCTACCCAGATCCATCTCTCGCTTCAACTGAGCTACCAGGCAAGCACTACCACATGCTTGCATACATATAATACCTATTGCCTCTATCTTATCCTTGCATCATTGAGTCACGATTGCATTAAATTGAATCCCAAGTACTGCATAGCCTTTACTTTTAAACCCCACCGAAGCTTGTTCCTCCATCCCATGAGCCATTACTACAGGAGTTGTTTGAGCCATGCGAGTCATAGAACAACATGTGTAGGGTATGTGAGTGTCTGATGGATAATGAGGTCCTAAACAACTTAACCTGAGTAGTATTGGGATAACTAATGAAAGCGGCACCAGTGAGCAATATCTGCTATTTGGTTTTTCATGCTCACTTGTGTCCCGTAGGACCCCGAGTACTTGATTCCTGTTCCTTGACTATTCGCACTATCCACATCCGGGAGGCCTTATGGACCCACCTGAGCTAGAGCTTGATTCATTTCTATTTCTTGGGGCCACAATTAGTTTGGGGTTTTATTACTATCCTGTACTTATGCCATGCTTTATTGTTTATTTACGATTGTGCGTGGAGCGCCTGTACTGTTTTGGATGGTGACACGTTTTTGCTGTATCGACAAGCCCAGTCACACTTTCGGGTTCCCAGTCGTTTACCAACGTCCACACAAACCCTGGGTCCGTTTTGGAGCCGGCCAACTTCGTTGCGGGTAGCTTAGTGGGGTGGCCCCCTGAAATATTTCCTGAATCCTGTGATCGCTTTGTCGTGAATGCCTCGTTGGGTTTTGATTTGGTTTTTCCGAGGTTGATCGAGTGTGTGTTGCTATTTGTGCACCCCTGCAGGGCAAATCTTTCCGAAAGCCGTGATCACGGTTATGGATGACTTGGAGCACAGTTTCTCGATCATAGACAAGTATAAATAAAGTACCGCTTTTAGACCATACTCGTGCTCCCCGTCCTCCATTTCCCGAGCCACTCTGTAACACCCTCGAATCGGCCCTATGCAAGTTTTAGCCCTTTCCGCCAAACCCGCATAGAAACGATTCAAGGACGCCCACCAGGCACTTTCATGCGGGTGGAAAACAAAGTAATATCTTTACACAACAGTCCTCGATGGGACCCACAAAACAATATATATACAACAACGACTCAACGAGTCAAGGATACAGATATACAATACAAAGATCCAAATCACCTTGAAAACGATAGAGCGTCCGACTACGGACAAGATGCAAATGGGGCTAACAGCCCTGAAGAATAACCAATGGCATCCAAAACCCTGCCAAGGCCAAGCCGGAAGGGTAACCCTGCTAACGACGTCGATCTCAAAACCTGCTAAAACAAAAGGGGTGCCGACAAAGGGCAAAGGAAAAAGAGGAGCGTCGGTACTGAGGCCAGTACACGGCGAGGCTAGAATTCGGCGGCTCTCGCCTACATAGGTATGGTGGACTGAAGCGGCAGCGCAGCAGCACTAAACCAACCTATAGAGACTCAGTAAAACTGGCGGCTATTAGAGAGGGATAAGAAAGACCTATCCGGATCCAACCTGATAGTAACACCAAACATACCCATCCTGGTATTCCCCCTCAAGACCAAACGAGGAAGGCAAACCGAGGAACACACACAGTTGACAGTTTTATTCATTCGATTATAGTTGAAGCACTTACTAGTCAGATATAGATAGCTTGAGTCATCCTGATAAGTAGTGGGCAGTTTTAATCACCATTCCATTGTAGTTGGAATATTACTAGTCAGATATAATTGTCCTGAGGAATCCCAAAACCCAGCAATTGTTGGCACTTTTATCACATTCCATTGGAGTTGCAATACTTACTAGGCAGGTATAGTATGACACAGGTCACCACGGATCCACCAGTTGTTGGCATTTTTAGTATCCATTCCGTTATAGTTGCATCTGATTACTAGTCACATATTAAGTCAAATTTATAGCACTACTTTAGTTATGCTTGTCTATGATCAAGATACTGTGCTCCAAGTCGTCCATAACCGCGGACACGGCTTTCAGAAAGTTTTACCCTGCAGGGGTGCACAAATAGCAACACACACTCGATCAACCTCGGAAAAGCCAACTCAAAACCCAACGAGGCATTCACGACAAAGCGATCACAGGATTCAGATATATTTCAGGGGGCCACCCTACTAAGCTACCCGCAACAAAGTTGGCCAGCTCCGGAATGGACCCAGGGTTTGTGTGGACGGCTGTAAACGACTGGGAACCCGAAAGTGTGACTGGGCTTGTCGATACAGCGAAAACGTGTCACGATCCTAAACAGTACAAGTGCTCCACGCACAATCTTAAATAAAGCAGTAAAGCATGGCATAAGTACAGGATAGTAATAAAACCCCAAACTAGTTTGTGGCCCCAAGAAATAGAAATGAATCAAGCTCTGGCTCAGGGGGGTCCATAAGGCCTCCCGGATGTGGATAGTGCGAAAAATCAAGGAACATGTATCAAGTACTCGGGGTCCTACAGGACACAAGTGAGCGTGGAAGAACCAAATAACATCTATTGCCCACCGATGCCTCTGCATTAGTTATATGTAGCATTTTAATAGTTGTATTTAAAGTCATGATCATCTCCACCAATAAGCATCTCCACCATTAACATCTGCCAGCATTCCAACAACTGTGGTACTTGACAACACGAGATCGCACCTGAGCAAGCAACTACGACTCGCAAGGCCAGCTATCTACCAAACACGGGTAATAGGAGGTGTCCAAGGCAATATAGAGGTTGTACGGGATATAACTGGTGTACGGAAAACTAAAGCATCGTGACACGGATAGCAGTAGATCAACAGGAGGAAATAAAGACTATAAATGCAAAATAGGTAGAAGGAGAAGAGTTGCATCCACTGCCGACGCATCATATCCGGAGAACTTGTCGATACTCGCATCCACTCATCGGCCTAATCCGTGAAGAAGCAAACACTAGAAGAAACACCGGATGCAATATTTAATACTACGGCAGAAGATCCGGCATGATTATGATATGATGCATGACATGGCAAAGATGCGATGCAACTAGGCAATATTAAGCGGAACCGGGGTCCCGACAATTTAATTAGACGATTCAAGTTGTTTAGATACCCTACAATTTAAATGTTGTATTAACAGGGCGAAACATGACATCGGTCCGCTACACCAATTTAATTGGAGTTCGGAATAAGACAAAGATATCCCGATAAACACTCCATATTTAATTTAGGTGAATTAGTATAATGCCCTCAAACCACACAATATGTATGCGACATGAACAATTTAATATGCAACAATTTATATATAGCATTTATAAAATAGGGGCTCGGGAAAAGGTTCACACATCTGGGTTTGGAAGATCTAGGTTCCGGGGGTTCGGGGTCCGACAGGGTTCGACGGGAAACGAGGTTCGGACTCCGGGGTTCAGGGTCTTTGGATCTGTGAAGGAGATCATGGCGTTCCGAGGAGAAGATCTTGGCGTGTCGAGTCTTGGTCTTCGGATCACCGGGATCAGGCTCCGCATCCGAGAACGGGTCTTGGCGGCGATGAAGAAGATCATGCTGGTGGTCTTGGAGTGGTACTTCGGGATGCTTCGGGTTCTTGACGACGGTCTTGCGTGGTCCGACGGTTCCATGTCGGTGATCTCCAGGTACCGCGGGCGGAGTTCTCAGGGTTTCGAATTGGGCAGATCTTGACGAGGTCGGTCTTGGAGATCTTGGGTTCGAGGTCGGTCTTGTGCGGCCATCGGAGAAAGCCGGGCTTGGAAGCACAAAGCGCAAAGCAGGGTAGCACGCGGCAACTGTGCGTAGAGATTGGACCGAAGCCACTAGATCACGAACAACAACAAATAGAATAGAGGCACATCAGAACGGTGATTTTCTCATCACCCAACGAGACAAGTACCTAGCAGGTGCTACACTTCAGGACAAAGCAGCACCGCGAGGTCAAAATGGTCGACGAGGAGGACGAGTGGCCGGGAAGAGAAGCGGCGGCACGAAGCGGCCGAGGTCAGGGCGTCGAGGCCTGCGGTCGTAGCGGAAGCAGAGGCCAGCGATGGCAGGCGACGCGGGGTCCCAGGTGGTCGGAGCGTGGACGAGGCGAACCGGCGGCGGCGGCGCTGGGCACGGGGGCGGAGCCGGGGGAGTTCGTGGGCGGCGGCGCCATGCGGGGACGCTAGGAGGAGCCGAGGAGGTTGCGGCACGTGGGGTGGGGGTCACTGCAGACGACGCGACGGCGGCTCACATGCGTGGCGACGGAGCTCCAAGGGCGCGGCCGCGGAGGAGGGCGGGCGTAGGGGCTTGAGGCGACGGCGACCGTCGAGCTCGAGACGTGCACGGCGGCGTGGTCGGAGGGTCGGGCCGGATGCGGCGGAGGTAGTGGAGGGTGAGGACACGCGGGAAGACGGAGCAGGGCCTGACGAGGGTGCTGGGCTCGCCGCGGTGGTCGGAGATGGCAGCGGTGGGGTCGGTGAGGTGAGAGCGCGCGGGGTCGGGCTCGAGGACGGCGGCCATGGCGCCGGGAGGAGGACACCGAGCTCTTAGCAGGGACGATGGCGCCTGGTCTGCATGCGAGGCGACGCGCGGGGCGTGGGGTGGTGGACTGGTCTACACGCGAGGTGGCGTGCGTGTGCGGCCAGGGGACGGGCAGGTGGGCAGGATTTGGTGGGTGTGAGGAGAACGAGGTGGCCAGGGGGTGGTGGTCGGGGCTGGGAACGCGCCCCGGGGCGGTAGGCAGAAGGTGTGGGGATGGACGGGGTTGGTTCAGGTGGTGGACCAGGGGAGGCGTTCGGCTGGCGGCTGCGGGTGGATTTAGGTCTAGGGTAGGATTTTTAGGGTTTGGCTAGACTAGGGTTGTAGGCCAGCTGCTGGCTGGGCCTTGTGGGCCGGGCAGGCGGCTGCCTCCCCCGTTTTGACAAAACACTTTTATTATATTATTGATTTATAAAACCTTTTGTAAATAGTTTATAGGCAAAACAAAATATCCGGACGAGGCCGGGTTTTAATTTGAAATAAAGACGGGGCGTTTAGAAAACAAAATAAGATTTTTCGAAAATAGCTTTATGCAAACAGAAGCAGGATGACATGACGATGCTCTAATGCAAGGTGGCATGATGACATGAGCATGCAGTCATGATGATGCACAACACAAAAACACCGTGATTTTCTAGTAGTGGTTTTAGCGGGATGCCACAATTCGACACCACTAACAAGGGATCTTGCCCTCGAGATCCGCCTCGTGGTACCGGGAAGAAGGTCGGCGATCTGAATTCTTCTCGCTTCATGTAGATCCTCGCGACACCACTAACAAGGGTCGTTGTCCGCGATTGTCGGGAGAACACTCCGGGAACACAGGGTGAAGGTAGAGGTATCAACAAATAAAGCCACCTCTAGCTTCCGTGGACGGAGTATAATTGCTAGATCCACCGATTCAATATACAAAAGCGAATGATAAGAGTAGTCGGATGGTGATCAGTCCATCGCGCACCCAAACCATTACTCTGTACATGAATAGGAGAATTATGCAACCAACTCTCGGAATTAGACTGAAGATCTCGACAAACGAGATTCGGAAACAAGGAGTGAGGCACACTCTACATTGGATCTGGCATAGATGATGTCGTCGCGTTGAAAAACACCGGAAGGCACAAACAAGGAACAGAGAGAAGTCCAACAGATGAAGGATTGCTCAAATAGCATGAAGACCGGATGTAGAAGCACCGTTACCAAAGGAGGAAGCGAAACCCTGAAGGTACGACGGAAAAACCCAACCACGAGAATCCTGGACTTGAAGAAAGATAAGAGAGCAGATTCAAAACACGCAGAGGTAAGAGGAGAACAGCAGAAGGGTAAGGAGTAAAAGAAGACCTAATCAGATCTATCCAACCGTTTTTGCAAAATAGTTTGACACTCTACTTCGGCCGTTAGCTAGGTTATCCTACAGACTGGACTTGTGGGTATCGCAACTGCTGAGCTCTGATACCACTCTTGTAACACCCCGTCCACTCCTGGGCCTGGGGGTGTCACTCCTGGCAGCTTAATAGGATATCTAGACTGGCCCCATAGACCAACACTAGTCTTTTCTGCGCACTTTGTCCTCACTCGTGTGCACCCGGTTACCCACTTCCTGGTCGGTCACCCATCCTAGAATTGCTCTAGGCCAAGCATGCTTAACCTTAGAGTTCTTTTCGAATGAGCTTCCGGAAAAGAAGTTGCAACTTGTTGATATGGGTCCTATCAATCCTATTAATCCATGTGCCTGGATCTCACACTTTCCCTAATGGGCCCTCTTCCCTCCGGAACTGGCCCATTAAGCCTTTTGACCTTTAAATTGATTTTCTCTTTTATTAAATAATTATGAATAAATGATTAAATCAATATTTAACATTCATTCACATATTATTCAATCTCTGTGGCTATGGAACATCTTCCACCTCCACTCTGGACATCCTCCGAACTTACCAAAACCCTTCTGGTTCTCTCTCTACTATTCTTCGGCGATTCTTCCGATCCTATAAACACTCTCTAAGCATCATCAAACCCTTAAGCGTGATACCCTACGGTACGGGAACACTCCATACATGGTCGGTACATTCCTGGACCAATGATCGACAGAGGGACCTGGATAGCCATGTGACCCCTGTGCGTTCCACGAAGATCTTTTGTCATTTGAACTGGGATGGTCGTGTCTTATTCCCTTTGTCTCTCGATACTTGCATTGCCTGAGATCTGATCAATGACATCACCATGTCGTGTTCAATCTCGTTACTAAACAATTCTACTTGACTCGTTCCGACAAGTGATATCCCTATGATCAAATCACACGATGCGCATCTATTGAATATAACTTCTCTTGAGTGGGCCCTTAAGTATCTTTCCGTCACGTGGATGAACAAGTCCTGCTCTTGACATATATTGACTCTACGGTTCCTCCGAGTACATGAACACACCTTTATAATCACTGTATTACCAAGTGACGCTTGATGCTATCTAAGCACTCTCGCGAGACAATGATTGACGAGGGTTTAACTCATCAATGCCCATTGTTATGGACTTGGGTTTTGGAGAAGGAGGGAGCGCTGGAGACATCTATCGGCTAGCAAACAAGCACACAGGGGACAAAGGATTTACCCAGGTTCGGGCCTCGTAGAGGTCCCTACTCCTGCTTGTCTGCTCGTGGAATTATCGAAGGAGTCGATAGTTACAATGGTGCGCAGATGCAATCTGGCAAGGGTTGTTGAAATTAGGGTTGCGTGTGTCCTCCTCGCCGCCCCCTCCTAGCCTTTATATAGATAGGCTAGGTCTCGGGTAGCAGGTCGAGTCGGTTACAAGTTAGGGTTTTCCCCTTCAAACTTTCTATCTTTAGCTTCTTCTTGTCCTTCAAGCAATCGAGAGTCCGCAGGTTACTCGAGTCCTTTCATCTGGGCCTTGGTGACACCGTGGGCCTGTACGTATTTGGAGCATATATACCAAGCTCGAGTACCTGTAGGGTATACCCATGTCAGTAGCCCTCGAGTGTCCAGTGGAATCGCAGATTCGACTGGGGACTTTTTTGAAGTCTTCGAGTGCCTGAACGAGTACATTTTCGACTGCTTTTATTTATGTCATAGGGATTGTTGATATACGTGCCTGACTCGAATCCGGAAAAGTGCAGGCGTAATTCGACTCAGGCCGCGAAGGTCTTACAGGAGTCGAATTCCAGTTATATGGGTGTGAGCACTCGACGCGTCCGTCAAGGCATGTTTATCGTGCCTGTAGGCACGGATATATTTCTGGTAGTGCGCAGTTAAATGCATTGCCAGGCCTTATTCAGGTCTTACCTTCACGCTGTAAGCGCGGCATCCGAATTTTATCATCGCGGAGATGATTCGGGCGACCCAGGAGACGTAGTCTCTTTGTTGGGAAAAGTATGAGGCGGTGTCGCCATGAGCTGTGAGTGCGGATGTTATCAACACATAGTTTTTACACAAATAATCATAGGGTGCGCGACCAGCGCTCCCTATGGGAGTAGCACCCGAGTGCCTGGTTGAGTCGAAGACTCATGTAGGGACTAAAGAACTTTTGCGACTGCTGTCGTCTTTAGGTTGTTTGTTTCAGTCGAAGACTTAGGCAGGGACTAAAACACTTTTGTGACTGCTGTAGTCTTTTGCGTGCTTGTTTCAGTCGAAGACTTAGGCAGGGACTAAAACACTTTTGTGACTGCTGTCGTCTTTTGCGTGCTTGTTTCAGTCGAAATTGTTTCCGGCGCTCCCTATGGGAGTAACCCATGTCCGTAATCGAACCATGTTTCGAGTGGTTGGGTTTGATTGTGATTGCCCACATTCCTGCAATAAGAAAAGAGAAAATCGTAGGGTGCGCGACCAGCACTCCCTATGGGAGTAGCCCCCGAGTGCTTAGTGGAGTCGAAGACTCCAGCAAGGACTAAAGTAGTCGAAGTTTTCCGCTGCGTAGCTTTGATGACGTCAGTGCTGACGCTTGTATCCGCGTGAGCGAGTTTGACGGGACGTGACGAGCGGTGGGTCCCACCTCCTAACTTTGATTTGATTGGGCGTGCGTAATCTTATTTTTAACTGCGCCTCCTCGATTTCCGCGCATAATGGGAGAAGTGGGGGACGGTTCGCGCTTCCTCTTCTCCACGTGTTCGATGCGATACGTGCCACGCGTCCAATAGGGTTTTTGTGAGCCGTTGGATTGCATCTCCTAGGGGTTAAGTAGCGGCGCGACGGCGGTAATTTTCCATCTGCGCTCTTTCATCCTCGCTGCCGTCGCCATTGCTGCTGTTCTTCTGCTTTTTCCTGCGCTCGTCTCCTTCACAGCACTGGACCACCTCCGCTCATTTCCAAGCTACTTTATGCGCTCTCATCGCCGCCGCGCAATGGGGAAAAAGAAAGGAGGCGTTGCCGCTGATTCCGCGGCCACCATCGCCGCGGGGAAGAAGAAGGGTGGCTCCGCTGCTGCGGGCACCAGCGCCGCCGTCGGCGGGAAGAAGAAGGTCACGGGCACCCGTGTGAGCAATGGTGCATGGCTCCCCTCCATCATCAAGGCGTCGGATCTCCGTCTTCTACGCCAAGACGGAGCTATCTCTGCAGCAGTCGCCGATGCGCGCGTCCCCAGCAGTGAGACCATTCCTGCTCCTCCCGCTAGTTTTCGAGTGATGTTTCTCGCATTCGTCATTCGCGGCCTCTCCTTGCCTCTCCACCCCTTTCTTAGGGGTCTTCTTTGTTTCTATGGGCTCCAGCTCCATCAGCTATCCCCAAATTATATCCTCCACATCACCTGCTTCATCACTCTTTGCGAGTGTTGGATCAGAATCGAGCCACACTTTGGTCTTTTCAAGCGCTTATTCAAATTGAAGCGTCAGTCCGCATCTAGCTCTTTAGTTTATGACGTAGGTGGTTGCAGAATCCATGTCGACCCATCCGCCACCTACTTCGATATCAGGCTCACCAAGTCCATCTAGGGATGGAGGGACAAATGGTTCTATGTCCGCGATCAGAAGGCCAAAGATGAGCACTTTGGGCTCGCGCCCTTCGATCCCACGACTCCCTGCAAGAAGATGTATACTTGGAAGAATGTAGTGATGCCTGGCGAACTTGCGGAGACAGACGTGTTATATCAACGCGTCTGCGACCTCGAGAGTCGCGTAGGCGCAGAAGAGGGAGGTTCTGCCCTTATCAGAACTTGGCTACGCCGTCCCGTCTAGCCTCTCCAAGCCAGAGTCCATCCCATGTTTCAATGGGGTGGCGCTAATGATACCACTCGCGTGTCTGCTGATGGCATGTCCATGAGTGAGGTGGATAAGAGGGTTCGATTGGTCACAAAGTACATTGTCAAGGATGTGCTTCCGAGTGAACCAGTCGTTCCTCCTTTTGATGCTTCGAATCCCCCTCCTGAGGTACAGTTGTGCTACGTAGTAGCTTTTTTTCACGATTGCTTTTCTGTCGCTTACTTGCTCTTTTTGATGATCTTTGTTGTTTGTATGCAGGATTGGGTGGTGTCGCCCTGTATGCCTCCTCTACCTGAGGGGGTTATTCCTCGAGAAGCTTTGGAAGAGGACGAGTCTGAGTCGACTGTCCCTTCTGATGTGGAGGAGGAAGCCCCCGAGTCCGAGAGTTCGGACACTCGCAAGCGTTCGCGCAGCAAGGATTCGGACGCGTCGTCTCCTTCGACTCTAGAAGGTACGGTTGGTGGTGCGGAGTCACCAATTCCTGCCGTCCCTGTGAGGACTGTGGCACCGTCTTCTCGCAAGAAGATGCGATTGCCTAAGGAGTCTTCGTCGGAGTCGGCGGAGGCCACGTTTGATCTTGACAAGTTTGACTGGTAAGTTTTCAAGTTCATTTGCTCTTCTCTGTTTTCTTCTTGTTGACTTACCCTGGAGTTTGCCTTTGCTCAAGGTAAGTTTTGCTCTTGTAGTCAAGAGGCGTCGTCATCTTCTGGCGACGTCGAGTTTTTGAAGGAATCTGGAGTCGTGACCTCAAAGGCCAAGAAAGAGGTCGAGCGCGCTCCTTCCCCTCCAGTGGCAGCCCACTCTGGGCACAACTCTTCCAGCTCTCCCCACGCAGGGGAGCATCGAATGGTTGCCCGGATGACGGCACAGCAAACATCTTCGGAGTCATTGGAGGACCATGTAAGTATAGTTGTTTCCTCCTTTGTAGTGTTGCAGTCGATGTTATATATTTCCTTTGATGGTTCTTTGGTTGTGCGACAACTCCTTGTAAAGGAAGCCGCGCAAGTGGCAGAGCAGGTGATGGCGATGGGTCGCCAGCATGCAATGCTGGAGACACGTCACCGCGTGGTCAAAAGTGAGTGTTCTACACTTACTCTTTTTTGTCTTCTCCTTTGTTTGTATAGTCAACTGATAGTCAACTTTTGATTGCCATGTAGCTGAACATAACGCTTTACTGCGCAATGTCGCCACCTTGGAGAAAACGCTTGCCGCGGCTGTGAAGGGTCGCGACGAGGCACTCGCGGCTCGTGACGAGGCACAAAAGCGTGAGGAGGATCTACGTGCCTCCTTTGCGGCCAGGGAGAAGTTGTTCGAAGAACAACTGTTCTCAGTCGCCAAGGCTCTCTCAGGTATTTTTGCTTGTGGATATTGTTGTCCTTCTCTGCGTCGAATGTTTTTGCTGGTGACGTTGAAGTTTTGATCCATGTGTGGGTTCATGTACAGATGCTGGCGATTTGAGCTTCAACCCGCAGGCCCTTCGTTGCGATGACGCTCTGGCAGGTGCGGTGGCTGCAGTCGAGGACCGTAGCGCCACCGTCCAAGATACACTTTCCAAGGCCAAGGTCGCCCTCAGTCGCCTCCGGGAGGAGTTGATGCCGAAGGCGGAGCTGGTCGATAATATGGACGAGCTGGCGGAGTCACTCGCCGGGGGTGTGCCTTCCACCTACAAGAACTCCCTCTGCGCGGCTGGTGCGACCATGTCACTCGCCATGGTGCAGGCCCACGGAATCGAGATCGATCCCTCCGCGGTGTCGAAGGCGATGCCTGTTGGCACAGATGGTCAGCAGGTAGTCTTTGCTCCTTTTGCGACTGCCTGTGGAAAATATGGGCATCACTTGATAAATACTATTGCGAAGTACACGGAGGAGCTGCAACGTGCTAAGAAGGCGGCGAAGGCTTCGGCCTCAGGGGCCGGCGGAAAGTCAGTGGCATCTGACACTGCCACGAATTTGATGAAGCCCCCGAAGCCGTTGAAGTCGAAGAAGCCAGCTGCTCTGTAGTTAGCTTTTTGTAATAGTTGATTAATTGTCCTTTTGTTTAAGAACATGCCTGCTGGCGAGTGTGTCTGTTGATACTTATGCCGGTCTTAAATGCATCTGAACCTTTTGCCTTTGTGTTGATTTAGTCGCCTTATTTGCTTCTATCTTGACTTGTGGTAGGGTACATCAAGTGATCCCGTGGGGGGAACCCAGGACTCGCCATCTCTTGGTGATACAGTGGCACCACCGCGCTCCAGGGTAGAGGAGCTATCCTTGCTTTCGCGACTTCGTGACCACATGAAGCAACTGGAGCGTGAGTTGCCCGTGGTCCGCGGTAGCGTAGACGTGTGGAAGTCGAAGGCAGAAAAAACCGCGGCCCACGAGCAATATCTTCTTGGCGAGGTGGCGCAGCTGGGCGATTAGTTTAAGTGTTAGTTTGCCTATTCTCATCTTTTCCTTTGTAGTTTCTCGCAGCGGTACGTTGTACTCATGCTATTGATGCTACTTCGTGTAGTTGTTAGCGCGCGCCATCCGTAGGAGGAGAAGGATAGAATTGCGATTCGCCTTCATGATCTCACCCAGGAGCAACTTCAAGAGAGTGGATACTTCTGGGTAGATCATGATCGTGCGACTGCGTTGGCGACCCTACAGGATCGCGCGTCACGAGTGCTGCTTTTTCTGAAGAAGTCGCAGTCGTGCCTGAGGAACATTTATCGGGCGATGTTTCCGCTGGACGACACTCCATCAAGCCTGCTGGCTCTTCTTGCCAAATTTCAAGTCTGTCCGCGGTTCGCGAGTGCGTGAGGCAGCAGTTGGTGGCTGGTGCCAAGGCTGCCCTCTCAATGGTGCGATTGTACAGGCCTGACGTGGATATTGCCGCCATTGCCTCTGGGCCGCCAGCGCCACCAGCAGGATCTGCCTAGAATATGGTACCGCACTATCAGGCAGTGGACCGTCTAGTAGAGGAGATCGTCGACTTCTTTGAGGAACAAACCAACGTTCATCTGTTGCAAGAGTAGCCAAATTTGTATCCTGCACATAAGTGTACCTGTGTTGTAAAGTTCGTATAGATGTTGTAGATAATTAATTGTCGAATGTGTATAAAGAGCTCTGTGAGCGTGAGGTGTGTTGCACTATGCGAGTCCTTTTCGTTAGCCTGGCCATCTTTTATCTCGGTCCCTTATCAACCTATCAGGTGCGTTGCAGCTGAGTTGAGGTCGTGTTTTAAGGGTTTCGATCGATGTACTAGCTACTCAGGATACCGCGTTTTGGTTTGAAGAACAGATGTGTATAGGGTGGCGCAGCCCCGAGTATATAAATTGAAAAAGTAAAGGAGAACACAGAGTTTTGGGGCACTTAGCTTTTATTTATTCAAAGAACAGTGCGAGGTACAATGTGTGGCTAAGTAGCCTCATTTGCAATGTAAAAGTAAAAATGAACTAAGGGTAGAAGCGTCGCAGCTATGCGACGTTCCAGGGGTTGGAGTATGCGACTCCTGCCTCTAAATCTTTAAGGCGATAGGCGCCACCTGGGATTACTTCTGTAATCACGTAGTGTCCTTCCCAGGGGGACTCGAGCTTGAGATGCCCTTGCTTCTTCAGTCGCAAGACCAGGTCACCTTCGACGAAGGATCTAGGGCGAAGCCTCCTACTGTGGTAGTTACGCAGGTTCTGCTGGTAGATCGTGGATCTTTCTGTGGCGATTTCTCTTGCTTCGTCAAGACAGTCGCCTAATTGTTTGCTTGATTGGCCTTGCGTCAGGGTTGACGTTGAGTGCGTGCTCGGCGAATTCCCTGGAAACTCCTGGCATGTCCGTAGGACACCAGGCAAAAATTTCCTAGTGCTCACAGAGGAATTCGACGAGCGCGAGTTCCTATGCGGGACTCAAGTTATTGGCGATGAGGGCCATCTTGGCGGGATCCGATGGATGGACCTGCACCTTCTTTGTGTGCACATATGAGTCGAAGGAGAGGTCAGATAAGCTTGGCATGCTCAGGGGGGGCAGACTGTTGTCTGTCGTCTCTTTCAGTCTTGCGAGTTCCTCCTGTATGCCAAAGGACTGGGAGATTCTGTTGAATTCCCTGTCGCAACTGTCAGATCGCTCAAAGCTCCCGTTGATCGTGATGACGCCGTTGGGGCCTGGCATTTTCATCTGCAGGTAGGCATAGTGGGGCACTGCCATGAACCTAGCAAACGCGACGCGCCCGAGGATGTAGTGGTATTGTGAGGGCCAGTCGATGGCCTCAAAGTCAATGCGTTTGTGCCAGAAGTTCTTCGGCGTGCCGAAGATGACATCAAGGTTGATTTTGCCCAGAGGGTATACGCCTTTCCCTGGGACGATGCCATGGAACGTTGTGTCCGATGCCTCCAGGCAGGTTAGAGGGATCCTCATCGCTCGCAAGGTACTCGCGAATATGAGGTTGATGCCGCTTCCGCCGTCCATGAAGACGCGACTCATGTCAAATCCTCCAATTTGCGCCTCGAGTACAAGGGGGCAATGACCTGGGCGAGGTATCTGAGGCGGGTGGTCGCGTTTGTCGAATGTGATGCACGACTCGCTGCCACTGAGGTACTTAGTGGTGGATGGTGGCAAGTGCATGGCCAAGTTGACTTGGCGAGTGATGGCCTTCTGCACCCTGTTGGAGGGGCGCCCTTTTTGGATCATCATGGTACCCATGGCCCGTGGGTACGGTTCTCCTCCGTGGTGCTGGTTCGGTGCGGCTCCGTTCGGAGGTAGCCCAGGTGGTGGTGGTGGTGCGCCGTGTGCCACGGCGCCTGGAGCGGCTCCGTAGCCTCTTTCAACTGTGTTGCGGTTCATCCGAACCAATCCCTCGTGTAGCTTGAGGAACTCGTAGCAGTCTTTGAGGAGGTGGCTGGACTTTCTCTTGCCGTCATGCTTGTCGATGTAGAAGTGTACCGTGCATGGCCCGGACAGGTTATCCTCGATGGAGGTCGCCGGTGCCTCATCGCGAGTGCGGCGTTGCCATACTTGCGTGGTTTTCTCGGAGTCGCGATATCCGCCGCTACGGTATCCGCTGTTGCGGTTATCGTCGCGTCTATCGGCGTAGCCGGCTGCGACCATGTTGACGTCGTCGCGATCGTCATAGATGCGCATGTGACGCTTGCCTCGGCGGTCACGTCTGTGTTCGAGTTCCGCCTCCTCATTGGAGTGAGCGCGATTCTTCACCGAATCTTCTCCATCGGCCCACCGATTCGCGATCTCCATCAGGTGGTCGATGGTCTGGGGCTTTGAGCGGCCTAGCTCCTCCCTGAGCTCTAGGCGGCGGACGCCACCATTGAATGCATCAATAGCACGGTCTTCCGAGATGTTTTCCACGGAGTTCTTGATGATGGACCACCTTTGGATGTATGAGCGCAGCGATTCACCAGATCTTTGCTGGCAGCATCTCAGTTCTTCGATTGATGCGGGCCATTTGTACGTGCCCTTAAAGTTGCGCATGAAGCTGTAAACCAGCTCATCCCAACTGCGAATGGATCCGTGTGGGAGGTTATTGAGCCATGCTCGGGCGGCGCCCTGCAGCTGTAGCTGCAAACATTGCATGGCAGTACTTCGACTGCCTCCGTGGAGCCTGGCGGAGGAGATGTGATCCTCCAGCCAGATCTTGGGGTCCTGTAGACCGCCGAATTTCGGGTTCTCCGATGGGAGTTTAAACCCTTTAGGCATCCGCTTCTGGCTAATGGATCTGCTGAAGCATCTGGCGCCGCAGAGCTCCCCATCTTCTTCTTCCGTGTCAGTCGACCGAGCATGTCGTGCCCTTGACTTGTCGATCTTGCGCTGCGTGAGGTCGTCGCGCGCATCGTAGTCACGATCATGTCGTCGTGAGCGGCGGCGTCGAGACAGGTCGTGACTGTCGTCGCTGGATGAGGGCGAGGAGTGGCGCTTTGCTAGCACTTTGCCCTTTTTGGGTCTGGTATTGGCTCCTTGTCAAGGGCGGCCTCGATTAATCCCAAGCCCACGATCATAGATCGGTGCATGGCAGTTCGGGGATCTCCAGCTGGCGGCTGGTTGTTGAGTAGGTACATGGTGGCTACCGTCACCGCAGCCTGCGGCGTTCTGGGAACCACGTTGCCTCTCGTGTCGACTGTCATAGAGCCGAAGTCGAGGACTTTCGCGGCCTCTATGCATTCTTGTTCGGTGAGGTGAGCCATCCGCGACTGCCTCTTCTTGGCGAGGTATTCATTGCCCTTTGAGGAGGATCCTCCGTAGGAGGAGAGCCCGGCGCGACGAAGGCTCGATTCATCCGCTGCCTTTTTACGCGCCTCAAGTTGCACGATTGTTTGCACCTGGCGCTTGAATTCTTCCTTCAAGAGCCAGTGGTAGCCCATCAGCAGTTCTTGCGAGGACCCAAAGGGTAGAGGTGCGCCCCGTAGGGCCTCGCGGCAGCGAGCCCACTCTTGCTCGTTGAGCTTGATTACAACGCGTTCGCCGGTTTGCTCATTGATTATGCTGGGAGGTTCGACTGCTCCTCCGTTGTTGACGGGAACGCGATTGCCACCGTTACCGCCGTTGCCACTGTTGCCGGCGTTGGGTGGATCGGTGCCGTTGCCAGGGTTGCCACCGTTGTCGTGATTGGCAGAGGTGTCGCCTGCGTTGACGATGGTGCACATGAAGTGATTGGGGAAGCTGTTTCTTCCACAACTCTCAGATCCAAAACCGTAGGTTCCATCTTCAGTGGCCAGATCGCTCAGATCGGGATCACGACTGTTGTCGCTGACCGTGTTCTTGACTGCCATCGGAGCATTGAGCTCGCTGAGGGTGTCGATCGATGTAGGGAACCATGACGCCGGGGCAATCGCCGGTGCTGTCGGCTGATCAGGCATGCGAAGCGTGCCCATCTGACCAACTTGGAAGCGGAAGCTCCCAATCGCCAGGCTGATTCCATCGCCTACGGACTCGGAGGCCGGGCGGGTGGCCGGCGTGTGGACGGTAAAGTCGAAGGCGTCGAAGAGCTGGCGATTCTCCGCTGTTGCGGAGTTGTAGATCGCAGTTGATGGGGCCGAAGAAGCCGCAACATCAGCACTCCCAATTCCCACAGACGGCGCCAATTGACGAGGGTTTAACTCATCAATGCCTATTGTTATGGACTTGGGTTTTGGAGAAGGAGGGAGCGCTGGAGACATCTATCGGCTAGCAAACAAGCACACAGGGGACAAAGGATTTACCCAGGTTCGGGCCTCGTAGAGGTCCCTACTCCTGCTTGTCTGCTCGTGGAATTATCGAATGAGTCGAAAGTTACAATGGTGCGCAGATGCAATCTGGCGAGGGTTGTGGAAATTAGGGTTGCGTGTGTCCTCCTCGCCGCCCCCTCCTAGCCTTTATATAGATAGGCTAGGTCTCGGGTAGCAGGTCGAGTCGGTTACAAGTTAGGTTTTCCCCTTCAAACTTTCTATCTTTAGCTTCTTCTTGTCCTTCAAGCAATCAAGAGTCCGCAGGTTACTCGAGTCCTTTCATCTGGGCCTTGGTGACACCGTGGGCCTGTACGTATTTGGACTGTATATACCAAGCTCGAGTACCTGTAGGGTATACCCATGTCAATGATTGATATAGCCTCATGGTCTAAGGAATAGTCTATGAGGATCCATTTCTAATCATCGTAACTTGAACATCGTGACATGATAGGGTGATGATGTTTAGGTTGTGTATTGGTTCATCATCTCATTCTCAGAATGAGTTGACTCCATTTCCAACTGGCATAAATGCCACATGATCAGGAAACTTGATCATATGTTGACCAATGAACCAGTGACTAGAGTTTCACTAGGAACCCCTGGTTGTTTATGTATCACACGTATATTGATGTTTCCACTCAATACAGTTATAGCATGATATAAAACTTAATCATACACTTCTTGAAATATGATAATAGTCATTATTACTATTTGTCTCTAGGGCATATTTCCAACAGATGGAGACAGGCTTAGGTTAAGATTTCACACTGTGAGGAATAAAAAAGACATCGAACATCAAAAAAAGAGTGGCAATGTGAAACTTAGATTACTTAAAGGCGCAAACCAAGAACCAATCCTTCATAGAGAAGGGCGGGTGGCTAAGGCCACCATGTAAGATTTTGTGGCATGGCACCAAGAAGAATTATCCTTGGGTTCATAGCAACTATTCACCAATGAAGCTCACATATCACAAACTGATATTAAGAGGATTGAATTCCTTAACGTTGGCATTATGGGGGGAGGGATAGTCCAATGTATTAGGACCACACTCACCCTATCTCCATGCCTGCACCTAGACCAAAGAAGAGTCAAGACATAGGTGAGTATGCAAGATGATCAAGTCAAGCTCCTTGAATCTATGATATTTAGTTCATTCCTCAAATAACAAAACCTTGTTTCATCAAGTGGCTTCGTGAAAATGTCGGCAAATTGGTCTTTCGTTGACACATAGGATATCTCAATATCTCCTTGGGCAACATGATCTCTAATGAAGTGATGATGAATCTCAATATGCTTTGTCCTTGTGTGATCCACTAGGTTATAGGAAATCTTGATAGCAATTTCATTATCACATAGAAGAGGCACTTTGTCACAATGGACACCGTATTCCTTTAAAGTTTGCCTCATCCATAACAATTGAGTACAAGCACTAGCAGCTGCCACATACGTGGCTTCGGCGGTGGAGAGAGATATATAATTTTGCTTCTTGGAAGACCAACACACCAAAGACCTCCCAAGGAATTAGCAAGCCCCGGAGGTTGATTTTCTATCATCCTTGTCACCATACCAATCCGAATCCGTGTATCCACAAAGAGAGAAAGTTGATCCCCTAGGATACCAAATACCATAGTTTGGGGTATGAACCAAATATCGAAAGATTCTCTTGACCGCCATCAAATGGATTTTTTTAGGAGCCACTTGATATATTGCACACACTCCTACACTCAACACAATATCAGGTATAGATGCACAGAGGTAAAGCAAAGAACCAATCATGGACCGGTATGCCTTTTGATCCACATCTTTACCATTTGGGTTTAGTTTAAGATGGGTCTTTGTTGCCATGGGAGTGGGAGCTCCATTTACATCTTTCATGTTGAATCTACTGAGCATATCTTGAGTATACTTGGCTTGGTTGAAGAATGTTCCTCCTCTTACTTGCTTGATCTCAAAACCAAGAAATACCCTCAATTCTCCAATCATAGACATCTTGAACCTATCAGTCATAAGCTTTGAGAATTCATCATTAAATGCTTTGTTAGATGAGCCAAAGATAATATCATCTACATATATTTGGCATACAAAAAGCTCCCTATTGACCTTCTTAGTAAAAAGAGTGGGATCAATTTTCCCAACCTCAAACCCACGATCTAGCAGCAACTCTCTAAGGTGCTCATACCACGTGCGTGGAGCTTGTTTGAGCCCATAGAGCGCCTTATCAAGTTTGTAGACGTGGTTTGGAAAGTTGGGATCCTCAAACCCCGGGGGTTGCTTTACATATACCAACTCATGCAATGGACCATTAAGAAATGCACTTTCTACATCCATTTGTTGTAATTTAAATTTATGATGTGCCGCATAAGCAAGAAGGATATGGATGGACTCAAGGCAGGCCACGGGTGCATATGTCTCTCCATAATCAATGCCTTCAATTTGAGAGAACCCTTGTGAAACCAATCTTGCCTTGTTTGTCACCACAATTCCATGCACATCTTGCTTGTTCATGAATATCCACTTGGTTCCTATAACATTGCAGCAATCTTTTGGCTTTTCAACTAACTTCCATACTTTGTTTCTCTCAAAGTTATTGAGCTCTTTGTGCATTGCATCCAACCAATCTGAATCTTCAAGATCTTCCCATACTTTCTTTGGTTCCACCATGGAAATGTGTGCTTGGTGTTCACCAAAGTTCTTCAGTTGAGCTCGAGTGGATATCCCTCTTCTTAGATCTCCTACCACATTCTCAAGAGTGTGGTATTAATTCCAATATTCTATCCATTCTATCTTGGTGAAATTTTTGATCTCCTTGTTGTTTCTTGTGGGGATCACTTCATCATTTTGGTCCTCGTCTTGACCATTAACTTGACCTTGATCATCATTGGAATCATTCTCTCCTACAAGAGGCAAATATTGACCTTGGTCTGGATCAGGTATACTTCTAGGCATGCTTTGGGCTTCCCTTATGGCAGTTTCTACAGCCCTTCCTTGTGTAATATACTTAGCACCACTGGACATTCTGGCAAATGGAGACTCAAGCACCTCCTGGCTAGAGGTTTCTTCCTGATCAAATGGTTGAGGGTCCACAACTTGTCTTTGGCTTGGGTCACTGTCCTCCTAGATTGGTGCTTGTTGATGTTGTGAAGATGAGGGCTCCACTTGAGTAGAGCATAGTTCTTATTGATCCGCCATAAGGGGTTCCTCAACAGGGCGGATGAATCCCGGATCCATTCTTCCTATGGCATCCTGAGGCATTTCATCATCTACATCACAGACATCAACACGCCCCGCTTGGGGACCATCATATTCTTCAAAAACCACACTGCAAGATTCTATGACAACTCTGGAGAGCTTGTCATAGATTCTATAAGTGTGGGATTCAAGACCAAAACCAACAAAAATACCCTCTAATGCTTTGGAATCAAATTTGTACAAACAAACACCCTTAATGCGATAGAAAACTCTACAAAAAAGCAAGAGAATAGCTCCATAACAAACTAAATAGTGAACTGCCATGAATTATACACACGCTAGTAGTGGCTCGGCTAGAGGACTACAGCAGTTGAAGACGTGATTTGTATGGTATGTCTTTCCATCAACACTTACAACTGAACACCCGGAAGTATGACACGTTGGGCTTGTTACCGGTGAGAATTTCATATGGAGTCTTGATCAATTCTTTACAAAGGTAGAGATGGTTAGATGCATGGCATGCGGTGGAGATTGCTCTAGCCCAAATATTGTATGGAGATTTAAACAACGCCAACATGGTCCTTGCCATATCAATAAGAGTCCGGTTCTTCCTCTCAGCTACACCATTTTGTTGAGGGGTATATGCAGTGGAATATTGATGTTTTATTCCCTCATCAATAAAAAATCCATTCAATGTGTAGTTCGTGAACTCGGTACCGTTGTCACTTCTTATTGTTAACACAAGGACATTGTGTTGATGTTGAGCCATGTTAATGAAATCAATGAAGTTTTCTTGGGTCTCACTTTTCAGCTTGAAGAAATATACCCATGTGTATCTTGAATAGTCATCAACAATTACCAAGCAATATTTCTTCCCACCAATGCTCGCATGGGATGGAGGACCAAAGATATCCACATGAAGGAGCTCCAAGATCCTCTTGGACTTGATGTAGTTCTTGGATTGTGGGGAGTGATACATTACTAACGTATCTATAATTTTTGATGTTCCATGCTTGTTTTATATCTACTTTCTTATGTTTTGTCCACACTTTGGAGTATTTTTATACACTTTCTTGGACTAACCTATTAACAAGATGCCATAGTGCCAGCTGCCTATTTTCTATTGTTTTTGGTTCTAGGAAAGTCAGAAAATGAATATTCTCGGAATTGGACGGGACAAACACCAAAGTAAATATTTCACCGAGGGGGCACCAATCCAGAAGACGAGACGGAGAGGGTCCAGAGGCTGGCCACACCACCTGGCCGTGCGGCCAGGCCTAAACCGTGCTAGGGGGTGGTGTGGATGCCTAGTGCACCCCCTCGGCCTCGCCTTTCGCCTATAAGATGCCTCTGATACAGAAACCCTAAGGACCCAATCAAAATTCCATGAAAGAGTCTATAGCCGCCGTCATCTCCATCCCTAGATCGGGAGGGGTCTGAAGCACTTCCCGGCACCCTGCCGGAGGGGAGAATTCACCCTAGAAGCCTTCTTCATCACCATGCCTACCTCCGGTGTGATGCGTGAGTAGTTCATTCCTGGACTACGGGTCCATGTAGTAGCTAGATCGTTGGTTCTTCTCCTTTGTGCTACCATGTCTAGATCTTGTGAGCTCCGTTCATGATCAAGATCATCTATTTGTAATCATACATGTTGTGTTTGTGGGGATCCGATGGATATTGAGATGCTATTTCAGATTGATTATTGATTCTATCATGTCTTTGTTATTTGTGATCTTGCATGCTCTCCGTTGTTAGTAGCTATCTTGGCCGAGTAGATTCTAGCAACTCCAAGAGGGAGTATTTATGCTCGATAGTGGGTTCATGCCTCTAGTAATCTGGGAAAGTGACAGAAATCTCTAAGGTACTAGATCTGATGTTGCTACTAGGGAGAAAACAACAATCCTTTGTTCATAGAACAATCGTATTTTTTAATTTACGCGCAATGCTTAAAGCAATTATCTGTTGCTTGCAACTTAATACTGGAGGGGGTTCGGATGATAACCTGAAGGTGGATTATTAGTCATAGATGCAGTTGGATTACGGTCTATGTATAATGTTGTATTGCCCAATCAAATCTCATAGGAGTCCAGATGATTAGTATATGCATGTATGATTTCTCGATGTTTGTCAATTCCCCCGCTGTAATTTGTTCACCCAACATGTCATCTATCTTAAGGAGAATCACCACTAGTGAACTATGGACCCCAGTCCTTTCTTTTACCATCAATCTAAAATCTATTTACTGTTTTCTGTTTACTCTATGCAAGCTATTACTATCTTCCACACAATACTTTTAATCCTTTGTTTTCAGCAAAACCGGTGAGATTAACAACCTCACTGCAAGGTTGGGGCAAAGTTATGTGGTTGTGTTGTGCAGGATTCCAAGTTGGAAATAACACCTTGGAGGTGTTTCCTTGCTCCTACTGGTTCGATAAGCTTGGTTTCATAACTAAGGGAAAACTTGCTACTGTGCTCATCATACCGTCATCTTGGGGTTCCCCAACGAGCTTGATATATTTTGGGCCATCAGGGAGAATCATGCATCTTTCCTTCAACACATGCGCTGCAAACACAATCTTTGGCAAAGCAAACATTTTCTTTTAGTCCAACAATATGACCATCCTGGTGGAGGCTTTGCAAAGTTCTCATGTTGACATGGGCTAGATGGCGATGCCATAACCAACCCACATCGGCCTTTCCGAATAAGCACATCGCACTTGTAGTGGTTTTCCCTGAAAAGTCCACCACATACAAGTCATTTTCGACATACCCAACGAAAGTGACCTTTAGAGACTTGCTCCACATGAGGATCACAATATCATTATCAATAAAGACAGCAAAACCCATCTTTCCAAGAGCACGGACTGAAAGTAAATTATAGCCAAGGGTCTCAACAAGCATGACGTCCACGGGAGTGATATCATGTGTAACCACAACTTTGCTAAAACCCATTACCTTAGACTTTGACTTGTCGGCATATGTCACGCATATTTGATCAACATTTGGTCTCAACTCCTTGACACTAGAAGCGCTTCCATTCATATGACTTGTGCATCCACTATCAAGCACCCATTTTGACCCTTCGGAAGCCTAGGTCTACAAAAGATCAAACTAGTTTTTAGGTACCCATTTTTCAATGGGTCCTCTTTTGTTAGCAACAAGGGTCTTGGGAACCCAAATAGACCAAGCAATATAACCATCAAATGGGCCAACATATTGTGCATATACATCACCATAATAATCACGCATTAAAACATAGTGAGGGTTAGCACTTCCCGCAAAATCATTATGAGACATAGTTTTGCCATTCGTGGTCTTACTACCCACAATGACCTTGTCTTTTTCTTGTGCGGGCTTGGCCTTCTTCTTATTGGTGTTCATCTTATTCTTGGATTTAGAGACAAAGCTAATGCCCCCTTTCTCACCATTTGGCATTTGCTTCCTCAATAGGTCATCAATTGCCGTATTTCCTTTGAGAAAGGTGGCCTTAGCTAGTTCCCCCTTCAACCTAGCATTTTCTTCACGTATATTTGTACAACTAGAAGGAATGAAAGTACTAGGTGAAGGAATATTGACCAATTGAGTTTGAGGATTTTCACGAGACTTTGTGAGCAAGAAGAGTTCACTCTCCAAGGCCTTGTGAGCCTTTCCAAGCATCCTAAAGTCCTCTGCAAGTTTTTCATGAACAACACCAAACTCAATCTTGTCCTTTTTAGCCTTTTTATACTTAGCAATAGCATGGTCACGTTCCTTGATGAGTTTATTAATAATTAAGTCATTAGCTTCATCAAGTCCCTCAAGTTTAGTTTCAATAGACATCCTAGTCTCTTGTTCTTCTTCTAGAGCATTATTTAGAGCTTCTACCTCAATCATGGGCTCTCTTCCTAATTTACATCTCTCATCTAGAAGCTCTTGTGTGTGTGAAAGTTGATTTAAGAGGTCCACAAAATGTTTCTTGTGCTCCCCTTGCAAGTTGTTCATAAACTCATCAAAAGAAACTAATTCCTTTTTGACTTCAAGAGACATCTCGTCATCAAATTCATTATGAACTAAGGAGGTGGGGTGTGACGATGATAATACCGACATTCCTCTTGCCATGAGGCAAGTGGCGTTCTTAGTGGGGATGTTCTCATTTGGAGAGTCGAAGAGTGAGAAGGTAGGAGTAGATGTAGTGGCAAGAGCAGCCACACCACTTGATGTATCCTCTTCATCATCATCACCATCATCATCGGAGGAGAATTCTTGATGTGTTATCAAGATAATTTCACCCAACTTCTTGTTGATGGAATTCTTCTTGATGAAGGGTTTCTTGAAAAGTGCTTTGGAGGTTTTATTCAACACAAGTTTACCCCCATGATCTTCTCTTTTCTCATAGGGACAACCGACAACAAAGTGATAGCGGTCACGACAATTGAAGCAAGTTCTCAATGTAGACCCATTGTCTCTTCTCCCATTGGGGTTGCTTCTTCGCTACATTTCCATCTTGGCCTTGGCGGGGTCTTTCCAAAAGTTTCTTCCATAGAAGGCCATATACTCATCATGAGCAACCTTGACATCCTCGGGGTGGCTCATTGAGAGTGCTTCATCACTCCCTTCTTCTTCATCATACTCCACAACCTTGGCCTTCAAGGCAAGGTTCACACCACTACTCATTCCAATATCATGAGCACGGGCGTCTTTGGCATTCTTGGCGGCAACCTTGAAAGCGGCCATCTTTTGCATAACTTCATTGTAGGTCATGAGACGGTAGTTGTGTCTTCCTTGGAGACTCTTCAAGTCAGTGGGCTCGAAAGGCATGAGTGCACTCACATACTTCCTCTTGATCCAAGCATCATCGATGTGAGAGTCAACAACATTCCCGAAGGCTATGGCTGTGGATTTGAGTCTTCGATACATGTCTTCATGATCGTCACCATCCTTCATAAAGAAACATTCAGCCTCATTGCTTAAGGCATCATACCTATTTCTTCTCATGATCTCATTACCAACAAACAAGTCAATGAGAGCATTCCAAGCTTCCTTGGCGGTATTGTAGTGCTCAATGTGCGGAAAATCCTTTGGCCCCACTCCAAGTTGGCTCATGTGCAAGGCAGTCGCATTGAGTTGGCTATTGACCACTTCTCTTCTAATCAAGTTGGTTGGATCCTCAACTTTGAGTCCTTCTTCAATAATGTTCCACAAGTCAATGCAAGAGCTGCGCACATGAGATTTCATTAACACTTTCCATTGAGCAAAGGTATGTGCAGCTAATTTAGGTGGGTCACCTCTATTATTTATAGGGGTGAGGGATTGGAGGGTCGGGAGAGTACCATCCTGGAACCGCATGATACTCTTCCTTCCCTTCACCCTTTTTGGTGGTGGAGTCAGTGGAATTATGTTCATCCCCCACTCCTACACCCATAGGCTTAGCTGGAGCATTTGCCTTAGGGTTAGGTGGTGTTTCCTCTTGAGAAGAAGGTGGTGATGCCGACTTTTCCAAAACAAGTCTCTCAACAAGTTGACGCAACTGTTGGATTTCGTTGCCCAAGGTAGAGCTCAAACTTGTTTCCAAGTTCTTGAGATCTACCATGGTCACCGATATACTAGCATCACTCTCTCCCTCTTCTACAGGGTCGCCCATAGTCGCTTAGGCGGTTAAGCCCAAATAAAGAGCCGAGGCTCTGATACCAATTGAAAGTATCATATGGGCACCTAGAGGGGGGTGAATAGGTGTTACTTCAAATTTTACTCTTTTTCAAGTTAGGGTTTGACACAAAAGGTAAATTCTCTAGATCATGCAACTATGGTGAATTTCTCTATATGTCAATCTAGCACAAACACTAAACAAGACCTAGATAAGTAAAGTGCGGTAAAGGATAGAAGTAACCAAAGTGGAGCACGCGGATACATAAGGATTTATTTCCCATAATTCCTTCCTTTTGAGGGGAAGTACGTCTACGTTTGGAGAGGGGATGGTTTCAAACCACCAACGCCACGAGAGGCCTCCCTTGTTCTCCGATGAACCTCACCCCAACGGGTTCGATTCACCTCTTCCACTATACGGCAACCTTCGAGGTGGAAGCTGACACCTTTACAACAACTTCGAGGCACACATCCACAACCTAATTGGAGGCTCCCGAATACAAGCAAGCTGTCAAACAATCAAAGACAAGCTTGTAAGGCTTAGGGTTTCCAATGAAACCCTAGAACAAGGGGCCCTCAAGTAAATGAGGGGGAAATGAAGATCTATCTTGGTGAAGTATAGATTGATGCATCCTCCTCGATTCCCCAAAGATCAACGACTTTGGGTGGTTGGATGAAGAGATCTTGGAGTTTTGGTGGCTCTAATGGTGTGGTCTTCCTTTTCTGGAACGAGCAGCTGGAGGAAGGGGATGAGGTCCCCTATTTATAGGCCACACATTGTGAACCATTTTATTTTCAGCCATAGTTCCTATGGTTTTTGGGTTTTCTTAAACAGAGAATTATAATAATAAAAGCAAGAATTTAAAGGCTAACTAATTTTTTGGTTTATCAAATAAATACTGAAAGCAAACTAACAAAATTAAAAACAAGAATTAAAACTAGCAAGGTTCCTAATAACCTCACTAGGGTAGATATTGCTTCCCCGGCAACGGCGCCAGAAAAAGGGTTGATACCTTCGATTCGGATTACGGATGTAGTATAGCTTATTTTTCCCTAGTGGACCTAGGTTATCGAATCCTTGGGAAGCAGATGCGTAGTGAAGTTACTTTAACGGACCTTCGGGAGTTTTATAATTCCTTTTTTGTTTTTACCGGACTAAGAGTTTGCGTCTTTTGTTGTTGTAGATGATGGAGAGAGAGGGCCTAGGGCATTCGGTTTCACCTATAGCTATGCAAAACATCTGAATCAGAATAAAAGATAGAAATAAAGTATGCATGTAATTGTTAGAGCAAGATAAATTATATGTGGGCAGTGTATCCATAATTACTATTGCCTCCGCAATCGTTATAGCAATAACCTACTAGTCTCATCCATAGAAGAAAGAGAACTAATGATATGCATAGTGATGTCACCGTTAATCCCAAGTAAATCCCCCACATACAGCCGTACTACCCCTTCTATCACTGGGGTTCCCAACCTGCAGATTAGTCATTACTCATACTCCCTATACCTGGCTCAACCCTCGAGGTCTTGGGTACTTGACAAGTCCTTGGATTGATGTAAGAGAGAATAAAATAATCATCATGTCATACAAACTAATACATGATCCCATCTATGATAAATAACATGCACAAATGCTACATGGCTAGGCCGAAGCCCTTAGCCCAAGGAGAATTACTCACACATAGAGATGAGATCAACAATCACAAACATTGTAATGAAAATCATAAGATTGATAGCAATAGTCTTACAATATATGTCGCCAATTGAAGAAGAGATCTACTATTACAAGTGGTGGAATATGGCTATGGAGATGGAGACGGGTTTTGAGATCTGGAGGCGGCTGGTGATCTGGGGCAGAGACGTTTAGACGAGGCGGGCTTGTTTTCTCATCGCCCGAGGCTTCTTTATATAGGGGTCCCTTCATGAAAGTTGTTCTGTTTGACCTAATGGTGGCGGCGCCAACTATATGACCGGAACTATATGGCTAGAACTTTGTTCCGGTCGTATAGTTGGTCGTTAAAGCGTCTGCCTCCGCTTCACGGCTCTGGGTTTCTTCTGGTTGTTGGAAATATCATATCTTTGAATTTAATGTAGTGATTCCCACTTAAAATGACATTATCTGCATAGGAAAAATAGAAAGAAAGGATTTGCATACCCCTCTGAATATTAGGCATTAGTGGCAGGGTTTAGAGAGATATTACATCAAAAATATGAATAATATCCAGTTTAAATGTGGACATGGATGGCTATATTTTAGAGCCATCAATTATTGACATATTTCATTTTGTTCATAATAGGTTTTTATATCATGCTATAACGGTATTGATTGGAACATCAATACACGTGTGATATGTAAACCACCGGAATCCCTAGTGATCCTCTAGACACTAGTTCATTGGTCAATCTATGATTGATGTTTCCCGATCATGGACATTTATGTCAACTGACAATGGGGTAATTTGATTAGATGGATGAAAGTGGTGGACATACCCAAGACATGAATTGTAAAATGATCAAGTCACGAAGTTCATTGTTATAATGAATGGAAAATGTAGTAACCAATTCTTTAGACCGTGAGACCATATTTAATCACTATCACCCGAGGGTACCCTATCCGCATCAAATGTCACTCGGTGAAACGGTGATCATAAAGTGTCTTCAAGTATTCGGAGGGGCATGTAGAGGCATATTTATCAAGAGTGGGATTTGTTCTTCCGCGTGATGGATAGATGCTATGGATCCACTCGGAGACATGACATCCATAAAGCTGCAGCGTGTGACTAGATCACGTGGATGGCATTGCTCGGAAGGAGTAAAGATGTACTTGTCGGTCTTGGGACGCCCTATGCTCAGACCGACAGACGTACAAGAGGCCATCTATCCTTAGGAGAAGATAAGAACATTGACCAAGACAAGTACAAGGGTATGAGATTGATGACCAAGAGATGCGAAGGACATACATAAGAGGACAAGACCAAGGACTCCAAGGACATACAAGACATGCTAAGCACATTCTTTTCCAGAGAAACAGTACGCTACTGTACCTAAAAAATAGTACGCTACTGTAGCAGCATGACTACAATGCGACAAGACCCTAGTTGTCACATCATGAATAGTTGACGAGACCCTGGTAGTCAACTCATGAATAGGGCTATGTATAGTGTGTGGTGCATACCTTGTCCCTTGGGCTTCCCTTTATAAGGAGCACCAGGGGAGCCTCACACGACGGCACCCCCTTGGGGGCTCATTCTTCCCAGCTCACTTATGATCCCCTTCTTCATCTAGCTCTCGGGCACATTGAGAAGCTCTTATAGGCACGATACAGCTCAAGGAGCACCATTGTAGCTGTCATATGCATCTCATATAGATCAGACAGGTAGGAGTAGGAGTTTTACCTCCTCACAAGGGCCCTGAACCTGGGTAGATCATTGTATTTGTAGTGTTCTTCCATGTGCGTCCTTCACTGCATCATCCCTCCCCGGATACTCTAGTGTCGATTCGGCCCCAACTTAAGCCTGCCCCAAGCATCTGTCGTGTTACCATCACGACAGTTGGCACCGACCATGGGGTTGAGAAGCAGCACTGACTGGAGTTTCAACCGGACGGAACTTTCTTCATTGACTCCGGCGAGCACCTCGGGCTGGGTCCAAGAGTTCAGCATGCAAGACTGCTTCACTTTCTTCTGGCAAGCATCTCCAACCTTGGTTGGGCTGGCATCTACCTCAACCCCGCCGGTGCACCTTGCAATCCTATGCTAGCTAGGCATAAGGCGTTAGGGCTAGCTTCTTCTTTTCCTGGTTGGGCCGACATTTGGTCAACCCTGGCTAGGCTAGCACTACACCAATCTCGACTAGGACGGTACTACACCTATCCCGGATGCACCGGTAGAGTTCTCGCTACTGGGCCTCTCCCAATCTCGGCTAGGTCAAATCCGACCACACCCCTCCGGGGCCGACAATGGCTTCACCAGGCCAGCTCACCAGCATCCCGGCTGGGCCAAGAAAGGAGCCCACCCGGCCAAGCTGGAGCTCCTCCGTGCTGACCTCTCCACTTCTAGCTGGGTTGGCCCACTTCACCCACCTCGTTGTCCCACCTCGTCGTCCCACCTCACCCCCGGCCAAGCTGGAGCTCATCAACACCGACCTCGATGCAGCACACGACCTCCACCACAACATTATGAGCCAGCATATGCTGCTGCAGAGATACAAGCGCTCTACCGACATGCATACCTCCATCTAGAGGACCAGTGATACCCATGTGAGTATTTACCGTGTATAATCTTCACATTGCACATAAGGTTAACCCCGAATGTCGCTCGGGGGTGACCACCCTTTATCACATGTCTTGAGTTCACCCTAGGAACAAGATGTCTCGATCCGGTGGCTAGCCGCTTAGACCAATATATGATTTTCTATAGGTAGAAAAAGTAACCCCGTGGGCTTGGATAGTACTTAGCCAACTTCCCCATGTGTAGAACTATAGCTTAACTAAACATTCTTTGTGTTTATGTTGTACAAGCTTTATCTTTAGGGTGACCGTTGCTTTGTCTTTTACTATAACTGCTATTATGTCTTTTGATATGACTTCTGCTAAATTTGAACATTTGGTATATATGTGCATTGACTAACTATGTCTGTTGGTATGACTATTCCTGAGGGAAACTTATTGCTAAATCATCATGGTATCGTGATGTATCTCTTGTCACTGTTTGTTTCGGCTTGCCAATCTATCATGGCATCATATCATATCTCAGATCGCCATTTATTTCGGTTTTCCAACATATCATGGCATCATGTAACACCCTCGAATCAGACCTACACAAGTTTTAGTGATTCCCACCAAACCCGCATAGAATTGATTCAAATAAGCCCACCAGGCACTTGCTTGTGGGTGGAAAACGAAGTAATATCATTACAGAATAGTCCATGATGGAAACCATAGAAACATATATACAACAATGACTCAATGAGTCAAGAATATAGATATACAATACAATATCCAAATCACCTTGAAAACTATAAAACATTCGAGTACGCATAAGATGCAAATTGGGCTAAGAGCCCTGAAGAATAACCAATGGCGTCCATAACCCTACCCAGGCCAAGACAAAAGGGTAACCCTGCTAACGACGTCGGTCTCAAATCTACCTCAACAAAAGGGGTGCCGACAAAGGGAAAAGGAAAAAGGGAGCGGTCAGTACTAAGGCCAGTACACGGCGTGTCTTAGAATTTGGCGACTCTCACCCACATAGGTATGGTGGACTGAAGCGGTAGCGCAACAAGCACTAAACAAGTATAAAGACTCGATACAACTGTCGGCTATCAGAGAGGGATAAGAAAGACCTATATGGAACCAACCTGATTCTAACACCAATCATACCCATCCTGGTATTCCCCCCTCGAGACCAAACAAGGAAGTCATTCCGAGGAAACTCACACGGTTGACAGTTTTATTCATTCTTTCCATGGTGGTTATCCAACTTACTAGTCATATCAGATACAAGTCAAATTATAACAGTAAACTTTAGAAATAGTTATCTATGACTGAGAAACTGTGGTCCAAGTCGTCCATAACAGCGGACACGGATTTTCGAAAAGATTTAACCCTGAGGGGTGCACCAAAGTATCCACACGCACTTCAATCCTTGTTGTCAGATCCAATATGTGCAAGATCATGAACATACACCCAACAGTATGTCGACGGGGCTTTGTGTTTCACAGACCCAAAACAAGTACATATGGGCCACCGATACGTCAATTTTGCATCACTATTCTATGTCATAATTCACTGTTATTCATTGATATATTTCATATTAAGAGATGATACTTATGTTATTTCATCTGTTTTTTCATGGTTGATGACTTTTGGAGCACGGACCGCTGCAGTCAGGATTCTGATGGAAAAGGTGCTGTTTGGAGGCAAAATTCGCGAAGATCAGAAAATCCGGGAAAATATACGGAAAATCCTATTTTTCCAGAAGACGAAGGAAGCCAGAAAGAGTGGAGATGGGCCATAGGGGGCCCACCACCACCCCCTGGCACGGGACACCCTAGGCCGCGCCATCAGGTGGTGTGGCCGCCGTGGCCCACCTTTGGCTCTCCCCTCTGGCGTATATAATCCTTCCGAAACCCTAATACTCGGGGAGCGACCATAGAAAGATTCCGCCGCCTCTGCGGGGCGGAAAACACCGAGAGAGAAAGATCTCTCCGGTAGACAGATTTCTGCCAAGGGAATTCCTTCCCGGAGAGGGGAGATCGTCACCATCAACACCACCATCAAGCTGGACTTCATCGGGATCATTATCATCATCACCACCATCATCACCATCAGCATCACCCTCATCACCATCTCCATATTGCTGTAACAATTGGGTTGAATCTTGCATAGTTCTTAGGGGAAACTTTCCCGGTGTTGATTACTCTTTATAGTTGATGCTATTGAGTGGAACCATTGAATTATTGTTTATGTTCAGATTGTTATACATCATTATTCCATCTCTGATCATGATCCATATGATTTCTTGTGAGTCGTTCGTTTTGTTCTTGAGGACATCGGAGAAGTCATGTCGTTAGTAGTGGAGTTGTGTTGAGAAAGATTCAATAGTTTGATATTTAAGTTGTGGTGTACTTCTTCCAGTGGTGTCATGTGAACGTCGACTACATGACACTTCACCTCTATGGGCCTAGGGAATGCATTGTGTATTTGGGTACTAATTGTAGGGGTTGCCGGAGTGACAGAAACCTGAACCCCTGTTAGGAAACCATTGCACAAGGGACGTAAGGGTCTTAGAGTTTAAAGTTGTGGTTAGGTTTCTACCTGAATTACTTTCTTGTACTTACGGATGTTTTGCAAGGGGTATAATCACAAGTATGTATTAGTCCTAGGAAGGTCGGTACATTAGCACAGGTTCACCCACACAACACTTAGCAAGCTAAGGAAGATTAATCAACTATATGAAGCAAAAGCACTTGACAGTCTTCCCATGTGTCCTCGAGAACGTTTGGTCATCTTAAGCAATACAACCGGCTTGTCCTTTGCTGCATAAAGGATTGGGCCACTTGCTGCATTTATTCCTAATGTCTTTTATTTACTCTACTTTATTTACTTGCATTATCAAAAACCCCTAAAAATCCGTTTGCTAAGTATTTGCAGAGAATTCCTGATCCATACCACTAGCCAGCACCTTCTACTCCTCGTTGGGTTCGACACTCTTACTTATCGAAAATACTGCGATACACCCCCTATACTTGTGGGTCATTAGCCACCCCACTAAGCTACCCGTAACAAAGTCGGTCGGAGCCGAGACAGACCCAGGTTTCGTGCCAATGGTTGTAGATGATTGGGAACCCGAAAGTGTGACTGGGCTTGTCGATACCGCGCTTCCACATTTGTTCCTAAACAGTATAGGCGCTCCACGCATAATAGTAAATAAAGCAATAAAGCATGGCATAAGTACATGATAGTAATAATGCCCCAAACTAGTTTGTGGCCCCTAGCACACTACTTTGAAATCAGTTAGTAAGCCGATGGGGGTGCCCACACACCCCACCTGTGGTTAGCGCGCTCGATCTTAGAACAAGTGTCAAGAACTCGGGTCCTAGGTGGACACAAGTGGGCGGGTAAAACCAAATAATATCTATTACCCACCGGTGCCTCTGCATTATATCTATTTCCAGCATTTTAGTTAACAAGTTATAATGAAATCCATGATCATCTCCACCATTAAGCATGTGTCAACCCCCAACAACGGTGGAACTTCGACGCCACGAAGAAGCACCTGAGCAAGCAACTACGACTCGCAATGCCGACTATCTATCAAACAACAAGTAATAGGAGGTGTCCAAGGCAATATAGGCTGTAGGGGATATAACTGGTATGGAAAAATAAAGCATCAACAACACAGATAGCAATAGATCAACATGAGGAAGTAAAGACTATAAATGCAAAATAGGTAGAAAGGGGAAGAATACTCGCCTAGGAAAACATAGCTAAATATACATCAAAAGAATGGGTCAAAACTCGCAACAACTCAGCAGCCTAATCCGTGAAGAAGCAATCCACTAAAAGAAACACCGGATGCACTATTTAATACTATGGTAGAAGATCGGGCATGTTCATGATATGATCCATGACATGGCAAAGATGCGATGCAACTAGGCAATATTAAGCAGAACCGGGGTCCCGATAATTAATTATATGCTCATGTTGTTTAGATACCCTGCAATTTAAATGTTGTCTTAACAAGGAAAAACATGGCACCGGTTCACTACACAAATTTAAATGGGGCCAATATAAGCCTTGAATAACCTGCATATAGTCTCCATATTTAATTATGAGGTGAATCGACGTAATTCCCCCAAACCACAATATGTATGCAAGCATGAACAATTAAATGCAACAAGTATATGGATGGCAAGTTATAAAAAAACAGGGGTCTCAGATCGGGGTCACACATGTCGGATCGATGATCTTGGATTCAGAGGGGTTCGAGATCGGTCTTTGGATTCGAGATAGGGGTCTTCGGTTTCCCATGTAGGTAGTCTTGGAATCCAGGGTCTCGGTCATCGGATCCGTGAAGGAGACCTTGTCGATCCGTGACAATGATCTTCGGGTTCTGATCGGGTATTCAGATTCGCCTTTGTTCATTGAAGGCGGAACTTGGATTGACATCGATGCGATTATGCGGTTCTTCGAGTGCTTGTCTCGGTAAATCTCGATGTGTCAACCTTGGTGCTTCGAGCCTCTCGCGTCCTCGGTACCGGGGAAGATCTTGATGAAATGAAACATGGTTGGTTCTCAGTGCTGACCTTGTCGTTGCCTGGGGATTAGAGCACAGGGACTGAAAGAGCATCCAACAACACCGGTATCGGGACTAAACACCAAAATCACCGATGCATAGAAAAATGGAAGCACTTGGTGTGGTGAGCATCTACATAGCAGAGATGGTGACGGGAATAGGAGGTTGTAGGGGTGACGGGGCAGAGGAGAGCGGCGCGGGAATAGGAAGAGGTAGATGATGCTTGCATGGGATGGCGGGGTGGAGAACCACGGTGGAGTAGCACCGGCGAGGTTGCTCCTGGAGCGGAGGACGACAAGCTCGGTAGGGAGAAGAGGAGCTCACTTAGGGAGATCTTGAGGAGGTGGTCGCGCAGCGAGGGACAGCAAGAGAGAGGGCGGGCGGTGCTCTGCGCTCGAGGCGAGGTGGCAGGAGGTGCTAGATATCCTCCAGGCCGGCGAGGTCCTGGCTCGCGCGGGTGGCCAAAGAACTGGGGGAGAGGGTGCGATGGCTCTCGGGCGATGGGGAAGAGGTGGACGGTGAGGTCCAGGCGGCGGAGAAGCTCTAGGCAGCGAGCGAGGCAAGACTACGACCGGGCGGTAGCTGAGTAAGCTCATAGGGGTGACAACGAGTGGAGGAGGTCAGGGCACTGGGTAGGTCTGGTCGAGGTTAGGGACGGGAACGAGCGCGGTTGCGATCGCATGGGAAGTGGGGTAGGGGCGGAAAGTGTGTCGGGTGGTTGGTTCATTGTGGTGTCGTGTGTGTTTGTGTTGTAGGATGTTGGGTCGCGAGGAGCGTGTCGAGGGGTGGTGTACCGCATGCGGCTCGCATGGTGCTGGCAACATGCATGTATATGTGTCGCTGGGAACGGGTGCGTGTGTTAGGTGTGTGCAGCGCGCGTGGGTGAGTGTGGCGGTAGCATAGGTAGGTGTGGGGATGTTAGGGTTTGGGGTAGGTGTGGATTGGGGTTAGGGTTTAGATGTTTTAGGGTTTGGGTTGGGCCGATCGGGGTGGTAGGTGGCTGCGGGCTAGGCCTTTACCTAGCCTACGACTGCCTCCCCCGAAAACAAAACATTTTTATTATTTATTTTATTTCTTTTAAAACAAACTATTTTGCAAATAGGTTCTAAACAAAATAGAAGATTAGGGAAGACCTAGGGTTTTGATTTGAAATAGAGAGGGACTTATTTAGAAAACAAAAGTAGGCTTTTAGAAAATTGTTTTACACAATTAATATGCATGCAGTCATGAGGATGCTAAAATGCAATGTGGCATCATGACATGAGCATGTTATCATGATTATGCACAAAATATAAACAACATGTGATTTTCTAGTAGTGGTTTTACCCGAGGTGCTCCAATTCGACACCACCAACAAGGGATCTCGTCCCCAAGATCCCCCCTCATGGTACATGGAAAAGACTGATGATCGGATTCTTCTTGCTTCATATGTATCCTCGCGACACCACTAACAAAGATTCTTGCTCCATCTTGAAATCTTCGGCACCACCAACAAGTGTCGCTCGCGTTCGTCGAGAGAACACTCTGGAGAACAAAGGATGAAGGTAAAGGCATCAAAAGATAAAGCCACCTCTAACTTCGATAAAAGGAGAGAAAACGTACAATCTAATCCACTACAATGTACAAGAGCGAATAGAATGAGTAGTCAGCATGGGGTCCAATCCATCACACACCCAAGCTATTACTCCGCACATGTAGTAGAAAAATCGTGCAACCCATTCTTGGAATTTAGGCTAAAGATCTTGACAAGCGATGTTTGGAAACAAAGGAGTGATGCAGGCTCTTCATCAGATCTGACGTAGATGATGTCGTGTTGGAAAACACTAGAAGATACCAAGATATTTTTTACTGACTTTTGGGTCACTTGAAAGGTACACAGAGAAAGATTCCTCAGATAGCATTAAGACCGCACAGTTACAAGAGGAAGGAAGCGAAACCCTAAAGGTACGACGGAAAACCAAACCACAAGAAATCCTGGACTTGAAGGAGGGTAAGAGGGCAGATTGAAAACATGCAGACGTAAGAGGGGAATATCATAGAGGTATGGCGTAAAAGCAGGCCTAATTAGATCTATCCAACCGATTTTCAAAAATAGTTTTTGACACTCTACATTGGCCGTTAGCTAGGTTGTCCTTCATGCTGGACCAGTGGGATATCGCAAATGTTGAGCTCTGATATCACTTTGTAACACCCTCGAATCGATCCTATGCAAGTTTTAGCGATTCCTACCTAACCCACATAGAATCGATTCAAAGATGCCCACCAGGCACTTGCGTGCAGGTGGAAAATGAAGTAATATCATTACACAATAGTCCACGATGGAACCCACAAAAACATATATATACAACAACGACTCAACGAGTCAAGAATACATATATGCAGTACAAGATCCAAATCACATTGAAAACTATATAACATCCGAGTACGGATAAGATGCGAATGGGGCTAAGAACCCTGAAGAATAATCAATGGCATCCATAACCCTGCCTAGGCCAAGCCGGAAGGGTAACCCTACTAACGACGTCAATCTCAAACCTGATTCAACAAAAGGGGTGCCGAAAAAGGTCAAAGGAAAAATAGAGTGGTCAGTATTAAGGCCAGTACACGGCGATTCTTAGAATTCGGAGGCTCTCGCCTACATAGGTATGGTGGACTGAAGCGGCAGCGCAACAGGAACTAAACAACTATAGAGACTCGATACAATTGTTGGCTATCAGAGAGGGATAAGAAAGACCTATTCGAAACCAACCTGATTCTAACACCAATCATACCCATCCTGGTATTTCCCCCTCATGACCAAACGAGGAAGTCATTCCGAGGAAACTCACACGGTTGGCAGTTTTATTCATTCTTTACATGGTGGTTATCCAACTTACTAGTCATATTAGATACAAGTCAAATTATAACAGTAAACTTTAGTTATAGTTGTCTATGATCGAGAAACTGTGCTCCAAGTCGTCCATAACCGCAGACACGGATTTTCGAAAAGATATAACCCTGCAGGGGTGTACAAAAGTATCCACACACACTTTAACCCTTGTTGTCAGATCCGATATGTGCAAGATCATGAACATAGACCCAATGGTATGTCAACGGGGCCTTGGACACCATGTTTCCTAGACCCAAAGCAAGTACATGGGTCCCACCCCACTAAGCTACCCGCAATGAAGTCGGCCGGCTCTGAGACAGACACATGGTTTGTGCCAATGGTTGTAAATGACTGGGAACCCGAAATTGTGACTGGGTTTGTCGATACTGTGAAAACATTCCACATTTGTTCCTAAACAGTACAGGCGCTCCTCGCACAATAGTAAATAAAGCAGTAAAGCATGGCATAAGTACAGGATAGTAATAACACCCCAAACTAGTTTGTGGCCCCCAGCACAGTACTTTAGAATCAGGTAGTAAGCCGATGGGGGTGCCCACACACCCCACCTGTGTTTAGTGCGCTCGATCTCAAAAAATGTGTCACGATCATAGAACAAGTGTCAAGAACTTGGGTCCTAGGTGGACACAAGTGGGTGGGTAAAAACCAAATAACATCTATTACCCACCGGTGCCTCTATATTATATCTATTTCCAGCATTTTAGTTAACAATTTATAATGAAAGCCATGAGCATATCCACCATTAATCATGTGTCAACCCCCAACAATGGTGGAGCATTAACAGCGTGAAGCAGCACCTGAGCAAGCAACTACGACTCGCAAGGCCGACTGTCTATCAAACAACATGTAATAGGAGGTGTCTAAGGCAATATAGGCTACAGGGGATATAACAGGTACAGAAAACTAAAGCATCGATAACATAGATAGCAATAGATCAACAAGAGTAAGTAAAGACTATAAATGCAAAATAGGTAGAAAGGGGGAGAATGCTCGCCTGGGAAAACATAGCCGAAGATACATCTAAAGAATAGGTTGAATCTCGCATCAACTAAGTGGCCTAATCCGTGAAGAAGAAAAGCACTAAAAGAAACACTGGATGCACTATTTAATACTATGGCAGAAGATTGGTGATACGTTGTAAACGTATCTATAATTTTTGATGTTTCATGTTTGTTTTATATCTACTTTCTTATGTTTTGTCCATACTTTGGAGTATTTTTATACACTTTCTAGGAATAACCTATTAACAAGATGCCATAGTGCAAGTTGCATATTTTCTGCTGTTTTTGGTCTAGAAAAGTCAGAAAATGAATATTCTAGGAATTGGACGGGACAAAAGCCAAAGTCGATATTTTACCGGAATACACACGGAGCTAGAACACGAGATGGAGAGGGGCCAGGGGCTGGCCACACCATAGGGTGGCACGGGTCCCCCTGGCCGCGCCACCAGGTGGTGTGGGCCCCTCGGGCGCCCACCGACCTTGCCTCTTCTCCTATAAGAAGCCTCCCAATGCAGAAACCCTAAAGAATCCAGCCTCTAGCCACGAAAAGTTTCGCAGCGCCACCGCCACCGAAGAGGAGATTCAGGGGACAAAAAGTCTTTGTTCCGGCACCCTACTGGGACAGGGAAGTTCCCCCGAAGCCATCTCCATCGATCTCCACCACCATCTCCATCGTTGTTGCTGATTCCCATGATGATGAGGGAGTAGTTCTTCCTCAAGGCTAAGGGTTCTACCGGTAGCTATGTGTTCATCTCTCTCTATATGCATGATCATATTGTGATCATGAGCTTTGTAATCAAGTAGATCTACCTTGCTACTCAAGTGCTTTAATAGATCTCTGTTCTCCCCACATGTGTGAAAGTGACAGCGTGCACACCGTGGTGGCACTTAGGCTAGAGATTACAAATACTTGTTATGAGTTATATTTGGAGTTGGATGTCTCTATGAAATTGTGGTGTTTGTTGGTACCATCTAGCCCTCAAGGTCATAGTGTGGGGTTATCTAGATGGGGAATACAGACTTTGGGGAGTGCTGTTATAGCCCTACCATGGATTAGAGTGTCCAACCGGAGAGTAGTTCAGGGTAGTATCATAAAGAGAAGATATTTATATGAGAGTGTTCACTAGCGAAAGTATGATCCCTAGTCCTTGTTTCTAAGCATTGGAACACCGTTTGCAACTAGATCTGTTATATGTTTGCTTGTTGTCATCTTTATGTCAGTTTGCCTTTAGTCTCTTCCACGCCATCAAGCTATTTTCTGGCACCATTACCACTTATAATTATCCATACCACTTGTATTTCACTATCTCTTCGCCGAACTAGTGCACCTATACACCTGACAAGTGTATTGGGTTTGTTGGGGACACAAGACACTTCTTGTATCTTGATTGTAGGGTTGCTTCAGAGGGGATACCTTTGACCACTTCCTTCCTGAGTTCGATAAACCTTGGGTGATCCACTTAAGGGATACTTGTTGCTGTTCTACAAACCTCTGCACTTGGAGGCCCAACAATTGTCTACAAGAATAGAAATGTGTAGACTTCAAGCTATTTTCTGGCGTCGTTGCCGAGGAGGTAAGGTAAAAGGTACTCACATTTTCTGGCTACTAAGTTATCTTCTGGTACTGTTGCTAGTGTGTGAGTGCTCGAAGTTATTTCCTTTAGATTCTACAATTTTGTCTTTTTGTTTCTTGTTTTCACTAGTTAGGCTTAATGGAAAACAACAACAAAATTAGAGAGCTTTATAGTATTTATCTTGAGTTAGGACATGCAGTGTTTGAAGAGAAAATTAAAAAACCAATGGAACTTTATTTGCATGCTAATAGCAGTGTTGTTAGTATGAATTCTTTGGACACCATTATTGCCAATGCTATGGAAAAGTCTAAGCTTGGGGAAGCTAGTTTTTGTGAAAATGATCTTTTTAGTTCCCTAGTTTTGGAAGATAGCTATTCTATTTCTTATGATGATACCAAACCTCCAATATATAATGATTACAATGATGAATATGATATTTTTAGTCCACCTACTATTGAGGAGAAAATTAATTATGATTACAATAGCCTCCTATATTTGATGATTATGGTGATGAGAATAATAATGATAGCTATTTTGTTGAATTTCTCCCACTACAATTAATAAGAATGACTATGCTTATGTGGAGAGTAATAATTATTATATGCATGTGACTCATGATAAGAATGTTTTATGTGATAGTTATATTGTTAATTTTATTATGTGATAGTTATATTGTTAATTTTATTCATGATGCTACTGAAAGTTATTATGAGATACGGAAACATGGTTTTATGCATCTCAATAATATTAAGTTTCCCCTCTTTATGTTGAAAGTCTTGAAGTTGCACTTGTTTTGCTTTACTATGTTTGTTGCTTTGTGCTTTCATGACTTGTTTCTCTACAAGATTCCTATGCATAAGAAGTGGGTTAGACTTAAATGTGCTTTGAATTTGATGCTCTCTTTTACTTCAATTCATATTTCTTATGTGAGCATCTTCTCAAACTATCATGCCTAACTTAAAGGCATTAAAGAGAAGTACCTCTTGGGAGATAACCCAATAGTTTTCTTGAGTCTTGGAAGTTATTACTTCTATAATAACCTCTCCTTATCCTTTTTTATTTGATTTTTTTGCCAATAATAACCTCTAATGAGAGGGAAGTAAGATTTGGGGAAGTGCTATCCCGAAACAGATTTTTGTGCTTCACAATAAAAATTCGTGAAAAATCTCTGTATGGCGGATTGAGCTGTAATTTTATGAATAAATACCCCAGGTTGTTATCTAACTTTCGTTAGTTCAACACTTTTCAATTTGATCAATAGAACATCTTCTAAAAATCGGTTTTCACCTGCTGGTCTGTTTTGACAGATTTCTGCCATTATTTGCATTTGCCTCTTTATCAATTTCTTTTTGGGTTCTTTTTGGTGAATTGAGATTTTTGAGGGAATTACTACAGTAGCTTGTGTTTTTAATGAAAGTTTTTATGTTTTAAAACTAAACCCCAAAGGTTTATTATCTTTTGAATGCACTAATGTTGCTAATGAAGATTGTGTGAAGTTTTGTATGAAGAAAATTTTCAGGTGTAGGGAAAGAATGATGTAATGAGATGAAGAATGGACAAAATCTCAAGCTTTGAGGTGCCACCCCGTGTCACCCCAAGAAATATTCAAGAGGCACAAGCGTCAAACCTTGGGGATGCCCAAGGCATCCCCTTTTTCATCAATAAAAATCTTAGGTCTTTTTAGACACTTCGTTTTTATTGTTGCATGCACTATTATGTTGTTCTTAGAGCGTCTTTGTTTTTTTTAGTTTTATTTTGTTTGGTTTACTTAAATAAGTTGGTTGGATCCCAACACACTTCTTTTGGAGAGAGACACACTACATTTTCATTGCCTAGAACACTCTAGTTTTCATTCTTATTGTTCTGTGTGTTTATTGTTCTGTGTGTTCTCTTTTGCTAGCACTATGTTTTGCCTTAGTTTTCTTGTGCTTTCAGCTTAGAACTTTTTAGTTATTCTTTGTGGATTTGTGAGACAAGCTCACTGATCTTTACTGATTATTATCTTTGTGAGTTGTTTCAAATAAGTCGATTGGTGTTGGAAAAGAGTAGGAAAGTTCATGCTTAAGTGGTATAAAAGGAGCTTGTTTTTGACTGTGGCCTATGCTTTGACATGTCATTCTTGATATTGTTTTGGCTTTATGCTTAGTGAGTTTTGCTGTAGCATGACAAGTAAATAATTGAGATTGCTTAATGTGCCTTGAAAGAATCATGCGTTGTCTTAGCATATTAAAGCATAGTATTGTGGTATTCTCCTTTGATGCTTTATTTGGGTTGACTTGGCGCATGCTCACACCATGTTAATACTATACCAAGTCACCATAGCCTCTATGATCCTTTAGTTTTCGACTTGTAATATCACTTTATGCTTTAATTAATGATGTTTTGTCGCCTTGCATGATTATGGACATTATTGCTCTATTAGTTGGTCGCTCCTAGTCTTATGCTAGCCTCCATAACCAAGTATGAGTTCTACTCATGCATCCAACTCCAAATAAAACCAAGTTATTCCAAAGAGTCCACCATACCTACCTATTAGCATTTTTTATTCCAAGTATATTCATGTTTTTATCGACCTTCCGAATTAAACTTGTTATGAGAAAACTAGTGATTAAAGCTCTCACGAACTTGATGGCACACTTTACTTTCTTGCACTTAATAATCTTGCAACATTGTGTCCATCTTTGTTGCGTATATGCTTGCGCTTTATAAGTTGAAGTTAGCAGAACCATGTATCATGGGGAACGCTTTCAACATTGCACTTATTCTTCTATTGATATCATGATTCTTTTGCTTATGGATCTTGGCGATGTGAAATAAAAAGGGAACTTGTAAGATCATGGAGTTTGTATGTGTGTTAGAGAAACGCTTGGGCCGCTAGCCTAAGCCATGCCTAATCATGGTGGAAACTTGCAGCATAACCATAATGAGCATTCTATGAAGCATCCTCAATAAAAACCTATGAAAATAGTAAATAAAAAGATCGCTGATATGCTCATTGTCTGTTGCCTTGTCATTTTTATATGGTATAGATCCTATGTCATGGGACAAGGGGTACCCCGTTGGCGGTTCTCTATGATACATATGTACTTACAATGACAAGAGCTTACTTGTAACTGAAGTTGAGTAGCATGAGGTTCGGTACTCGTAAGCAAGGGGCATGAGATTTCAACTTATAACTTGTCAAGCATATCCTCTTAGTTGTGTTACTTTAACCTAAAGATTCTTATGATAGGGGCAATGAGAGGTGAAAGCTAATAAGTACCATAATTTTTGGAAGCTCTTTATGAGCCTTGAATCCCTGCTTCCTTCTATGAAGGCCTTTCTTTTACTTTTATGTTGAGTCTACATCTTCTATTTTTATGCACCTATTAAGAGAGCATAGTGGCTAGTCTTAGTTTAATGTGCATTTTCCCAAAACTTGTTGATTGATTCATAATGTTGATATTGCTTGTTCTTGAACTATTTGTATCTAGTCTCCCTTATGAACTTTGAAGGTGTCCCATGCAGTTATGTTTTGCTACTCCATGAGGGACAAGCTGAATGCCACTGTGCTATGTTTTCTATATGTGAAACAAAAAAACGTCTTTCAATGCATTGTTATTCATGAATCTTTTGTTTGTACCTTTTCATGTTACAACATAGTTGCTATGTCTTATTGTTAGAACTATATCTTTCATGCTATGTTAAAGTACTATGATCCCAGCTATCAATGTTCTATAAATACTTTGATCAAGATTATGATGGTGCATGTCCCCTCAAAAATTATACTTTTTTATCACTTACCTACTCGAGGACGAGCAGGAGTTAAGCTTGGGGGTGTTGATACGTTGTAAACATATCTATAATTTTTGATGTTCCATGTTTGTTTTATATCTACTTTCTTATGTTTTGTCCATACTTTGGAGTATTTTTATACACTTTTTGGGACTAACCTATTAACAAGATGCCACAGTGCCAGTTGCCTGTTTTCTGCTGTTTTTGGTTCTAGAAAAGTCAGAAAATAAATATTTATGGAATTGGACGGGACAAAAGCCAAAGTCGATATTTTACCAGAAGATTCACGCAGCCAGAAGACGAGACGGAGAGGGTGCCAGGGGCTGGCCACACCATAGGGTGGTGCGGGTCCCCTGGCCACGCCACCAGGTGGTGTGGGCCCCTGATACGTCCATTTTGCATCACTATTCTATATCATAATTTACTGTTATTCATTGATATATTTCATATTAAGAGATGATACTTATGTTATTTCATCTGTTTTTGCATGGACTTTTGGAGCATGGACCGCTGTAGTCAGGATTCTGATGGAAAAGGTGATGTTTGGAGGCCAAATTCGCAAAGATCAGAAAATCCGGAAAAATATACGGAAAATCCTATTTTTCTAGAAGACGAAGGATGCCAGAAGGAGGAGTGGAGATGGGCAACAGGGGGGCCACACCACCCCCTGGCGCGGGCCAGCCCAGGCCACACCACCAGGTGGTGTGGCCGCCCTGGCCCACCTCTGGCGTATATAATCCTCCCAAAACCCTAATACGCAGGGAGCAACCACAAAAAGATTCCTCCGCCTCTGTGAGGCAGAAAACACCGAGAGAGAAAGATCTCTCCAGCAGACAGATTTCTGCCGGGGGAATTCCTTCCCGGAGAGGGGAGATCGTCGCTATCAACACCATCATCAAGCTGGACTTCATCGGGATCATCATCATCATCATCATCACCACCATCATCATCATCAGCACCCTCACCACCATCTCCATATTGCTATAACAATTGGGTTGAATCTTACATAGTTCTTAGGAGAAACTGTCCCCGTGTTGATTACTCCTTGTAGTTGATGCTATGGAGTGAACCATTGAATTATTGTTTATGTTCAGATTGTTATACATCATTATTCCATCTCTCATCATGATCCATATGATTTCTTGTGAGTAGTTCGTTTTGTTCTTGAGGACATGGGAGAAGTCATGTTCTTAGTAGTGGAATTATGTTGAGAAAGATTCAATAGTTTGATATTTAAGTTGTGGTGTACTTCTTCTAGTGGTGTCATGTGAACGTCGACTACATGACACTTCACCTATATGGGCCTAGGGGAATGCATTGTGTATTTGGCTACTAATAGTAGGGGTTGTCGGAGTGACAGAAACCTGAACCCCCGTTAGGAAACCATTGCACAAGGGACGTAAGGGTCTTAGAGTTTAAAGTTGTGGTTAGGTTTCTACCTTAATTACTTTCTTGTACTTACGGATGTTTGCAAGGGGTATAATCACAAGTATGTATTAGTCCTACGAAGGTCGGTACATTAGGACAGGTTCACCCACACAACACTTAGCAAGCTAAAGAAGATTAATCAACTATATGAAGCGAAAGCACTTGACAGTCTTCCCATGTGTCCTCGAGAATGTTTGGTCATCTTAAGTAATACAACCGGCTTGTCCTTTGCTGAATAAAGGATTGGGCCACTTGCTGCATTTATTACTACTGTCTTTTATTTACTCGTACTTTATTTATCTGCTTTATCAAAAACCCCTAAAAATCCGTTCGCTAAGTATTTGCAGAGAATTCCTGATCCATAACACTTGCCAGCACCTGCTGCTCCTCGTTGGGTTTGACACTCTTACTTCTCAAAAATACTGCGATACACCCCCTATACTTGTGGGTCATCAAGACTATTTTCTGGCGCCGTTGCCAGGGAGTGAAGCACTATTGGAGAGTGGAATTGGTAAAGGAAACTTCTACTATGAGTATTGTTTACTTGTGTTAGTTGCTTTATTTTCGTTATGGATAATTCGCTGAGTTCTTATTTGGTAATGCTACTACCACTACTAAGGTAGTACATGAACCACCACCTGCTGAGAATGATGCTTTTAAAATACCTACAAGAATTATTGATCGTGTTATGGATAACTACTATGTTGGGGATGGAACTATCCATCCCGGTGATCATTTGCTCTTTATACACGAATTATGCGGGTTGTTCAAGTGTGCAGGTATTACTACAGATCAAGTTAAGAAGAAGTTATTCTCATTATCACTGAAAGGAAGAGTTGAGGAATGGTATAAGCTGCTGAAGAATGGTCAAGCTCTGGATCGGGAGGAAATAGTGCCTCTCTTTTATTCAAAGTTTTATCCTCCTAGTGTTATTCATAAAGATCAGAATCAAATATACAACTTTTGGCCTCTTGATGGAGAGAGTACAACTCAAGCTTGGGGGAGACTGAAGTTACTTATGCTCAAATGTCCCATTCAAGAGCTCCCCAACAATATTATTATCAATAAATTTTATGCAAGGCTTTCTCTTCATGATAAGGATTTATTGGATGCTTCTTGTGCTAGATCATTCACTTGCATGGAAGAAGAAGCTAAATGGGATCTTCTGGACCATATTCAAGATAATGCTGAAGCTTGGGAGAATGACAAAGGTAAAAAGTCATGTATAAATTATGATTATGAATGCATTGAATCTTTTATGGGAACTGATGACTTTCAAAATATTAAAAATGCTTATGGTCTAGACTCTCAAGCTATTGCTTCTTATTTTAAGGCTTTTTCTTCCTACATTGAAGTGCCTAAAAAGAAGTGAAATAAGTATCATGAACCTTATAAAGATGTTGCTAAGAGTGTTCCTGCAAGAAATACTGAAGTTTATACTGCTAATCATGTTTTACCTGAACCTTACATTGAGAAAATGCCTTTCCCAGTTAAGATAAAGGAACATTCTATGATAGCTAGTATGTTTAATGAAAGTACAAATAAAGCTGTTGAACCTGATAGACAAATGGTTGATGAACCTATAATAGAAAATGTGAAAGACTTTGTTACTAAATATGTAGCAGAGGGACACACTATCCTTTGTAAGGATACCTCTAATATTGTTTCACAAAGTAGTATTATGAGAGCTAGTATTCCTGTGTTTTCTGTTAGAATAAGTGATCATTGTTACGATGGTTCTTGTGATAGCTATATCGTTAAGTTTATGCATGATACTGAAAGTTACTATGAGAGAGGGAAAAGTGTTCTTATGCATCTCAATAATATCAAGTTTCCTCATTTTATGCTGAAAGTTTTTATGTTGCACTTCTTTTTCCTTCCTATGCTAGTAGCCTCTGGTTTCAACAACTTGTTTGTTTACAAAATTCACTTGCATAGGAAGTGGGTTAGACTTAAATGTGTGCATTTTTTCTTCTTAATGCTCTCTTTCACTTCAATTCATATTCTTACGTGTGCATCTTCAAAATTATGATGCCCATCTTAATGGCTATAAAGAAAGAGCTTTTTGGGAGACAACCCCATTTATTTTTGCTTTCAGTTTGTTTTTGTTTCTTTGAGTCTTGGAAGTTATTGCTTCGGTAATAACCTCTCCTTATCCTTTTTTGTTAGGTTTTTGTGTCAAGATCAACCTCTAATGAGAGAGAAGTAATATTTGGGGAAGTTGCTATCCCGAAATAGATTTTTGTGCTTCACCATAAAAATTCGTGAGAGATCTCTGTCTGTCGGATTGAGTTATATTTGTTTGTGCATCTGCCCCAGGTTTTTATTTAACTTTCGTTAGTTTTGCACTTTTTGATTTGAGCAACAGAAGATTTTCGAAAAAATTGATCTTTACCTGCTGGTCTATTTTGACAAATTTTGCCACTCTTGCATTTGCTTCTTCAATCGATTTCCTTTTTGAATTCTTTTTGGGTTTTCAGAAGGAGTTGCTACAGTAGCTCTTGTTTTGATGGTTTTCAGTTGAAATTGGAATCAAGAGGTTTTATCACTTGACTTATACTAATGTTGCTAATAAGAACTATGTAAAGTTTTGTGTGAAAGAAATTTTTAGGTTAGTGGAGATAATGGTGTAATAAGGAAGTGAAAGGTTTCATGACTCAAGTAATAAGTGTATGAAGATGAAGATATTGATATTATTCAAGTGGTGACTCCGGAAGAATCTACTAGATACCAAATTCAGAGACCTATAGAGTCCAATTTCAAATAGGTAACAGTTCTGGTAAGAAAAGTTCTGTGAAAATACTATCCAACTATATTTTTGCAGTTTTTAGTCAATAAGAAAAGCTACGAAGAGAAAGAGGGACGGAAACGGAGCCAGGGTGGCTCACACCACCCTGTGGCGCGGGCCCACCCCTGGCCGCGCCACTAGGTGGTGTGGCCACTCCGGAGTTCGTCTCCGACCAGTTTTCTCCCAGTACCTTCCTTTTGTTGTGAAACTTCGTAATATATAATCCCCCGGATCCCCTGAGGTTTGTATATCGTGTTCTCGTCGTGTTTTTGTTTCGATCTGTTTCTGCCAGAAACTATCTTTGAAAGCTTTGAAGCACAATGATGTCCGCCAAGGATATGGGTAAGGAGCCTATGGAGGAGGATCTCCAAGACCTCGGGCAGGAGAAGGAGATCCAGAGTGAAGATGAAGAGGAGGCAACGCACATCGGCACTACCATTGCAAGCATTGGAGTGGTGGCAAACCCTGCCAGGACTATGTCAATTGGAGGGAAGCCTCCTCATCACTGTTCAGATCCATGGTCACTTCCTCCGCGCGCCAAGAATCATTTCCATACCCTTATCCATGAGCATCAATATCAGAATATGCCCAAGGAGAAATTACCCTCCAATTGGGATTTGCCTCGTTCTAGCCATGTAGGAAAAGAAGACTTCAAGGAGGTAGAGTGGGGAAAGAATCGCAAGAGATGGGATTCTCAACCCGACATGATCATGAGCCACATTGAGTAAAACTCACAGCTTATTCGTAATCTCACCTTCGAGATTGAGGACTTGGGGAAACTGATCAAGGAGCTCATCGAAAGAATACCACCACTATCGAAGGAGTAATTCGTCATCAGGTTTGGCGTCCCCTTGGTTTGTTCCAAGCTTGGGGGAGTGCCGCGGTATCACATCACTATATTCTATCTTTTTACCTTTTTAGTAGAGTCATATCATGAATAGAGAAGTTATTATATAGGATGGTTTGCATTATGGAAGTGTCCCCTCTCTCGTTAGATATGTATCCCTTGGTGTGAGTTGCCGTTATGGAATATTAATGAGAAGTTCTATCATTTACTCTTTTGCACATCTTATATTAGTTTTCAATTCATGGTTATATGATTGATCTTGTTGTTAGTATTGGTAGCACACTGGGATCATTGAGTTAATTTAGTTGGTTTTGGCAAACCTGGTTTGGTCAGTAGCAACACTATTTTTTAGAGTTGAATGAAAAGATAAAAGTACTCTAAAGAAAAAAAATCCATCATCTTTCTTTCTTGATTTGCTCATAAGTTTAGTATTCTCTAGTTAAGATCTTTTGTGCTTCCAAGGAAGATTGCATGTTTGTCTTTATCACTTGTATGTTTGTTTGTTTCCTTCAACTCTTATACTTACTACCCAGCCTTGCTAGCCAAAAACCTGTACTGAGAGGGAATTCTTCTCGTGCATCCAATCCTCAAAACCAAAACATGTGCCATTTTTGTCCACCATACCTATCTACTAGAAAAATACCACGCGCGTTGCAACGGAAATCTCTTCAAAGACTACATTGTATAAATAAAAAGGTACAATACGTGTAGAACTTGAAGTTTTCTAAAAAAAATATAGAGAAAGATTGAATTTGTTCAAATTAGTTGAAATCGTAATTGAATTGATGTAAAATTATCATATATTTTACGAACATAAATTAGTGACGTGAATACATGGATAGAAGAAAATAGATGACGTGGATTGATTTGCATGTAAAATACACTATTATAAATGATTATTAGTGGGATGACATGGACTTTTGAGTGGCTATTAAAGTAGGTGATGTGGATAGCTTGCATGTTGAGATAGAATAGTTAGTGGGGGTCTACTTTATAAGAAGATATAGATTATCATTATTGCTATTCCAAGTAAATTCTTGTTTTTATCTACCTTCCAAATTTAACTTGTTATGTGAAAATTAGTGATTAAAGCTCTCATGATTTGATGGCTCACTTTACTTTCTTGCATTTAATAAACTTGAACCATTGTGCTCACCTATGTTGCGTATATGCTTGCGCTTTGTGAGTTGTGAATTAGCAGAACCATGCTGTCATGGGAACGCTTTCAACATTGCACTAGTACTTTGTACCTAGTTGATATCATGTTCTTTTGTCTATGGATGTCGTCGGTGTGAAATGAAAGGGGAGCTTGTAAGTCCATGGAGTTATGCATGTGTGTTAGAGAAACGCTTGGGCCGCTGGTCTAATCCATGCTGACATGGTGGAAACCTGCAGCGTAACCATAATGAGCATATATGAAGCATTCTTCTTATAAAAAAAGAGGTAGAGATTGAGAAAAAGAAAAGGATTACGAAAAAAGGAAAGAGAGAAAAAAAAGCACCATATTCCCATGGTAAATAAGAAGATTGCTGAGATACTCGTTGTCTGCTTGCCTTGTCATTTTGATATGGGGATTCTTCCGTATCATCGGGCAAGGGGTACCCCGTTGGCGGTTCTCCATGATACACATGTGCTTACTACGACAAGAACTTACCGGTAACTAAACTTGAGTATCATGAGCATCGGCCCTCGTATTCAAGGGATATGAGATTTTCAACTTGCAACTTGTCAAGCATATCCTTATATTTGATCACTTTAACCTTAACCACCTAAAGATGCCTATGATAGGGGCAATGAGAGCTGAAAGCTAATAAGTATCATAATTTTTGGGAGCTCTTTATGAAACTTGAAATCCCTGCTTCCCTCTGCGAAGGGATTTTCTTTTACTTTTTAGTTGAGTCAGTAAACCTATTCCCTTCTATCTCAGCAAGTATTTTGAGTTGTTGTGTTTCATTCATTCATATGATAATTTATTCAATCATTTTTCTTATGTTCTTTGTTTTGCACATTGCTCTTATCTTGGTGATTACTACTTTGAAAGCTATCATTGAAAACCAGTTATTTGTGAACTCCAGCAAATTATCAACTATTCTTTGACCAAGAGCTAAGTTTGCCATTACCAATTATGATTCACTTTATGTATCTTTATTGTGTTTCCTTTACTTATTGCAAGTTAAGTTATATAATAGTGAGTTATCTTCTATTATGATCTATGTATTGATGAATATGATGTTTCTTGTCCGTATTCTTTTATCGAATCTTCACTCCATAAACCTGAGGTCATGTTTACTAAGCTCAGTTTTGCTTGGGGACAAGCGAAGTCTAAGCTTGGGGGGAGTTGATACGTCCATTTTGCATCACTATTCTATGTCACAATTTACTGTTATTCATTGATATATTTCATATTAACAGATGATACTTATGTTATTTCATCTATTTTTGCATGCTTGATGACTTTTGGAGCATGGCCCGCTGCAGCCAGGATTCTGATGGAAAAGGTGTTGTTTGGAGGCAAAATTCGCGAAGATCAGAAAATCCGGGAAAATATACGAAAAATCATATTTTTCCAGAAGACGAAGGATGTCAGAAGGAGGAGTGGAGATGGGCCACAGGGGGCCCACACCACCCCCTGGCGCGGGCCATCCTAGGCCACGCCACCAGGTAGTGTGGCTGCCCTGGCCCACCTCTGGCTCTCCCCTCTGGCGTATATAATCCTCCCGAAACCCTAATACTCGGGGAACAACCATAGAAAGATTCCGCCGCCTCTATGGGGTGGAAAACACCGAGAGAGAAAGATCTCTCCGGCAGACAGATTTCTGTCGGGGGAATTCCTTCCCGGAGAGGGAAGATCACCACCATCAACACCACCATCAAGCTGGACTTCATCGGGATCATCATCAACAGCAGCAGCACCCTCACCACCATCTCCATATTGCTGTAACAATTGGGTTGAATCTTACATAGTTCTTAGGGGAAACTTTCCAGGTGTTGATTACTCCTTATAGTTGATGCTATTGAGTGAACCGTTGAATTATTGTTTATGTTCAGATTGTTATACATCATTATTCCATCTCTGATCATGATCCATATGATGTCTTGTGAGTAGTTCATTTTGTTCTTGAGGACATGGGAGAAGTCATGTTGTTAGTAGTGGAATTGTGATGAGGAAGATTCAATAGTTTGATATTTAAGTTGTGGTGTACTTCTTCTAGTGGTGTCATGTGAACGTCGACTACATGACACTTCACCTATATGGGCCTAGGGGAATGCATTGTGTATTTGGCTACTAATCGTAGGGGTTGCCGGAGTGCCAGAAACCTGAACCCCCATTAGAAAACCATTGCACAAGGGACGTAAGGGTCTTAGAGTTTAAAGTTGTGGTTAGGTTTCTACCTTAATTACTTTCTTATACTTACAGATGTTTGCAAGGGGTATAATCACAAGTATGTATTAGTCCTACGAAGGTCGGTACATTAGGACAGGTTCACCCACACAACACTTAGCAAGCTAAAGAAGATTAATCAACTATATGAAGCGAAAGCACTTGAGAGTCTTCCCCTGTGTCCTCGAGTATGTTTGGTCATCTTAAGTGATACAACTGGCTTGTCCTTTGCTGAATAAAGGATTGCGCCACTTGCTGCATTTATTCCTACTGTCTTTTATTTACTCGTACTTTATTTACCTGCTTTATCAAAAACCCCTAAAAATCCGTTTGCTAAGTATTTGTAGAGAATTCCTGATCCATACCACTAGCCAGCACCTTCTGCTCCTCGTTGGGTTCGACACTCTTACTTATCGAAAATACTGCGATACACCCCATATACTTGTGGGTCATCAGCCCCTCGGGCACCCACCGACTTTGCCTCTTCGCCTATAAGAAGCCTCCCAATGCAGAAACCCTAAAGAATCCAGCCTCTAGCCACAAAAAGTTACGCAGCGCCGCTGCCACCGAAGAGGAGATTCGGGGGCAGAAAGTCTCTGTTCCGGCACCCTGCCGGGACAGGGAAGTGCCCTCGAAGCCATCTCCATCGATCTCCCCCACCATCTCCATCGTCGTTGCTGATTCCCATGATGATGAGGGAGTAGTTCTTCCTCGAGGCTAAGGGTTCTACCGGTAGCTATGTGTTCATCTCTCTCTCTATGCATGATCATATTGTGATCATGAGCTTTCTAATCAAGTAGATCTACCTTGCTACTCAAATGCTTTAATAGATCTCTGCTCTCCCCACGTGTGTGAAAGTGACAGCGTGCACACCGTGGTGGCACTTAGGCTATAGATTACAAATACTTGTTATGAGTTATGTTTGGAGATGGATGTCTCTATGAAATTGTGGTGTTTGTTGAAACCATCTAGCGCTCAAGGTGATAGTGTGGGGTTATCTAGATGGGGAATACGGACTTTGAGGAGTGTTGTTATAACCCTACCATGGATTAGAGTGTCCAACCGGAGAGTAGTTCAGGGTAGTATCATAAAGAGAAGATATTTATATGAGAGTGTTCACTAGCGAAAGTATGATCCCTAGGCCTTGTTTCTAAGGATTGAAACACCGTTTGCAACTAGATCTGTTACATGTTTGCTTGCTGTCATCTTTATGTCAGTTTGCCTTTAGTCTCTTCCATGGCATCAAGCTATTTTCTGGCACCGTTACCACTTATAATTATCCATACCACTTGTATTTCACTATCTCTTCGCCGAACTAGTGCACCTATACACCTGACAAGTGTATTGGGTGTGTTGGGGACACAAGAGACTCCTTGTATCTTGATTGCAAGGTTGCTTGAGAGGGAATACCTTTGACCACTTCCTCCCTAAGTTCGATAAACCATGGGTGATCCACTTAAGGGAAACTTGCTGCTATTTTACAAACCTCTGCACTTGGAGGCCCAACAAATGTCTACAAGAATAGAAGTGCGTAGACATCAAGCTATTTTCTGGCGCCGTTGCCGGGGAGGTAAGGTAAAAGGTACTCACATCTTCTGGCTACTAAGCTATCTTCTAGTACTGTTGCTATTGTGTGAGTGCTCGAAGTTATTTCCTTTAGATTCTATAATTTTGTCTTTTTGTTTCTTATTTTCACTAGTTAGGCTTAATGGAAAACAGCAACAAAATTAGAGAGCTTTATAGTATTTATCTTGAGTTAGGACATGAAGTGTTTGAAGAGAAAATTAAAAAACCTATGGAACTTTATTTGCATGCTAATAGCAATGTTGTTAGTATGAATTCTTTGGACACCATTATTGCTAATGCTATGGAAAAGTATAAGCTTGGGGAAGGTAGTTTTTATGAAAATGATCTTTTTAGATTCGAGATTGGGGTTCGGGATCGGTCTTCGGATTCGAGATCGGGGTCTTTGGTTTTCCATGTAGGCAGTCTTGGCATCCAGTGTGTCGGTCATCGGATCCGTGAAGGAGACCTTGTCCATCTGTGACAATGATCTTCGGGTTACAGGATCGGGTCTACAGATTTGCCTTTGTTCATTGAAGGCAGAACTTGGATCGGCATCGATGCGATTATGCGGTTCTTCGAGTGCTCATCCTGGTACATCTCCATGTGTTGACCTTGGTGCTTCGAGCCTCTCGCGTCCTCGATACCGGAGAAGATCTTGATGAAATAAAACACAGTTGGTTCTGGGTGCCGGCCTTGTCGTTGCCTGGGGATTAGAGCACAGGGACCGAATGAGCATCCGACAACACCGGTATCGGGACTAAACACCAAAACCACCGGTGCAGAGGAAAACGGTAGCACTTGGTGTGGTGAGCATCTACACAGCAGAGATGGCGACGGGAATAGGAGGTTGGAGGGGCGATGGGCGGAGGAGAGCGGCGCGGGAATAGGGAGAGGTACACGATGCTTGCATGGGACGGCGGGGTGGAGAACCATGGCGGAGTGGTGCCGCCGAGGTCGCGCTTGGGGTGGAGGACGACGAGCTCGAGAGGGAGAAGATGAGCTCGCTTAGGGAGCTCTCTAGAGGCGGTCGCGTAGGGAGGTTTGGACAGAGAGAGGGCGGGCGGTGCTCTGCACGCGAGGCGAGGTGGTCGGAGGTGCTAGAGATCCTCCAGGCCGGCGAGGTCCTGGCTCGCGCGGGCGGCCGGGGAACTGGGGGAGAGGGCGCGACGGCTCTCCAAGCGATGGGGAAGAGGAGGACGGTGAGGTCCTGGCGGCGAGCGGGGTGAGGCCGCGGCCGGGCAGCGGCTGAGCAAGCTCGCAGGTGCAGCGACGAGTGGAGGAGGCGAGGGCATGGGGTAGGTGGGGTTCGAGGTTGGGGATGGGAACGAGCGGGGTTGCGATCTCACGGGACGAGTGAGGTAGGGGAGGAAAGCGTGTCGGGTGGTTGGTTCGCTGGGGCGTCATGTGCGTTTGTGTAGCAGGGTGTTGGGTCGTGAGGAGCGTGTCGAGGTGTGGTGTACCGCGTGTGGCTCGCGTGGTGCTGGCAGCGTGCGTGTATGTGTGCCGCTGGGAACATGTGTGTGTGTGTGTGTGTTAGGTGTGTGCAGCGCGCGCGGGTGAGTGCGGCGGTGACAGAGGTAGGTGTGGGGATGTTAGGGTTCGAGGTAGGTGTGGATTAGGGTTAGGGTTTAGATCTTTTAGGGTTTGGGATGGGCCGATCAGGGTGGTAGGTGGCTGCGGGCTGGGCCTTTAGGCCTGGCTTGCAGCTGCCTCCCCGAAAACAAAACATTTTTATTATTTATTTTATTTCTTTTAAAACAAACTATTTTGCAAATAGGTTCTAAATAAATAGAAGATCCGGACGGACCTAGGGTTTTGATTTGAAATAGAGAGGGCTTATTTAGAAACAAAGGTAGGCTTTTAGAAAATAGTCTTAGACAATTAATATGCATGTATTTATGAGGATGCTCAAGTGCACTGTTGCATGATGACATGAGCATGCTATCATAATGATGCACAAAGTAAAAAACAACACTCGATTTTCTAGTAGTGGTTTTATCCGGTTACTACACATCATATCTCTAAATCACCATTTATTTTGGTTCACCAACATATCAAGACATCATCCTTATCTCAAATCACCACTTATCATGACATTGACATTTACGTCGGATCACTCATATCTCATATCGCCAGGTATCATGGCATTGATATGTATGTCAAAATGTCACACATGTCAGACTCGCCAAGTATGATGGCTCATCAAAATTATGCCGGCTCATCAAGTATCTCGTTTCACAAAATATCTCGGTTTGCCGAGCATGATATATGTCGAATCAGCCCATGCAGGCAATACGTCGATAGACAATGCCTGGGCAGGCAATATATGATACCGACATAACCCATGCCGGCAATACATCAATGAGACAATGCCTGGCTATATGTCAATTCAGCCCAAGTTGGCTATATATGATATCAGGCAATATATAATATCGACAGAGCCCATGTAGACAATACGTCGAGGAGACAATGCCTAGTCAGGCAATATATGATACCGATATAGACCATGCAGGAAATACGTCGATACGTCGATGAGACAATGCCCAAGTTGGCTATATGTTGATTCAGCCCAAGCAGGCAATATACGATACCAACAGCTCATGCAGGCAATACGTCGATGAGACAACGCCCAGACAGGCAATATATGATGCTGACAGAGCCCATGCAGACAATACGTCGATGAGACAGTGCCCAGGCAGACAATATATGATACCTACATAGCCTATGCAGGCAATACGTAGATGATACAATGCCCAAGTTGACTATACGTCAATTCAGTCCAAATGACACCGATATAGCCAATGCAGGCAATACGTCGACGAGACAATTTCCAGAAAGACAATATATGGTACCGACATAGCCATGCAGGCAATACGCTCGATTCAGCCCATGTATGCAATAATATATAACTTCGGTAATGCTCATGCTGCCTGCAAATCGATTCTAAAACATACGTATGCAGGCAAAATGTTGATACCAACTTTGTCGGCATCGACTAAAGTAAAGAGCCTACGCGCGACTCTATAAGTGACCTGCAGTCTCGGGGGCTAATGTCGGGGATATGATCCTAGGTATAACAAAAATGCCTATGTAACTAACTTATTACAGAGTATACAAACTCCCAGGAAAACAAAAAGAGGCAAAGAAGCATACTGGGTCGACTTAGTTCAAAGACGGCCTGAGCAATCCATGCCTGGGCCGACATTGAACTAGATGACCGGATCTAGGCTTCCTGCCGGCATACAAACCCGGCTGGGCCGACATCGCCCCGTCCCGGCTGGCCGCCACTCTCCCAGTCGGCTCACCTCGCCGAACCCGGCTGTGCCGACATCACCCGTCTCGGCAGGGCCGCGACACTCCTAGCCGGCCCACCTCGCTTCACCTCGCTCAGACCGACTTCGTCATGTACCAGCTGGGTCGCTACGGTCCCGACAGGTCCACCTCATCACCGCATCCTTCCCGGTCCACATCACACCACCACCAGCTCCTCCATCACCAACGCTCCTCAGCTCCTTCACTGCTACCTCGCCAATGCCGTCGCTACCTCCACTCCCCAGTTGTTACGTCGACGCCCCAAGATGCTACGTCAACCTTGCCATCCTCTACCTCGATCACTTCGGACCACCTCCTGCTCGCTACATCACCCTATGCCGGTCTTGGGACGCCTTATGCTCAGACCGACACACGTACAAGAGGCCAGCTATCCTCAACGGAAGATAAGAATGTCGACCAAGCCAAGTACGTGGAGATGAGATTGATGACTAGGAGATGCGAAGGACACACGAGAGGACAGGACCAAGGACGCTAAGCCCATGCTTTGACAGAGCAACGATACACTACTGTAGCAGCATGGCTATAGTGCGACAAGATCCTAGTAGTCACGCCAGGAACAGTTGACAAGACCCCAGTAAATGAACAATGCTATGTACAGTGCGTGTGGGACATACCTTGTCCCCTAGGCTTTCCTTTATAAGGAGCACCAGGAGAGCCTCACACGAGGGCACCCCATGGGAGGCTTATTCTCCCAAGCTCACTTACGAGCTCCTTCTTCCTCTAGCTCTCAGGCACACAGAGAAGGCATCTTACAAGCACGATATAGCTCAAGAAGCACCATTATAGCTCTCATGTGCAGCTCATATATATCAGATAGGTAGGAGTAGGGATTTTACCTCCTCACAAGGGTCCTGAATCTGGGTAGATCGTTGTGTTTGTAGTGTTCTTCCGTGTGCGGTCTTCACTGCATCATCCCTTGCCAGATTCTTCAGTGTCCATACGGCCCCAACTTAAGCCTACCCCTAGGCATTTACCGTGTTACCACCACGACACACGGCTCACTGGGGCATCCATCTTCGAAGATCGCCAGCGTCAGATGTCAAGAGACTCCAGATCGGGTCTCGATGTGTCGAGCCAGCGGCGGAGAACTTGGGGACGCGCAAATGGACATAGTAGGTGGGGTGGGGTGAAGAGGCGGACGCCGATGTGTGGCTCTTAGTGGTTGTCCATCGAGTCCAGCCATGAGGAGAGATCGAGGTGTCCTCGCCATTAACAGGACCTTGAGTCAGAAGAGTGGAGAGGGAGCTTAGCAGTGTCATCTATCGGGGAGTGTTAGTCGTTTTGAGAAATGGTATCATTTAGAGGCTAATCATATTGTGAACATTCATAATTTTTTCGAATATTTTAGAAACTTGAAAATACAATTTTGAGAAATGGTATCATTTAGAGCATCTCTAATGGAGCCCTTAAACGCCCAGCCTATAAATCGCGAGTACAGGTACATGTTCGAGTTCATCGGCGCAGATCGGAGCCTCTGAAATCAACCCGCAAATTCGAATTTTAAAAACTCCGGCGAGAAATTTAACGCATGAATGTACTAGTTCGTCGGCAGATCGAGCAGTTCATACAAAATACATCAAAATCATAATAAAACTTAAATAGGGGATAGCTCACCGGGGACGCCGACGCGTCCATGTATGGCAAAAATCGAGCTCTCCGTGAAGACCGGAGCTCCGCGCCGACCATCTAGTCGTCGAGGACGATGACCTCCACCTCCATCTCCTCGTCCGTGACGCCGGCCTCCATCTCCTCGTCGGCGCTGCCTCCGGATTCTCCCGCGACCGCCTCGGCCTCCACCTCCTGGGCGCGTCGGGCCAAGTTCACCGCGGCGATGGCAGCCTCCACCTCCTCCCGCTCCTCCGCGTCCGCCTGGGATTTAGCGAGCGCGCGCAACAGCTGATCCATCTCCTCGTTACCGCTGCGCATCCACTACGGGCGCGATGAAGAGGACGAGGATGATGCCTCGCCGGAAGGGGGTAGGAGAGCTCGCGGCGCCTCCGCTTCGGGCAGGCCTGCAACATAGGGCGCCAGCGAGGGGGGCGGCCGTAGACCCCTATTGGTCCAGCGGCGCGCCGCTCGGCGCTTGGCCCCGATGGACCACACTAGCTTCACAACCGCCTCGTCGGAGCAGGGATGCGGGAACGACCACGGGAACGACCACGGGAGCGACCGCCAGCCACCACCTCCTCCATCGCTACGGCCTCCTCCCTGCCCGCATCATCCATGCAGCATTGACATGGCGAGGGCGCCATCGTCGATCCACAACTGCCGTGGCCTGGTTCGCGCGCCGAAGGAGGTTGGTCTGCGCGGTGGCGGCGGGGGAATAGGGTTTGCTGTGCGGCAGCGACGTGCGGGTTGGAACTCGTATCCGTCCACACGCACACTACTTGTAGGGGCTGCAGAGGCTAGTTCAAGGGGGGCCGTGAAAAAAGAATACATACCAGGGTCTTTACAGGCTCAGTTAGCTCGGCCTCTCGGTCCACAGCCCATATTCTCGCCGGAATTTCAAGGGTTTGGCCCTTTTAAGGGCTCCATTAGAGATGCTCTTAGAGGCTAGTATCACTCTATGCTCTCACATGTGAATAGTCACGGCCACACCGCATGTTATTTCCAAAATGCCAAAATTCCACAAAAGATGTCCCCTATGCACAAAAAATCTCTGGCAATTCGGGTAGTCCGTCGAAGGCATAAAATGGAAGTGGACAAAAGCCATACTACAAGGAACAAGACCCAGCCTGGTTGCAATTTGCCTGGGTCCGTGGCTCAGATAGCCCTGTTAAGAATGCCACTAGTACCGATTTTTCTCTTTCCATGAAGCGAGAACATACAAACCAACCCCAAACCAGAGCTTCATCAGTCCTGAATGGCTAAACCATACCGAACAGACACTCTGGCGTTAGAAACAATAGATCACCAACCTGATGCGTCCTGGTTCTTCCAGCTCTGACTATCCTCAGCTTTGGAGTGAGTTTCATGACCTATCCTTTGCCTGCAATTAGTAGTTACAGCAATAATCCGTGATAGTAAAGAGATGAGCCTCCCGACTTGCTGAACACCGGCATGTCGTAAAGACATATGGTCAAAGCTTCCAAATTAAGACGCGCATGTGCTTCTAGGTTCAAGTACAAAAAGGTGCAAACAAGGGGCAACCTGAGCTGAAGGAGATATTCTCACAGCAGGGCAAACAGGGGCACATAGCTCACACATGCATTTTCTTCCCTCTTTATAAGATGAATGAAAATGTCAACATAGATGTGAGTAGGATCAAAGGGCAACACCATTGGAACAACACAAATGATATGAAGAGAAAATGAACACTCCATTATTTATCAAAGAAATGCTTAAAGGCATCCATTACTACCAAGAACTCAACGCGACACTCAAATATATACAGTCGACTATGTGTTGTCCTATAAATGTAATTGTAGACATGGACTGAGTAACCGTGCTACAGAGACATCTTTAGCTAGTTCTCCTTTGCACAGTACACAGTAGCAAATCATTCATATAGTTGTTCTAGTCTTCTATACACGATAAACATATTATTGCCTGAGCTCTAACAGACAAAATATACCAATATATGGAACACAACATATCTCAATCACAATAAAATACCACGGGTCAGGTTTGTCAAATAAGAAGTCTGATGCCACAACTAATCCAAGTTAATGCTTCACCTGGGAAATTCATTTTCTGTCGATACTATCCCTAGATTAAGGAGGAGGTCAAGGGTATACACAGAACAAAATGTAGTGATATCCAGATGATCACCCTCACAAGTTCCACACTTCAGCTGAACATGTCAATATCATCCTAGATTTAATTGTGCAATTGTTATGGTGTTTGAGGTAAGGTGCAGCATCGCAAATATTTACAACTTTAGAATTTAGATGCTTCAAGAACTGGCTCTGGTTTTTTTACTTTCTACTACTGATGGATTTATAGAAATGCAGTTGTGATTGCCATCTGTTGCATGCCACCGATGCGTCAATTAAAATGGGTTATATCTGTCGTCTTGTATTAAGTTATAATTTCAGCCTCTCTTGCATTGTTACAGAGTTACACCATTATTCAGTACGGTAAATCAGTAATTGCTTATCATATAAACTTCTGGGTGTTGAAGTGTGCTTCTATTTGCATTTCTTTCCTTTGATTATTTTATCCATTTTCTCTTTCATGGTTATGTTGTTTCACTAGCAATGAAATATGTATTGAGCTGGTCAGATGCTCTCAAATGTCAAAACATGATCAATACCTTATAATGATAGTTGCATCTCTATCTGTTTTTTGCAGTGCATCTAAATAGGATCTAACAATGTACTATGACTGCAACAAACCTGTCGATTGTTGCAAAGCATCTCCACGTGGAATGTCAAACTAACGCAAAAATAACTTTTGAAAGAAGGGTACTAACACATATCAGGAGCAAATAGGTGTGATTTTGCAAGTATTCATCGACTATAGAATCCATAGATTCTGCAGGGCTGGGGGAGAGGGTGATAGCCTGATATGGCATGTTTGACCTCAACTAATAGTCAACGTAGTCAAGAGTCAAGTCATAAATCATATCTCCGTTGTACTAAAATAGCATATTCAGTTAACCAACAACAGTGAACCGTAAGTAACACACCTTCAATGTAACAAACTAGAGCAAAGCCACACAGCATTATACATGACACATTTACCATTATTGTTCTTCAAGGGGATCGTTCACTCCACCCCAAAATATACAACAGTAGTTACAAATGCTCGCCCAACAACAGGTCCTGGAAAGAGGGAAACATTTGCAATATTTCAGTGTCCGATGCTCTAACCAATTCCGTCTACACCATAGCAACTTCTAATTTTGCTCTCTTTGCGTTTGTGGAGCCTGTGATCTTTAATCTTTGGTGCATAGATATGATTCACCCAAACATACTTTGCAATTGACAAGCTCAAGGTAAGTTTTGCTTACATCAGTCACTGTCGTTGCCTTCGCTGCCCCCGCTTGTCCGATGGAGGCCCTCGCGCGCAGTAGCCAGAGATGGATCAATGGACGCCGCGGTCTTGAAGGACTTCCTGGCTTCGGCAGTGAGGCCCTTCCTCTCGTAGCACTCGCCAAGCAGAGCATGAGCGCGTGGGTTCTCGGGGCTGAGGCGGACTGCCTCCGCGAGATCCGCGGCGGCCTGGTCGAGGCGGCGGCGGCGATTGAGCGCTAGCGCAAGCTCGGCGCGCTTGGCGAGCGCGTCCCCGCGCTCCCGCGGCTCGAGGGAGCGCGCGAGCGGCGGCGCGAGGGCGAGGTCGAGGGTGCGGAGCGCGGGGAGGCGGTGGCCCTGGAGGTCGAGGGCGAGGGCCTTGAGGATCAGCGGTGCCGCGTCGCGGGGGTCGAGCGCGATGGCGCGGTCCGCCTCCGCGACGGCCGCGCGGGCAAGCGGGCCTGGCGGCTTGGGTGCAGCGGCACGCGCGCGGGCGAGGAGCTGGGCGCCCAGCGCGAAGTGCCTGCGCGACTGCGCGGCGGAGGAGCCGCCGGCCCTACGCCGGAGGCGGTGAGCAACGCGACGGGGGAGGGAGTGCAGGGCGACGAGCATGCCCGCGGCGAAGATGAAGAGGAGGCCCTGGACGACGGCCTCCTGCCAGGTAGCGGCGGCTCCCAAGGTCAGGACTGACATGGCTGATGGCCAGGTCTTTGGTGCGGCTCGAGACAAGGGCTGGGAACAAGCGCAAGAGGGAACAAGTAAAAAGTAGGGAAACTACAATTCGCTAGAAACGAACGAGTTGGGAGCATTCAAAGACATTTCAAAATTCCAGATATACTAGTAGTACTCCCTCTTCGTATTAATGTTCTCAACTTCGTGTAGATTCGGATGAATCTAGTCTAAATCATTAACTAGATACATACGAATCTAGATAAAGCTGAGAACAATAATATGGGTCAGAGGGAGTATAGTTTTTTTTCCAAATGGAGATACGAGACATGCACTGTAGCACCACAATGGTATAAGCGTTTGCCAATTGCGATGTTCTAATGATACTCTAGGCTCTAGGTATCCTTGAGAGATGTAATGCAGAGTAACACATGGTGTGGATAGAACGGTTCGCCCCCGTGCCGCTCCGCTATGGGGTGACATGGGCGGCGACCTAATCCTAGCCGACAGCAGCCCCTCCCCCACCAATCCTCTCCCTTGCCGCTACCGAAAAGCCGGGGTGCGGCTGCCAAGAACGATGGAGGTGAGGACCTCGCTGCTCTGCTCCTCTGGTGGAGAGCCTCAGCTCCCGGGGCGACGACCTCGGTTGGTGAGGGCGGCGTCAGTCCCGGCGGCGGGGGATGCTTGGCCGTGCTACTGGTCGTTCCCCTCAGTCGCGCGGGGCGGCGACGGGCCGGTGGATGGAGGTCACAGCGCCGAGGTCCCCCATTAACCTCCGGTGTCAGATCTGAAGACGGCGACTTCGGCGTTCCCACCCCTTCGGGCTATGGTTCTCGGCATCCTCGTCGGACTTGATGCCTAGGATGGGTGGCTGGATTGGGGGCGCTGTCTGGGAGAGATCATTGGCCAGCGGTGGCGGCATCGACGATGTTTCAGACGCCGTCTTACTCCATGAAGGTGATGTCGAGGTACATCCCCTTCTCCTCCTTCCCATGTGCCCGGGCCCCAAATCCTTGGATTGGGCGGCGACGACGCTCTGGCATCATGTCCTTCTTGGAGCCGTCGTCTTGGGCCTGCTGGGAGGTGTTCCGGCGGTGTTTGGTCCTTGGTCTGCTTGTTGCGGCGCTTGCCATGTCTTCTTGTCCAAAAGCTTGCGTCTTGTCAGTGGTCGGTGTGTGGCCAGCGATGTTGTTCGAGTAGCTCACTTGTAGAGTTCACGCTCGGTGTCCTCTTCCTTGGCGATGCATCCTATGTCCGCATTCGTGCTCTAGGGGGAGCTACTCTGCTTATTGACGGTACGACGCCCTCGAACCAGAGCGAGAAGGTAGGGGCCTTCTTTGGAGGTGGAGACGGATGGCACATTGGCTACGTCGAGCCGAGAGTTGATGAAGGCAAGATTTTTCTACGGTGGTGTGTCTTCCACCGCAGCATCCTCTCCTATCTTTTGACTGTGCCGACAGTCGATGGCCTCGAAGCCTAAGCTGTCATTTTTGTTCATTCTTTGTTTGCTTGTTGTCCATGATGGTCCATAAGTTGTTCTTTTCAGCACCTTGTGTTGTGTTGTTGTTGGCTTCGTTACTTCAAAATCGGACTCATTTCGAACCTATGGTCTAACACATGGTGTTATTTTTAGGACGTTGCTACACAACAACCGTTCTAGGAATGATAAATTTTGGCGGATCGGACAACCTGTGTACGGACTAGGCAAGTACTTCCGCGTGAGTATATTTGGCATGCACTAATTAAAATTGATTTTGTCCCTAAACGGCTAATTAACTATGAGACAAAAATGTTTATGTCATGGTAATCTAGTAGAAAAACGAAATTTAAAATGTTTTGCACGTCAAACTGTTTATCAAATTTAAAATCCGTTTTTACCATTGAACTAGTCACGCCAAGATTTTCGAAAGTAGATCCTGTGTTGATATGTTTTGACGACTCTTTTTCGGACCCAAAAGGTTACCCACGTGTAACATGTAAGTTATTCAGGCTATATATGTAAGTTACCCACAAGTAATACATAAGTTATCCACCCTATTAAAGATTTTGTATTTGTGTTTTGTATGCATGCGAAAAACACAATGTGTACTCTTTTGATTTAGGATCTGTTTTCACCAAGTCAATGGCGACGAAGTTTCGCTATCATAACACATAGGCTACCATGTCCAAATCAAGTAAGTCTATTGCACATGTAATTAACTAAAATAAAGATAACCAGTGCTTAAAAAATAATAGTGGCCACAAAGAGAACTAATGTTATCCTAGAAATAGTACAAAGTTACCCATAGAGATAAATAAAAAGGTATTCATGACATTATATAATAATTATCCACTAGTAACACGAGAGTTATCCATACTTCCGAATGTAAGTTATCTATCTAATAATATATAAGTTATCCATCACTAAAAAATTACCCATATATAGAATACATAAGTTATTCTAGCGGCTCGACTTTGTTGCCATCGTCGCTCGCGGCGACTGGCGTACGCGATCGAAAGGATACCATGTCAAACATCAAGCATATTTTTTTAAATGAATTAAATCTAACATTCTTTTGCATACGATATAATAAATAGGCTCTTATGCCCTACCCACCGCTCTAAGTTGTAGTGAACAAACATAATATGCAACTAGTAGTCTAGCGGCTCGTCTTCATCACCCTTCGTCGCTACTAGGGCATATGAGTGACGAAGCCTCGAAGTGTGTTAGAGTACCGAACCTTCATTGCCCGTAGATGCTAACTCATTGACGACGACAAAGTCTCGGTACCCGAAACACTTAGACTACCGCATCCCAATTAAAGTAGCCCATAACTCACATTTAATTAAGTAAACTAAAATACATGTGCAACCAAGGTAATATGATGAGAAAAAACCATAAAAGTTACCTATATGAGAAATGTAAGAACGTCTCGATCCAACCTATTTATATGGTGAGTAAACTTATATGTTATATGATGCATAACTTACATACTATGACATAGATAACTCACGTGTTAGGGTGGGATAACTTTTTAGTCTGAAAAAATTTCATCGAAACATATCAACATGAGATCTAATTTCGAAGAGGCGAGTAGCTCAACGGCAAAAACGGATCCTAAATTGGACGATCACATTTCTCATGTGGATAACTTTTATAGTTTTTCCGCATCATAAAACCTCGGTTGCCTATTTATTTTAGTTTACTTAATTAAATGTGAGCTACGAGCTACTTGAATTGGGATGCGGTAGCATAGGTGTTAGGATACTGAGACTTTGTCGCCGTCGATGAGTTAGCATCGGGCATCGGGCAAAATACAAAACATTTTGAATTTTTATTTGATCCTCTGATTCGCACGTTCATACTCTATGCCTTAAGCATTCACACGATCAATCCCACCCAATCAAACAGTAAAAGTTAGCCCGCCAAGTTTTACAACCCATCTACAGGTTTAAAGATAGATTTCCCGTATTTTTATGGTTCATTATTCATATATGTTAAGGTGTGCCATAAACAACCGTATGCTTTATGTTGGCAAAATGCATTTTCACAAACCGTAGTGACATATATCCGCAAGATCCAAAAAATAATCAGGTATACCAATTAGAAAATTGGATGAGTTTGACGGTTTGATACTTGTCCATGAATGATCAAATTATTAAACAAGCCTTGACAAAATCAGGTTACTTTTTTTTCATTTGACATGGAACACAACATTCCATTAAAAGTGAAGCAAAGCCAAATTGGCCCCCACCACACCCCTTACAAGGTTCGGTACATCATCTGGCCATAGCATGGACTAGTCTCTCTCCCACCTCTCCTCTCTCCCACCCCCTTCTCCTTGAGAGTCGTCCCTGTGCGCCTGGGCCGATCCCGAGTTGTCTCCACCGGCGTTGCCGGCCGGAGACAGCCGAGGAGAGGCGCCGGTGTAGTCTCTAGGTCTAGATGTAGTTTGCTTGGCGTTTTGCCGTGTAGTTGGAGTAGGGCATGGGAATTTCTTGGCGTTCGTCTATCGTCGGCGGCGCTCTAGCAGTCAGAGCCATCGGTGGCGGCCGTTCACTTGAAGATCTCCGCAATAAGGCCTTCTTCTGCGGCCTCCAGTTCGAATTTGCTTTGCCGCTACTCCTCCTCTTCCTGGCCGGCCATGGCGGCGAGGGGGTGGGGAGAAGTAGCTTGCAGGTGCTCGGATCTGGCGGTTCACGAAGCCCCTGGTATAGCTCGACGTCTGGGTGCGGCGCCTGCTGGAGTTCTTCTTCGCTCCAGCTCTGGTCTCCATGGTGGATACCGATGTGTGCGGTTGAGACGGAGTTTCTCAATAAGCACTTCTGCCTGTGCAACTTCAATGTCTTCAAGTTGAACATCATCCTGGCTGGCCAAGGTGGCGAGGGGGGCGGCGTGAAGGTTGGTGGTGTTGTTGCTTTGCACAGGCTGTTGCCAACTCGAGCTCATCTCCGTGTGGCCATGTTGGCCACAGGCATCCTCTGCCGCAAGAGAGGTGACTATACACGCCTCGTTGGCGTGTCTCCTACCTCCATGATGGAGGCCCTTGGGGAGCCCTGCGCCGGCACCCCTCGTCTTCTTCAAGCCAAGTGGTGCGTCCCCGACGGGAGGAAGATGGCCGGCGGAAAGACTCCAGCGTCAGTGGTTCGGTCGGAGGACATGATTGCATTTTTCACAAACTTATCAGGGTCTAGTGAGCATATTTACATGACTGCTTTCATTATCCTTTTCTTTCAAGGTCCTGTTTGGAAATGTACCGACCGACAGTTTATATAATGGCAGCATCGGGGTCCTTCGAGACCCCTCCTCTGGCCATAGCATGCCACTACCAGCATGTCCATCGGCCCCCAATGCAACCATCGCTTAGGCAGCTTTATTACAAACTCGACGACAAAAAAAAAACGAAACCGAACAGAAATTTAAAGAAGCTAACATCCTAGCATCACGAACAAGCAACACCAACGTGCGATCAGTCAATCAGACATTCAGGCTCAATTTCAACCTTCATCATGTCGATGTTTTTGGGTTGAACGTACCTTGAAACTCGGTACGGTTTCATGTTGAATATACGATGGATACCATCGTGAGATATTACAAGGGAGAGGAGAGTCCGGTTGGAGTACTACTTCATACTGTGACAACTCCAAATATTTGTTATACATATTTGTTTAACACCCCCCTTAATCACAACCTTGTAAGAGATTGAGATTACGTCTGAACTCATTAAGATCTCTAACCGGTAATGCCTTTATAAACCCATCTACAATTTGATCTTTGCTGGAAATGAACTTGATCTCAAGTAGCTTGTTTGCAACTCGTTCTCTAACAAAGTGAAAATCAATTTCAATATGTTTAGTCCTTGCATGAAAGACTGGGTTTGCAAATAAGTATGTTGTGTAGGGGTTCCGCGTATGAAAACAATAAATTTTTACCCTACGCCCCTGAATCCCTGATGTTGTCAGGACCTATCTATTAGTAATACAGTAAAGGGAAGGGCTTTTCACGAACTTACCCTTGAAGACCGAAAAGCGTTGTCAACGCTTATGAGAGCGTGGTTGATGTAGACGAGCTGAAGCCGACCTCAAGGCCGTGATGAAGTCCTTGCGCTCCAATAGCTCCAACGACTTGAGTGCCTCAAGTGAGACACCTCACGGGGAGTTACACACGTCCGGTGCCTGACGATGACTCCCGCTTCCCCGATTCAGCAGCAGTTGCGGAAGTAGAGCTCCTGGATCCGTGTAACTACCTCGGTGAATTACGCTCTTAGTTAATGCCTGGATGAATGAAAGTGGTTAAAATAGTACGGTAGGGCCCAGGGCCACTCACGGTAGACCTTTCGGCCGTCCTAACCACTTTCAGACAACGGGACAAGAACGAGCGGCGTAATCGGCAGGCGAAGGGATCAACTACATACACAAATGAGTATGTATGCAAGCCACATACAACAGTCCTCAGAGCCATTCCATCTAAAAGAAATAGAAATATTGCAACGCCATACGGCAAGATCCAAATGTCCTAGATAGATATAATAATTTAGGATAGCTCCTCATACATCACACATCAGAGTATCAGGCGGAAGCGGAAAACAAGATCCGAGTACGGATAAGAAGCAAATCGGCATAAGATGCCCCATAAATAAACACATCCCGCCCATAGATCACACGGATCCCCGTTCCCGGAATCTCTACACCGAATGATCGTTGCCAACATCATCTGTCTCTTCCACCCAGTATCCATCTTGCGGGTACACCTGTTCATCTGAATCAAACAATTTATCGTGTGAGACCCTAGGGGTACTCAGCAAGTATTTATGCCGCTAAAGGGGTCACAACCTGGGGTGACGCAATTGCAGCAAAAGATAATACCTAACAATTCTACAGATACTCGCTAACCTTCCGCCTAACCAATGATAGACGGAAGTCCGTGAATTAAGAACAACAGTTATAACAGTATAATTAACAGATCCATCCTCCTCCTCGCTTACCAACGAGGAAGCGGACGAACAACCCCCAACATCCGTTGGCAGTTTTATTAACCATTCCATGAGTATTGCACTATTTACTAGTCAAGTACTTAGTCAATTTAAAAGCGGTGCTTTAATTATACTTGTCTATGATCGAGAAACTGTGCTCCAAGTCGTCCATAACCGCGGACACGGCTTTCAGAAAGATTTACCCTGCAGGGGTGCACGAATAGCAACACACACTCGATCAACCTCGGAAAAACCAAATCAAAACCCAACGAGGCATTCACGACAAAGCAATCACAGGATTCAGAAATATTTCAGGGGGGCACCCCATTAAGCTACCCGCAACGAAGTTGGCCGGCTCCGAGACGGACCCAAGGTTTGTGTGGACGGCGGTAAACGACTGGGAACCCGAAAATGTGACTGGGATTGTCGATACAGCGAAAACGTGTCACGATCCAAAACAGTACAGGTGCTCCTCGCACAATCTTAAATAAAGCAGTAACATGGCATAAGTACCGAATAGTAATAAAGCCCCAAACTAATTGTGACCCCAAGAAATAAGAATGAATCAAGCTCTGGCTCAGGGGGGTCCATAAGGCCTCCCGGATGTGGGTAGTGCGAATAGTCAAGGAACAGGAGTCAAGTACTTGGGGTCCTACGGGACACAAGTGAGCATGAAAAACCAAATAGCAGATATTGCTCACTGGTGCCTCTTTCATTAGTTATCCCATTACTACTCAGGTTATGTTGTTTAGGTACCTCGTTATTCCTCAGACACTCACATACCCTACACATGCTTTTCTACGACTCGCATGGCTCAAATAACTCCTGTAGTAATGGCTCATGGGATGGAGGAACAAGCTTCGGTGGGGTTTAAAAGTAAAGTCTATGCAGTACTTGGGATTCAATTTAATGCAATCGCGACTCAATGATGCAAGAATAAGATAGAGGCAATAGGTAATGTATGTATGCAAGCATGTGGTAGTGCTTGCCTGGCAGCTCAGTTGAAGCGAGAGATGGATCTGGGTAATACTCCTGTGAATCCTGGTAATTCTCTTGCTGGGCGTCTATTCGAAGAAGAACCAAACAAACAAGGCCAACATAAATGAAGTGCACAAGCATATGAATTAAAATGCGACAAGCAATCAAGCATGCCATGATGAATGATGCACAATTTTAATGGCATTAAAGTAGCATGGCAAAGGTGAGGTGTGGATACAAGAAATAAAGCTTTTTGTTATTTAATTAACCAAGTTTTATTGTCATAAACAGTTCAGATTTTAAATAACAACATGACGCATGCTTCAACTCATAACAAGGACTGCATATATAGAACGGGCTCGTCGCGCTGATCGATTTAGACATATTATTTGTCCAATTTGGAGTTATAAAACAAAAGTTATTAATTAAATAAGGAAAATGGCATTTTATTGTAATTTTAATCATCTCGAAATTTAAGGTGTTCAAACATTATTTTGAATGGCACATTTGAATTCCTCACATTTTTATGATTCCAAAACATATATTACTTGTATTATTTGGATTTGTATTTTAAAAATTATTTAAATCTGGTTTGAATTTGAATTTAAACAATTTTGAAAAGATTTAACTAAAAACAGACACAGGATATTACTTTTGTCACCCAGGCGAAATCAGCCCAAGTCACTGACGGGTGGGCCTGGCGCTGAATGGGCCACGCGCGCGGGGAAAACCTTTTGTTATCGGGCTCGGGCTAGCCCACTGAGGCTGACAGGCGGGGCCAGCGGCTGGAGGCCCACGTGCCAGTGGGGATGCCCCCAGAGGCTGACTGGTGGGGCGTCAGCTGGACCGCGGGTTACGTTTGAGAGAAATGGAGGGGCTTTCTGCAAGATGGCTAGGGCGACGGACAGGTGGGGTCTCCAGGAGCGCGGGTTGCAGAAGTCAAAAAGGTGGGGGGCTTATTGTAAATCTACCACGGCCCTGGTTACTATTTTTCTTCTTCTCTGTCTGACGGCAAGCGTGCGCGCGGCGCTGAGCGGGGATTCTATCCCGGGTCGCGGGCGTGTGCGCGGAGGGGCTAGCCAGTGCGGCTGGCTCGGGTAGCTGACAGGGAGGTAGGCGCGGCCTAGATAGGGTGCTGCGCGGCGCGGGGAAGCTTGCAGACAACGGCGAACGGCGCGCACGGTGGGTGTTCGACGAAACGAACGGCGGGGCTAGGGCGGTACGGCGAGGCGGAGCATGTCAGGGAGAAGGAGAGGCTCACCGTGGGCTCGACGGCGGGCGCGGATCGGAGCGAGGAGCGGCGGAGCGGCGAGATCGCTGGCGCTCTGGTGGCTAGGGTTTCGTCAAGGCGGCGAGGTACTGGCGGTGCTGGGGCTCCCTCCTTCGCGCTGACGGCCACGGGGCGAAGAAGAGGGACGTCCTCGATCTTCCCAGCCACTTCCATGATATGCATGCCGACTGGAACGTCGGGGGCGAGGTGGTGCTGGCGGCGACCGGCGTCGGGTGTTGTGGTCGGAGAGGAAGAAGGAGAAGAAGGGGGGCGGCTCGGGCAGATCTGGGAGAGGCCAGAGAGGCGTGTGGGCGAGGGAAAACGAGAGGGAGAGAGGAGGAAGGCAGGCGGGGCACGGCAGAGATAAAGGTGGCCTCGGTGCCACCTTTCTCTCCTTTCTCCTCGAGCACGTGCAGGTCGGGGTGGGCAGGTAGGCACGGCAGGGGGAGGCTGCAAGTGGACCAGGGCGGTGTGTGGCTGCAGGGTGGGGCTAGCCTGGCGGTAGATAAAGAAAGAGGGAAGAGGTAGCTCGGCTAGGGTAGACATGGGCTCGGGTTAGGGCAGATGGGTGGCTCGGCTAGGGTTTGCTAGGGTTAGGGTGGCTGGGTGTGGGCCAGGGAGAGGGTGGCCAGGTGGTGCGCATGTAGAGAGAGATAGAGAGAGAGAGGGGAGATGGAGTTAGGGCTTAGATTAGACTAGGTTTAGGGTTTTAATTAAGTTTTAGTTTTAAAAACTTGTTTAGAAGCCCACTCAAGAGGACAATGATGATTGCTATGAATTAACAAGAGAAGAGGTGGGAGAGATATCCAAGAAGAGAGGAAGAAAAAGGATCACGGGAGAAAGCCTCATTTGGGGTCATGCATGGGAGGAAAAATAAAAGAAATAGATATAGATGAGGATATGGGAATGGTGGAAGGAAAGGAGATGACCCATGAAGAAAAGATCCACTAAAAATAAAGGGAAAAACCAATGGAGCAAAAGGTGGTGGAGAAGTGTGCATGGCCCATGCAAAATAATAATGCCATGATTTATTTTGTGAAAACAATAATAATATGATGGCATTAATCTTATGCATTTCCAAGAAGTGGAATAAAGCCAAGCAAAGGAATTTAATGGACTAGATCCACCCTATTGCCCATGAGCTAGATAAAATCCAAAATAAATACAACAAGCTCATGAACTAGTAGGATGGTGGAATTATAAAGTGGTGGAAAATAAAGGTGATGGAATTGAAATAAAAGATATGCCCCCAACTCAACTTGGGCATTTAGACAACATATCAATAACCAAATACAATATCAAGAGGCAAATACAGTTAATAATGCATGTGAGAGAAGAACCCAAAACAAAAGGGTTTTATATGATGCTCAAATGCAAGGTGGCATGATGACATGAGCATGATATAATTATGATGCAATAATAATATATATGAAGTAGCCAATATCTTACTAGGACAAGTAGCATTACAATTGTTAGACAATTGGGATGCTACAATCCGAATCCCGCAGCACGACGGCGCTCCGCGGTGAAGATGTCTGTTGCTCGCCCAGTCCGAACTTGGGACCACGGTCACGAGAGAGAGAGGGAGAGAGAGAATATCAATTGGAGGTCTTCCCAAAAGTAAGAAGACCTTTATTGAATATTGTGTGTATTTATCTGGCCAAATACCCCCAATATATATAGGGGGAGGGGAGGTACTACCTCCCTCAAAGTCCCGGAGTGGGACTAAAGGAGAGGGAGAGGGGGCAACCACCGGACGGCCCTAGCGAGCCCCGTGCGAGGGGGGAGGGGGCCTTGGCCCAGCCGGCCACCCCTTGCCCCTTTTCCCCTCTTGCCTTTCCCTAATGGGCCCTCTTCCCTCCGTAATTGGCCCATTAAGCCTTTTAACCATTTAATTGATTTTTCTTTTATTAAATAATTATGAATAAATGATTAAATCAATATTTAACATTCATTCATATACTATTCAATCTCCGTGGCTATGGAACACCTTCCACCTTCACTCCAGACATCCTCCGGACTTACCGAAACCCTTTCGGTTATCTCTCTACTATTCTTCGGTGATTCTTCCGATCCTATAAACACTCTTTAAGCATCATCAAACCCTTAAGCGTGATACCCTATGGTTCGGGAACACTCCAGACATGGTCGGGACACTCCCGGACCAATGATCAACAGAGGGACCTAGATGGCCATGTGCCCTGTGTGTTCCACAAAGATCTTTCGTCGTTTGAACCGGGACTGTCGTGTCTTATTCCCTTTGTCTCTTGATACTTGCATTGCCCGAGATATGATTAATGACATCACCATGTCGTGTTCAATCTTGTTACTGAACAATTCTACTTGACTCGTTCTGACAAGTGATATCCCTGTGATCAAATCACACGCTGCACAGCTATTGGATATAACTTCTCCGAGTGGTCCCTTGAGTATCTTTCCGTCACGTGGATGGACAAATCCCGCTCTTGACATCTATTGCCTCTACGGATTCCTCCGAGTACCTGACCACACCTTTATAACCACCATATTACCAGATGGCGCTTGATGCTATCTAAGCACTCTCGGGAGATAGTGATTGATATAGCCTCACGGTCTAAGGAATAGTCTATAAGGATCCATTTCTAATCATCGTAACTTGAACTTCGTGACATGATCGGGTCATGATGTTTAGGTTGGGTATTGGTTCATCATCTCATTCTCATAATGAGTTGACTCCATTTCCAATTGGCATAAATACCACATGATTAGGAAACTTGATCATCTGTTGACCAATGAACTAGTGACTAGAGTTTCACTAGGAACCCCTGATTGTTTGTATATCACACGTGTATTGATGTTTCCACTCAATATAGTTATAGCATGATATAAAACTTAATCATAAACTTTACGAAATATGATAATAGTCCTTATTACTATTTGTCTCTAGGGCATATTTCCAACAGTCTCCCGCTTGCACTAGAGTACAAATAAACTAATTGCATTTTTTCTTAATCATTGGCACCATATCCGGTACCCTGAACATGGTTTCTCATGGAAGAGGTTGAGTCTTGGGTCTGTACTTTATAGTCACAAATCCTTTGCAACTTACTAATTTCACCTTGATTGATATTAATACTTTATCATCACATGATAACATCTATGTGTATGCATTGTCGCTATGGCAGCAGAACGAGGCCTGATTCAAGGAGCCTAGAGTGACTTTAGATCAACCTCGAGGGCTTTCTCATGGGCACTGTGCCCTGGGACACATCATTCTACGTTAAAAACGAACTAGCCCCACCATAATATTATAAAACACTTTAGATGGTACCCTTATCTATTATTATAAATGTATTCATCGAAACACTAGTGCACTTTGTGCAACTTTCGATGTTTTTTGTTCACCTCGCTTCCTACTTGACTTTAATCGGTATATACAGGAGATTCCAACATATTCTCTTATAACATAACCCTTTATGTTTTAAGATATGTCATCCTTTATGGATTTGGAAAACATGTCTACAGTTCTCTATTAGACACTGTGGACAAACTTAGCTCAATGTTCTGTGATTCAAACTTAATCAATTTTAAATGTTCCTTATTGGATCATATATTATGTTAAGTTTATCATCATGGTTTTATAAGATAGAACCTATGTCTCATCATAGTGGATGATGATCATCCTTTTCTTTATTTTAACCATTGATGTTTAAACTTAATACTATTCCTAATTTGAGTTATTAAGGATCAGTTCCTTAATTAACTTCTATTCTGAAACCCTTTTCAGAATCCCTTTAGGAATACTACATAATATCATAATACTTATTATCAACTTCCATACCTTATAAATTATTATTTATCGATACTTGCGCTTTTATTCTTAACATACTTAAGAATCACTCCTATAAGCTCCCACTCAAAATATGTTCCCAACATATTTGGGTATGAGTCACTACTCTTACTCAAACTATGTTCCTACATATTTGAATTTGAGACTTATATTGCTCCCACTCAAAAATATGTCATTCACATATTGTTTTAGGAAGACTTTCATAGCACCCACTCAATTTCATGCAAATTTCATATCTACTCACTATTTTGAACAACTTCAAAATCTTTGATCAAATATCAAACTTGGAGATTTACTATGAGATACTAGTACTTTTACTAGTTTTAAACCCACTAGACATTTAGCACACTTGAATCAAATTCATTTGAATTCGTCCAATACTTGACAAATTGTGCCTTTGTCATTCACCCCTTTTTCCACTATGGCTTTGCAGTCATTTGGGAAAATTCCAAGTAACCCCTTTTACTTGTGAGATTCAGCAACGAATTGCTTTCTAATCTCAAGGGAATTTTGCTTCTAGGATTTCTCATAATTATAGTTTACCATTATTTCCTTAGTAGTTTGTAGGTGTGTCATATTCCAAGAATCATGACACATGATTCAAAAATGTGTCCATACAAGATATGGATTTTTTGAATCCTACTTCATGTAGTGAAAACACCAGTGGGGAAAACACAATGATCATTATCATTGATTCTTTCCTTCTGTGAAGAGAATCGTTCAGGAACTTTGTCCGTTGCGCTTCTCAACACTCTGATGCAGGGTTTTGAATCCTCATTGTGTTTCACACTATCTTCCATTTGCTCCATAATCGAGAAATATCACTAAAGTGAACTTTCTCAAGAATGCACCAAAATCCAAGCAATACTAGTTTTGCTTCTCTTTTGGTTTTAGCTACGGATTTCGTATTCAAAGTTTCCAATGAATTCTCTAGAAGGACTTATTCGCTATTGTTTTGGTTATATCGAATAACCCCAAAACTTTTACGACTATCCATACTAGATATGGAGCCGCTTTCACGAATTCAAATGGTTCACTATATATTCTAATTGAGTGCTAACTATTTCTAACTAATGGTCTCTACATCTATACTACAACGATTTATTTGGCGCCATCTATTCACCCACTTTGATATCTAATATCATATTGTGATGCTTTGCATTTTGAGATTTCAAAACACTTTGCATTTCACAATTTCTTTTATGACATTCTTATAAAGTCGAATTTCGTTACTATTGATAAAATCATAGTAATTAGATTCTCTTTTATATTAATACCTTTGTTGATGAAACACTTTGATCATATCAAATATTTTAATACTTATGTTTCCTTTGGTAAACTTATTTACACATTTAAACAATCATATAATGATAATTACCATTTTGTCGAAACATAATACATCGAATATGTATTTACTTTTAACAATTCATTAAACACTCTGTATTCAAGTAATACACGATGTTCAAGTTATTTTGCCGAACTTAGGCATGATTTATATGTGATAAGAAAACAAGTGTCTTTCACATATTATCAATAACTTTGATTTAAACAATGGTTTTCATTCCGTAATGGAATATCTTTTAAGTTGGGTATTTTAAGGCATTTCAATATTTTACAAATGTTCATGCATTATCAATTAGTTTCAAACAACAAGGATAATTCATATATAATCAAATAAGATATGAACACAAGTAGAAATCATTCATAAAAGTAGAACAACTATTTGTTACAAGCTCATATGAATAATCGTCTCACAAAATGTGAGAAACATTAAAGAAGTTGATGGCTTGGTGTTGATGTAGAGCTCGTTGGGGAACCCTGAGAGGAAGGTATGATGAGCACAATAGCAAGTTTCCCTCAGTTATGAAACCAAGGTTTATCGAACCAGTAGGAGCAAGGAAACACCCCAAAGGTGTTGCTAGCTAAGCCTTGGCAGGACGCACTACCGGTGCTAGTAGCAACGTGGAGACCTGCACAACACAACCACAGAACTTTGTCCCCAACTTGCGATGAGGTTGTGAATCTCACCGGTTTTGCTGAAAACAAAGGATTAAACGTATCGAATGGAAGGAAGTAAAAGTTTGTAGAAAGTAAACACAAAGCAGTAAACAGTTTGTAGATTGTATGTAAAAGAAAGGACCGAGATCCATAGTTAACTAGAGGTGGCTCTCCTTAAGATAGATAACATGCTGGGTGAACAAATTACAGCGGGGCAATTAACAAACATCGAGAAAGCAATACATGCATATACTAATCATCTTGACTCCTTTGGAACTTGATTGTGCATTACAACATTATACATAGACCGCCATCCAACTGCATCTATGACTAATAATCCACCTTTAGGTTATCATCCGAACCCCCTCAAGTATTAAGTTGCAAGCAACAGATTATTGCTTTATGAATTGCGTGTAAAGTAAACAATACGATTGTTCTATGAACAAATGATTGTTGTTTTCTCCCTAGTAGCAACAACACATCTAGTACCTTGGAGATTTCTGTCACTTCCCCAGATTACCAGAGGCATGAACCCACTATCGAGCATAAATACTAACTCTTGGAGTTGCTAGCATCTACTTGGCCAAGATAGCTACTAACAACGGAAAGCATGCAAGATCTCAAATAACAAAGACATGATAGAATCAATAATCAATCTGAAATAGCATCTCAATATCCATCGGATCCCCACAAACACAACATGCAGAATTACACATAGATGATCTGGATCATGAATAGAGCTCACAAGATCTAAACATGAAAGCACAAAGGAGGAGAACCAGCCATCTAGCTACTACATGGACCCGTAGTCAAAAGATGAACTACTCACGCATCACACCGGAGGCTTGCATGGTGATGAAGAACGCCTCCAGGGTGAATTCCTCTCTCCGGTAGGGTGTCGAGAAGAGCCTCAGATCCCTCCCGATCTAGGGATGGAGATGATGGCGGCTACAGACTATTTCGTGGATTTTTGATCGGGTCCTTAGGTTTTTTGTCCCGAGGGCAATATATAGGCGGAAGGAGAGGCCGAGGGGGTGCTGGGGTCGGCCAGACCACCCCCTGGCGTGGGCCAGGCCTGGCCGCGCGGCCAGGTGGTGTGGCCGGCCCCCAGCCCTTCTCCGTCTCGTATTCTGGCATCTGATGACTTCCGGAAAAATAGGCACTCTGGCTTTTGTCCCGTCCAATTCCTAGAATATTCATTTCCTAACTTTCCTAGAACCAAAAACAGCAGAAAACAGGCAGCTGGCACTGTGGCTCTTGTTAATAGGTTAGTCCAAGAAATCATATGAAAAGTACTCCAAAGTGTGGACAAAACACAAGAAAGTGGATAAAACCAAGCATGGAACATCAAAAATTATAGATACATTTGCAATGTATCAACATCCCCAAGCTTAACTCCTGCTCGTCCTTGAGTAGGTAAGTGATACATTGCAAATGTATCTATAATTTTTGATGTTCCATGCTTGGTTTTATCCACTTTCTTGTGTTTTGTTCCAACTTTGGAGTACTTTTCATATGATTTCTTGGACTAACCTATTAACAAGAGCCACAGTGCCAGCTGCCTGTTTTCTGCTGTTTTTGGTTCTAGGAAAGTCAGAAAATGAATATTATCGGAAGTGGACTGGACAAAAGCCAAAATGCCTATTTTTCCGGAAGTCATCAGATGCCAGAGTACGAGACGGAGAGGGGCCAGGGGGGCACCACACCACCTGGCCGCGCGGCCCAACCTGGCCCGCGCCAGGGGTGGTGTGGCTGCTCCCGGCACCCCCTCGGCCTCCCATTCTAACTACAAGATGCCCTCGGGATGTAAACCCTAAGTGCCCGGTCAAAAAATCCACGAAAGAGTCTGTAGCCGTCGTCATCTCCATCCCTAGATCGAGAGGGATCTGAAGCTCTTCCCAGCACTCTGCCGGAGAGGGGAATTCACCCTGGAGGCCTTCTTCATCACCATGCAAGCCTCCGATGTGATGTGTGAGTAGTTCATCCTTGGACTACGGATCCATGTAGTAGCTAGATGGCTGGTTATCCTCCTTTGTGCTTTCATGTCTAGATCTTGTGAGCTCCGTTCATGATCAAGATCATCTATTTGTAATTCTGCATGTTGTGTTTGCGGGGATTCGATGGATATTGAGATGCTATTTCAGATTTATTATTGATTTTATCATGTCTTTGTTATTTGTGATCTTGCATGCATTCCGTTGTTAGTAGCTATCTTGGCAAAGTAGATGCTGGCAACTCCAAGAGTTAGTATTTATGCTCGATAGTGGGTTCATGCCTCTGGTAATCTGGGGAAGTGACAGAAATCTCTAAGGTACTAGATGTGTTGTTGCTACTAGGGAGAAAACAACAATCCTTTGTTCATAGAACAATCGTATTGTTTACTTTACACGCAATTCGTAAAGCAATAATCTGTTGCTTGCAACTTAATACTGGAGGGGGTTCGGATGATAACCTGAAGGTGGATTATTAGTCATAGATGCTGTTGGATGGCGCCCTATGTATAATGTTCTAATGCCCAATCAAGTTCCAAAGGAGTCAAGATGATTAGTATATGCATGTATTGCTTTCTCGATGTTTGTTAATTGCCCCGCTGTAATTTGTTCACCCAACATGTTATCTATCTTAAGGAGAGCCACCTCTAGTTAACTATGGATCTCGGTCCTTTCTTTTACATACAATCTACAAACTGTTTACTGCTTTGTGTTTACTTTCTGTAAACTATTACTTCTTTCCATTCGATACGTTTAATCCTTTGTTTTCCACAAAACACGGTGAGATTGACAACCTCATCGCAAGTTGGGGACAAAGTTCTGTGGTTGTGTTGTGCAGGACTCCACGTTGCTACTAGCACCTGTAGTGCGCCCTGCCAAGGCTTAGCTAGCAACACCTTTGGGGTGTTTCCTTGCTCCTACTGGTTCGATTAAACCTTGGTTTTATAACTGAGGGAAACTTGCTGATGTGCTCATCATACCTTCCTCTTGGGGTTCCCAACGAGCTCTACATCAACCATGCACCAACACTTTTCTGGGCGTCGTGCATTGAGCCATCAGTAAGTGATAAAAAGAAAGAATAATTTTTGAGGTGACATGCACCATCAAAGACTTGATCAAAGTATTTGTAAAACATTCAAAGCTAGGATCATAGTACTTAAATCATAACATGAAAGACAAAGTTCTAGCAATAAGACAAAGAAACTATGATGCAACATGAAAAGGCACAAACAAAAGATTCATGAATAACAATGCTTTGCATGATGTTTGTTTGTTTCACATAAAGAAAACATAGCATAATAGTATTCAGCTTGTCCCTCATAGAGTAGCAAATATAAATGCATAGGACACCTTCAAAGTTCATAAGAGTGACTAGATACAAATAGTTTAAAACAAGCAATATCAAGTTATGCATCGATCAACTAGTTTTGGGACAATGCACATAGAACTAAGAATGGACACTATGCTCTCAAAGTAGGTGCATAAAGGTAGAAGGTGGAGACTCAATATAATGGTAGAAGAAAGATCTTCATAGAAGGAAGTAGGGATTCAAGTCTCATAAAGAGCTTCCAAAAATTATGGTACTTATAGCTTTCAACTCTCATTGCCCCTATCATAAGCTTCTTGAAGTGATTAAGGTTAAAGTGAACAAACTATGGTGTACATGCTTGACGAAGTATAAGTTTGGAATCTCATGTCCCTTGTATACGAGGGTCGCTCCTCATGCTACTCAAGTTTAGTCACCGGTAAGTTCTTGTCATCGTAAGTACATGTGTATCATAGAGAACCGCCAACGGTGTACCCCTTGCCCGATGATACGGAAGAATCCCCATATCAAAATGACAAAGCAAGCAGACAATGAGCATCTTAGCAATCTTCTTATTTACCATGGGAATATGGTGCTTTTTTCTCTCTTTCCTCTTTTCATAATCTCTTTTTTCTCAATATAGGACTCTTTTTTATAAGAAGAATGCTTCATAGACAGCTCATTATGGTTACGCTGCAGGTTTCCACCATGTCAGCATGTATTAGACCAGCGGCCCAGGCGTTTCTCTAACACATATACATAACTCCATGGACTTACAAGCTCCCCTTTCATTTCACACCGACGACATCCATATACAAAAGAGCATGATATCAACTAGGTTCAAGTACCAAGTGCAATGTTGAAAGCGTTCCCCATGATAGCATGGTTCTGCTAATTCCCAACAAATAAGTGCAAGCATATACAACATAGAGCACACAATGGTTCAAGTTTATTAAGGGCAAGAAAAGTAAAGTGTACCATCAAGTTCGTGAGAGCTTTAATCACTAGTTTTCTCATAACAAGTTTAATTTAGAAGGTAAACAAAAGCATGAATATACTTGGCATAGCATATGCTAATAGGTAGGTATGGTGGACTCTTTGGAATAGCTTGGTTTAAGGAGTTGGATGCATGAGTGGAACTCATACTTGGTTGTGGAGGCTAGCAAAAGACTGGGAGCGACAAACTAAGAGAGCAATAATGGCCATAATCATGTAGAGCGACAAAACATCATTGATCAAAGCATAATTAAAGTGATACTACAAGTTGAAAACTAAAGGATCATAAAGGCTATGGTGACTTGAGATAGTCATAACATGGTGTGAGCATGCGCCAAATCAACCCAAATAAAGCATCAAAGGAGAATACCACTATACTATGCTTTAATATTCTAAAACAACGCATGATTCATCCAAGGCACATTAAGCAATCTCAATTGTTTATAACAAGTCTATATCAAAGAATACTAAGCATAAAGCCAAAACAATATCAAGCATGGCATGACAGAGCATAGGCCACAGTCAAAAATGAGCTCTTTTTACCACATAAGCATGAACTTTCCTACTCTTTTCCAAACCAAACCAAACTATTTGCAAACCAATGTATGAAAGAGGGGGTCCAACCAATTTATTTAGAAAACTAAGCAAACAAAAGCAAACGAAAACCAAAACGAAAATGAAAAAGAAGATGCTCCAAGAACAACACAACTGTGCATGAAACAATAAAAATGAAGCGTTTGGAAGAAACCTGGGATTTTTATTGTTGAAGAAGGGGATGCCTTGGGAATCCCCAAGCTTTGACGCTTGTACTTCTTGGATATTTCTTGGGGTGACATGCGTGGCATCCCCAAGCTTGAGCTTTAGTCCATCCTTCATCTCATTACCCATTCCTTCCATACACCTGAAATTTTTCCTTCATACAAAACTCTCTTACTTTTATTCTTAACCTTGGGGAAAATATGATTGTTTGGTGGATAAGAAAGGTGCATGGTCCCTTTCCCACATCTATTATTGTTCCAAGGAGTTCTAATAGGAACTTCCAAGTGCAATTTGTCCTTTTCCTGCACATTCAATAACAAGATAATCAGTAGAAATCATTTTCCCAAGGATCTTTGTAAACACTCCTTCAGCTATTCCAATAGGTAATATGGTAGCATTATTAGCAAGAGATATTTCTTTTCCTCCTTCAGTAAGCCCCCAAAGATTCAAAGATTCATAAATATCTTTGGGCATAAGACAAAATTCTGACATGATATCACAGCGGGCTTGAAAAGTTTCAGTGTTTATTTCAATCTTTACTGTAGGGAGCCACTTTGATGGTTCAGAATTTATTGGAACATAATTTATGATGCTCCCTAAGCGTATTGTAGCAATCTTTTAAGCTAGCAGTTCCAGTCTCAAGAGTGTTCAATCTAGCAAATATTCTTGCGAAAGAAATATCAGTTTGGCTAGGCAAGTTGTAAGTAAGGATCAATTTCTTTATAGCATTAATAGCATCATCCTCATTACATTGGAGGAAATCTCCTCCCACAACAGCATCTAAAGCATATCTATAGCAAAGAGAAATTCCAAGGTAAAAACTGCTAAGGAACAAGCTTTGAGTCATTTTAGGCTCAGTTTTTTCATGTAGATCAGAGATTCTAGACCAAGCTTCCTTAAAACTTTCCTCAATTCCTTGTTTAAAAGTGAAAATCATTTCCTCGGGTGACATAGTGATTGGAGCAAGGATAGACATAATGACAACTTAATATAGGAACTAAATTTTTTTGTGTTTTTTTAAATAAAGAAAGCAAACTAGTAAAACTAAATTTTTGTGTGTTTTTGATAAAGAAACAAGCAAAAAAAGAAAAAAGAAACTAAGCAAAACAAAAATAACAAAGTAAAGAGATTGGTTATGAGGGACTCCCCTTGTGAAGATGTCCTTGACTCCCCAGCAACGGCGCCAGAAAAATGCTTGATGGCTCGGTGTTGATGTAGAGCTCGTTGGGGAACCCCAAGAGGAAGGTATGATGAGCACAGCAACAAGTTTCCCTTAGTTATGAAACCAAGGTTTAATCGAACCAGTAGGAGCAAGGAAACACCCCAAAGGTGTTGCTAGCTGAGCCTTGGCAGGGCGCACTACCGGTGCTAGTAGCAACGTGGAGACCTGCACAACACAACCACAGAACTTTGTCCCCAACTTGCGATGAGGTTGTGAATCTCACCGGTTTTGCTGAAAACAAAGGATTAAACGTATCGAATGGAAGGAAGTAAAAGTTTGTAGAAAGTAAACACAAAGCAGTAAACAGTTTGTAGATTGTATGTAAAAGAAAGGACCGAGATCCATAGTTAACTAGAGGTGGCTCTCCTTAAGATAGATAACATGTTGGGTGAACAAATTACAGCGGGGCAATTAACAAACATCGAGAAAGCAATACATGCATATACTAATCATCTTGACTCCTTTGGAACTTGATTGGGCATTACAACATTATACATAGGGCGCCATCCAACAACATCTATGACTAATAATCCACCTTCAGGTTATCATCCGAACCCCCTCCAGTATTAAGTTGCAAGCAACAGATTATTGCTTTACGAATTGCGTGTAAAGTAAACAATACGATTGTTCTATGAACAAAGGATTGTTGTTTTCTCCCTAGTAGCAACAACACATCTAGTACCTTAGAGATTTCTGTCACTTCCCCAGATTACCAGAGGCATGAACCCACTATCGAGCATAAATACTAACTCTTGGAGTTGCCAGCATCTACTTTGCCAAGATAGCTACTAACAACGGAATGCATGCAAGATCACAAATAACAAAGACATGATAAAATCAATAATCAATCTGAAATAGCATCTCAATATCCATCGGATCCCCGCAAACACAACATGCAGAATTACAAATAGATGATCTTGATCATGAACAAAGCTCACAAGATCTAAACATCAAAGCGCAAAGGAGGAGAACCAGCCATATAGCTACTACACGGACCCGTAGTCCAAAGATGAACTACTCACGCATCACACTGGAGGCTTCCATGGTGATGAAGAAGGCCTCCAGGGTGAATTCCCCTCTCTGGTAGGGTGTTGGGAAGAGCTTCATATCCCTCCTGATCTAGGGATGGAGATGACGGCGGCTACAGACTCTTTCGTGGATTTTTGATCGTGTCCTTAGGGTTTTCGTCCCGAGGGCAATATATAGGCGGAAGGAGAGGCCGAGGGGGTGTTGGGGTCGACCAGACCACCCCCTGGCGTGGGCCAGGCCTGGCTGTGCGGCCAGGTGGTGTGGCCAGCCCCCAGCCCTTCTCCGTCTCGTATTCTGGCATCTGATAACTTCCGGAAAAATAGGCACTTTGGCTTTTGTCCCGTCCAATTCCGAGAATAATCATTTTCTGACTTTCCTAGAACCAAAAACAGCAGAAAACAGGCAGCTAGCACTGTGGCTCTTGTTAATAGGTTAGTCCAAGAAATCATATGAAAAGTACTCCAAAGTGTGGACAAAACACAATAAAGTGGATAAAACCAAGCATGGAACATCAAAAATTATAGATACATTTGCAATGTATCAGAAGTTCACAATCTGTTGATTATAATAATCATCCTAAAACATAAACTAAGTGATAAATGTCAAGGGAGAGTGTCGTTGGCCATCATCATCATGCTCTCCGTCAACACGCAACGTCACCTCCTCTCCAGCAAGCACCTCTCATGCAGAAGGACCTGTTTTTAGCAAAACAGAACAATTATCAAATATACTTAACACTGCAAATGTGTTTGCAAGATTATAACATTTATAAAATTGTATATCAAATATATACCTTTGTCATTGATGACCTCTCTGGTGATTTGTTCAACCTTTACGTTCCTGAAATGTAATATGAACTCTTGGAAATCCAATGTTTCCGTATCACTACTCACGATGCTACTACGGACATGTCCTTCGTAGCTAGGAGGCAACGATCAAAGCAGCACGCCTAGTGCAAACAGATCATCCATCTAGTAATCCACGAAGTGAACTAGTCTCATGTGTGCATCAAGCATGCGCTCCAAGTGACCCTTCAGACATGTGTGCTCCTCCATCTATATGGAAAGGAACTCTCCAAGCAGCTCGTGCTTCCACATGCGCATATGGCTTATGAACTCTGCTCTCAGCTGATCCACCATTGAATATGGATCAAGATCACCCATGAGCGGGTGGAGTTCATACACCATCCCGTAACGCATTATTATCTGAATGTAGGTGGACATCTCTTGACGATAGTAGCGGTCTGCCAGCTCTTGTGGGGTCTCATAGTGGTCTGGCTCAGTCAAATCCATCGTGCGGCGTATGTATTCTACCACATGATTCCTAGTAAGGAGATCATTCAGGCGCACAAGCCAACTAGGGAATTTGGATCCATCAAGTCTAAGTTTCTCACCCGTTACCCATTCCTCAATGACAAAGTAAGCTTCACGGTGAGCCATCTCTACATTTATAATTGCAAAAGGAATTCAGACTAAGTATATAATTAAATGAGTTAATAATAACTCCACTTAGAAACACCTATCCCCAGAAGGGTTCCTAGTGATAACACGACCCCTTTCCCCCACATCTCCCCCGATTGTAAGGACCATAAATGTGGGTTCAAGGGTGGACGCTAAACATTGGTCACATCATTCATGTGACTCGTGCTCGATCTTTCGACCGTCCGCGTTCCGAGGCCATGTCTACAGATGCTAGGATCTCCAACTCAACCTTAGTGTATTCGCTATGCAACATGGCTTATACCCACTGTATGCGAACGTAGATATGTCTGACACCCAGTCACCCTGGGTTGCCTCATATCGAAGAACTTTCTTGGTGGTGCACACTAAGGGGAACAAAATCATTGGTAATTTTAACAGGAATCATCTTATTAGGCTACCGTCGAGTATATAATACTAGCACACAATAAGATATACAAACAATAACATTGAATGTAAATGCGATGTGATATGGTCCTTCACGTCGTCACCGGATTCCGGCGCCAGGGTTCCGGCGCCGTAGACACCAGGGTACCGGTGTCTTTCCAGCGTGGTAGTCTGTCACCTCCGTGACTATCTACTACTACGTAACATAAGGTAATCACTTTACCTTTGCCACAACCATATCACAAAGCAACGCCCCCTGCAAAACAAAGTTAGATGCCTCTACTTTATCTTTGCATGTTTTATGTGGCTGAATGGGCTTTCGCACAAGAACCATTCTTACCTATGAACTTTCAGCACAACACTGATCAAGTAGTTGTCTCTACTACACCCCTTTCAGGGCCCTTCGTTGTAAATGGCATACCAACTAATGCGAGAGAGACAGACACCCCTAAGCCACTTTATACGGTACAAGCTATATGTCAAGCGTGGACCAGTCTCATGAATGAACGCGTAAAGTCGGTTGGGGGCCGCTTCATCAAGCATTACTGCGGTATACACAAGTACACGTGGGAGGCTAACAACTAAAAGATCAACGCCCACACGCTACATCTTGTGTGTTCTACCCGTACCAGTATTACTATGCATAGATCTAGCTCTGATACCACTATAGGGGCTCTGCGTATGAAAACAATAAATTTTTACCCTACGCCCATGAACCCCTGATGTTGCCAGGACCTATCTATTAGTAATACAGTAACGGGAGGGGCTTTTCGAGAAATTACCCTTGAAGACAGAAAAGCGTTGTCAACGCTCAAGAGAGTGTGGTTGATGTAGATGAGCCGAAGCTGACCTCAAGGTCGTGATGAAGTCCTTGCACTCCAACGGCTCCAACGACTTGAGTGCCTCAAGTGCGACACCTCGTGGGTAGTTACACATGTCCGGTGCCTGACGATGACCCCCGCTTCCCTGATCCAGTAGCAGTTGCGGAAGTAGAGCTCCTGGATCCAAATCCCGCAGCGCGACGACGCTCCACGGTGAAGATTTCTCTCGCTTGCGCAGTCTAAACTCGGGACCACGGTCACAAGAGAGAGAGAATATCAATTGGAGGTCTTCCCAAAAGTGAGAATACCTTTATTGAATATCGTGTGTATTTATCTAGCCAAATACCCCCACTATATAGGGGGAGGGGAGGTACTACCTCCCTCAAAGTCCTAGGGTGGGACTAAAGGAGAGGGGGAGGTGGGCAGCCGCTGGCCAGCCCTAGTGGGCCCTGCGTGGGGGGGGGGGGGGGGGCTTGGCCCAGCCGGCCACCCCTTGCCCCTTTTCCCCTCTTGCCTTTCCCTAATGGGCCCTCTTCCCCCTGGAATTGGCCCATTAAGCCTTTTGACTATTTAATTCATTTTCTCTTTTATTAAATAATTATGTATAAATGATTAAATCAATATTTAGCATTAATTAATATATTATTCAATCTCCGTGTCTATGGAACACCTTCCACCTCCACTCCGGACATCCTCCGGACTTACCGAAACCCTTCCGGTTTTCTCTCTACTATTCTTCGGTGATTCTTCCGATCCTATAAACACTCTCTAAGTATCATCAAACCCTTAAGCGTGATACCCTACGGTTCGGGAACACTCCAGACATGGTCGGGACACTCCTGGACCAATGATCAACAGAGGGACCTGGATGGCTATGTGACCCCTGTGCGTTCCACGAAGATCTTTCGTCGTTTGAACCGGGACAATCGTGTCTTATTCCCTTTGTCTCTCGATACTTGCATTGCCCGAGATCTGATCAATGACATCACCATGTCGTGTTCAATCTCGTTACTGAACAATGCTATTTGTGTCGTTCTGGCAAGTGATATCCCTGTGATCAAATCACACGCTGCGCATCCATTGGATATAACTTCTCCGAGTGGTCCCTTGAGTATCTTTCCATGACATGGACGGACAAATCCCACTCTTGACATATATTACCTCTATGGTTTCCTCTGAGTCCTGAACACACCTTTATAACCACCGTATTACTAGATGGCGCTTGATGCTATCTAAGCACTCTCGGGAGACAGTGATTGATATAGCCTCACGGTCTAAGGAATTGTCTACGAGCATCCATTTCTAATCATCGTAACTTGAACTTCGTGACATGATCAGGTCACGATGTTTAGGTTGGGTATTGGTTCATCATCTCATTCTCAGAATGAGTTTACTCCATTTCCAACTGGCATAAATACCACATGATCAGGAAACATGATCGTCTGTTGAACAATGAACAAGTGACTAAAGTTTCACTGGGAACCCCTGGTTGTTTGTATATCACACGTGTATTGATGTTTCCACTCAATACAGTTATAGCATGATATAGAACTTAATCGTAAACTTTACAAAATATGATAATAGTCCTTATTACTATTTGTCTCTAGGGCATATTTCCAACATGTTGCACCAAGATTATCACACCACAAACATGGCTTTTCCTTCAAAGAAACTCCAAGTTCACCAAGAAGATCTTCAACCCATATTAGTTCAGCTGTTGCATTTGCTAAAGCCTTGTACTCAACTTCAGTGCTTGATCGAGATACAGTTGCTTGCTTTCTAGCACTCCAAGATATCAGATTTGATCCAAAAAAAAAGGCAAAACCTCCTATGGATCTCCTGTCATCAAGACAACCTGCCCAATCTGCATAAGAGAAGGGACTAAGGAGAGTAGATGAAGATTTCTGAAAAGTGAGTCCAATCTTCTGAGTACCATGAACATATCTCTAGATTCTTTTTGTAGCTGTCCAATGTGAAGTTGTTGGAGCATGTAAAAACTGACAAAATTTGTTAACCAAAAAAGAAATATCAGGCCTTGTCAGTGTCAAATATTGTAAAGCACCTACAATACTTCTATATTCAGTAATATCATCAGGACCAAGAGGAGTTCCCTCAAGTAAAGACAATCTCTAAGTAGAGGATAAAGGCGTGGGACAAGGAGTGCACAATTTCATACCAACTTTTGTGAGCAGATCAGAAGCATATTTTTCATGTGTAAGAAACAGTCCATCATCAATTTCTTTTACTTCAATACCCAGATAATAGTGCAGATTTCCTAGATCCTTGAGAGCAAAATCATCCTGTAGATCACGCAGCAGAGCAGGAATAGCCAATTGTGAGGAGCTACTAACTATTATGTCATCAACATAAATTAGGACAAAGATCATAACATCTGACTTGTTGTAAAGAAAAAGTGAGGTATCTGCGATAGAAGGGACAAATCAAGTGCTTACAACTTGGTACTCAGCTTAGAATACCAAGCTCGAGGAGCTTGTTTGAGACCATATAATGCCTTTTCAAGCTTGCATATATAGTGAGGAGTTTTATAGTCCTCAAAACCTAGAGGTTGCTTCATGTATACTTCCTCTTCCAGAAAGCCATGAAGAAACACGTTCTTAACATCTAGCTGCCTTAGCTTCCAACCACGAGAGACAACAACTGACAAAACAAGACAAATAGTAGCCGCCTTAACAACAGGAATGAAGGTATCCTCGTAGTCAATGCCATACCTTTGTTTAAAACCTCTTGCAACAAGACGAGCCTTGTATCTACAACTGAGCCATCTCATTTTTCTTAACTCGATATACCCATTTGCAATCAATAAGATTTTTGGTAGAGTTGGGGGGTACAAGTCTCCAAGTCTTGTTTTTTATGAGAGCATGATATTCTTCTGGCATGGCCTTATACCAACGACCATCTGTTATAGCTTCAGACAACGTAGACGGTTCACCTGTAGACGTAAACTGTTGCGACTGGGGATCCGGTAAGGATCCTAAGTCTCTGTGATTAACATGCTAGTCCCTGGATCAATAGCTAGCACTTCACAATCGATGAATATCATGTAAAACACAAGTCATTATTACACGAATAATCCAGAGTATAATTATTACAACTCGCATAGCTTATAGCTAGCTCAAATAAAACAGCGAAAACTAAGTAAAACTTGAGTCCATCAACGCCTCAGGCTAGTTGCGTGAAGACCCGCGATCCCTACGCACCTTTCAGTCTTCGGATTCTGCACATAAGACGTGCGGCCAACAAGTTGGGTCAATACTTTGAATGTATTGGCAAATTACACCAAGGAAAGAGTGAGTCTATCTCTACATGCAAGGCTAAGAGTAGGCTCTGGGGTTCATTTGCGTAAAGCCAATTTTATCAATGTAATAAGAAAAGAGGAAGAAAGTTTTCCCTACTTTGTAAACTTTGATGAGTAGTATAGGGTCGAATGGAACACGTGGATATTACTCACCAAGTGCCCAATCAACCTAGCACTTGTTGGAGATATGCCCAAGAGGCAATAATAAAAGTGGTTATTATTATATCTTTATGTTTATGATAAATGTTTACATCCCATGCTATAATTGTATTATTAGGAAACACTAATACATATGTGTTTTGTAAACATAAAAGAGTCCCTAGTAAGCCTCTTGTTGAACTAGCTTGTTGATTAATTGATGATCATGGTTTCCTGATCATGGACATTGGATGTGATTAATAACAAGGTTATATCATTAGGAGAATGATGTAATGGACACACACCCATAGTAAGCGTAGCGTAAAGATCAAGTCATTAAGTTCGTATTGCTGTAAGCTTTTAAATGCATAGTAACACAATCCTTCGACCATGAGGTTGTGTTAATCACCATCACCGGATGGGTACTTTGATAACATCAAACACCGCTTCGTAACTGGGTGGTCATAAAAGTGTCATTGGGTATTCTGAAAGTATGTGTTGAAGCGCATGGACCAAGATTGGGATTTGTCCATCCATATGACGGATAGATATGCTCTGGGCCCTCTCGGTGGAATGTCATCTAGTTAGCTTGCAAGCATGTGACTGGGTCACAAGGGATGACATATCACGGAACGAGTAAAGAGTACTTATCAGTAACGAGGTAGAACTAGGTATGGAGATGCTGACGATCAAACCTCGGATAAGTATAGTATCACGTGACAAAGGGAATTGGTTTCGTATGTAAATGGTTCAATCGATCACGAAGTCATCGTTGAGTATGTGGGAGCCATTATGGATCTCCAGGTCCCGCTGATGGTTATTGATAGGAGATGTGTCTCTGTCATGTATGCATATTCACGAACCGTAGGGTGACACACTTAAGGTTCGAAGTTGTTTTAAGTAGATATGGAATATGAGTTGGAGACCGAATGTTGTTCGGAGTCTCGGATTGGATTCGGGACATCACGAGGAGATCTGGAATGGTCCAGAGAATAAGATTCATATATTGGAGATCATTTTCTGAGTTAGGAAATGTTCCGGAGTATTTGTATGAGGGTTCTAGAAGGTTTCAGAATGTTCCGGAATGTTCTGGAAGGTTTCTTGGAGTTTGCTTGAAAACCAAGGGATCAAGAAGTCCTGGTGGGTCAAGACTAGGAGTCGTGGGGGAGGAGGACTCCTCCCCCCACTCCCCAATCCGCCGGCCTAGAGGAAGGGGAGTCCTACAAGGACTCCCCCTCCCATGGCGCCTCACCCCCCTTAAATACAGGGGCAGGGGCGCCCCCTCCACCCCTGCTCCCATAACTCCCAATCTCTGCCGCCTCTCTCCTCCACCTTTCTTCTGCACAGGCATAGGCGAAGCCCTGCAGAATTCTCTACTCCACCACCACCACCACGCCGTCGTGCTGCTGGGATTCCGTGGAGAAGATCTACTACCTCCGCTACTCGCTGGAACGGGGAGAGGAAGGTCTGCTTCGACTCCGCACGTGTGACCGACTGCGGAAGCGCTGCCAAAACGCGGCGCCGAAAGGATCGTAAACTTGACCGACTGCGGGAGCGCTGCTGGAACGCGACGCCGGAAGGATCGTCCACTCGATCTTGAGATCGGCAAGTGATCGACTACATCAACCACGAGATCTAATCTCGTTAACGCTTTCGGATCTACGAGGGTTAGTTCCTTTATATCTCGTTGCTCATGTCTAATAGATTAGATCTTGGCTTTTATCTAGATTAGATCTGGGTTTTGTTCGTTCTTGCGGTAGAAACTTTTTGTTTTCCATGCTACGAACCCATCAGCACTTGGATATTACGCACCAAGTTCCCAAAATCCCACCCAATGGCGATATTACTCACGCCTTGGGGTTTATAAAACGTTAGGTTTGGAAAAGAGAGAGGAAGATCTTTCAGAGGCTCCATCCTTCAGATGCCCAAGGTTGTTCTGTTTCCGTGAACACGGCTGATCGATCAGATTGCAATACTCTCGAGAGGTCGTGCACTTTCCCCACAATCCACGATCAAGTCCTTTTAGAGACAAGACCATGGCGAGGCCTTCCCTTAGTAGCCCCTCTAGCAGCTGGATCCAACCGTGCCAAGAACCTCCAAATGTTGGTACCCCGGTGAGGTTTCCCACTAAGTACTAAGCCAAGACAGAGCCCATATGTATTGTGGTTGCACGGGAAGCTTCTGAATTCTGAAACATGGCAGACTTCTTTGATTCCTAGGCGGCCGTCCTCCACAAAAATTCCACTTGTTGTCCCGACAACCATTCCGCCCAGAAGAAAACTTAGTTTTATTTTGAAGGGGGTTTTGAGAGGAAAAAGGTTCGCTCGAGAGAGCTCTTGTACTTAGAAAATTTTGAGTCTTTCGAACCCCCCAACGGTACTTAGTATATATATAGCATAGTAAGTAGTACTTAGCGAAACAAGGATAACCTACTAGGAAGGGAAAATCTAAGTATAGAACTATCATGGCATACTACAAAATCATCGCACTTGCAAAAATATTTTCAAGTAGATCTACCAAAACAATCCTACACATGCATACTACTATTTTGAAGAGAAAAACATGCACATTATTCAAAACTGGGAGATAAACATGAACAAGTGGTGTAACTTGCCTTGATCCGAGGAGCACTCTACACAACAGTACTCCTCGGCGCACTCCGAGCAATCTAACGAAACAAACACGGACCCCATCACAATTTGCACAAAACAAAGTCACGAAGTCGAATATGCATGCATGCAACATCGTAATATGCAAGGATAGATTCAAATTTTACCAAGGGTTTTATTCGGGGGTATTGTTGAGTTGGGGATGTCATTAGAATCGGTTCCCCACAGGTTTTAAGTATTTTGGGTTAAACCCTAAATAATGAAGCTCAGAAAATAGATCTACACCTCCAATCTATCTCAAAACAGATCTGATCACTCTAAGCAAGTTGTAACAATTTTCTACAGAAGGTCTCATAGAAACAAAGCAAACGCAACAAGAATCAACTAAAACGGATCTACGGATAATTTTCTAGAATTAAAATACTCTAATCTAAACTTTAAATCCTACTGCGGGATTGCTGTGGTAAAACAGCAATATTATTGTAGATCTGTGTTCTACTCAAAAATACGAACCCAACGGTATATTATACGCAAACTTTGGACTACTACACAATTTACTATATACTTTTTACAAGTTTTAAAGGTTTCCTGCCTATTTAAAAGAAAATAAAAAGGCGGCGCCAACTGTGCAGCGCCAAGTGGCGGCGCGGGATTGGTCCAGGGCGGCAACGCGGTGCTGACACGGCGGTGTAACTACCTCGGTGAATTACGCTCTTAGTTACATGCCTGGATGAATGAGAGTGGTTAAAATAGTACGGTGGGGCCAAGGGCCACTCACGGTAGACCTTTCGGCCGTCCTAACCACTTTCAGATCATCGGGACAAGAACGAGCGGCATAATCGGCAGGCGAAGGGATCAACTACATACACAAATGAGTATGTATGCAAGCCACATACAACAGTCCTCAGAGCCATTCCATCTAAAAAGAAATAGAAATATTGCAACGCCATACGGCAAGATTCAAATATCCTAGATAGAGATAATAATTTAGGATAGCTCCTCATACAACACACATCAGAGTATCAGGCGGAAGCGGAAAACAAGATCCGAGTACGGATAAGAAGCAAATCGGCATAAGATGCCACATAAATAAACACATCCCGCCCACAGATCTCACGGATCCCTGTTCCCGGAATCTCTACACCGAATGATCGTTGCCAACATCATCTGTCTCCTCCACGCAGTATCCATCTTGCGAATACACCTGTTCATCTGAATCAAACAATTTATCGTGTGAGACCCTAGGGGTACTCAGCAAGTATTGATGCCACTAAAGGGGACACAACCTAGGGGTGACGCAATTGCAGCAAAAGATAATACCTAACAATTCTGTAGATACTCGCTAACCATCCGCCTAACTAATGATAGACGGATGTCCGTGAATTACGAACAACAGTTATAACAGTATAATTAACAGATCCATCCTCCTCCTCGTTTTCCAACAAAACTCGTGCAGGAACTAAGTTAACAGGAAGCATACCCATGACAACTCCAGGTGCATGCTCAGCTTGAGCGACATTAACACAGTTGGCACGAGCAACCGTAGACCCAGGCTTGGTGTTGATGTTGAGAGCCCGAGGTGGAGGTGCACGAATCATAGGAGCACTTGCCGCATGTCTTGGAGTTGGTGGTGGAAGAGCTTTGTTGTTCATTGGACAATTCCAGTGCTGATGCCTAGTGTTTCCACAAGTATAGCAAGCACCAGGTGGACGTGGAGCAACATAGCCAGGGACTCCGCCAGGCGCTCCAGGGTAGTTGTGGTTGTAGCCCCTGGGAGCCGCAGTGAAGGAGTTTGGTGGCCTTGGTGCGTAGCTTGACGGTCTTGGTGGAGCCGGGAGCGACGGTGGGGTGTTAGGAACCCAGACACGACGCTTAGAAGGAGCTGTCATAGCAGAAGAGCTTGTTGTATCACGGCTGTGTTTCTTTGACTCCTCAAACACTTGCCTACTTGCTTCTTCCTGCAGAGCTGTATGTTGGAGTTCCAGAAAAGACGCCGGCCTTGCATGAGTGATTGCATATTTGATGGAAGCATTGAGGCCTTGCCGGAACCTCTTTTGCTTCTTCTTGTCATCAGAGATCTCATCGCCACCATAACGAGAAAGGTTCATGAAGTTTCTGATGTAGGTATTGACATTATCAGTGCCCTGCTTGAGGTTGAGAAACACTTCCTTCATCCTTTCCATGACAATTTCTGACAGATATTGCTCTTTGAAAGCAGCAGTGAATTGCTTCCAAGTAGGCTGAAAACTAGAGAGATCTGCCTTGAGGTAATTTTCCCACCAAAGAGCTGCATCTCCCTTCAGAAGGTGAGTGGCACATTTGACCCATTCTTGCTCGGGAACATCCGCAGTCATCAACAACCTTGACACTTCACAAAGCCAATCATCCGCATCAAGTGGCTGATCAGACACCTCAAATTGGCGTGGGTTGAACTTGAGAAAACTCTTGATGTCTCCTCGCTTGGGAGGTGGAGGTAGCGGAACAAACTCATTCCTCCTCACGCTTTCCTCGAAGCGCTGCTGGTTCTGCTGCATAGTGCCCAAAGCATTTGCAATACTTGCCAAAGCAGCCCCAAGTTTAGGTGGTATGTCCTCCTCATAACGGCGTGGTGGTGCCATCCTGTGATTGATATAAAACACAAGTCAGTACTATAATGGATAATGATAATAATCCAAAATAGTGCCAAAATGGAATTAACCAAGATTAAAGGATGCAATTCACTGAGATGATATTAAAATATCAACAAAGTTCAAGGCAACTAGAAGATATTAAGCATAACGCACACGACTGAACAAGGAGTGTGATACACAAACTAACAAAGATTTTTTTTCCCGCAAATTCGCCATTAAAATACCACTATATGCGCAAAACCACTTCACGAATCAAGATTAGTAACCCTACTAGTTCAACATACAAGAGCAAATGATAAAAGTAGTGGTATGGTCGCGACTCCATCCCGCACTCAAATCATTACTCCGCACATGAATCAGTAAAACACATATCCCAACATCTTCTTCTTAAGATGAACCTAAAGATTGGTAACTACGAAAAAGAACACCCCAACAAGATAACGTCGGATAACAAAGAGTAAGATAGATCGCATCGGTATACAACGAATCAGATAGATCGCGTCGGTTTACAAAGGCTTGTTGGTATGGAATGTACCAACAGTTGATAACCAAAAGGCAGACAGTGATAACATTTGGATGCAACAGATAGACAAGGAATTTTCACACACACACACACAACCTATGGTACTACGGAACCCAGAACACGTGAATCCTAGTTTGAATTTTAGAAGAGGATTGAAAACGTTACACTTCCTTACCAGAAAAAGGGTGGGTGGGTGGGTAAGAAGAAAAATGGAAGCAGTCCTACTCTCACGTTTTGTTTTTCTCTAGTATACATAACTACCAAAAATATTTGCTAGACTGACAACGACCATTTTGGCTGAGACCCTGAAGGGCGGGATGGCTCTGATACCAATTGTAACTACCTCGGTGAATTACGCTCTTAGTTACATGCCTGGATGAACGAGAGTGGTTAAAATAGTACGGTGGGGCCCAGGGCCACTCACGGTAGACCTTTCTGCCGTCCTAACCACTTTCAGATCATCGGGACAAGAACGAGCGGCGTAATCGGCAGGCGAAGGGATCAACTACATACACAAATGAGTATGTATGCAAGCCACATACAACAGTCCTCAGAGCCATTCCATCTAAAAAGAAATAGAAATATTGCAACGCCATACGGCAAGATTCAAATATCCTAGATAGAGATAATAATTTAGGATAGCTCCTCATACAACACACATCAGAGTATCAGGCGGAAGCGGAAAACAAGATCCGAGTACGGATAAGAAGCAAATCGGCATAAGATGCCACATAAATAAACACATCCCGCCCATAGATCTCACGGATCCCCGTTCCCGGAATCTCTACACCGAATGATCGTTGCCAACATCATCTGTCTCCTCCACCCAGTATCCATCTTGCGAATACACCTGTTCATTTGAATCAAACAATTTATCGTGTGAGACCCAAGCGGTACTCAGCAAGTCTTGATGCCACTAAAGGGGACACAACCTGGGGGTGACGCAATTGTAGCAAAAGATAATACCTAACAATTCTATAGATACTCGCTAACCTTCCGCCTAACCAATGATAGACGGATGTCCGTGAATTACGAACAACAGTTATAATAGTATAATTAATAGATCCATCCTCCTCCTCGTTTTCCAATGAGGAAGCGGACGAACAACCCCCATCATCCGTTGGCAGTTTTATTGACCATTCCATGAGTATTGCACTGTTTACTAGTCAAGTACTTAGTCAAATTAAAAGCGGTACTTTAGTTATACTTGTCTATGATCGAGAAATTATGCTCCAAGTCGTCCATAACCGCGGACACGGCTTCTAGAAAGATTTACCCTGCAGGGGTGCACAAGTAGAAACACACACTCGATCAACCTCGGAAAAACCAACTCAAAACCCAACGAGGCAGTTTAGTTGAAGCGAGAGATGGATCTGGGTAGTACTCCTGTGATTCCTGGTAATTCTCCTGCTGGGCGTCTATTCGAAGAAGAACCAAACAAACAAAGGGCCAACATAAATAAAGTGCACAAGCATATGAATTAAAATGCGACAAGCAAACAAGCATCCCATGATGAATGATGCACAAGTTACATGGCATTATAGTAGCATGGCATGGTGAGGTGTGAGATACAAGAATAAAGCATTTTATGATTTATTTAACCAAGTTTTATTGTCATAAACAGTTCAGATTTTTAATAATGTCATGATGCATGCTTCAATTCAGAACAAGGACTGCATAGATAGATCGGGCTCGTCGCGCTGATCGATTTAGACATATTATTTATCAAATTTGGAGTTGTGGAATTAAAGTTATTAATTTATTAAGAAAGGGGCATTATATTGTAATTTTAATCATGTCGAAATTTTAAAGTGTTCAAATAATATTTTGAATGGCATATTTGAATTCGTCACATTTTTCTGATTCCAAAACATATATTATATGCATTGTTTGGATTTAAAAATTAAAAGTTATTTGAAATCTGATTTGAATTTGAATTTAAATAATTTTGAAATCATTTTTATTTTAATAGAAATGGCTAGGACTTTTTACACCCAGAGTATTCCAGCCCAAGCCGCTGACAGATGGGGCCGGCGCAAACTGGGGCCACGCGCGCGGAAATGTCTTTCTCACCTCGGCCTTAGCTAGCTGCTGCGGTTGACATGCGGGCCCGACGGAAGCAGTAGGTCCCACGTGACAGCGAGGGGAAGGGTGGACCACGTGGTTGCAGCGAGGGGAGTGCGGGTTGAGGCCTTGAAAGCTAGGGGGTTTTCTTGCAATTCTATACCGAGGCTGACTAGTGGGGTCCCTGCGGCGACGGACCTAGGCGTGATCGACAAAAGTTGCGGGGGGGGGGGGGGGGGGGGGGGGGGGGCTTTTCGCAAAATGCCACGCGAGCTCTGAACTGAATCTGACGCTGCTCTCTGAATCGCGACGACGACTGACGACAGCGAGGTTTTCCGGCGAGGGTGGAGTCGCAACCGCGGCGAGATAGATCTTGCCGTAAAAATGAAAAAGAAAGAGGGCAGCTCCGGCTACAGATCTCGTTCTAGGGTATTCGTCGGCGGCGGGCTATACAGGACAGGACGTCTCGGGGAACAGAGGGGATATCGCCGTCCTAAGTCTGCACGTCAGCGGAACAGCTCACCGGCGGCGGCCAAATACGGGCGGCGCGGCCATGCGGAGGGGAGGGAACAGAAGAGGAACGAGAGGGGCGCTCACCTTGATCGATTCCCACCGGAATCGGGGCAGGAGGTGGTCGGAGCGGAGGGGGACGGCGGGGCTGCTGCGGTGGTGTTCTGATCGCTGGCGAGGGGTAGGTGCGGGCGAGTTCGGCTCCTCCCTCACAGGCGGAATCGACGCCTCGGACCACGGCGACGCTCTCCGGCGGGTTCTCGGACACCGGCGAGGCGGCAACGGTGTTGTGGCCCTCCGACTGGCGGCGGCACGCGGAGAAGAGGAAGAAGGGAGCGGAGCAGGGAGCTAGGGTTAGAGAAAAAAGGCAGCTCGGCGCGAGGATAAGGAGGAGGGGACTGGCGTGCGGTGGCGCGAGCTGACGGCGGAGGACGGCCACCTGCCGCGCAGCTGCTTTCCGTCTGCTGTTGAGAGGGAGCGGGCGAGACGGTGTCAGACGGAAGGAAGAAGAGGAACAGAGGGGCGTTGGCGAAGGGGTATGGGCCAGGGAAGAAGAAGCGGCCCAGGAGGGAAAAAACGGGCCGGGTTGTTGCTGGGCTGCAACCAGGTAAGGAGGCTGCTGCTGCTGGGCTCTCTCTTTATTTTGTTTTCTTTTATTTATTTCATTAACTATTTTGTCTTTGTTTTGTTGCAGATTTTACACAGGCCCAAAAATACTCCTTTTTGGAAGTTTTGTAAATTTGAAATAAAAGAGAAAGAGCTGGCTTTGGAGTGAGGTGGGGCTTAGAGGTTGAGCACAAGTTGGTGGTGAGGGAAAACACTACAAGAGAGAGGGAGAGAGGGTGTTAAAATCAAAGGGAAAAATCCCACTTGTTCATACATGAAGGGAGAAAGGGTTTTTGGTTCGGGAACATGGGGATGGTGGAAAAGATGGGGAGATTCCACAAAAAATGAATCACTAAAGCAAAAAGAAACAAATGGGCTAAAGGTGGTGATGATGGTTGCATGGCCCATGCAAGTATTAAATGCCATGTTTTATTTTGTGAAAACAATAATAATAATATGGCATTATTCTTATGCATTCTCAAGAAGTGGAAATAAAGGCCAAGCAAAAGAAATTATAATTGGCTCCATCCTATCTCCCATGAGCTAGATTAAAAACCAAAAGAAATAAAGGCCCATGGTAAATGGAATGGTGGAATTATAAAGTGGTGAAAATAAAAGTGATGGAGTTGAATAAAAGATATGCCCCCAACTCAACTTGGGCATTAAACAATATATCCATAACCAAATACAATATCAAGAGGCAAATACAATTAATAATGCATATGATAGAAGAACCAAAGAAAGAGGGTTTTATATGATGCTCAAATGCAAGGTGGCATGATGACATGAGCATGATATAATTATGATGCAACAATTATATATAGGAAGTAGCCATTATATTACTAGACCAAGTAGCATTACAATTGTTAGACAATTGGGATGCTACAAGCGGCGACGCGGCGCTGACGAGGCGGCGACGCGATGCTGACGCGTGGGCTGACATGTGGAGGCGCGCGATTGGTCGGTACCGATTCGGTAGTCCTATCTAATCTGAGCCGCTCTTTCGCGATCTAACGGACAGAGGAGGGGGTGGTGGCTTACCGGTGGGTGGTGACGGCGGGTGGAGGCGGCGCGTCGGCAGCGGCGAGGCGGTGCTTCCCTGGGCCAGTGAAGTTGATGACGACGGCTGCCTTCTCGTCGTGGTTCCGTTCCCGGGGGCGGCGTCGGCTCCTTCCTCCCGAGGTGGCGGCGAGCGGCGGCTGGAGCTCGCGGTTGCCGGCGAACTCCGGCGAGCGATTGCGATCGGCTCGGCCTACTAAGCAAGGGGAAATCGACGTGAGGTGAAGCGGTAGTAAAGGGGAAGGCAAAGAGGGAGAGAGAAGGGGAGGGGCACCGGGAATCTTGCCATTGGCGGTGGCGGTGGCGAACTCCGGCGAGTTCTATGGCGGCGGCCCAGTGGCGGTGGTGGAGGAAAAAGCTAGCGTTTTTGGGGAGGCGTGCTGGGGCTTTAAATAGCCGGGCTTACTTGGCGCGGGGGCTGTGGAAAACTGCTCCGATTCAGCCGGAGTTGGTTGTGCCAACGCGGCGAGGCATGCTCGAGCCGGACTCGGACGGAGGAGGGGGATGACGGGTGGGACCGGTCGTCAGTGGCTGCGGTGCTACGGCTGGCTGCTGGCGGCAGCTAGTGGCCCGGCCCACGCGCTGCGCGACACCCACCCGGCCAGGCGGGCGGTAGGTAAGCCCCGGGCGGGCTCGGCTGGCCCGGTTAGACTAGGTTTCTCTTTTTTGTTTTTGTACTTTTTATTTTTTTCTGTTTCACCAGTTGTTGCATAACTTTTGCAAACGGACTCCGAATTAAGTGAAATTTGTCTCTAAAATTTTGTAAAAAGAATAGGTGTATAAAGGGGTTATAAAATAACATTTTTGCAAGGGTTTTGGAGGTTAGAAATGATTTTACCCTTTTAGTCTTTATATGACTATGGGGTTTAGGAAAATACCTGATGCAGTTTTTGTTATGTGATGCCATGATGCAAGGATATGATGCATGCTTCTAGTAACATCTGTAATTGCAAAATTTGGGATGTTACAAACCTACCCCCTTAAGAAAAATCTCGTCCCTGAGATTCAGGTTGGTTAGCAAATAGGTGTGGGTGTTCTTTTTGTAGGTCTTCTTCACGTTCCCACGTGGCCTCTTCCTTGGAATAGTGATTCCATTGAACTTTGCAAAAACTGATAGTCTTGGTACGAGTGATTCTCTCAGCTGTTTCCAGAATCCTGGTGGGTTTTTCCTCATAGGTGAGATCGTCTTTCAGTTGAACCTCGTCCAACGGAACTGTATCCTCCAGTGGGGTTTCAGCCATTTCCGGGTGACACTTCTTTAGTTGCGACACATGGAAAACATCATGAACTGTTAGCCCTTCGGGCAATTCCAATTGATAGGCAACTTCCCCTCTACGACCCAAGATTTTGTAGGGTCCTATGAATTGGGGTGCTAACTTACCCTTGATTCCAAATCGCTTAACTCCTCGTAGTGGCGAAACTCGAAGATACGCACGGTCTCCCACTTCATAGGTCACATCCCTGCGCTTGGAATCAGCATAACTCTTTTGTCTGGATTGGGCTATTTTTAACCTGTCTTGAATCTGTCTCACTTTTTCTTCGGCATCCTTGATCAGTTCAGGTCCAAAAAAACTCCGTTCTCCAACTCCACTCCATAGCAGCGGAGTTCTACACTTTCTGCCATATAGAACTTCAAATGGAGCCATCTTGATACTAGTTTGGTAGCTGTTATTGTATGAGAATTCCGCATATGGCAAGTTATCATCCCAACTAGACCCATAGTCTAGCGCATAGGCTCTTAACATGTCCTCCAAGATCTGATTAACTCTTTCCGTTTGCCCATCTGTTTGCAGGTGGAAAGCAGTACTAAACTCCAGTCGTGTCCCTAGAGACTCATGTAACTGTCGCCAAAACTTTGAGGTGAATTGGGTACCTCTATCAGAGACAATCCCCTTGGGTACACCATGAAGACTTACGATCCTTGACATATAAATCTTAGCAAGTTTAGCACTCGTATAGGTGGTCTTTATGGGAATAAAGTGGGCCACCTTTGTGAAGTGGTCGACCACTACCCAGATGGAGTCATACCCAGATCGAGTCCGGGGTAGTCCTGTGATAAAATCCATGCCTACCTTGTCCCACTTCCATTCGGGCACAGGTAAAGGCTGCAGCAGTCCTGCTGGTTTTTGATGTTCGACCTTGACTCTGTTGCACATGTCACACAAGGAGATATATTCAGCAATTTCTATTTTCATGTTGTTCCACCAGAACCTATCTTTCACATCCATGTACATCTTTGTATTACCGGGATGAATTGAGTAAGGAGAATCATGAGCTTCCTGAAGGATTAACTTCCTGATATTAGGGTTATCGGGAACGCACAGACGTTTTTCATACCAAAGTGTTTCTTGTTCATCCGTGTGAAACCCTTTTGCTTTACCCTTGCTTATATTAGCTCTTATTTCTTCCAGTTCTTTGTCCCCCTTCTGGGCCTCTTTGATTTGGTCCAGAAGTGTTGGCACTATCTCCATAGTTGCTAAGTATCCCTTCGGAACTATTTCCAACCTGAGGTTCTTGAATTGTTCACACAAATCATTTGGAAGTTCTCCCACGGTAAGCCCATTTACATAGACTTTCTGGCTTAAGGCGTCAGCCACAACGTTGGCCTTTCCAGGATGGTACTGCAGGTCCAAGTCATAGTCCTTGATGAGCTCAAGCCATCTACTTTGCCTCATATTTAACTCCTTTTGAGTGAAGATATACTTGAGACTCTTGTGATCCGTGAACACATCACAATGTTTGCCCATTAGGTAATGTCTCCATACCTTGAGTGCATGCACAACCGATGCTAGTTCCAAATCGTGCGTGGGGTAGTTATTCTCATGGTTCTTAAGTTGCCGAGAGGCGTAAGACACTACTTTTCCATCTTGCATCAGTACACTACCAAGTCCTTGTCGAGATGCGTCGCAATAGACTTGGAAATCCTTGGATATCAGGGAGACACAAAACTGGTGCTGTTACTAGATGCTTCTTTAATTCCTGAAAGCATAAAGACCAACTCGTAACAGCACCAGTTTTGTGTCTCCCTGACATCCAAAAGGACTTCCAGGTCTATTGCGACGCATCTCGACAAGGACTTGGTAGTGTACTGATGCAAGATGTTAAAGTAGTGTCTTACGCCTCTCGGCAACTTAAGAACCATGAGAATAACTACCCCACGCATAAAGACCAACTCGTAATAGCACCAGTTTTGTGTCTCCCTGACATCCAAAAGGACTTCCAGGTCTATTGCGACGCTTCCCAGCAGGGACTGGGTAGTGTTCTGATGCATGATGGAAAAGTAGTGTCTTACGCCTCTCGGCAACTTAAGCACCATGAGAATAACTACCCCACGCACGATTTGGAACTAGCATCGGTTGTGCATGCACTCAAGGTATGGAGACACTACCTAATGGGCAAACATTGTGATGTGTTCACGGATCACAAGAGTCTCAAGTATATCTTCACTCAAAAGGAGTTAAATATGAGGCAAAGGAGATGGCTTGAGCTCATCAAGGACTATGACTTGGACCTGCAGTACCATCCTGGAAAGGCCAACGTTGTGGCTGAAGCCTTAAGCCGGAAAGTCTATGTAAATGGGCTTACCGTGGGAGAACTTCCAAAAGATTTGTGTGAACAATTCAAGAACCTCAGGTTGGAAATAGTTCCGAAGGGATACTTAGCAACTATGGAGATAGTGCCCACACTTCTGGACCAAATCAAAGAGGCCCAGAAGGGGGACAAAGAACTGGAAGAAATAAGAGCTAATATAAGCAAGGGTAAAGCAAAAGGGTTTCACACGGATGAACAAGAAACACTTTGGTATGAAAAACGTCTGTGCGTTCCCGATAACCCTGATATCAGGAAGTTAATCCTTTAGGAAGCTCACGATTCTCCTTACTCAATTCATCCCGGTAATACAAAGATGTACATGGATGTGAAAGATAGGTTCTGGTGGAACAACATGACAAGAGAAATTGCTGAATATATCTCCTTGTGTGACATGTGAAATAGAGTCAAGGCCGAACATCAAAAACCAGCAGGACTGCTGCAGCCTTTACCTGTCCCCGAATGGAAGTGGGACAAGGTAGGAATGGATTTTATCACAGGACTACCCCGGACTCGATCTGGGTATGACTCCATCTGGGTAGTGGTCGACCACTTCACAAAAGTGGCCCACTTTATTCCCGTAAAGACCACCTATACAAGTGCTAAACTTGCCAAGATTTATATGTCAAGGATCGTAAGTCTTCATGGTGTACCCAAAGGAATTGTCTCTGATAGAGGTACCCAATTCACCTCTAAGTTTTGGCGACAGCTACACGAGTCTCTAGGGACACGACTGGAGTTTAGTACTGCCTTCCACCCGCAAACCGATGGACAAACGGAAAGAGTTAATCAGATCTTGGAGGACATGTTAAGAGCTTGTGCGCTAGACTATGGGTCTAGTTGGGATGATAACTTGCCATATGCGGAATTCTCATACAATAACAGCTACCAAACTAGCATCAAGATGGCCCCATTTGAAGTTCTATATGGCAGAAAGTGTAGGACTCCGCTGTTATGGAATGGAGTAGGAGAACGTAGTTTGTTTGGACCTGAACTGATCAAGGATGCCGAAGAGAAGGTGAGACAGATTCAAGACAGGTTAAAAATAGCCTAATCTAGACAAAAGAGTTATGCTGATTCCAAGCGCAGGGATGTGACTTATGAAGTGGGAGACCGTGTGTATCTCCGAGTTTCACCACTACGAGGAGTTAAGAGATTCGGGATCAAGGGTAAGTTGGCACCCCAATTCATAGGGCCCTACAAAATCTTGGGTTGTAGAGGCGAAGTTGCCTATCAGTTGGAATTACCCGAAATGTTAACAGTTCACGATGTTTTCCATGTGTCGCAACTAAAGAAGTGTCACCCAGAAATGGCTGAAACCCCACTAAAGGATACAGTTCCATTGGAAGAAGTTCAATTGGAAAACGATCTCACCTATGAGGAAAAACCCACCAGGATTTTAGAAACAGCCGAGAGAATCACTCGTACCAAGACTATCAGATTCTGCAAAGTTCAATGGAATCACCATTCCGAGGAAGAAGCCACGTGGGAACGTGAAGAAGATCTGAAGAAAGAACACCCACACCTATTTGCTAACCAACTTGAATCTCGGGGACGAGATTCTTCTTATGGGGGGTAGGTTTGTAACATCCCAAATTTTGTAAATTCAGATGTTACTAGTCAGCATGCATCATATCATTGCATCATGGCATCACATATCAAAAAATTTGCATCAGGTATTTTCTCAAACCCCATAGTCAATTATGGACAAAAGGGGGTAAAACCTTTTGAACCACCAAAACCTTTGCAAAAGGGTTATTTTATAGTCCTATTCTAACCCTCTTCTTTTTACAAAATTTTAGAGACCAATTTCGTCTAATTCGGAGTCCGTTTGCAAAAGTTATCAAACAAATAGCAATTCAGAAATTATTAAAAGAATTAAAAAAACTAATCTAACTGGGCCAGCCGAGCCAGCCCGGGGCTATCTGCCGCCCGCCTGGCCGGGTGGGCGACGCGCAGCCGGCCCGCTAGCCGCCAGCCGCCAGCCGCCAGCAGCCCGCCAGCCGACCGCCCCGCGCCCGTAGCCGCTGACAGGCGGGGCCCGCCTGTCAGCCGCCTCCTCCCCGAGTCCGGGTCGAGCCCGCTCGCCGCCGCCGCGCCAGCAACCGCCGCCGACGATTCCGAGATGGATTCCGCGACTTCCGCGCCAAGTTTTCGCCTTTATATAGCCGGGCACACCTCCCCAAGCAAACCCTAGCCTTTTTTCGCCCCCACCGCCACCAAGCGCTGCCGGATTCCTCGCCGGAGTTCCGCCGCCTCCCGCCGCCTTCGGCCGCCGTCCGTCGACGCCTCGGAGAAGGAGGGCCGGCGCTGCCCTCGGGAACGGGACCGCGGGGAGAAGCTGCGCATCGTCCGAGCACCGCCGCCGCCGCTGGTCATTGCCGGAGCATCGCCGCCGCTCGCCGCCGTCCGCCGCCACCAGCCTTCGCCGCCCCCCCTCGCCGACCGTCGGATCTAGATCCGAGGCCCCAGATCGGTCAACCGGCCCGGCCAGTCACCTCGCGCTGCATGGCAGCACCACGTCGACGCCGCGTCGCGTCACGCGCGCCCGGCGGACCACTCCTAGGCCGCCATGTGTCGCGCGCCCCTGGCCTTTTTATTTTCTTTTAAAATAGGCAGATTTAGCCCCAAACTCATAAAATTCATAGAAATTCGAATATTAGTCCAAAATTTGCGTATAATATACCGTTGGATTCATATTTTCGAGTAGAACACAGATCTACAATATTATTACTGTTTTGCCACAGCAATCTTGAAGTAGAATTAAGAGTTTAGATTGGAGTATTTTAATTCTAGAAAATTATCCGTAGCTCCGTTTTAGTTGATTTTTGTTGCGTTGGCTTTGTATCGTCGAGACCTTCTGTAGAAATTTGTCATATCTTGTTTAGGGTGTTCAGATCTGTCTCGAGGAAGATTAGAGTTACAGATCTAGTTTTGAGCTTGGTAAATTAGGGTTTAACCCAAAATACTTAAAATCTGTGGGAAATCAACTCTAATGACATCTCCAACTCAACAACACCCCTGGTTAAAACCCTTGGTCGAAAACAAATCCATCCTTGCATATTACCATGTTGCATGCATGCATATTCGACTTCGTGACTTTGTTTTGTGCAAATTGTGATTGGATCCATGTTTGTTTCATTAGATTGCTCGGAGTGCGCTGAGGAGTATTGTTGTGTAGATTGCTGCTCGGATCAAGGCAAGTTACACCACTTGTTCATATTAATGTCCCAGTTTTGAATACTATGCATGTTTTGCTCTTCAAAATAGTAGTATGCATGTGTAGGATTGTTTTGGTAGATCTACTTGAAAATATTTTTGCAAGTGCGATGATTTTGTAGTATGCCATGAGTAGCTTTATACTTAGGAATTTCCGTCCTATTAGGTTCCTCTGTTTTTGCTAAATATTGCTTGCTATGCTACATATACACTAAGTATCGTTGGGAGGGTTCGAAAGACTCAAAATTTTCCAAGTATGATAGCTCTCTCGAGCGAACTTTTCTTCTCCAAAACCCCCTTCAAAATAAAACTAAGTTTTCTTCTGGGCGGAATGGTTGTCGGGACAACGAGTGAGATTTTGGTGGAGGAATTCAGAAGCTTCCCGTGCAACCATAATACATATGGGCTCTATCTTGGCTTAGTACTTAGTGGGAAACCTCACCGGGGTACCAACATTTGGAGGTTCTTGGCACGGTTGGATCCAGCTGGTAGAGGGGCTACTAAGGGAAGGCTTCGCCATGGTCTTGTCTGTAAAAGGACTTGATCGTGGATTGTGGGGAAAGTGCACAACCTCTCGAGAGTATGGCAATCTGATCGATCAGCCGTGTTCACGGAAACAGAACAACGTTGAGCGTCTGAAGGATGGAGCCTCTAGAAGATTTTCCCCTCTCTCTTTTTCAAACTTAACGTTTTATAAACCCCAGGGCGTGAGTAATATCGCCATTGGGTGGGATTTTGGAAACTTGGTGCGTAATATCCAAGTGCTAGGTTGATTTGGGCACTTGGTGAGTAATATCCACGTGTTCCATTCAACCCTATACTACTTATCAAGGTTTACAAAGTAGGCAAAACTTTCCTCCTCTTTTCTTATTACACTGGTAAAATTGGCTTTACGCAAATGAACCCCAGAGCCTACTCTTAGCCTTGCATGTAGAGATAGTCTTACTCTTTCCTTGGTGTAATTTGCCAATACATTCAAAGTATTGACCCAACTTGTTGGCTGCACCTTTTATGTGCAGAATCCGAAGATTGAAAGGTGCATAGGGATCGCGGGTCTTCACGCAGCTAGCCTGAGGTGTTGATGGACTCAAGTTCTATTTAGTTTCCGATGTTTTATTTGAGCTAGCTACGAGCTATGCAAGTTGTAATAATCATACTCTGGATTATTCGTGTAATAATGACTTGTGTTTTACATGATATTCATCGACTGTGAAGTGCTAGCTATTGATCCAGGGACTAGCATGTTAATCACAGGGACTTAGGATCCTTAACGATCCGAGGTCGCAACATTTTTATACTTTTTATTTTTTCTGTTTCACCAGTTGTTGCATAACTTTTGCAAACGGACTCCGAATTAAGTGAAATTTGTCTCTAAAATTTTGTAAAAAGAAGAGGAGTATAAAGGGGTTATAAAATAACACTTTTGCAAGGGTTTTGGAGGTTAGAAATGGTTTTACCCTTTTAGTCTTTATATGACTATGGGGTTTAGGAAAATACCTGATGTAGTTCTCGTTATGTGATGCCATGATGCAAGGATATGATGCATGCTTCTAGTAACATCTGTAATTGCAAAATTTGGGATGTTACATAAAAAAACCATATCAAATAGTATCATCAATATATTCTTTTGGTTTGCTAATACCTCTTTGAAGACGAGTGACAATTTGGAGTGGTTGTTGAGGTGGTTGTACTGCCGAAGACAAAGATGCAGCCACAAAGGATCTAGAGCTATCATCATGATCATTAGTATCTTCCACATCACAAGCTTCTGTGTCATGCACAGGAGACAGTGATATCTCGTGCGCCTGCATCGTTGTCGCTGTCTACCGCGCTGTCGCCGTCGCTGTCTTGCCGCGCACTGACTCGCGCGTCTCATATGTCTCTGGTCGATCACCCCCAGGCGACAAGGAGTTGTCGCTGCCACAAGAATCAAGAGAGGCCTCGGGAGACCACGAGTGGGAAACCTCCCCACTGGCTGCATGCAGATCCGTGTCAGAGGAATCAACATTGGGATCTGGAAACTCGGGATCCAAAGAGGATTCAGTATCTGAATTAAAAGAAGCACTTTGGCTTGCACTATTTTGCCCAGTTATTTCAGTATTTTGGCTAGCAACTGGGCTGGAACTTTCTTCTGTCTGCTGTTCTGTGTCTGCAAGAACAGTATTAGTAGTAACATTCAGTATAATATGCATACTCATAGGATCATCAATGTGTGTCTCCCCATTATGTGTAGGAAGAACAATAATGTCTTTCTTAAGACGAGAACTAGCATTCGGATGCAGGTCCGCGAAAGGGAAAATTTTCTCATCAAAGACTACATCTCGAGAAATATAGACAAGACTTGTTTTAGTGTCTAAACATTTTATCCCTTTATGTGTAGGACTATAACCTAGAAACACACACTTAGTGGAATGAAAGGCAAGTTTCCTTTAATTATATGGACGAAGATCAGGCCAGCAAGCACAACCAAAAACTCTGAGAGACTCATAGTTAGGCTTGGTTTGGAGAAGGTGTTCAATAGGAGTATCAAAATTTATCACCTTGCTAGGAAGAAGGTCAATAAGGAATGTGGCTGTGAGAAAAGCTTCATCCCAAAACTTGAGTGGCATAGATGCATGAGCAAGAAGTGCTAGAACGACTTCAACAATATGACGATGGTTACGTTCTACAGAACCATTTTGTTGATGAGCATGTGGGCAGGAAACATGATGAGTGATGCCCACTTTTTGAAAGAAACCATGAAGTTTTTCATACTCACTGATACGTCCATTTTGCATCACTATTCTATATCATAATTTACTGTTATTCATTGATATATTTCATATTGAGAGATGATACTTATGTTATTTCATCTATTTTTTTCATTATTGATGACTTTTGGAGCATGGACCGCTGCAGTCAGGATTTTGATGGAAACGGTGCTGTTTGGAGGCAAAATTTGCGAAGATCGGAAAATCTGGGAAAATACATGGAAAATCCTATTTTCTAGAAGACAAAGAATGCCAGAAGGGGAAATGGAGATGGGCCACATGGGGCCCACACCACCCCCTGGCGCGGGCCACCCCAGGCCGCGCCACCAGGTGGTGTGGCCACCCTGGTCCACTCTAGGCTCTCCCCTCTAACGTATATTATCCTCCCGAAACCCTAAGACTCGAGGAGCAATCATAGAAAGATTATGTCGCCTTTGCGGGGCGGAAAACACCGAGAGAGAAAGATCTCTCCGTGACGAGGGTTTAACTCATCAATGCCCATTTTTATGGACTTAGGTTCGAGGAATTAGGGAGACACTGGAAGTCTCGATCGGCTAGCAAACAAGCACACAGGGATGCAAGGTTTACCCAGGTTCAGGCCTCGTAGAGGACCCTACTCCTGCTTGTCTGCTCTTGATTGATGAAGGATCCAAAGGATTACAATGTCGCCGATGGCGGTGTATGCGCAGATTAGATCTGGCGTATGTGTCGATGTGGGAGATCGTAGATCTATCTATTGTCTATTGTGGGAGTCGTGATGTCTAGATCTATTGTGGTGTAGCGTGTCTTAGGTTGTGTCCTCCTCGTTGGACCCTTCTAGCCTTTATATATGGGGAGGCTAGGTCTCAGGTACCAATACGAGTTGGTTACAAGTTGTATTAGAACTCTAGTCTTGAGCTTTCCTTGTCTTGTGCGTTTGGGAGTCCGTGTCTATATGGTCTTCGTACCAGTCGAACCGTCATGGGCGTCATGGACCTTGATATATCTTTGAGTGGGCCTTCCGTCGAGCCACACCAGGTAGGCTGTAGTCGAGTGTCTATTGGGCATACCTATGTCAATAGCCCCCGAGTGTCCATGTGAATCGTAGATTCAGGTGGAGACTTAGGGCTTGTTTGATTCATAGGAATTGCATAGGATTAATGTAGAATTTGAATCCTATGATATTTTTTCCTATGTTATTGTTTGATTCATAGGAACACATCCTATAGAAATTAATCCTATAGGAATCTTGTAGTGCAATTCCTATAGGAAATAAACATTAGATCATACCTCATGGAAAAATTCCTTTGCAACATCAAAAAAAATTCCTCTTCCCATAGGATTCAAGTTGGCATGATATCTAAATCCTATGTTTTTCCTATTCCTATACTTTTCCTATCCTATGAATCAAACAAGCCCTTAGAAGTCTTGAGTTTTGCATTAGGATGTCGGAGTCGACAATTGTGTCGAGTGCGAAGCACTTCACCCGGAAGTTCATCGGGTCAGTCGAATTTGTAGTAGTTCATAGGGATGATGGTAAACGTGCCTGGTGCGCTCGACGGATCGGGACCAGTTAATTGCTCTAGGGCAAAAACAACGCCACCTACTCAAACTCGAGTCCCCGGACTCAAATCCGGAAAAGTGCTGGTGTAATTCGACTCATGCCGCGGAGCTCTTATAGAGTTCGAATCCCAGTGTATAAGTGTGAGCACTCGACGCGTCCGTCAAGGCATATTCATCGTACCTACAGGCACGGATAAATCTCTGGTAGTGCGCAGCAGATGCGTTGCCAGGCCTTATTCAGGTCTTATCTTCACGATGTAAGCACGACATCCGAATTTTATCATCGCGGAGATGATTCGGGTGGCCCAGGAGACGTAGTCTCTTTGTAGGGAAAATATGAGGCGGAGTCGCCATAGCCTTCGAGTGTGGATGTTATCAACACACAATACGATGTATAAATAATCATAGGGTGCGCGACCAGCGCTCCCTATGTGAGTAGCCCCCGAGTGCCTGGTTGAGTCGAAGACTCAGGCAGGGACTAAAGAACTTTTGCGACTGCTGTCGTCTTTTGTTTGCTTGTTTCAGTCGAATATGCTTTCAGCGCTCCCTATGGGAGTAACCCGAAGCCCACAATCGAATCGTAGATTCGAGTGAAGGGTTTTCATAATGCTTGGATATATTCACATCTTCGGGTGCGCGGCCAGTGCTCCCTATGGGAGTAGCCCCTGAGTCCTTAGTCGAATATGTTTTCGAGTGAGGATTCAGAGCATGTCACTCAAGGATCTTGTATATGCGCGACCAGTGCTCCAGTTTGGAGTAGCCCCCGAGTGTCTGGCGGAGTCGTAGACTCGGGCAGAGACTCAAGTATTGTATCTTGTAGACGTAGTCGACAATCACGCGAGGAGAAACCACTGACCCGAAAGTGCATCGAATCAGCGTCTCACGCATAAGGAGCCAAGAGTCGACGATGTAGTCAAAGCCATGCGGCGATTAGCCGAGGGAGTCGACGATGCAGATGGAGTGGATGAAGTCGCTTCTATCAGGTGCGCGGCCAACATCGCATGTGTGTAGCATCAAGCGATGCAACCATCCGAGGAGGGACTCGACTCGGGCCTTGAGTGTATGTCGTAGCCAGTTATTTTGTCGACTCCTGTTGGAGGACCCGATAGAATAGTTCGATACAGTCGACATCCTTGTAAGCTGCATAAAACATGAAGAATTGTGAAGTACTTGTATCTTGTAGAGGATATTTTCATGTCGGTTTGCAAAGTAAAATTCTGGTGCCAATCGAGTCGACACTTTTGCACTGTATGCTAGGCCTTTTCGTTAGCCTGATTACCCTTAGTCTCAGTCCCTTGCCGAGGTACTCGGAGTTCAAGGATTCGACGATCAGGCAGAATCAGCTACTCAGGCTGTCGCGTATGAGGTGCTCGAGTGCGTGTAATCGATGGCATATTAGGTTACTCAAAGAGGGCGCAGCCCCCGAGTGTTTCGAGTGCGTGTTAAAAAGAAATCAGTTCTAAGTAGAGAGAAACTTAGCTTTATTGATAGTTTCCATGATGAACGAGTCGCAAGATCCGATGCGACCGGCGGGCCGCGGGAGTCGAAGATTGTAGCGGCTCACGGTCGCGGGAGTCGAGGGAGCCCCCGAGTCACCCGATATGAAGTCTGCATCCGGTCGTTGAAGTTGAAGACCGCGGCGGGTCGTCGGAGCGGAGGCAGCCCTCAAGCCCCCGAGTCGTTGGAGCCGAATATCGTAGCGAATCGCTGGAGTCGAAGACTATAGTTGACGTGGCAGCGGGTCACGCAGCGAACCAAAATCGCGTGGTGATGACGAGTTGCCGCATCCGAAGACTGTAATGGTCCATAGCAGTCGAAGACTGCATCGGGTCGCCTTATCCGAAGACCACAGAAGGTCGCCGGAGTCGAAGGTTGTAACGGGTTTTCGATGTCGTAGACCGCGGCTGGTCGCCGAAGTGGAGGGAGCCCCCGAGCGCCCTACTGGCTAGAGTCAAAAACTGCAGTAGGTCGTCGGAGTCGAAGACCGCACCAGTTTCGTTGAAGATTTTCTTTGTAACATACGTACCAAGCTGGTACTTTTCTTAAAGATTTCTTTGCAGCGTACGTACCAAGCTGCTAGTATGGCCAAATCCAATCCAAATACTCTTTTTTTTCTTATTAGCTGCTCTTTCATGCGAGACTGCATAGATAAAATAACTTTGCTATGGACTGGAGCAACACGTGCTGTGTCCAAACCGAACTCGGACTCCTGATTTATCCAAAAGCTTGATGTGGTCATCGTGAATATCGTGAATCCTTATCTCTCTTATGAGTTACTGTACGCGTGTGGATGCATCGCGCGACTGCCTTGATTGATCACATGCACTGCATCACATATGCGCCACTTCTTCTAGTTCCAGAACCAGCTTAACCGTCATGCTGCTGATTGCACGTTGTGAGTATTGTATCGCTCCATGCCTTGCTGCTTCTTTGATTCCTTTTCTATTTGAGCACATACCTGCATAATTTTTGTATGCTTCTTGGAGAATTAATTAGCACATGTTGATCGGATCTGCTTTTGGATCAAACGATCCACTCCGGTCGTCAGGCAGCTGGCCTTTCCCAAGATACACATCACGTGTAGCCAATCCCAGTACAACTCGATTCCGTAGGTCGTTAGGTCGCCGAACCATCCAAGAAAACTCCTAGCAGCTGCAGTTGATGCGATCTTTGTTCTCTGGTGACGTGATCTAGCCTGGCACGACGTGGAGGGTGGCGTCGCTGTCTCCTTTGACTGCACCGAGTTGGGAAACTTTTGATGGCAACGAAGCCGCGTACTTTGTTGACGATGAGGTGGACGCGTTGAAGTAGATCCAGATGTAAACGAATCATAGATCGCAGGTGATGGGCCCGTCGAGATCGCAACATCAGCACTCCCAATTCCCACAGACGGCGCCAATTGACGAGGGTTTAACTCATCAATGCCCATTGTTATAGACTTAGGTTCGAGGAATTAGGGAGACACTGGAAGTCTCGATCGGCTAGCAAACAAGCACACAGGGACGCAAGGTTTACCCAGGTTCAGGCCTCGTAGAGGACCCTACTCCTGCTTGTCTGCTCTTAATTGATGAAGGATCCGAAGGATTACAATGTCGCCGATGGCGGTGTATGCGCAGATTAGATCTGGCATATGTGTCGATGTGGGAGATCGTAGATCTATCTATTGTCTATTGTGGGAGTCGTGATGTCTAGATCTATTGTGGCATAGCGTGTCTTAGGTTGTGTCCTCCTCGTTGGACCCTCCTAGCCTTTATATATGGGGAGGCTAGGTCTCAGGTACCAATACGAGTTGGTTACAAGTTGTATTAGAACTCTAGTCTTGAGCTTTCCTTGTCTTGTGCGTTTGGGAGTCCGTGTCTATATGGTCTTCGTACCAGTAGAACCGTCATGGGCGTCATGGACCTTGATATATCTTCGAGTGGGCCTTCCGTCGAGCCGCACCAGGTACGTTGTAGTCGAGTGCCTATTGGGCCTACCTATGTCACTCCGGCAGACAGAATTCTGCCAGGGGAATTCCTTCCCAAAGAGGGGAGATCGTCGCCATCAACACCACCATCAAGCTGGACTTCATCGAGATCATCATCATCATCACCACCATCATCATCACCAGCACCATCATCACCACTTCATACCGCTGTAACAATTGGGTTGAATCTTGCATAGTTCTTAGGGGAAACTTTTCCGGTGTTGATTACTCTTTGTAGTTGATGCTATTGAGTGAACCATTGAATTATCGTTTATGTTCAGATTGTTACATATCATTATATCATCTCTGATCTTGATCCATATGATGTCCTGTGAGTAGTTCGTTTTGTTCTTGAGGACATGGGAGAAGTCATGTTGTTAGTAGTAGAATTGTGTTGAGAAAGATTCAATAGTTTGATATTTAAGTTGTGGTGTACTTCTTCTAGTGGTGTCATGTGAACGTCGACTACATGACACTTCACCTATACGGGCCTAGGGGAATGCATTGTGTATTTGGCTACTAATCATAGGGGTTGTCAGAGTGACAGAAACCTGAACCCCTGTTAGGAAACCATTGCATAAGGGACGTCGGGGTCTTAGAGTTTAAAGTTGTGGTTAGGTTTCTACCTTAATTACTTTTGTGTACTTGGGGATACTTGCAAGGGGTATAATCACAAGTATGTATTAGTCCTAGGAAGGTCGGTACAATAGCACAGGTTCACCCACACAACACTTGTCAAACTAAAGAAGATTAATCAACTACATGAAGCGAAAGCACTTGACAATATTCCCATGTGTCCTCGAGAACGTTTGGTCATCTTAAGTAATACAACCGGCTTGTCCTTTGCTAAAGAAAGGATTGGGCCACTTGCTGCATTTATTCTTATTGTCTTTTATTTACTCGTACTTTATTTATCTGCATTATCAAAAAACCCTAAAATCCGTTTGCTAAGTATTTACAGAGAATTCCCGCTCCAAGCCATTCACCAACACCTTCTGCTCCTCGTTGGGTTCGACACTCTTACTTATCAAAAATACTGCGATACACCCCCTATACTTGTGGGTCGTCAAGACTATTTTCTAGCCTGTTGCCGGGGAGTGAAGCGCTATTGAAGAGTGGAACTGGTAAAGGAAACTTCTACTGTGAGTATTGTTTACTCCTGTTAGTTACTTTATTTCAATATGGATAATTCGCTGAGTTTCTTATTTCGTAATGCTACTACCATTGCTAAGGTAGTAGATGAACCACCACCTGCTGAGAATGATACTTTTAAAATACCTACAAGAATTATGAATCGTTTTATGGATAACTATTATGTTGGAGATGGAACTGTCCATCCTGGTGATCATTTGCTCTTTATACATGAATTATGCGGGTTGTTCAAGTGTGCAGGTATTACAATAGATCAAGTCAAGAAGAAGTTATTCTCATTATCACTGAAAGGAAGAGCTGAGGACTGTTATAAGCTGCTGAAGAATGGTCAAGCTCTTGAATGGGAGGAAATAGTACCTCTCTTTTATTCAAAGTTTTATCCTCCTAGTGAGATTCATAAATATCGAAATCAAATATACAACTTTTGGCCTCTTGATGGAGAGAGTACAACTCAAGTTTGGGGGAGATTAAAGTTACTAATCCTCAAATGTCCCATTCATGAGCTCCCCAACAATATTATTATCAATAACTTTTATGCAAGGCTTTCTCTTCATGATAAGGATTTATTGGATGCCTCTTGTGCTAGATCATTTACATGCATGGAAGAAGAAGCTAAATGGGATCTTCTGGACCGTATTCAAGATAATGCTGAAGCATGGGAGAATGACAAAGGAAGAAAGTCAGGTATAAATTATGATTATGAATGCATTGAATCTTTTATGGGAACTGTTGACTTTCAAAATATTAGTAATGCTTATGGTCTTGATTCTCAAGTTATTACAAATTGTCTTAAGGCTTTTGCTTCTTATATTGAAATCCCAAAAAAGGATGGAACAAGTATCATGCACCATATAAAGATATTATTGATTGTGTTCCTGTTAGGAGTACTGAATTTTGCACTATTGATCACATCCTACCTGAACCTTATATTGAGAAAATACCCTTCCCGGATAAGGTAAAGGAGCATCCTATGATAACTAGTGTAATTAATAAAAGTGCAAAGAGAACTGTAAAACCTGATGAACAAATAAACATTGAACCTGTTGTAGCAATTGTGAAAGACCTTGTCACTAAAAGTGTAGAAGATGGACACATAGTCTTTTGTGAGGATGCTTCTAATATTGTCTCACATCCTAATAGAACTAAAAAGGCTAGTGTCCTTGTGCTTTCTGTTAGAATTGGTGATCATTGCTATTATGGTTTATGTGATATTGGTGCAAGTTCAAGTGCTACCCTTATGAGCTTTACAAAGAAATTATGCATGAAATTAGTCCCTGCAAACTAGAATAGATTGATGTGGTTATTCACCTTGCTAATATAGAGACCATCTCTCCAATTGGTATTGTACGGGATGTAGAAGTTCTTTGTGGTAAGATTAAATATCCTGCTGATTTTCTAGTACTTGGTTCAGCTGCTAGTAAAACCTATCCCATCATTTTTGGTAGACCTTTCTTGAGTACATGTGGAGCCATTATAGACTGCAAAAGGGACAAAATCTTGACTAAATTTGATGGGGAATCTTATGAGTTTAATTTTTTGAAATGTACTAAAGAACCTTGTGAAAATGAAAGCCGTAATGAGGATTTTAGAGTTGAACAACTTGCTTCTATTTCTCTTGGTCCTAACAATGCTTTGCAGCAATTTATGGAAGAACACGAAAGTGAAATCTTCATGGAAGAAAGAAATGAGATTGACAAGATTCTCCGTTGTCAACCTAAGATGCTTAAGCATAACTTGCCTGTGGAAGATTTGGGTACCACGTTGCCACCTAAAAAGGATCCGGTCTTCGATCTAAAACCTTTACCTGACGATCTTAAGTATGCTTACATTGATGATAATAAAATATATCCTGTTATTATTAGCTCTACACTTTCAGGGAAGGAAGAGGAAAGATTATTGGAGGTATTGAAGAAACACCGAGGGGCTATGGGCTATGCTCTGGATGATTTAAAATGGGTTTCTCCTACTATATGTCAGCATGCTATCAATATAGAACCAGAGGCAAAGCCAGTGGTAGAGAACCAGCGTCATTTAAATCCTAAGATGAAGGAAGTGGTAAGAAACGAGGTATTGAAACTCCTTGATGCTGGTATTATTTACCCTATTGCTGATAGTGAATGGGTTAGTCATGTTCATTGTGTCCCTAAAAAAGGGGGAATTACTGTTGTTCCTAATGATAATGATGAGCTTATTCCCCAAAGAATAGTAGTAGGTTATAGGATGTGCATTGATTTCAGGAAAGTTAACAAAGTTACTAAGAAATATCATTACCCACTTCCTTTTATTGATCAAATGTTAGAAAGGTTGTCTAAAAAGACCCATTTTTGTTTTCTTGATGGATACTCTGGTTTCTCTCAAATTGCTGTTAAACAACAAGATCAAGAAAAAAACTACTTTTACATGCCCTTATGGAACCTTTGCTTATAGACGTATGCCTTTTGGTTTATGTAATGCTCCTGCTACTTTTCAAAGATACATGTCTGCTATCTTTCATGGTTTTTGTGAGGAAATTGTGGAAGTGTTCATGGATGACTTCTCCATCTATGGAACTTCTTTTGATAATTGTCTGCACAACCTCGATAAAGTTTTGTAGAGATGTGAAGAAACTAATCTTGTTCTTAATTGGGAGAAATGCCACTTCATGGTGAATGAAGGGATTTTCCTTGGATATAAGATTTCTGAAAGAGGCATAGAATTTGATAGAGCTAAAGTTGAGGCAATTGAGAAAATTCCTTGTCCAAGAGACGTCAAAGGTATTCATAGTATCCTTGGTCATGCTGGTTTCTATAGAAGGTTTATTAAAGATTTCTCTAAGATATCAAAACCCCTCACTAATCTTCTTCAAAAAGACGTACCCTTTGTCTTTGATGATGATTGTGAGGAAGCTTTTGAAACTCTAAAGAAGGCTTTAACTACTGCTCCTATCGTTCAACCACCTGATTGGAGCTTACCCTTTGAAATAATGTGTGACGCTAGTGATTTTGCTGTAGGTGCTGTCCTTGGGAAACGAATAGATAAAAAGTTAAATTTATCCACTATGCTAGTAAGACTCTTGACGCTGCTCAAAAGAATTATGCTACTACTGAAAAAGAATTCTTAGCGTTGTCTTTGCTTGTGATAAGTTTAGACCTTATATTGTTGACTCAAGAGGTACTATTCATACTGATCATGCTGCTATTAAGTACCTTATGACGAAGAAAGATGCTAAGCCTAGGATTATTAGATGGGTGCTACTCTTACAAGAGTTTGACCTACATATTGTAGATTGGAAAGGTGCTGAAAATCCTGTAGCTGATAATCTATCTCGAGTGGAAAACATCTCTTTTGATCCTATGCATGTTAATGATAGTTTCCCGAATGAACAGTTGGCTGCAGTAGGGGTAAGATCGTCGCGAGGGACCTCTTGGTATGCTGATTATGTAAACTTTATTGTCTCCAACTATTTGCCTCCAACTTTTTCAGCTCAGCAAAGAGGGAAGTTCTTTTACGATTTGAGACATTATTTTTGGGATGACCCACATTTATATAAAGAAGGAGTGGATGGTATTATGCGAAGATGTGTTCCAGAATATGAACAAAAGGAGATATTGCGGAAATGTCATGGTAGTGCCTATGGAGGACATCATGCGGGAGATAGAACTGCGCAAAAGGTGCTACAATCAGGTTTCTACTGGCCTACCCTTTTTAAAGATGCAAGAAAATTTGTCTTATCCTGTGATGAGTGTCAGCGTGTTGGTAATATTTCTAGACGCAATGAAATGTCTATGAATTACTCTCTAGTTATTGAACCCTTTGACTATTGGGGATTTGACTTTATGGGTTCTTTTCCTCCCTCAAAAGGTTATACTCATATTCTTGTGACCATTGATTATGTCACTAAGTGGGTAGAAGCCATACCTACGAAGAGTGCTGATGGGGAGACCTCTCTAAAAATGCTTAAGGATGCTATCTTTCCTAGGTTTGGAGTTCCTAGGTATCTTATGACTGATGGAGGTTCTCATTTCATTCATGGTGGTTTTAGAAAAACCCTTGCTAAATATGATGTTAATCATAGAATCGCTTCAGCTTATCATCCCCAAACTAGTGGACAAGTAGAGTTATCAAATAGAGAAATTAAATCCATCTTGCAAAAGAATGTTAATAGATCTAGAAAAAATTGGGCTAAAAAGTTGAACGATGCTTTATGGGCTTATAGGACTGCCTATAAATATCCTATGGGGATGTCTCCTTACAAAATGGTTTATGGGAAAGCTTGTCACCTGCCTTTAGAATTAGAACACAAAGCTTATTGGCAGTTAAAGAATAGAGATTGTAAGTTTGCTGGTGAAAAAAGATTATTTGACTTAAGTTCGTTGGATGATTGGAGGAGTGAAGCATATTAGAATGCTAGACTCTTTAAGGAAAATGTTAAAAGATGGCATGACAGGCGAATTCTTAAGAGAGAATTCCATGTTCGTGAGAAAGTTCTATTGTATAGGTCTCATCTCAGATTTTTTGCAGGGAAAATACTTCCAAAATGGGAAGGACCTTTTGTTATTAAAGAAGTGTATCGTTCATGAGCAATAAAAATTTATTCTTTAAAAGATAACACTACACAAGTGGTGAATGGTCAGTGACTCAAGCACTATATTGCTGGAGATTCTTACAATGAAGATATTGGTGCTATTCAAGTGGTAACTCCGGAAAAATTTATCAAAGACCAAATTCAGAGACCTGCAGAGTACGTTTCTGAATAGGTAACAGTTCTGATAAGAAATGTTCCGTGAAAATTCTATCCAGTTATATTTTTGTAGTTTTTATCCAACAAGGAAAGCTACGAAGCGAAATAGGGACGAAAACGGAGCCAGGGTGGCTCACACCACCCCCTAGCGCGGCCCCCCTAGCCGCGCCAGCAAGTGGTGTGGCTGCCCCGGACTCCGTCTCCGACCCGTTTTCTCCCAGTACCTTCCTTTTGTTGTAAAACTTCATAATATATAATCCCCCGGATCCCCCGAGGTTCGTATATCGTGTTCTCATCGTGTTTTCGTTCCGATATGTTTCTGCCAGGAACTATTCTTGAAAGTTTAGAAGCACAATGGTGTCTGCCAAGGATAAGGGAAAGGAGCCTATGGAGGAAGATCTCCAAGACCCCGGGCAGGAGAAGGAGATCAAGAGTTAAGATGAAGAGGAGGCAAAGCAAAGCCAACATCCGCACACCGGCACTACCATTGCAAGCACTGGAGTGTTGGCAAACCCTGCCAAGATTAAAAGGACTGCACGAATGTCAACTGGAGGGAAACCTCCACGTCACTGTTTGGCTCCACGGTCACTTCCTCCACGCACCAAGAATCCCTTCCATACCCTTATCCATGAACATCAATATCAGAATATGCCCAAGGAGGAACTACCCTCCAATTGGGATCTGCCTCGTTCTAGCCATGTAGGAAAAGAAGACTTCAAGGAGGAAGAGTGGGGAAAGAATCGCAAGAGCTGGAATTCGCAACCCGACATGATCATGGGCCACATTGAGCAAAACTCGGAGTTAATTCGTACTCTCACCTTCAAGATTGAGGACTTGGGGAAACTAATCAAAAATCTCACTGAGAGAATACCACCACCACCGAAGGAGTAATTCGTCATCAGGTTTTGTCATCCCCTTGGTTTGTTCCAAGCTTGGGGGAGTGACGCGGTATCATATCACTATCTTCTATCTTTTTACCTTTTTATAGAGTCATATCATGAATAGAGAAGTTATCATGTAGAATGGTTTGCATTATGGAAGTGTCCCCCCTCTCGTTAGATATCTATGTATCCCTTGGTGTGAGTTGCCGTTATGGAATATTAATGAGAAGTTCTATCATTTACTCTTTTGCATATCTTATTTTAGTTTTCAATTCATGGTTATATGATTGATCTTGTCGTTAGTATTAGTATCACTTTGGGATCACTGAGTTAATTTAGTTGGTTTTGGCAAACCTGGCTCGGTCAGTAGCAACACTATTTTGAGAATTGAATGAAAAAGATAAAAGTACTCTTAAAGAGATATAATTTCATCATCTTTCTTTCTTGATTTGCTCATAAGTTTAGTATTCTCTAGTTAAGATCTTTTGTGCTTCCAAGGAAGATTGCATGTTTGTTTTTGTCACTTGTATATTTGTTTGTTTCCTTAAACTCTTATGCTTGCTACCTAGTCTGGCTAGCCAAAAAACAGTACTGAGACGGGATGCTTCTCATGCATCCAATCCTTAAACCAAAACCTATGCCATTTATGTCCACCATACCTACCTATTAGCACTATTGCTATTCCAAGTAAATTCATGTTTTTATCTACCTTCCGAATTAAACTTGTTATGTGAAAATTAGTGATTAAAGCTCTCACGAACTTGATGGCACACTTTACTTTCTTGCACTTAATAAACTTGAACCATTTTGTGCCCATCTATGTTGCGTATATGCTTGCGCTTTGTAAGTTGTGGATTAGCAGAACCATGGTGTCATGGGGAACGCTTTCAACATTGCACTTGTACTTTGTACCTAGTTGATATCATGCTCTTTTTTCTATGGATGCCGTCAGTGTGAAATGAAAGGGGAGCTTGTAAGTCCATGGAGTTATGTATGTGTGTTAGAGAAACGCTTGGGCCGCTGGTCTAATCCATGATGTCATGGTGGAAACCTGCAGCGTAACCATAACGAGCATCTATGAAGCATTCTTCTTATAAAAAAGAGATAGATATTGAGAAAAAGAGAAAAAAGAAAAAAAAGATGAGAAAAGAGGAAAGAGAAAAAAAGCACCATATTCCCATGGTAAATAAGAAGATTGCTGAGATGCTTGTTGTCTGTTTGCCTTGTCATTTTGATATGGGGATTCTTCCGTATCATCGGACAAGGGGTACCCAGTTGGCGGTTCTCCATGATACACATGTACTTACTATGACAAGAACTTACCGGTGACTAAACTTGAGTAGCATGAGGAGCGACCCTCGTATTCAAGGGACATGAGATTTTCAACTTACAACTTGTCAAGCATATCCTCATATTTGATCACTTTAACCTTAATCACCTAAAGATGCCTATGATAGGGGCAATGAGAGATAAAAGCTAATAAGCACCATAATTTTTGGAAGCTCTTTATGAAACTTGAAATCCCTGCTTCCCTCTGCGAAGGGCCTTTCTTTTACTTTCTAGTTGAGTCAGTAAACCTATGCCCTTCTATCTCAGCAAGTATTTTGAGTTGTTGTATTTCATTCATTCATATGATGATCTATTCAATCATGTCTCTTATGTTCCTTGTTTTGCACATTGCTCTTATCTTAGTGTCTACTACTTTGAAAGCTATCATTGAAATCAGTTATTTGTAAACTCCAGCAAATTGTCAACTATTCTTCGACCAAGACCTAAGTTTGCCGTTACCAATTATGATTTACTTTATGCATCTTTATTGTGTTTCCTTTACTTATTGCAAGTTAAGTTATATAATAGTGAGTTGTCTGGTATTATGACTTATGTATTGATGAATGTGATGCTTATTTTCCGTATTCTTTTATCGACTCTTCACTCCATAAACCCGAGGTCATGTTTACTGAGTTCAGTTTCGCTTGGGGACAAGCAAAGTCTAAGCTTGGGGGGAGTTGATACGTCCATTTTGCATCACTATTCTATATCATAATTTACTGTTATTCTTTGATATATTTCATATTAAGAGATGATACTTATGTTATTTTATCTATTTTTACATGGTTGATGACTTTTGGAGCATGGACCGATGTAGTCAGGATTCTGATGGAAAAGGTGCTGTTTGGAGGCAAAATTCGCAAAGATCAGAAAATCCGGGAAAATACATTGAAAATCCTATTTTTGCAGAAGACGAAGAATGCCAGAAGGGGAACTGGAGATGGGCCATAGGGGGGCCACACCACCCCCTAGCGTGGGCCACCCCAGGCCGCGCCACCAGGTGGTGTGGCCGCCCTGGTCCACTCTAGGCTCTCCCCTCTAGCGTATATTATCCTCCCGAAACCCTAAGACTCGAGGAGCAATCACAGAAATATTCCGCCGCCTCTGCGGGGCGGAAAACACCAAGAGAGAAAGATCTCTTCAGCGGACAGAATTATGCCGGGGGAATTCCTTCCCGGAGAGGGGAGATCGTCGCCATCAACACCACCGTCAAGCCGCACTTCATCAGGATCATCATCATCATCACCACCACCATCATCATCACCATCACCATCATCACCACTTCATACCGCTGTAACAATTGGGTTGAATCTTGCATAGTTCTTAGGGGAAACTTTCCTGGTGTTGATTACTCTTTGTAGTTGATGCTATTGAGTGAACCATTGAATTATCGTTTATGTTCAGATTGTTACATATTATTATACCATCTCTAATCTTGATCCATATGATATCTTGTGAGTAGTTTGTTTTGTTCTTGAGGACATGGGAGAAGTCATGTTGTTAGTAGTGGAATTGTGTTGAGAAAGATTCAATAGTTTGATATTTAAGTTGTGGTTTACTTCTTCTAGTGGTGTCATGTGAACGTCGACTACATGACACTTCACCTATATGGCCCTAGGGGAATGCATTGTGTATTTGGCTACTAATAGTAGGGGTTGCCGGAGTAACAGAAACCTGAACCCCTGTTAGGAAACCATTGCACAAGGGATGTCAGGGTCTTAGAGTTTAAAGTTGTGGTTAAGTTTCTACCTTAATTACTTTCTTGTACTTGCGGATACTTGCAAGGGGTATAATCACAAGTATTTATTAGTCCTAGGAAGGTCGGTACATTAGTACTGGTTCACCCACACAACACTTGTCAAACTAAATAAGATTAATCAACTATATGAAGCGAAAGCACTTGACAATATTCCCATGTGTCATCGAGAACGTTTGGTCATCTTAAATAATAAAACCGTCTTGTCCTTTGCTAAAGAAAGGATTGGGCCACTTACTGCATTTATTCTTATTGTTTTTATTTACTCGTACTTTATTTACCTGCATTATCAAAAACCCTTAAAAATCCGTTTGCTAAGTATTTACAGAGAATTCCTGCTCCAAGCCATTCGCCAACACCTTCTGCTCCTTGTTGGTTCGACACTCTTACTTATCGAAAATACTACGATACACCCCCTATACTTGTGGGTCATCACTCACCACCCCAATCGGTTTGCATAGTAATGATCTTTCTATTAAACTTTCTTTTCATAAGTTGCTGAAAATTAAGAAAGACTTGATAAACCTCGGAACGATTTTTAAGTAAATATATCCACGTGAACTTACTGAAATCATCAATAAAGCTTACATAATAGAGATGTTTGCCAACAGAGGCAGGTGTTGGTCCCCATACATCAGAAAAAACTTGCTCCAAGGGAGCAGTAGACACACTAGTAGAGACAGGGTATGATAATTGATGACTCTTAGCTAATTGACATGAATCATAAATCTATGGGTTTATTTCTGGTGTGTGAGAAATATGATGTTTCCTAAGAATCTGTTGCACCACAAAGGAGGAAGGATGTCCTAAGAGGCGATGCCATGTGGAAGAAGACGGCTTTATTGCGATGAAAGTTTGCTTGGAAGATCCAGTAGACATAGGCACTAGAGGATAGAGACCGTCATGATATTGACCTTTAAATAGAACTCTCCTTGTGGCTTGATCCTTAATCAAGAAAAAATATGGGTGAAACTCGAGAAAGACATCATTATTTAGTGTACATTTATGAACGGAAAGGAGATTTTTTGATGCATCTAGCACATGAAGAATATCCTTAAGGTGCAAAGAACTATGGGGAGTACGCAACATTGAATGTCCTATGTGAGAAATTCGCATACCTTTACCATCCGCTGTATGAACTTGATTACGTCATGTGTATTTTTCCTGAACAGAGAAGTTGCTCAACTCATGAGCAACATGATTTGTAGAACCAATGTCTCCATACCAGTTGGTATCCACACCATAGGATGCCAGATTGGCACCCTTGTCACTGCGATCACCATCATCATAGCGTCGATCATTGTCATCACGACGATCACGGTCACCCTGAAAACGCCACCAACAATCACTAGCAGGGTGTCCATGAATCTTGCATATCTGATATGTCACATTAACATATGGAGTTGGAGCACGGCCACGACGACGTCCATCATCACGACCATTGTCATCTCTACGTCTGCCTCCATCATCATCATGACGCCGAGGGCGATCATCATAATTGCGACGATCAGTATACCCACGGCGGTCATCATAGTTCCGTCGGTCATCATAGTTCCGCCGATCATCATAGGAGCGATTACCGCGGCCATCATCCTGACGCTGATGGTAATCACGATCATCTAGGCGTCGGTAATCATCAAGGCACCTTTCATCCTGGCGCGACCGTGGCTGTGGTGGACAGTCAGCACCACGCCGTGCCATGTTGGCAGATGAAGTAAACGCCTCAATGTCATCATCTGTCCTATGCAACTGATCAAAAGCCTGAAGCTGACTAAACAAATCATTAAGTGTGTATTGGGATTGGTATTGACCGCACTTTTAAGAGTGTTGTAAAGAATCTCCAAGACCATGCAGGATAGACCAAATTAATTCATCATCATCAAGCGGATTTCCAGCAGCAGCAAGTTCAAAGGCAATATTCTTCATCTTTGCAAAATATTTTTCAGCGGACATATCACCTTTCTTTGTGTCATTCAGTGCAGAATGAAGTTGTTGAGTCCGGGAGCGAGATGGAGTGGTGGTGAGAGACTCAAGTGCTTTCCAGACTTCAACAGATGTATCAAAACCAATGACAAGGGACAAGATATCCGGTGACAGAGAATTTAAAATATACCTCAAAACCTATTGATCTCAAGTTATCCAAGTAACATATTCTGGGTTTTTAATTTTGATCCTCTTGCTGTTTGTATCCTCCACTTCGATCTCTTCATCAGGAGCTGGCTCGAGCCCTTTCACCAAGTTCAGAACGCGAGCACCGCGGAGAGCAGGGATCACAAGAGCCTTCCACACGAGAGAATTCTCGCGTGTGAGAAGCTGGGTCGGCGGTGCCCCAAGGGCAGCAGCCAACGCGGTAACAGATGAAGCTGATGATGAAGTTGCCATGGGAAAGAGTAGATCTTGACGACGGCTGTAGGGGTTTTGTTTGTGGTGTCTAGGGTTTTGTTTGTGAACGATGTTTAGCGGCGACAGAAAAGATATGCGGCGGCTGATGTGTATTTGATCGGCGGCAGGGCGATCTACAGTAGTTTGTAGGGTTTCTGGCGGCGATAGAAAAATCTGCAGCGGCTATGTATGTGTCGACGGCGGCAGGTAGGGCTGCGGCGGCGAGTTTGTATAGGGCTTCGGCTGTGTGAGGCGGCGGCGGTAGCAAACTGCGGTGGCGGCAAGAAGCGGCGACGGCAATTTGGAGCAGCTAGGAACGGAAGAGCAGCTCTGATACCATGTCGATGTTTTTGGGTTGAACGTACCTTGGAACTCGGTACGGTTTCGTGTTGAATATACGATGGATACCATCGTGAGAGATTACAAGGGAGAGGAGAGTCCGATTGGAATACTACTCCATACCGTGACAACTTCAAATATTTATTATACATATTTGTTTAACACATCATACCCTAGTGCATCGTCGCCGTCAGTCCCTGGATTCGTGCCTCAGCCTCCGCATGGATCGCAGATCGGGGAAACATGAAAACACGAGTTCCTGATCCCACCAATTCAGCATTATGTCCTCTGATCTTATGGTTACTTGATGCACCATCAGCACATCTTCTTTACTCAAGTTGTGATGAATACATGGTGTCACAATTCATCACGTAATTACAAAAACGCTACCACACTGGCATCCATCCCACCGGGCGTAAAATATTGAAATTTCACTCCATCTTACGTCCCATAGAAGCGTGATGCGAATATTGAAAAAGAAATGTTGATGCTTTATCCAACCTCCCCTCACGCCCACGAGTACAGCTCGCGCACGCCATGTGAAGTAACAAGAAGCTCATACTCCCTCCGATCCAAATTAATTTACTCGGATTTGTCTATATTCAGATATATCTATCACTACAACATGTCTAGATACATTCGAATCTAGACAAACCGAAGTCAATTAATTTGGACCAGAGGGAGTATTAAGTTTTGAACCCCTCTTAGACCATCTGCACTCGTTGGCCGTTTTCAGATCTAAATCCAGGCGTAATTTGGGCCGGACGGAACTAGATTTTGGCCTGGGAATGCCGACTTTCTCACTCGCATTCCTAGGCCGAGTTCCCGCGTTTGGTCAAATTTCAACAAATTTCGACAAACTTTGGGCGAATATAGGTGGTTTTCATTAATTAAAGGCGAATACAAATATATTACATAAAATTCGAACGGACATCTGAATTTAAACTACCGGTAGACTAAATAATAACTTGAAAAAACTTAAAAAAAGGTCGCCGCCGCCGATGTCGATGCCGGACGCCGTTTCTACATGCCGAAGTTGCTGTAGAAGGAGGTGTAGCCGGGGTAGGCCTTGCCGTCGTCGTCGTCGCTCGGCGACTGCGGCGGCCGGGAGCTACCCTGGCCGTTGTTGCCGCACCTCCAGGGCTGGTAGGAGGGGATGGCGTCGTCGTCACCGTCGAGATCGACGAGTGGCGAGCCATCATAGGCGAGCTCGCGGCCAACCCAGACCTAGAGTTTGGCCTGCTCCTACTATCGCTGGACGCGGCGGCGCTCCGTCTCCTCCCAGTCCGTCCTGGACCAGGCGAGGATATCCGGCGACGAAGGCTTCGGCAGGGGGACGGTGTTGCGGAGGGATTGCTCCATCGCCATCTTCATGGCGAAGGCATCCTCGTCGACAGGCACCGCCCAGTCTGCCGGCTCCATCTTCGGCTAGCGGAGGTGGAGTCGGCCAGTGGGCGGCGCAGGTGCGCGCAGCTCGTTGCCGCGCGGCCTAGTCCTCGGCGGCGAGCGGACATGTGTGTTCGGCTCGCGCTTGACAGGCCATAGAGGCGGCGAGACGACCGACGCGTACCCGGAGGAGCGGGAGGCCGAGCCTGCGGAGGAGGAGGAGCTACCCATTCTCCTCGGCAGCCAGTTGGCTGGAGGACGACGCCTGGCCCTTGCCGCCGGCGTCGGAATGCGGGGGTAGCCGAGGCGGGGAGTGTTGCCGGAGAGGATGTGCTCGAGCACCGAGGCGAGCGTGCGCCCTGGAGCGCTCCACTAGCGGCGCCTCCCAGCCGCGTTGCTGCGTTTCGGTGGTGAATCCGGCGGCCCCTCGTGGCGGATGAGCGCCTGCAGCCGCCGATCAGCGAAGTACTGCACCCAGAAGAGCATGTTCCCCGGATCCTCGGCGAGATTGGGGTCCTCCATGGCCATGATCGCGGCCTCGATTTCCAGCCGGCGGGGAGCCGGGTATCCGACGGCGCCATGTAGCCCGCGTCATGGAGGAGACGGGCCTCCCACGCCTGGAGCGCGCGGGGGCCGAAGCTATTCGCCACCGCGGGATCGCCGAGGAATCTCTCGCCCATGGTACGGGGGGTGGGGAGAGGGGAAGGCTTTGCCGGAGTCTGGTGTTCGCCGGAGTTGGTGGTCTGCGTGGGTGTGGATGTAGCCGGCTGGGCGCGCAGTCTATATAGGCGGCGAGGGGCGGGAGGGGTGTAGCGGTGAGGGCGGGAAGTTAATTCCCGCCGGTCCTTCGCGGGAGCCGAGGCGACGGCGGCGGAAAGTTAATTCCCGACGGTCCTCGCGGTGTTCCGATGCAGGAGGACGACGACAGACCGGCTTCTGCCGCTGACTGGGCGGGTCCACTTGGCGAATGGCTCTTTTCCTGCCGAAATCGTTTCGTCTGGCGTTCCTAGCGCCACGGGAACGGCCTGGGAAGCCCGAACGTATTGTGGGCCAAATCCGGACTGGGCCGAATTTCGGCGTCCGGACCAAAAAATGCCCTGGAAACGGCTTGCTGGGAAGCCAAGTGGAGATGCTCTTAGTAGAATAGAAGTGACCGATTGTGTGGGAGTAGAGATTTGATGCACATGAGGACCAGTGATGATTTCTACATCCCTCCTTTATCACTGCTTGCACACTGTTGTTTTATTTAATTAGCAAAAGAAATTAAGTTTGAACCCCTCTTAGTAGAATAGAAATGACTGGTTGTGTGGTCTCTATTTTAATTTTTGATGTTCTGTTGTTTTATTTCAGACTGTAAAAAGTTCGCCATTTTAACTAGGTTGCTTACGAGCAGAAGAATTCTACATGATTTAGAGTATCTCCACTCTGGGCCAAATTGATATCCAACCCACCCCAAATTAGTTTTGGTGCCGGCGTGGCCCGATTTGTTATCCGGCGCCCCAGGCCGAACCCAACCCACGAGAGGCTAGCGGGGGCGCCGGATGCCGTGTTTTTGGCGGGAAGGCGCGGAGAAGCTGGCGCACGAAACTGCTGGTCGTCGCGGGCCAGTCCTGTCAGCGTCAGCGGCCGACGCGCTCAGTCCGCGATTGGTCCGTCTTCCTCCTTGCCTTTCGCCTTCCCCGCGGCTCCTCCATAGCCGAGTTCCACCCTCTCATCCTATCCCGCCTTCCCCGATCAACGAAACCACTGAACATGAAGAGGTACCCCGGTGACGGAGCCACCGCAAACGGGTTCGGGCGCCGCTCCCTGCGTGTGCACGAGGCGCGCGTGTTGTGGGAGGCGGGGTACCCAGCACCGCCAGATGTGAGGTGCCCGCACGGCTGGGTCCTCAGTGCCGGTAGGCGGCCCGTCCCGCCGGTCCCCCGAGGCCACGCGCGGTAGGCGGAGATCTACCGCCACTACTGGGAGGTCCTCTCGCCGGAGGAGAGGAACGACCCGGCCTGGGACCCCGACAACGCGGAGTCGTGGGCCGCGTTCTTTGAGGCCCAGCACCAAGACCGCCTCGCCGCCTACGGAGGCAACGGGGCCCCACCAGAGGACAGCAACGCCGAAGGGCGCACACGGTGGTGGAGCGCCCCAGGCCGAACACTGGCCTAGGTCCTCGAATACATTGCCGCTAGGAACTACCCGCCGCAGACGATGCCTCCTAGGATAGCCCTGCCACGACGCCCGGACCAGCGGTGGGCGCCACGCCATGCCGCTCGGTCTTCCTCGACATCTTCTTTGTCAAGGTCATCGTCGCCATCGATTCGCTACTCCTGTACTCCGCGCTATCGCCGTGCTTCTCAGCTGCCCTAGCGCCGGTGAAGGACGAGTACGGGGGGACTCCTTCACGGGGCTATTGCGGCGCCGCAGTTAGGGGCCAGCGCGAGCGATCACCTCCCTATGGTCCCTTGTGCCTCGTCGCGCCCTAGCGTCCCGTGAAGAAGGAGTGGACATCGCCGCCGGAGTACAAGGCGACCGCCCTCCGGCTCAAGATCGATGAGGACCTGGAAGAGTTTCCGGGCCAGCGCATCACCAAGCGCGCCTCCTACGAGGCCGTGCCGCCAGCGACGGATGACTTCGCGGATGCATGGTCCGCGGAGGAGTACCGTCACGAGCAGGCAGAGCGGGCGCACCACCTCGGCATGTTCGTCGACCTCGAGGGCGACGACGACAGGGCGGGCTGTTCGAGCTAGGCGGCGATGCGGGCCAGAGCTGCAGCAGCATGCCGCCGTCGAAGCAGGATCCTAGCAACGACGAGGAGGGCGACTAGGCGATGGCGATGTACCGCCGGCTTGGACTACGTGGCCGTGGCCAGGGCCGCCACTAGGGTTTAGGTTTTTTCAAAAAAATTGTATAAACATGTTTGAACTGCAGTTTGAATCGACGTGTTTTCGTATCCCTCCCTCCTACGGCTCAAAATCAGGCCGCGTCAGACGCCGTATGTGGGGGGCGATTACAGGCAACTTGGGTACCGCTAACTGTGTATTTGGCACGCCAACTGTGGTCATCGCAGCTGATTGCAGACAACTTGGGTACCCGCGTTGCCTGGGTGCCTCAACTTTCAGGCCGCAAAATGATATTCTCCTCGCAGCATACTACATAATGGGGGAGTTGAATAGCAAGTATTATGACCACAAGTTTCATGAAGTCACTTCATGCAATATGGAGATAAAAACATGTTCGTGACACACCTGCAAAAAAATCTAATTGCCAACTCATAGTATGGCATGACATCGGGATGGGATTACGGGGGAATTCGGGTGGAGGAAGGGAGTTCGCCCAACGCGGGTTGGGGGTTAGTTCCCAGTGGGGATCAAAGTTCTGAGTTCTCATCTTGCAGGTCCTGTTGTTGAGTAAGGAAAGAAGGAGCGTGTTGGGATGATCATATGGAAGGGGTGCTCCCCACTAGCCACTACAGAAGAGGGATGTAGAATGACAAGTATCGATAACTGCCCGCAGCACCCCAGAGCTGGTGAGCTCGTTTTTTTCAAAATATCCAACAAGTATCGTGAAGTCAGGACATACGGAAATAAAACATTGCTAGTGACACGCTCAAAAAGCTCTTATTTCATTCAGATATATCTCTCGTGGGTGGGTACAGTGTCTCTTCATAAAGGAATTTCATAACGAAATTCCCGTGCTATACAGTGGCTCTTCTATAGGAATTTCATTAGGAGATTCCTTCCTGCATTCTAACAGCAGCTCGAGCAGTCACTGCTGCCGGTGCTTCATGAAGGGCCTTCTGAGGCAAAACCAGGTACGCGGTGACCAGTTGCTTCCATCATCCATGAGCTCTACGGGGTACGGGATTTCCTCCAATTCCACATTGAACACAAACGCCCAATGGTGTAGCGTCTGGCCCCGAGTAGTATAATTCCGCTCGTGGGCGACGCGGTAGATGTGGTTTCTCTTGATGGAAGGGAACTCTTTCGCGGAGAGCGCAAATGTGTCGCCGCTTCCCAGGAACAGCGAGTGCTCGCCTAGGTCCGTGACCCGGTCACGGAGGGGGAGCAGCCCGCCACCGTCTTGCGCCCACTCCGGCCTGTAAACTTCAGCGAAAGACGGGTGGCCGCGTCCCAGGCGCAGCACGACGAGCAGGATCTCTCCGTTGCAGGTCACGACGTAGGCTACGCGGAAGGAGAGTGGAAACGGTGGCACCCGCACAGCTGATTCAGGCGAAAGCACATAGGAAAGATCCCGAGGCAAGTAGAAGGAGCCATTGAGCCGACGTCGTAGACGTGGAGGTAGTGGCTCGTGGCTTCCAGGCAGTACATCTTGCCTCCGTGGAACGTGAATTCACTATAATAGCAATTAAAAAAATAACATTTTGGATAAGGTTCCACGTGAAGAACTAATTGAAGATTTTGTCTTAATGGACGATGGTAGGATAGCACGTTTCTGCTGAAGAATGTATTAGTTGTCCCAATTTTGTCTAGCGTATTTAAATGTATTTTTTGTATATATAAATATGAGTTTAGATAAACTTGAGACAACTTTTTTTCCAGGTAATTGGGACGACTAATTTGAAACGGAGGAAGTATTACTTCTGAATTCTTTGATTGCCTTTTGTAATATGTATTTTTTTTCAAAAATTGTACTACCATCAACATATATATAAATTATAAAACCGTATTTTTGTATTTTCCAGCAGTTATATTGAGAGCCTAAAAATTTGTTTCGCACGGGGTCTCCATTTTCTCAGGTATGACCCTAGGTGCTGGAGAGAGGATCCTACGGCACGAAGTGCGTGGGATGGGAGACTCGGCGTGGTCTGTGAGGGCGAGCCAACCGCGAGACGCGCCGCGGCAGTACGGGAGGCCGGCAGGAGCGGCGCCGATTTCAACCCGCTCGACACGACGGAGGAGCCATAGAGAGTAATCCTCGTCCAATCGGCTCCAATTAGTGCGGTGGGCGACGATCCACGGACGAAACGCGGCTGGGAGACAAGTGGAGGCTCGCCAGTGTGGGCATACCTGGTGTGCGCTTAGATGGTCGGTGTCGGTGTACAGGCCATCCGAGACATGTTCGAGGATATCGGAGGGGAGGGAGGACCAGTAGCCGCCGGCCATGGCCACCAGTTTCTTACTCGATTTATTTCAAGGAGTCTCGGGTGGGTCGGTCTACGGGTCCACCTGCTACTTCATACATGACACTAGTCATAATACGGAGTATCATCTTCACAATGCGTAGTATCATAGTCTTAGATATTTATTGTTTTATAAAATCTCAATGTAAAATTATGTACAAGATTTATTTGGAATTATTTTTTCTAGTTCTACGTGCTATGACACTGTATGTTTCTATGATAGTACCAACACAATTTCTTTCATCATTAATTAGCATATCATATCAGAATTTTGCCATGACATGTATGATACTACTTATGATACCCTATTAAGACTGGTCCCAGTCTTGAAACATGGTTGGTTTAGTCTTGAAACATGGTTGGTTTTTTCTGAGGGGTTCTAATCAGATTAGGACCCAAGCCCTTAGTAGACCAGGTTTATGGGCCGGCCTACGAAGACAGCCATGGATTCCCACCAAGGCTACTGAAAATTTGAAAGTGAAAGGTGTAGCACTAGTATTGATAATTCTTTTTTTTGGAACTGATAATTCTAAAACATGATTAACAAGTTCATCAAAAGTAACTACTCATAATGACTGGCAATCAAAGTTGGAGAGAATTAAACAGAGCTGACAGATCTTCCGAATTCACAATTCCCGCCACTATATGCATATCGAGAATTGATATCATGGGTTTGGAAAGCATAACCGCGATCTATTGTATCCGTAGTCTAAATCAAATATAGAACACCGTGCATCAAAAACCATCTCCAACGGCTAGTCTATGATATAAATTTAAACATCGTCTAAATTAGCTCCACATCGTCCACGTTTGGATGACCGAGTGACGACGTTCAAAGAAAAAGTTGCTTGCTCGTGAGCTCGCTCCCGCGTCAATCCGGAGCAGTTGGAGATGACCGCGCCCTTGTGCCTCGATTTCATCGTCGCTGGCGATTCAAAAAGAGAGAAACGGAAAAATCAATGCAAGATTTAGATCATGTCGATTCCTATCGCGTCGCCAACCACCCTTTCGCTGGTGGACAACTCAAATAAGAACAACTTGCAGATGGACAACTCACATATTTTGCCACTGATGCAACCCAAGAAGTCCAAGAACACTTCTTTTTTGAGTAAAATAACCATTATAATCATCATGTTGAAGTATATTTCAGCTATGCAATTAAACAAATTACGAGACATCCTAAACCTGTGCGTACAAATGTAAATGAGGTAGGGAAGTGAAAATAGGCAAATACAAAGTAATGCAATTGTTATGAACCTTCGCCGAAATAAGTTTTTGCGATAGCGAGGATTTTCGTTGAAGTAGTCATTTCAGGGTAGAACAAATCATGTATCTCTTGCTCGATCGATTGTCTGATGTCCATTCTTGGAACCGCCATGGCGTAGACGTGCTCTACCTCCTCGCGCTATCCGAAGGCTACAAGAATGAGTCTGTTGTCGATGGATGAAGTGTCGTGGTATTGTCGCAAGTACGCCATGGAGAGGTCCTCACAGAGCTTCAAGAGAAAGGTGGGGTAAGGTGGCGAGTTGGTGGGTATGAGGTGACACAGTTTACCCAGGTTCAGATCCCATGATGGTGGCGGAATCCTACTCCCGCTTCCAGTCACTATAATGGCAATACATGGAGTTACAAACATCGCATGGTTCACTATGTGCGAGTTGTATCGTGCCCTAAAGGCTCCCAGAGGTCCGGTTTATAAAGACACGAAACCTAGGGTTACAATGTAAAGTCCATACCAGACAGGTTACAAAGTTCTACACTAGTATTAACTAGTCTTCGTGTCTTGTACTCCAAGGCTTCGGATTCGTCTATGTCGGTGTCGTAGCCTGCCTGGTATTCTGGCATAGGCCTCCCTTTTGGATCCTTCTAACTGGGCCGCCCAGTAGGCCCCATTGCACGTGCTACCAGTGTGGGCCACCCGGCTTATCCGGATTAGAACTATGCAATGGTGATACCCATTATGCATATCCCCAACGGTAGCCCCCAGAGAACTTTAAGATTTTGCCCCGTCTTGTTCTTTGCTCCATCTAGACAATGTCGGCAACCTTGGTAAGCAACATCTTGAAGTCCTCCCAAAGAACATCGCAAATCTTTAGTCGCTCCGGCTTTAACATATAGCCGAAGAAATGTTGAGTCTTCGATCGCTTTTCTATAGTTGAAAACTATCAGACTATTCCAAAGAATCTCCAGACGTGACATGTACACTGCGTCTATCAAGAGGATGACGTAGGGTGCAGCCTATGCTATCTCGAAACTTACAAACAGCTAGTGTAGATCAACATTGCGATTATCCCATGCGAGGAATCCAAAGCGTTGGCGACGGTTGTGGGGACATGACGAAATTACCGCACATGTTCCACGATACGCACTAGCCACTTACTCCATTAGATACCCACTTGCACGAATCTTGATGCTGGGTCCTTATAATTACCGCAGCAGTAACTGTGTGCTTCACCTACCCTCACTCCAATCTTCATCTTCTTCCTCGTGACGGGCTCCTTTTCAATCTCCCGAGCGGCAAACCCTAAACCCCAATCTCTCTCCTCATCCTCATGTCCTCCAATGGACAACGCAAGCATTCCCTCGAAGGCAGTGGCATTAGATGCTCAGGCCGAGCCAACTCGCGAGGTTGTGGTTCTGCCGGAAGGATTGGTGGTGACGAACATGGTGGAAGGTACTACCCGCGACGACTAGAAAACGGCGGCGCGTGACCCCACTGAAGAGGAGGAGGAAGACGTTGATGTGGATTCCCACAGAGGTGTGTGGAGGGTCGCCAAGATCACCGCCACCGAGCTCAAGGACCTCATAGCCGAGGGTTACCTCGAACCGGTGGAGGGACTCAACTAGCGGATGGCGTAGGCCGCCGAGATCACTCCCTCTCCCCAAGTCAGAGAAAAGGTGTACCTCAAAGCACAACTAGTGTGCGGTATATCCCTTCTTGTCTTCGACTTCCTTTTGAAAGTTCTGGAGTACTTCCATGTCCACCCTCACAATCTTTCTCCGAATAGCATCATTGTACCTAGCAACTTCGTAGCTTTGTTAGAGGGATACCTAGGAGTTAAGCCTAGGCTACACATCTTCGTGTACTTATTCACCGTTAAGATGGAATCGAGCATTAGATAGGATGAACTTGCTAATTGCGGGACAATCAATTTTGAGATTCGTCCAAACCGGAGTTTTCTGACATCATCGGGCATGAATCCATCAAGTATTGGTAAGAGACATACTTCTACGGTCCGGATATCCCTTTGCAAGGTTGCCAATCTACATATCCCGACTTCATTGATGGCGCTACTGCAGAGTCCACCCACTGGAGGACCAAAGCCATTCTTCCCTCCGACAACGAGGCCTCCCGCATAGTAAGGCGGATAGAGTGGCTCGTTGACACAGGTCTGACCGTCTTGGAACTAGCCATGTGTTGGTACGTAAGACGAATTCAGACTTTGTAGCATCTCTCCGACTTGATGCATAAGTACACTAGAGAGTGGAGGGATCCTCTCTGGATTTCGGAAGATTACTTCTCTAGTGACTCCATCAAGATCCGGATGAAGGACATGAACGTGTGGCTTCCAGATCACCTAAGATATTCGTAAACAGCAATTGTCCATAGGTAACTTATTTCTTATATTATTCATGCTCCAAAGTTCTCCGGCTTAGTTCCATCAATCATTCTCCTGACTAAACCTTTTATCAGCTCATGGGTCTGGCCGAAGAGGACATGGCTCCTAAGGTCTATGACCCAAAGCTCAAGGACATGGCGCCATTGCCGAGGGGCATAGAGCTTAGGCTTTTATTCTTGTGTACACTAGATATTAGATTAACTTTCAGTTTTCCATCTAGTTTTATTTTTAGTTTGTTTATATCTTGCAATCATCTAAACTTGGGGAGGTTTACTTCTTTAACTTGCTTGGTTGTGCGTTTTTCTTTAGTTTAATTTTAGTTTTATACTTACTTTCCTTATATCAAAAACACATAAAAAATTAGTGTTACTTTCACTGTGGATGATATGGATGAACTTTGAGATGAGGAATATAGATTATTAAAAGAATTTGATTATATCTTTTCTCAAGAAAGATCACATATGAAAGAATTTATTGACTGTTTAATTAAGATTGCTAAATAACTATGTGAGTATATAATGTGTCCTGTTACACAAAACAAAATGATAAACATCTACACTATCAATGCAAATTTAGCAATAAATTTATGACTGCCTTGTATAATGAGAAGGATTATGGTGATTTTGACATGAGACTAATTGATCCATTTGTTGCCTTCAAGGGAGATCATGAGGTGGATTTTATTAATAGAAAGTATGAATCTTCTGTTGTAGCTCGTAACCTTAAAGAAATAAGTTCTATTCTCCTTACACATTACAAAGAATTTTTTTGTGATAATGCCTATGTCATTGACCATGTTAAAGATATTCTTGTTGCCATGGAAAGAACTAATATTTTTGTTCGCGCTTCAGAGATGGAGCGGCAGGCGGAGAAGGAGATGGAGGCCACCGACGCTCGCCGAGCTGTGAAGCTCGTCGAGACGGGGGTGGCTCGGGAACGGGAGGAGCAGCACCTCGCGAGGGAGCGCGCCACCGCGCCGGTCGTGAAGCTGGAGATGGCGGACCTGATCGACCTCACTGAGTAAGGTTGACGCCACCGACAACGCCGCCAGCAACCTGCAGCTCTGTCCGTCGCCCGAGCTCGATTTTGGTCTAGGTTGCGGCAACGTCCCCCCTCATATAGCTTAATTTTAGTTGTGCAACTTTTGTATCGCTACTACTATGTGTAATTAATTGAATCACGAACAATCCCTACGTTGTTCTTCGACGAATTTTGCCGCGAATATTCGAATGTGCAGTTCGTACTTGTAGTTTTCATTCTGCGCCATGTCGTCTGTGACCTATATTAGTGTTTTCGGCCGACTGTATTCGAGTTTTTCAGTTCGCGACTTTACATGACTCGTTAGAGATGCTCCGAGTTCAAATCCCACTTCCTACGTTAAAATTTTCTCATCCACAGCTAGCAGTGACGTAGACCGGTTTGACCGCTGGTTTATTCCCGATTATTTAACGGTTCTTGACTAAACCGTCCGGTTCAGACGGTTTATCCAGGTCCAGCAGCGTCACCGGTCTAGTGCACTTAAAAACCGCTGAAGCCGTTGGTTCCGGATCAAACGGAGGTCCGGTCCGGCTTTTATAACTATTGTTCAAACCAAGTTGCTGATTGAAGCGGAAAAACTTTGTGAGCATGTAGCCCAAATCGTACGAAAACTGCAAAGAACTTTTCGGTGGGGGCAAATTTTACTATGGAAAATCACGTGAAAATACTTTGTACTTCATAAGCACTTTGCCAGATTTTTTGTAAATTCGTGAAGGACTTTATAAATCAGGGCAGGAACTTGATAAACACTGTACTTCATGCTCAACCATGGTCGTAAACTGGCAGGACTTCCTGGTAGTAAGAATTTGGAAAAGTTGTTGGTCTTTTTCTCAAAACATCTTCACTAATCTTGAAGCATTCGGACATTTCTGATATGGGCTAGGCGCCAGAAAATCCAGGTTAATGTAGAGAGGCTTCTAAGCTTCATCTGAAAATTGGCCCAGGAAAGTTCTCAAATAATGCTCCGACGAGCCACCGTCCGTGATAGCTTCCTGCACCTTCTCCTTCCATTTAGCCGAGCTCCTCCTTATGGCGGCACCCTCCTCAGAGTCCCCCATGACAATCTCCAAGCATCTCGTGAGCTCATCGGCGTCCAGACACCTAACAGCATCCATTGTGGCGCGTGCGCCAATGCCCCACTGGACGATGAGCCGCGCGTTGGTGTCCTGGTCGGACCACTGTGGCACCGCGACCACCGGCGTGCCACACGACACGCTTTCCAACGTCGAGTTCCACCCGCAGTGCGTTACAAAGCACCCGACCGCCTGGTGCGACAGTACCCGCACCTGGTCGCACCACTCCACCAACATGCTTCGCTCATCGTCACCGTCCCCGTCCTCATCGTTGTCTCTGTTGTCCTTGCGCACCACCCACAAGTACGACCAGCCGCTAGCGGCGAGGCCACGCTTCATCTCCTCCTTCTGCCGCTTGCTGGCCGCCGACATGCTCCCGAACGACACGTACACCACTGACCTCTCCGGCTTCATGTCCAGCCACTCCATGTAACCCTTTTCGTCGTGTTCGAAGAGATCACCTACAACGCCGTTTGTGCGACTCCTAGTGCCATCGGCGAAGAGGGATAAGATGGCTGGCCCGACGGGTAACACGTCCAGTTCAGGCATGGACGCGAGCGAGCCGAGCTCCAGCGCCTCGACGGTGTTCACGAGCACCATAGGTTTCTTTCCTCCAGTGCTTTCGTCGACGTCCAGGTCCAGCTGCTCGAACGTCCTGCGTATGTCACTGAACGCCGCGATAATCCTTTCGTCCGTGACGGTGGTGAAGAAGCTCGGGAGATCGCGGATCGCCATCGACGGGAGACCCGGCATGGCCACCATGAACCCCGGGTCGGCGGCATGTTCCGTGATGATCCTCTCGTACCCGTGGAAGTAGTGGTAGTACACGGCCAGCATGGTGGCCGGCTGGATCCAGTAGAGCGCGCGCGGCACGCCGCGCTCCCGGGAGACCTCGGCGGCCCACCACATAAGCATGGCGTACAGGACGCACGTCACGGGCTGGCCGCGCGCTGCGAGACGGTCCAGCACCGCCGAGAAGGTCTTGCGGCCGACGCGGCCGAATGCCTCCACGTACCTCCGCGCGGCGTCTCCGTCGCCAGCGAAGAGCCGGAAGCCATGGTCGTAGCCGTCGGAGTAGGGGATGTAGGAGATGGAGCCGTCGTGAACCTCCTCGTCGGGGGATGCGAGCCAGGGGAACATGAGCCGGTGCGCGGACACGGCGGCGGATAGCGTGACACGAGCGCCCGGCGAGGTACGCGCCAAGCGCTCCGCGAGGGCGCGGGCCGGGTTGATGTGGCCCTGACCCGGGAACGCGACGACGAGGAAGTGCTGCGACGACATGGAAGGACGAGGGCTGGATGCTTGTCTGGAGTTCTTCTCGTCTTCAACCTATGTAAGTAGCTACCTGCCGCTGGTGGAAGCATCACCGAAGTTTATTCTAGAGTCAGGCAAGGCAGGCTTGGTTTGGCGCGAGGTGGCATTGATGTCATGGCTGGCGGTAGCAACGTCTGACTCGTTGCGGTCTTCACCTGCTCCGGAGATGTCGCTCGCGACAGGCGAACAGCAAGGCACAACGTGCACACGCGAGGCGCAGCGTGATCACTTCAATTTTTTGATACGGAAGGAAGATCAGTAGGATTGTGCTTCTAAAACGTCCGTTTCCCAGCTTGAACGACCACTCCTGTTTTTCTTGTGACGAGAGCGTCTTTTTTTAAAATGGATTGTGATAAGACCGTTGAAAGATGCGTGACGGGTACATATGTTTAGTTTCATTTGACAACAATATCTCAGTCGTGTTCCAGACTTCCAGTTCCTTACATACTCCTCACTCTGACTTTTTGTTAAACCGATGATTGTGTTCGTTCCTATCGAAAACAGAAACATGGTCCTGTTAAAAAAAATATGGTCTGTCGTAGCGGTATAGAAGAGTGCACACCATTGGACTCCTAATGGCGAGTTTAGAGTACGGGAGCCGGGACAGAATTGTAAAGTGAGTTATCCAGGTTTACTCTCGACGGCAGCAAGATCCTACTTCTGCTATAAATCAATACCACAAGTAAGTTGACACCAAAGGACTATCTCAGACATCTATTTCTTGGAGATTCGTGCTACTCATTTTACAAAACAACCCTCCCACCTCATTTATTAAGTCCATTGCACTTTTGTCTATCAGCTCCTAGCGTTTTCACGATTTATACATTACAAGTTCTAGAGTGGTTGGTATTTTTAATAACCATCTATCCACCTCGTTCTAACCGTGAAAAAAATGGCGGCAGGCGGCACCAGACAGTACAAATAGTATGGGGCCGGCACAAAAAAAGGTGAGATCGGTACTATAAAACCGATGTTAATTAGGCTAATTAGAGGTTGATCTTTTGAGTGAATATCCTAAAAACTTTATTTTTCCCTCACAAAATAAACAGTAAATTAGATCATGGGTTTGGTCGGTCGATCTATCGTTCTTTTCCACCGAGCCCGACGCACTCCTCTCGACAGAAATCTCGTCGCCATTCATCCACCACGGCCGACGGGTACCGCCCCCCTGTGAGCGCATCCCTCTAACCACCAGAGTTGCCGCCTCCAGCGCGCCTTCCCACTGCACGCATGCGGGACCCTCCTATCCACCACCGCCGACTGGTACCGGCCCCCCGTGAGCGCATCCCTCCAACCACCGGAGCCGCCGCCGCGCCTCCACACTGCACGCCTACGGGGCCCTCCTTTCATTCCACCGCCACCGAGAGAACTACAGCTCTCGTCTGTCTGCATGTTGTGTGGTCTATACTATGTGGTGTGATAGTTTAGAAACTCTTTGATAATAATTCCTAGGTAATTTTAATTACGAGAGATGATTTTACTAAGTTGGTAATGATTTGTAGGAATGATTGTTGATTCAATTGATATTGCCAACTTGATAGTATTGTTTGGAAAATTTATTGAATCAAATTAGGAAAATGAATTATATGACTTGATAGGCATTTACAACTGGGAATTGTTGTCAAGAGATCTATTACTCTGGTGCCTCTCAGTGATAATATGCACAACGGTATTTTTAAAACAACATGATCTACTGTTTTTTACCCTGCTGCTAAGATTGTCATATTGCCTATGATTAAAAAGGATGAGGCTATACTTTTCCTAAATAAGAATAGATATTGTGCTTTCCTTCTCCTAGCTCTAGGATGAAATTTGTGTATCACTTATACACTGATTTGAGTTCTCTCTCTCCCTCCAATCCATTTCCTAAAATGGAATAATAAGATCAGATACTACTAAGGATCTAGATTGTCAACATACTGTTTGTAGAGTAGACTAATGTATAGTGTGATGTTGTGCTTGCTCTTGATCAGCCAGCCTCCTTAGATTCTTCTCCAATATCCTAGCATGCCTTCTGCATGTAAGCCCGCTCCTCCTCTTGAGCTAGCTTCTCATGTTTCTTGATGCTCTTAAGTAATCATGGTGATTCTTGGTTTTTCTAGTGGTTTGTATGGATGATCTGGTGACAAACTGGTTTTATTATGATGGTGTTCTTGGCTGTGTACTGAAAGTTAACAATATTAGCTGGTATCCAATATTGACATGCTGTTGGTTTTCAATATCAGATGGTATCCAAGCAGCTCTTGATCCACAAACTGACTGACAGACGTACCACAGCTAGGCTCTGCTTATCCAAATCAAACTCAATGATGCCTGCACCATAAATAAGTAACCAGTAAAGGCAATTCCCAACCAGCACAGAGGGCTTGACCGTAGAAACTCTTGCACCCTCAGGTGTCCCAAAACAGGCCTCGGGTGGGCGTGGTGTTGAGATGAAATTACTCCACATGCCGATCCGCGACGAGTAAACACAGGCGAGTGCCCATGCCTTATCTTTTAGGTTTCAGCTGGTGGCCTTGATCTTCTTGTCGGTGTACTCTAGCCTTGATCTTCTTGGCCTCGGTGTTGTGAAGACTAGGAGCCTTCACCTGTAACTCAAATATAAAAGTACGGTAAGAAAAAGGTTAGGCATATCGATGAATACCATAAGAACAAGAGCAATCACCAAAATAAGCATACATATCCATAATTTTAGCTACCAATATACAGTGTACAGAACAACAAATTTCGACACAAGCAACACTTGGGGCACATGTTAACAAGAGTATAATCTATAGATAACAAGTAAACAACAGAATGCATAGAATGACATTCCTGGTTAGCTCTAGTATTTTTTATATATCATGATCTTTATACACCAAAGTTAGCCCCTGTCTAGTTGGTGCCTATGGTTATCCTGGTAGTCGAGTTGCTGATAATTAGAACATATGGACCCAAGTAAATCAATATTACGTATGGTGTCAGCTCCAGGACAAAATTAGGACTACTACTAGCGATTTTGGTCATTCCCTTTGAAGACAGTTCCTAATACTACTTTTCCAATCTTATGTTTGGTGTCGGCTGTAGGACAAGATTAGGGCCGCGAGATTAAGCCAGCGTGGGACTGGAGTTCCTTACTAGTGAGCATGTCAATGTAGAAGTCGCCGATCTTGCTGCTGGAGAGGTAAACAATGTCAAGGCGGAGGTGGTCTTGGGAAACCTGATATTCACTTCGTCCTCCATGATCTGCACGTCCACGAACATCTCCTTGTTCTTCCGCTAAATCTATGTGCTCCTGATAGCTTGCAGAACCACCACCTCACTGAGGTCGTCATTGTGGTTTCCCTCATGTCCAGACCATCTTCCCCTTCATTGTCGTGGATGTTCAATTATACATTTATTAGTTATGGTCCTTCCTGAACCCCTCCCTACAACAGCAACATCAATATAACTACCTTACTAGCAGCAAAAATGTTGTAACCTGCTTTCAGTTGTAAGATTTTGATGATATACTCAGTGAATAACAGGAATGCAAATCTACTCAGGTTTCAACCCTCCATATGAATTATGACGCTACACATGGATATGAATAATCATAATTTAGCGTGTGCATGTACCACAAAACACATGGATAAGTATTCTGCTAGAGGGTACAACTTGATAAATCATGTTAAGTGTTAGTCTGATACATAGATGAGAGAACATAATCCTGAATATATCTACCGAACAAACAACTATGATTAAACATATGGATTAAGTGTTTAATTGCAGATACATCTTGAAAAATCAGTTTTCCTGATGCTTTCGTAACTGTTTCTTGGTGATATAGAACAATCAAGCGAAAATAGAGCAAAAATTAATATATTATAGCCATGAAACATAATTGTTGCACACTATGAGTTTTTAAACAACTTAATGGAACCATCATTTCCAAATCAGAATAGTGGTACATGGTCAACTGGATAGTGGAATATACCAGTCCTCTCCACACTCCAGGGTTCATACCTCTTCACACTCCAGGGTTCATACCTCTTCACACTCCAGGGTTCATACCGCAAAGATCTAAACCCCTGTCATCCATTCATGATCTCGGAAATCCAGGAGGTCACTATCTTCGGGTTCCTACGACAAGGTTCCTATTTCAACATCTATGCTTGCTTCAAGCTAGTGTCATTTTCGGGGTTTAAAACATAGTTCAAATGTATACTGGTTGAAAACACAGTACTTCAGAAGCCATACATATTTGCATACGATTCTAATATTCAGGGAACCAAAAGAACATACGTCCAGGATGTTTGAAATCATGTAGCAAAGAAAAAGATGCCACATAAAACAAAAGTAAATGGTACCGTCATAGGTGGGCCGATTTCTTGTAGTGATCATCATAGATGGTTAACTAGATTAGGCCAAGAGTTACAATAAAATAAAAATAGTCCATGATCCTAAGCAAGGAGTGAACATGTATTGCTACAAAAATATTGACATATAGGTTTGATATCAATAGCCCATAGCAGTTCAACTACACTGATACCATCTCAACCTTCATCAGTTTGAACACTATTTAAATCACAAGTACATTAATAAACCCCAAAACAAAATCCTGGTTGTGAGACCAGGCACATGGCTTAATAGGATTGATAGAATACTCATACCAACAAGTTGCAACTTCTTTTCCGGAAGCTCAGTCGAAAAGAACTCTAAGGTTAAGCGTGCTTGGCCTAGAGCAATTCTAGGATGGGTGACCGACCGGGAAGTGGGTAACCGGGTGCGCACGAATGAGGACAAAGTGCACAGAAAAGACTAGTGTTGGTATGTGGGGCCAGTCTAGATATCCTATTAAGCTGCCAGAGTGACACTCCCCGGGCCTAGAGTGGACGGGGTGTTACAAAGTGGTATCAGAGCTGACCCTTGGGATTACACAGGTGTGTGCGGGTTAGTGGCAGGACATGTGGAGCATGGCGCGTGTGGCCCGGAGTGGACACGGCATGGCACATGTGCCGACACTAGACACACAAACACGTGCCAAGAGGGAGCGTTCCTGGGGTGTGCTTGATCGATGAGGTCATCGATCTTCTAAAGGGTGGGTGTATGTGAGACCAGGCACATGGCTTAATAGGATTGATAGAATACTCATACCAACAAGTTGCAACTTCTTTTCCGGAAGCTCATTCGAAAAGAACTTTAAGGTTAAGCGTGCTTGGCCTAGAGCAATTCTAGGATGGGTGACCGACCGGGAAGTGGGTAACCGGGTGCGCACGAGTGAGGACAAAGTGCGCAGAAAAGACTAGTGTTGGTCTGTGGGGCCAGTCTAGATATCCTATTAAGCTGCCAAGAGTGACACCCCCCGGGCCCAGGAGTGGACGGGGTGTTACACTGATCCTGAGCACGCACCCACAATACCAGCCCTAGGGACACAAAATTATATGCACTACGAAATAGACTATCATCTTATGGCTGCAAATGGAGGATATACTACCTTTGTTCATGGAGCTCAATTAATTTTACTATTTCGCTTGTAATTCTCAGCTAGTACAACAAAGAGAAAAACAGTATCCTGACTAAGTGATTTACAATTTAAAATGGTTGAACTTCCTAAGAACGTTAGAAGGAACATCTATCTAGAATCACAAAGGGGAACTCCATAGAGAAATCTAGAAGCAAATACAATAGAGGAGGGAGGAAGGGGAGGGAGCATAAGGCCTCCATGTTGACGATAGATAGCTTCCCTCGCTTCACTCCCCACTCCACGAACTCCCGTACTACATACCCATGCACGAAAAGAACAAAACAAATCATAAATTCAGGAGGACAAGGGAGAAACCCCAGATCGAGCACGCGATGATGGAAACAAGCACGCACCCCAAATTTCAATCACACACGCTAGAAGGAGTAAACAACACACCTCCATCTGTGCCGCACACACGGCCGTAGCACTGGCTCCCGGAAATCCCCGCCGCGGCTTACCTTCCCACCTCGAGCCCTGCGAGATCCGCCTCCATGAATGCATGCTTCAGTAGAACCTGCGGCCCTACGCGGTAGGGCAGGGGTTGCGTGGGTGTCGATCTCCTTCTCCCTCTGTGGTGCCGAATCTTCAGCAGCAAGGCTTCTGTTGATGGGACCGTGAAGGCTTCCGATCTCGGCAGTGTAAGGTCTGGTGGAGCAGGAGATGGGGGAGGTTGGAGAGATGGAGCAGAAGATAGTTGAGAGGAAGGAGGGGAGGAGGGTCACTGGAGGTCTGGGGTGGCCGGCAATTGCGCACTGGGGAAGGAGGATGGTATCCGAGTGGTGGCGGTGCGCGTGGGTGGGTGAGATGAGACGAGGTAGAGGTCTGAGCGATGGGTGGGAAGGGTTTGGTGCGGCCTGACCTAGACCGAATTTGCGGGCCAAATTTTGGTGTCCCGTGGCCCAAAATTGAAGGGCTCTGGGCACCAAGCAATTTCGCAACCGACGGAGTTTCCTCCAAAATTTTGGTGGTGTGGGTTTTAGAGCGTTAAATCGACCTGTTGTGGAAGGTTAAGACCCCCTTCCGTGGGTGATCCGTGGATAGCCTTCTTCCTGCATTCTGGTTGGTTGGACAAAAGTGTCCAAGGATTAAGGGTTTGATATAGCTCTATTTATGTTCTGAGCATATTAAAAAAACACAAAACTGATTATTGTGGTTACATAGCTAGGTCTTTATATGTATATTCGGTCGTGCATGCATGTCTTGTCACATATTTTAAGTGCTCGGAATTATTGTTTAAGTGAGAAAACTACCAAAAATCCATTCCAAATTTGGGCCATCTCATTTTTCAAAAATATCAAATTTGGTACATTGATTGCATCTCAAAAAACCTTCTCATATATACTAGACCACCTTCCATGGACATTGTCCCAACTAGGGTATCTCAAACATTTCTGTCCACCCCTCGTAAAAAAGGCAAATGTCTGTAGAATCGGCAGGAGGTGGTCCAATTGGAACTACAGGTACATGATTTGATGAAAAATCATTTTTAGATTCACAATATACTATTTTATCAGAGATCCAATGCAAGTTTAGTGAGGCTCATCCCCTAGCTAAGAATCTTCATGTCCGCCATTTTGACCATAGTTTGAAACGCGCATAAGAAATTCAAAAATGATCCGAACAATATAAAACCTTCTCATGGTGTCATATTATGTGACATAGTTGCAAGGAAAAAATATCAAACTTGGTATATTGATTGCATCTCAAAAAAAATCTTAAAAATGAGCTATCATGTTTGAGGTTTCATGGCCTTCAGGTCAAAGACCAATGTTATGGCTAGAATCGTGACATAGTTTGTGATAGTGTGTCCATATTATGCACACATGTGCATCTTGGGATGGAGAATAATGTTGAAGGAGGAAGTTTTCCTTTTTTCACACAAAAAACTATTTTACATTTTACGAGTGCAAAAAATGGTTGTTTTGTAAAGCAACCATCAAATCAAAGTTTTGAAATGGTATCACCCTATTTTAAAAAATACTAGACCACCTTACATGGACAATGTTCCAACTAGTGTATCTTAAACCTTTTCGTCCACCCCTCGTGAAAAAGACAAATGTCTGCCGAATCGGTAGGAAGTGGGTCAGATTTGAACTACATGTATATCATATAATGCTCATGATTTTTTGCAAAAAACATTTTTAGGTCTGCAATATGTTATTTTATAAGAGATCCATTTCAAGTTTTGCGAGTCTAAGCCCCGAGCTAAGGATCTTCATGTCTGCCGTTTTGATCATAGTTTGAAACGTGCATAAGAAATTCAAAAATGATCCGAACAATGTCAAACCTTCACGTGGTGTCGTATTATGTGATATAATTTTAAGGAAAAATATCAACCTTAGAATATTGCAAACATCTCAAAAATAACTTCTCAGAAATGATCTATCATATACGAAATTTTATGGCTTTTAGGCCAAACGACCAATGTTATGACTAGAATCATGGTATAGTTTGTGATAATATGCCCATATTATGCACACACTTTCATCTTGGGATGGCGAATAATATTGCATGATGAAGTTTTATTTTTTATCGCACCAAAGTCATTTTTCATTTTCTGAATACCAAGAACAGGGTGTTTTTGGAAGAAACCACCAAATGAAAGTTGCAAAGTGGTATCATCATATTTTTAAAATACTAGACCACATTAGATGGAAAATTTCCAACTAGGGTATCTCAAACATTTCCGTCCACCCCTCGTGAAAAAGAAAAAATTCCGCTGAATCGGTAAGAAGTGGGTTAGATTTGAACTACGGGTACATGATCTAATGCTCATGATTTTTTGCAAAAAATATTTTTAGGTTCATAATATGTTGTTTCATTATGGTTCCTTTCATAGTTTCGCGAGTCTCGGTTCCGATCTAAGAATCTTTGTGCCCGCTGTTTTGACCATAGTTTTAAACGGGCATAAGAAATTCAAAAATGATCTGAACAATGTAAAACCTTCGTGTGATGTTGTATTATTTGACATAGTTGCAAACAAATATATCAACCTTGGAATATTGCAAACATCTCAAAAATACCTTCTTAGAAATGACCTATCATGTACGAAGTTTCATGGCTTTTAGGCTAAATAACCAATGTTATGGCTAGAATCATATCATTGTTCTCATATTGTGCACAAATGTGCATATTAGGATGGCAAACAATGTTGCGGGAGAGAGTTTTCTTTTTTATCGCACCAAAAAACATTTTACATTTTCCGAGTACCAAAATCGGGTGTTTTGTTAAGCAACCACCAAACAAAAGTTGCAAAGTGGTATCACCCTATTGTTCAAAAATACTAGACCACCTTAAATAGACAATGTCCCAACTTGGGTATCTCAAACCTTTCCATCCATCCCTCGTAAAAAAGACAAATTCCAGCTGAATCGATAGGAAGTGGGTCAGATTTGAACTACGGACACATGATCTAATGCTCATGTTTTTTTGAAAAAATTATTTTTAGCTTCACAATATGTTGTTTCGTCAGATATCCACCAAAATATTTGCAAGACTCCGCCGCCTAGATTCAGCCCCAACATTTTGAATTCAAAACCCTAGTTTCAAAATCATCTTTTGAATTATGATATTGTCCCTACCATTGACTAATGTAGAATTAGTACTATTTTTAAGTAATCATACTATTTATAATTAACACCCTAATATGATCTATTGAAACATATAAAAATTTAGAGACAAAAATCAATGTTTTGGACTTATTATGAGAAAGGTATAAAATAATTAAGAAAAAAGAAAAAAACTAACCGTACCTAATCTACCGCGGCCAAGGTCAAGACCCGCCCAAGGTACCCTTCAGGCCTAGGACCAAATGTGGTGAATATGCGAAGGGCAGACATGGTCCTTCAGGCCTAGGCCCAAACATGGAGAATAGGTTTATAATGGTAGCATCATTGTATTCTAATAGCTACGTGGTGGAGGTGTGGTGGTTAGTTTGCTTGTGTTTGTGGGCGAGGTCGCTAATTCGAGTTCGATCGACGCACTGTCAGCATGCGGGGCTAGCATGGTAGGTCGGTTGTGGGTCCCACATATTGGTTTGTGGGGTCTGCATGTCACGTTGGAATGATCAGCAGTCAAGGTGGGGCCTGCATGTCAGGTTGGAGGGTCAACGATCAAGACATAGATACATAGATATTGACACATGGATATGCCACGTAGGCAAAAACTGACATGTAGACATGTCACATAGTCAAAAATTGACACATAGACATGCCATATAGACGAAAATGCTTGACACTTATGAAGGAGATATGCCTTAGAGGAAAATAATAAATAGGTTTTTATTGTCATATCTCAATTAGTTTATAATAGTTTTATATTATGCTATAACTATGCCAAGTAGAAACATTGGTACATGTGTGGTATGAAACAACCAAGTCTGTAATAGCCTCTATTCATACTAGTTCGTTGGCCATGAGGATGATCTAGGTTTCAAGATCATGTACATTTATGCCAATTGACAATGAGGTCATATCATTGGAGAATGATGTGATGGACATTCCTCAAAGGATTGCAACACGATCAAGTCATATAAGTTCATTGTTGCAACAGCTATACCTGGACTCCTTTTCCTTAGACCGTGAGCTCATATTACTCACTATTTCCTGAGGCTGCTTAGACTGCATCAACCGTCATCTGGTAATACGGTGGCCATAAAGGTGTACGTTGGGTATTTCGAAGGAATAGTAGATGATATGTGACTGCAAGACCGGGATTTGTTCATCCACATGACGGCTAAAGATACATACATACGGCCGGCTTGGTGAGATTACATCCATAAATATTGCAACATATGACTCGGTCACGGGGATGTAATATCACGGTAACAAGAAAATAGAACTTGTTGTGAACGAGATTGAACAAGGTATGTGATACCAATGATCGGGTCTCAGTCAAGTCGTATCGAGAAACAAAATGAATTGGATGCTACATTTAGCGGTTCAAACGACATTGTCATCAGGAATGCATAGGGGTCACATGGTTATCCCTGGTCCCTCTGTTGATCATTGATACAGATCATGTCTAGAGTATTCCCGAGCCGTGAGAGGATACACTTAAGGGTATGATGAGAGCGATCATTCGTAAGGCGGAATCACAGTAGAGAAAGAGAAAGCCGGAATCGTTCCGCGGAGAAATCCGAAGCTGTTCGGAGAAAGAATAAAGGACCGGAATCATTTCGGGAATTCCAAAGTTGTTCGGAGGATATAGAAAGGGGAACCGAAAGGTGTTTCAGGTTAAATCAAATTTTTTAATATGTATTTACATATGAATTAGTCTAATTAATATTAAATATAATATTAAAAATCTAATTTGAAGGGTTATTCTAATAATGGGCCAAACTTCCTAGTGAATAAAGGCCCATGAGGGAAAACCGAAGGAGGGAAGGGCCAAGGCCCAGCCGCCACAAGGCGGCCCACCCGGCTAGCCTAGGGCTGTGCGCAGGGTGGGGCCCACCCCTATCCGGCCGGCCCATGGTGCCCTAAGGGCCCATGCGCCTCCCCCTCTCCCTTGAATAGTCCCACATGGGAAACCCAAAGGGGAGGGCACACCCCCTCCCCCTATATAAAGGGGTGCCCATGGGTGGGATTCCAAACACACCAATATTTGGAGAAGTCGTTTGGTTGACTTCCTCCTTCTCTCTCTAGCCCTTGTGACCATGGCCCTAAGTTTGGGTTGTGCGAACGAGGCACACCTACAGTATGCCGTTGCGCTGCAGGGATTCCTAGCCGGATATCAACTTCCGCACTCCCGGTGGGATCGGGGAGCCGGAGGTCTCATCGTGCACCGGATGTGTACAAAGACATGAGGCGCAACACTTGGGGCGCTTAAATTTCATGAGCCGGAGCTACTGCACGATGAAGAAGGAGCAAGGGGTGACCTGCGAGGAGCTTCACGACCTTGAGGTCGGCTACGAGTACGACTACATCAACCATGTTCCCTCGGGACGTTAACCGTGTATGGTCTACAAGGGTATGTATTCTATATGCATTGGCCGTTACCACATTACTACATAGATAGATCCTAGGCAGTTTTTGGGGTTCCAACGTAAGAATTTTTTTGTTTTCTACTACGGATCCCCTTCAGTGGTATCAGAGCCGATATATGCGTAAGAGTGTTGTACGGCCAGTACGCACAAGTATTGTGCGGGCATTGATCCCTTAGTTGTTACCCTCTAACGTGTACTTGTTTATATTGTGGTATTGTTTGATGAAGTGGCCCGGACCAACCTTACGCATATTCGTACGCGAGACTGGTTCCACGCTCAACATACGGCTTGTACCGTATAAGTGGCTAGCGGGTATCTGTCTCTCATTCAATAGTTGATATATCATTTACAACGGAGGTCCCCGAAAGGGGTGTAGTATAGACAACTGTTGGATCCATGTTGTGGTTGGAAAGTTCGTAGATTAGAAATGGTTCTATTACGAAAACCCTAACAACCACGTAAAACTTGCAATAGATAAAGTAGAGGCGTCTAACTTTATTTTGCAGGAGGGCATGTGATTATGATATGGCATTGGTCGTTGTGAAGGTAAAGGAGTTTACTTTTGTGTTACCAAGTAGTATAGTAATAGTCACCGTTCCGATGGACAACCTGGTGGAGGCGTCGTGGACTTGGCGTCAAACCAAGGGCAAGATGGAGATCATGCCGGAGCGCTTGATGGTGATCAAGGCGCAAGAAGAAGCACCATATCATATCACATTATACATATGATGTTGATATTTGTTTTACATCTTATTGTGTGCTAGTATTTAGATACTCAACGGTAGCAAATAAGATAATCCCTATTTAATTCCAATGTTCCGTGTTCCCCTTGTGTGTGCACCACCAAGAAAGTTCTTTGTTATGAGGCGCCCTGCGGTGAGTAGGGGTCAGACATATCTACGTTCGCATACAGTGGGTGTAAGCCATATTGCACAGTGAATACACACAAGTTAGATTTGGCGAGCCTAGCATGTGTAGATATGGCCTCGGAACACAAGAGATTGAAACATCGAGCATGAGTCACATGGATGATGTGATTGGCATTATTGAATGTCTACCTTTGATGCTGCATTGATGGTCGTGATGATCGGGGGAGGTGAAGAGGATAGGGATCATGTGATCACTAAAATCGTCCAGGGGATGACAATTTTAGTGGAGACTAATTATAAATTGATATCTTATTATAAACTTAGTCTAGATGTCTGTTTGCAAATATCTTAGTAGATCATGGCCTATCCCATTGAGGTCCTTTGCGACCATGGGAATATATTGCTTAATATGGAACTTAGCAAAAGGGTCCAACTTCATAGTTTAATACCCACGCCTGAGGGATATCCTCGTAAAAGGTGATCTTCTCTTCTTGATATAATAACCATTAGGAGATAATTCGATGACTCTGGAATGTTTGTGTTTTCTCCCTAATCATCCAATAAGCCATTCTCCATTCGATGGAGAGTTGTGCTACATTTTGTATTCTACAGAATAAGGCACATAGAGTATGAGCCGCTGGATGGGTTTTCCTCCATCATGGATGAAAAAGGAATATTTGGAAAAACACTTAGTGATCTTGCATTAGAGTTGAGAACTCTTGGAAGGGCTTGATTGCAATGGAGGTCATGGATGAAAAGGTATATGGAAGATATACAAATTATAAATGTGGTTCTTGCAAAACTTGTTGCAGTTTGCAAAGTATTTGATACTTGTCCCATTTTGTGAAAACAAGAGGATCTGCTTGAGAATTGCTAGTTTTTTAGGCAACGTGACTTGATGACGGCAAGCAAAAATAGTTGCTGGCCGACATCACCTCTTCCCTAAAAGTTTGTCATTTGGATTAGTGGACTTGATTATAATTTGTAATCCTTTTTTGCGTGTCTTGCTTTTGGCGAGACGATTATTCATATGAACAAGTGATACATTGCAAATGTATCTATAATTTTTGATGTTCCATGCTTGGTTTTATCCACTTTCTTGTGTTTTGTCCACACTTTGGAGTACTTTTCATATGATTTCTTGGACTAACCTATTAACAAGAGCCACAGTGCCAGCTGCCTATTTTCTGCTGTTTTTGGTTCCAGGAAAGTCAGAAAATGAATATTCTCGGAATTGGATGGGGCAAAATCCAAAGTCATTATTTTACCGAGGGACACTTGGAGCTAGAATACGAGACAGAGAGGGGCTGGGGCCTGGCCACACCACCTGGCCGCGCGGCCAGGCCTGGCCTGCACCAGGGGGTGGTCTGGCCGCCCCAGGCACCCCCTCGGCCTCTCCTTCCGCCTATATATTGCCTCTGATACGGAAACCCTAAGTACCCGATCAAAACTCCACGAAAGAGTCTGTAGCCGCCGTCATCTCCATCCCTAGATCGGGAGAGATCTGAAGCTCTTCCCGGCACCCTACCGGAGAGGGGAATTCACCCTAGAGGCCTTCTCCATTACCATGCAAGCCTCCGGTGTGATGCGTGAAAAGTTCATGTCTGGACTACGGGTCCATGTAGTAGCTAGATGGCTGGTTCTCCTCATTTGTGCTATCATGTTTAGATCTTGTGAGCTCCGTTCATGATCAAGATCATCTATTTGTAATTCTGCATGTTGTGTTTACGGGGATCCGATGGATATTGAGATGCTATTTCAGATTGATTATTGATTCTATCATGTCTTTGTTATTTGTGATCTTGCATGCTTTCCGTTGTTAGTAGCTATCTTGGCCAAGTAGATTCTAGCAACTCCAAGAGTTAGTATTTATGCTCGATATTGGGTTCATGCCTCTAGTAATCTGGGGAAGTGTCAGAAATCTCTAAGGTACTAGATGTGTTGTTGCTACTAGGGAGAAAACAACAATCCTTTGTTCATAGAACAATCGTATTGTTTACTTTACACGTAATTCGTAATGCAATTATCCGTTGCTTGCAACTTAATACTAGAGGGGGTTTGGATGATAACCTGAAGGTGGATTATTAGTCATAGATATAGTTGGATGGCAATCTATGTATAAAGTTGTAATGCCCAATCGAATCTCAAAGGAGTCAAGATGATTAGTATATGCTTGTATGCTTTCTCGATGTTTGTCAATTGTCCCGCTGTAATTTGTTCACCCGGCATGTTATCTATCTTAAGGAGAGCCACCTCTAGTGAACTATGGACTCGGTCCTTTCTTTTACTATCAATCTACAATCAACTGTTTACTGCTTTGTGTTTACTTTCTGCAAACTGTTACTTTCTTCCACTCGATACGTTTAATCCTTTGTTTTCAGCAAAATCGGTGAGATTGGCAACCTCATCGCAAGTTGGGGACAGAGTTCTGTGGTTGTGTTGTGTAGGTCTCCACGTTGCCGCTGGCACCGGTAGTGCGCCCTGCCAACATTCAGCTAGCAACACCTTTGGGGTGTTTCCTTGCTCCTACTGGTTCGATTAAACCTTGGTTTCATATTGAGGGAAAACTTGCTGCTGGGCTCATCATACCTTCCTCTTGGGGTACCCCAACGAGCTCGATATATTTTGGGCCATCAACAAGTTACAAGCCAGTTTGTACTATTCTTATGAATAATACTTTATGGTCACATTATGATTATAAATAAGTTATTCTCATCACTATGTTAATGATAATGGTTTCAACATTTATAAAAGGATTAGAATGCTAAAAGATATCCAAAGTTTACTAATGAGATGACACTATAGTTTAAGTCATTTTGGTTATTGCATGTTCTTTATGAAGATCGGGGTCCTAGATGCTTAATCTAGAGACTTTACAAAACCAAGCCTCTTGGGCAGAATGACTAAAACTCTGCATTCTGGTAAAACAGTGATATGCGAAGAAATGTTGAATCTTATACATAGTGATGTATCGTATTTTCAACAAATAGTGGAAATCATTTATTGTGGACTTAAGTGAATAAGCGTATTTACTTAATGAAACATGAGTTTGAAATGATTTGAATTGTTCAAATGAGTTCACAACAATAAGAGGATATTGAAATTAACAAGAATACGAAGTCTCTTTGATTTGATCGACATGACTGAAGTATTCAAGTTAAGTTTAGCATAAAAGGGACTTGTGAAAAATGTTTCACAAATTATGATAATTGGATGAATTCAAACTATGTTGAAATGTCTAAACATCATAATTATTATGTATTAAGATACATATGGTATAATATCATCTCTTATAGGGGTTACAGTTGTCATTTAGAGTTAAAGATCAAAATAATAAAACACTCATTTGAAATACAAAGGAACATCTAAAAGATTCGTGGAAACAACACCATAAGTGTTATGGCAAGTTCGAGTTTCTGGAGATTTCGACAAGTCAAAATTGTGGCGAATAAACAAGTCTTTATAAAGAATTCTTAGGAAGCTATGAATGCATCTTCCGCAAAAGGGGCAAACCTGTTGTTGTCCAAAGTTGACATGACTTGATGAAGATACAGGTGGAAGAAAGTATTATACCTTACCTCCGAACTGTTGAGTGGCGTAGTGGAATTTGTTTTGTGAATCCAAAGTCTACATATAGAGGAGAAACCAATGATGATGATCATAAAGTTTCATGAATACTTTTACTAAAGAAAGTAGGATTCAACTATATATTCTACAAGTTTGTGGAATTATATTATTTATTCACTTGTCATGTTTTGAACAAGACATACCTACAAATTATAAAGAAGCGTGATGGACCTGAGTGCAAGAAATGACTAGGATTCATAAAATCCTATATTAAGTTACATTTAAGATTGCAAAGTAACATGTTACTTGATCTTATTAAAGTAAAGAAGTTTACTTGATATTTCTGAATGACTGCAAAGTCATAAGAAGGAAATGAAACTTAATGAATGATAAAAAGCTCGATTTGTCACAAGTTTGGACAAATTCAAGGAGTTGACTACAACAGTAGTGATGCTTAAGTCTTTTGGATTTACACTAGAAATATATGGATATTGAAGTCTCGTAATTGGAATTCTCAAATTGATGGTGATCAAATAATTTTGGAATGTGCAAGATTATCGAGAGGACCTAGATTTGAGTGGGAGAAAATCAGCTTGTCTAATTCATAATATGTAGCTGACATATTTTGAGTGGGAGCCAAGTGAAATCCCTAGATATCAAACATGAATGTCATATTTGAGTGGGAGCGTGAAATCATTCTGGGATGTGTGGACGACATATGTGAATGATGTGATTGGTGTTAATAATATTTAAGTTAGATAAATAAGGATGAAGTTGAAGTTATTAAACAATAAGATCTATCAAGATAGATTGGTGAGTTTAATAAATACTGAATGCCGAATGCTTCCTGGACTTGATTCTGAAAGATGTTCAGAATGTCCTAAGCAAGATTTTGAAGTAGCTCAGAATGGAACAAGGTAAGAAAGTAGTTCTTACTATATGAAGCATTGAGTTAGTGTTGCAACTATGGTTGAAAGAAAGAGATGTGTTGCATCTCCTATGCCTTAGTCATAGGTTCTTCCATATAACCATGTTGTATACTCGACGTAATTTGACCCAAAGTTCTGGTTGGTAGGACAAAATCTTAACTGTAAGAATGTGTCTTTAAGTGATTCCTGAGTTGATCGCAGAACCAGAATTAAGTTTGTACTTAAATGGCAAGAAGCAAAGTAAGTGGCATAGTTGCATTTCATGCACTAGGATCTACATAGATATAGAAGTATAAAGGCTCCATCTGATGTGATATATAATGTTATGGTGGGGCTAGTTCGCTTTTAACATAGAATGATGTGTCCCAGGGCCCAGTGCCCATGAGAAAGCCCTCGAGGTTGATCTAAAGTCACTGTAAGCTCCTGGAATCCGGCCTCGTTCTGCTGCCATGACTACAGTATATACACAAAGGATAGCAAAGTGTGTTTCGAAGTTTAGATGACAATAGTGAAAACGACCATCATTATAAACACTAGAAACAATGTCTCACTTTTTCGCCAAACAAATACTTCGACCCATTATAAGATAATGGAGTGAATGTCAAAATTAGGAAGACATTAACGATTTGCAAAAGACATAATGATCTGGTAAAATAGAACATGGACATGATGTTTCCCATGAGGATGCATGATCTGTAAACGCATATGGTATATGGTTTATATGAGTACAATGCGAGCCGGATTATTTGTACTCTAGTGCAAGTGGGAGACTGAAGGAGATATGCCCTAGAGGCAAATAATAAATAGGTTTTTATTGTCATACCTCAATTAGTTTATAATAGTTTCATATTGTGCTATAACTATGCCAAGTAGAAACATTGGTACAGGTGTGTGATGGCCCAAAATATATCGAGCTCGTTGGGGAACCCCAAGAGGAAGGTATGATGAGCACAGCAACAAGTTTTCCCTCAGTTATGAAACCAAGGTTATCGAACCAGTAGGAGCAAGGAAACACCTCAAAGGTGTTGTTGCCAACTTGGAATCCTGCACAACACGACCATAGAACTTTGCCCCAACTTACAGTGAGGTTGTCAATCTCACCGGTTTTGCTGAAAACTAAGGATTAAACATATTATGTGGAAGAAAGTAAAAGATTGCAGAAAGTAAACAGAAAACAGTAAACAGTTGTAGATTGATGGTAAAAGAAAGGACCGGGGTCCATAGTTCACTAGTGGTGGTTCTCCTTAAGATAGGTGACATGTTGGGTGAACAAATTACAACGGGGCAATTGACAAACATCGAGAAAGCATACATGCATATACTAATCATCTTGACTCCTATGAGATTTGATTGGGCACTAAAACATTACACATAGACCATAATCCAACTGCATCTATGACTAATAATTCACCTTCAGGTTATCAATCCGAACCCCCTCTAGTATTAAGTTGCAAGCAACAGATAATTGCATTACGCATTGCATGTAAAGTAAACAATACGATTGTTCTATGAACAAAGGATTGTTGTTTTCTCCCTAGTAGCAATAGCACATCTAGTACCTTAGAGATTTCTGTCACTTCCCCAGATTACTAGAGGCATGAACCCACTATCGAGCATAAATACTCCCTCTTGGAGTTGCTAGCATCTCTTCGGCCAAGATATCTACTAACAACGGAGAGCATGCAAGATCACAAATAACAAAGACATGATAGAATCAATAATCAATCTGAAATAGCATCTCAATATCCATCGGATCCCCGCAAACACAACATGTAGGATTACAAATAGATGATCTTGATCATGAACGGAGCTCACAAGATCTAAACATGGTAGCACAAAGGAGAAGAACCAACCATCTAGCTACTACATGGGCCCGTAGTCCAAGGATGAACTACTCACGCATCACACCGGAGGCTTGCATGGTGATGTAGAGGGCCTCCAGGGTGAATTCTCCCCTCCGACAGGGTGCCAGGAAGAGCTTCAGATCCCTTCTAATCTAGGGATGGAGATGACGGTGGCTACAGACTCTTTCATGGAAATTTGATCGGGTACTTAGGGTTTCTGTATCGGAGGCATCTTATAGTTGAAAGGGGAGGCCGAGGAGGTGCCCTAGGCGGCCACACCACCCCCTGGCGTGGGCCAGGCCTGGCCGCGCGGCCAGGTGGTGTGGCGGTCCTCTAGCCTCTCTCCGTCTTGTATTCTCCGTGTCCCCCTCGGTGAAAAACTAACTTTGGCTTTTGTCCTGTTCAATTCCGAGAATATTCATTTTCTGACTTTCCTAGAAGCAAAAACAGTAGAAAACAGGCAGCTGGCACTATGGCATCTTGTTAATAGGTTAGTCCAAGAAAGTGTATAAAAAGTACTCCAAAGTGTGGACAAAACATAAGAAAGTAGATAAAAACCAAGCATGGAAAATAAAAAATTATGGATACGTTAGTAACGTATCAACATCCCCAAGCTTAACACCTGCTCGTCCTCAGGTAGGTAAGTGATAAAAAGAAATAATAGTTTTTGAGGTGACATGCACCATCATAAACTTGATCAAAGTATTTGTAAAAAATTGATAGCTGGGATCATAGTACTTCAACATAGCATGAAAGATAAAGTTCTAACAATAAGACATAGCAACTATGTTGTAACATGAAAAGGCACAAACAAAATATGAATGAATAAAATTGCTTTGCAAGATGTTTGTTTGTTTCACATAAAGAACACATAGCATAGTGGCATTCAGCTTGTCCCTCATAGAGTAGCAAACACAAATGCATAGGACACCTCCAAAGTTCATAAGGGTGACTAGATACAAATAGTTTAAGAATAAGCAATATCAAAGTTATGCATGAATCAACAAGTCTTGGGACAATGCACATAGAACTAAGAATGGACACTATGCTCTCAAAATAGGTGCATAAAGATAGAAGGTGGAGACTCAACATAAAAGTAAAAAACTGCCTTCATAGAAGGAAGTAGGGATTCAAGTTTCATAAAGAGCTTCCAAAAATTATGGTACTTATTAGCTTTCAGCTCGCATTGCCCCTATCATAAGTATCTTTAGGTGATTAAGGTTAAAGTGACACAACTAAGAGGATATGCTTGACAAGTTATAAGTTAAAATCTCATGCCCCTTACTTACGAGTACCGAACCTCATGCTACTCAACTTTAGTCACAAGTAAGCTCTTGTCATTGTAAGTACATATGTATCATAGAGAACCGCCAACGGGGTACCCCTTGCGCATGATACAGGAGCTATCCCATAATCAAAATGACAAGGCAAGTAGACAATGAGCATCTCAGTGATCTTTTTATTTGCTATTTTTGTGCATAGTTTTTTATTGAGGATGCTTCATAGAGTGCTCATTATGGTTACGCTGCAAGTTTCCACCATGATTAGTTGTAACTACCTCGGTGAATTACGCTCTTAGTTACATGCCTGGATGAGCGAAAGTGGTTAAAATAGTACGGTGGGGCCCGGGGCCACTCACGGTAGACCTTTCGGCCGTCCTAACCACTTTCAGAGCATCTGGACAAAAACGAGCAGCGTAATCGGCAGGCGAAGGGATCAACTACATACACAAGTGAGTATGTATGCAAGCCACATACAACAGTCCTCAGAGCCATTCCATCTAAAAGAAAAAGAAAATATTGCAACGCCATACGGCAAGATTCAAATATCCTAGATAGAGATAATATTTTTGGATAGCTCCTCATACATCAAACATCAGAGTAACAGGCGGAAGCGGAAAATAAGATCCGAGTACGGAAAAGAAGCAAATCGGCATAAGATGCCACATAAATAAACACATCCCGCCCACAGATCTCACGGATCCCCGTTCCCGGAATCTCTACACCGAATGATCGTTGCCCACATCATCTGTCTCCTCCACCCAGTATCCTTCTTGCGAGTACACCTGTTCATCTGAATCAAACAATTTATCGTGTGAGACCCTAGGGGTACTCAGCAAGTCTTTATGCCTCTAAAGGGGACACAACCTGGGGTGACGCAATTGCAGCAAAAGATAATAACTAACAAGTCTATAGATAGTCGCTAACCATCCGCCTAACCAATTATAGACGGATGTCCGTGAATTAAGAACAACAGTTATAACAGTATAATTAACAGATCCATCCTCCTCCTCGCTTACCAACGAGGAAGCGGACGAACAACCCCCATCTGTTGGCAGTTTTATTAACCATTCCATGAGTTTTGCACTATTTACTAGTCAGGTCCTTAGTCAATTTAAAAGCGGTACTTTAGTTAGACTTGTTTATGATCGAGAAACTGTGCTCCAAGTCGTCCATAACCGCGGACACGGCTTTCAGAAAGATTTACCCTGCAGGGGTGCACAAATAGCAACACACACTCGATCAACCTCGGAAAAACCAACTCAAAACCCAACGAGGCATTCACGACAAAGCGATCACAGGATTCAGTAATATTTCAGGGGGCCACCCCATTAAGCTACCCGCAACGAAGCTAGCTAACTCCGAGACGGACTCAAGGTTTGTGTGGACGGCGGTAAACGACTGGGAACCCGAAAATGTGACTGGGCTTGTCGATACAGCAAAAACGTGTCACGATCCAAAACAGTACAGATGCTCCATGCACAATCGTAAATAAACAGTAAGCATGGCATAAGTACAGGATAGTAATAAAATCCCAAACTAATTGTGGCCCAAGAAATAGAAATGAATCAAGCTCTAGCTCAGGAGGGTCCATAAGGCCTCCCGGATGTGGATAGTGCGAATAGTCAAGGAACAGGAATCAAGTACTCGGGGTCCTACGGGACACAAGTGAGCATGAAAAACCAAATAGCAGATATTGCTCACCGGTGCCTCTTTCATTAGTTATCCCATTACTACTCAGGTTAAGTTGTTTAGGTACCTCGTTATCCATCAGGCACTCACATACCCTACACATGCTTTGCTACGACTCGCATGGATCAAACAACTCCTGTAGTAATGGCTCATGGGATGGAGGAACAAGCTTCGGTGGGGTTTAAAAGTAAAGGCTATGCAGTACTTGGGATTCAATTTAATGCAATCGCGACTCAATGATGCAAGAATAAGATAGAGGCAATAGGTACTATATGTATGCAAGCATATGGTAGTGCCTGCCTGGCAGCTCAGTTGAAGCGAGAGATGGATCTAGGTAGAACTCCTATGATTCCTGGTAATTCTCCTGCTGGGCATCTATTCGAAGAAGAACCAAACAAACAAGGGCCAACATAAATAAAGTGCACAAGCATATGAATTTAAATGCGACAAGCAAACAAGCATGCCATGATGAATGGTGCACAATTTACATGGCATGAAAGTAGCATGGCATGGTGAGGTGTGGGGTACAAGAATAAAGCATTTTATTATCTCTTTAGTCAAGTTTTATTACCATAAACAGTTCTGATTTTTAATGATGACATGATGCATGTTTCAAATCAGAACAAGGAATGCATAGATAGAACGGGCTCGTCGCGTTGATCGATTTAGACATATTATTTGTTAAATTTGGAGTTATGGATTTGAAGTTATTAATTTATTAAGAAAATGGCATTTTATTGTAATTTTAACCATCTCGAAAATTTAAAGTGGTCAAACATTATTTTGAATAGCTTATTTCAAATCCTCTCATTTTTCTGATTCAAAAACATATATCATTTGTATTATTTGGATTTGTAATTTAAAAGTTATTTAAAAACAGTTTTGAATTTGTATTTAAACATTTACTGAAATTATTTTATTTAAACAGAAATCGTCAGGACTTTTTACACCCAGCCAGAACTAGCCCAAGTCACTGACGGATGGGGCCGGCGCTAACTGGCCCAGCGGGTAACGTTGCACAGCCGCGGGTTTTTCTCACTCAGGGCCTAACTAGCCACTACGAATGACAGGTGGGGCCAACGGGTTATGGGCCCAGATGCCAGTGGCTGAACCTGCAGAGGCTGACAGGTGGGTACGTGCTGGAGCGCGGGTTGAGGTTTACGAAAACCGGGGTCCCTTTTTGTAAAATGTTCCCAGACACGGACAGGTGGGCCTGATCTGGATTGTGGGTTACGGCAAAAGATTGTGGAGGGGGTATGTGCAAAACTGCCACGGCCAATGTGGATCTTCCCTGCGCGTTGTCTGACGAACTGACGGACGCGTGGCGCACGGCGCGGCGAGGCGGGGATTCGATCCCGCGACGCGGGGCACGCGCGTAGAGGGCGGTACCAGTGCGGTGGCTTGGGTTTGGTGTTAGGAGGGTGTAGGGGATTTAGGTGAGGCATGGCGTGGCACAGGGACGGGCAGACGCCAACGCCTGCCGCTGCACCGAGGGTGCTCGGTGCATCGTCCGGCGAGGTCAGCGTGTCAACGAGCGATGGAAGGTGTCCAGGAGGAAGCGGGGCTTACCGCAGGGTCGTCGGTGGGGTTGGATCGGGAGGGGGCGCAGCAGATCGTTGACGTTGCAGGCGCACCCAGATCTAGGGTTTGCGGTGGAGCGGCGATGGTTCTGGTGGCTGCAGGGCGTCTCCTCCTCGCTAGCGTGTACTGGACGATGAAGGGGAACCTCCTCGGCTTCCTCGACCACCTCCATGTCACGCTCGCCTGTTGGAACGAGGAATCGGCGGTGGGTACTGACAGTGGATGCCGGCAAACAGAGAGGGAGGGTGGCGTCGTTGGAGAAGAAGAGGGGAAGGGCAAGGCCCTAGGGGTGGATCTGGGCTGCTACCAGACGAGGGAGAGGGAGTAGATATGGAAGGGGAGAGAGGGTGCCGTGTGGGAGCGGGGTAGAGAGAAAAGGTGGCCTCGGTCACCTTTTCCTCCTCCTTCACGTGCTCGGCATGAGCTGCCAGGGCAGGGCTGGGCTGGTTGAGGCTGCAGGTGGGCTAGAGAGAGTAGAGGGAGGGCTGGCTCGGGTGGCCCTTTGTGGCAGAGAGAGAGAGAGAGAGAAAGGAGGGGCTCGGGTTAGGGTTAGACAAGGGCTAGGGTTTAGGAGAAGGGGTGGGGTAGCTCGCATGGTTAGAGAGGGCTAGGTGGGCCCCTACTGGCAGAGAGAGATAGGTGTGCCATGGCATGGTGAGAGGAGGGAGGTGAGGTGAGGCAAGGGGTTAGGGTTTGATGGAGTATGAGCATGACGTGAGCAAGCAGATGGTGGAGTTTGTAGTGATGGCTAAGGAGAGAGAGATGTAAAGCTTTTGGATTTGACAAGCAAAACCTCATCCATACATGGTGGATCAAGATGAGGGTGGAAGGAAAACTATAGAGTTGTTAGGGTTTGATTCAAGTTAACCAAGACCAAGTGATATTAAAAGAGAGAAAAGAAAAAGGTGGAAACAAGTGTGCATGGCCCATGCATGGACATTAAATGCCATGGTATTATTCTTGTGAAAACAATAATAATGTAACATGGTATTATTTCCATGCATCCCCAAAAGGTGGAGAAAAGGCCAAGCCAAAGAATTTAAATGAAAGTTCCAAGTGGAGTAGATGGAGATGGTCACATTTGATTATAATGGGGACTTGCTAGTGTGTATATTCCACTAGATGTTTCATAGTCCCAAAAATATCCCAACATGAGCATAAATCCATAATAATCCATTTGAAAACTAAGAAAAAGGAGCAACACTCATAATGCATGCAAATGTGGCTCCACATATCAATAATGTGAAAACAACATGATGCATATATGAGAGCATGTGGAAATAGAAATGGATCCATCCCAACCCACATGAGCTAGATTAAATGCCCAAAAGAAAAGATAATAGCTCATGGTTAACTAGGATGGTGGAATTATAAGGTGGTGACAAAGACAGGTGGTGGAGTTGAATAAAAGATATGCCCCCAACTCAACTTGGGCATCAATCATTTATCAAGAACCAAATACAATATATCAAGAGCCAAATACAATTAATAATGCATCTGAGAGAAGAACCAAAAGGAAAGGGTTTTATATGATGCTCAAATGCAAGGAGGCATGATGACATGAGCATGATATAATTATGATGCAACAATTATATGTAGGAAGTAGCCATTATATGGACTAGGCTAGTAGCATTGCAATTGTTAGACAATTGGGATGCTACAACTCTCCCCCACTAAACAAGAATCTCGCCTACTCTTTTCCAATCCAAACCAAACTATTTGAAAACTAATGCATGAAAGAGAGGGTCCAACCAATTTATTCAGAAAACTAAGCAAACCAAGCAAACGAAAACCAAAAACAAAAACAAAAACAAAGACGCTCCAAGAACAACACAACTGTGCATGAAACAATAAAATGAAGTGTTTGGAAGAAACCTGGGATTTTTTTGATGAAGAAGGGGTTGCCTTGGGCACCCCAAGCTTTGACGCTTGTACCTCGTGAATATTTCTTGGGGTGACATGGGGTGGCATCCCCAAGCTTGAGCTTTAGTCCATTATTCATATCATTACATCATTCTCTCCATACACCTGAAAATTTTCCTTCATACAAAACTTCACACAATCTTTATTAGCAACATTAGTGTAATCAAGATAATAAGTCTTTTGGTTCAGTTTCAACACCAACAAGACTTCCATTAAAACACAAGATACTGAAGCACTTCCCTTTAAAAGCTCAATTCCCCAAAGAGAACCCAAAAAGGAACCAACAAGAAGCAAATGCAAATAATGGCAGAAATCTGTCAAAACAGACCAGCAGGTAAAAACCAATTTTTTCGAAGATCTTCTGTTGCTCAAATCAAAAAGTGTTGAGCTAACGAAAGTTAGATAACAACCTGGGGCAGAAGCACAAACATTCATGCCTCATAATGACGTACACAGATTTTACATGAATTTTTACGGTGAAGCACAAAAATCTATTTCGGGACAACAACTTTCCCAAGCATTACTTCTCTCTCATTAGAGGTTACTCTTGGCACAAAAAGAAAATAAAAAGGATAAGGAATGGTCATTACTGAAGTAATAACTTCCAAGACTCATGTAAAACTTTTGGGTTATCTCCCAATAAGTACTTTTCTTTAACGCCTTTAAGTTAGGCATAAGAAGCAAGAAAAAGAATCAAGTGTTCTCAAATGAAGAAGCATTTAGAGCAAATTTTGTTTTCATAGGAGAGGCAAAAGGAATCTTCTCTCTCTTCTTAGGTAAGTGTTCTATAACTTTCTTGAGTGGGAATTGATATTTAATGGTGCCTTCTTTCATATCAATAATGGCACCAACAGTTCTAAGAAAAAGTCTTCCCAAAGTAATAGGAAAAGAAGCATTGCATTCAACATCCAAAACATAGAAATCAACAGGGACATAGGCATTGTTAACCATAATAAGATCATCATTAATACTCCCCATGAGTTTCTTTTTAGCATTATCATCAAGTGGGACATTCAAATAACAATTTTCCAATGGCGGCAAATCAAGCATATCATAAATCCTTTAGGCATAATAGAAACACTACTATCAAGATCACATAAAGCTTTGAAATCAAAACCATTCACTTTCATATTAATGATGGGTTCCCAACCCTCTTCTTGCTTCATAGGAATAGAAGATTTATGTTTCATCTTTTCTTCTTTAATTTTTATGAGAGCATCAGTAATGTGTTTTGTAAAGGCCATATTCATAGCACTAGCATTAGGACTTTTAGCAAGCTTTTGTAGGAACTTAATAACTTCAGAGATATTGCAACCATCAAAATCAAAATCATAATTATCATCTAAAGCAGTAGAGCTATTACTAGCTTCAACACTAGTGGTAGTGATAGCAGAAACACTAATATTTCTAGCAATTTCATCTTCTCTTTCCCACTTAGCATGCAATTTAGCTAACAATCTAACATTTTCATCAATTCTAACTTGTATGGCATTAGTAGCAGCAAAGGGATTATCAATAGTTTTAGGTTTAGTAGCCATTTTATTAATCAAAGAGGATTGTGCTTCAGACAAAGATGATATATTTCTTTCAGCATTAGAAAGTTTCAATTGCAAACTAGGAATTTCCCTATTTAAACTCTCAAGTTGATGACTAATGCTTTTCAAAATAATAGATTGTTCATCCATGGTTTTAGTAAATAACTTATTTTGCTCATATTCCATTTGCATGAAGGTTTTAGTAGCTCTTTCAACTTGTAAAATTCTTCCTTCACTAGGTATTCCAGGTTTACCATGATAACCATAAGTATTATTAGGAGGGTAAGGCCTATAATTGTTATTACCATAAGCATTGTTACCAAAATTGTTATTTCTTATAAAGTTCACATCAACTTGCTCTTCTGGAGCAACCAAAGAGGCTAAAGGAACATGATTTGGATCAATATGAGCTTTCCCATTAACAAGCATAGACATAATAACATCAATTTTATCACTCAAGGAGGAGGTTTCTTCAACAGAATTTACCTTCTTACCTTGTGGAGCTCTTTCAGTGTGCCATTCAGAATAGTTAACCATCATATTATCCAGGAGCTTTGTTGCAGCACCCAAAGTAATGGTCATAAAGGTACCTACAACAGCAGAATCCAATAGATTTCTTGAAGAATAGTTCAATCCTGCATAAAAGGTTTGGATAATCATCCAAGCAGTTAGTCCATGAATGGGACAATTCTTTACCAAAGATTTCATTCTTTCCCAAGCTTGAGCAATATGTTCATTATGAGATTGTTTAAATTTCATTTTTTTCACTTCTCATAGATATAATCTTAGCAGGAGGATAGTATTTTCCAAAAAAAGCATCTTTGCATTTAGTCCAAGAATCAGTACTATTTCTAGTTAGGGATTGCAACCATTCTTTAGCTTTTCCTCTCAAAGAGAAAGGAAACAATTTAAGCTTAATAATATCTCCATCTATATCCCTATGCTTTTTCATCTCACAAAGTTCAACAAAGTTATTTAGATGAGCAGCAGCATCTTCATTACCAATACTAGAAAATTGTTCTCTCATAACAAGACTGAGTAAAGTAGGTTTTATTTCAAAGAAAGTAGCTTCTGGAATAGGTGGAGCAATAGGTGTGCACATGAAATCATTGTCGTTGGTGCTGGTGAAATCACACAACTTAGTGTTTTCAAGAGTAGTCATTTGTGTGTTTTTAATAAAGAAAGCAAACTTAGTAAAACTATTTTTTTGTGTTTTTGATAAAGAAACAAGCAAACAAAGCAGAAATAAACTAAGCAAAACAAATAAAACAAATCAAAGGGATTGGTTATGAGGGACTCCCCTTGTGAAGATGTCCTTGACTCCCCGGCAACGGCGCCAGAAAAAATAGCTTGATGGCCCAAAATATATCGAGCTCGTTGGGGAACCCCAAGAGGAAGGTATGATGAGCACAGCAGCAAGTTTTCCCTCAGTTATGAAACCAAGGTTATCGAACCAGTAGGAGCAAGGAAACACCTCCAGGGTATTGTTGCCGACTTGGAATCCTACACAACACAACCACAGAACTTTGCCCCCAACTTACTTTGAGGTTGTCAATCTCACCAGTTTTGCTAAAAACAAAGGATTAAACATATTGTGTGGAAGAAAGTAAAAGCTTGCAGAAAGTAAATAGAAAACAGTAAACAGTTGTATATTGATGGTAAAAGAAAGGACCGGGGTCCATAGTTCACTAGTGGTGGTTCTCCTTAAGATAGATGACATGTTGGGTGAACAAATTACAGCGGGGAAATTAACAAACATCACGAAAGCATACATTCATATACTAATCATCTAGACTCTTATGAGATTTGATTGGGCATTAAAACATTATACATTGACTGTAATCCAACTGCATCTATGACTAATAATCCACCTTCAGGTTATCAATCCAAACCCCCTCCAGTATTAAGTTGCAAGCAACAGATAATTGCATTACGCATTGCGTCTAAAGTAAACAATGCAATTGTTCTATGAACAAAGGATTGTTGTTTTTGAAGGAAATATGCCCTGAGAGGTAATAATAAAGTTGTTATTATGTATTTCTTGTATATGATAGATGTTTATTTTTCATGCTATAATTGTATTGATAGGAAATGTCAATACATGTGTGTTTAATAAACAAAAAAGGGTTCCTAGTTATGCCTCTCTTCTAGACTAGCTCGTTGATTAACAAGATGATCAAGGTTTCCTGATCATGGACATTGGATGTTGTTAATAACGAGGTCACAACATTTGTGAAATGATGTGATGAACATTCATCCGAAGTATAGCATTACGATACAAGTCATTATGTTTACATTGCTATAACATCATACGAAGTAATCTTAGTCCTTAGACCATGAGATCATGTTAATTGCTAACACTGGAAGAGTATCTTGATAACATCAAACATCACACCATAACAGGGTGACTATAAAGGTGGATTCAGTGCTACGAAGGTGTTATGTTGAGGCTCATGGATCAAGAGTGGAATTTGTCGATCCCAATGACGGATAGATATACTCTGGGCCCTCTCGGTGATATCACATTAAGATAGCTTGCAAGCAAGTGATGTGATCACTAGAATGTTATATCACATGAACGAGAAAAGAGTGCATGTCGGTAATGAGATCAAACTAGGTATTTGGATACCGATGATCGAATCTTGGACATGTATTATATCATGAGACAAAGGGATTAAGTTACTAGCGTTAAAGGCTCTCACGATCACAGAAGTCATCGTTGAATGTGCAGGAGTCAGTATGGATCTCCAGGTCCGGCTTCTGATTATTAATCTGAGAGGAGTCTCAATCATGTCTACATTATTCGCGAACCGTAGGGTGACACACTTAAGGGTTGCCGGACACCATTTTGGAGCACATATGTTTCAGACGAAAGAATTGCAAAGTGCAGGAATTGTTTAGATAGAAACCGGAATTGTTTCGGGTGAAATTGTAGAAAGTGGTTCTGCATGTGATATTGAAATGTTGTAAGGGGTTTTATGTGAATGTTTGTTAATTAAAGTAATTAAAAAAATCTGAATAAAATAAATAAAAGAGTTGCATTAAATTTAGTGGAAATTTAATGCATGTGATTGGAATTTTGGGTGGAGCTTGAATTGATGTGAGTGGAGCTTCCACCACATGAATGAGGAATAGGTGGGGGAACCCCCCTTGGCCGCCGGCCATGGGAGGGGAGTATCCCCCCTCTCCTATAAAAGGCCCCCCTCTCCTCCCTCACAAAGCACACCTCCTCGTGAAGGATCTCTCTCCCCCTCTAGATATTCCCCCATGGTCTCGGATAAGCGAGATACATGTTCCTGGTGGCCTTGCATCTAGAAGGAGTTGCTGCTTCTGCTGATTCGCTGGATCGAGGAGGTGGAGGTTGTCTGGTGGATTGAACCTGTGTGCGAGGACGGATGCGCTGTTGATTTGTGGAGCTAGGACTTCCACACGATCTTGAGATCGGCAAGCGTATGCCTACATCATCCACGAGTTCCAACTTATTAACAAAACTCTGTTGTCTTCGAGGGTAAGTTCTCTATGGATGTATATCCACCCGTTGCTCTGTATCAAGTAGATAGATCTTGGCGTATAGTTCTCATCGTAGGAATTTTTTTGTTTTCTATGCTGTGAACCCAATAGTGGTATCAGAGCCTGATCTATGCGTAGGTGCTTTGCATGAGTAGTACACATATGTTTATATGTGGGCGATGATGATCATGTTATTGCATCTTCTATGTATTTTGGATATTGGTGGCATAGTGGGATGAAGCTGCCCGGACCAACCTTACATGTCATCGTACATGAGACCGGTTTCACGACAGACATGCAACTAGTTTTGCATAAGTGGCTAGCGGATGTCTGTCTCTCCTACTATACTCAATATCTGATTTACAACGAGTTCCTAATAACTTGGTTATCCTCATTGTGGTTCATGTTCGTAGGTAAGACCGGTTCTATCTCTGAAATCCCTAAGCCACGTAAAACTTGCAATTGATAAATTAGAGGCGTCTAGTTTAGATCGTTGCTGGGCTAGTGTCTTGATATGGTATTGTTGTAAGTAGATGTATGATAGATACTCTTACAACACACTTAACGTGTAAGTTCCATAGACCTTGGACTTACACACAAAGGAATGATAGAGATCATACCACGATGTAAATGATAGAGATCAAATGCATGGACCATATCATCTCACTTTACACATTAGATGTTTGCATCTTATACTGCTAGTTTGGCGCTTTTGGTAGCACTGTAACATGATCCCTCATTTAGATATCAAGATAAAATGTGTTCTTCCTTGAGTATGCACCGTTCTATGGATCGTGTTTCGAGACATCACGTGATGATCGGGTGTACCCCACTCCGCGCTTTCATACAACGGGTGTAAGACAGTTTTACACATGTGAATACTAAGGTTCTTACTTGACGAGCCTAGCATGTACAGACATGGCCTCGGAACACGGACCAAAAGGTTAAGCATGAGTCATATAGTTCATATGATGCCCATATAGATGCTCGCCTTTGAAGCTACACCGACTCACGTGATGATCGAACTTGGTGTAGTGGATTTGGTTCATGTAATCGCCAAAAAGACACGAGGGATGTCATTTTTGAGTGGGAGTTCATTAGTAATTTGGATTAGTTGAACTCAATCTATCATAAACTTAGTATAAATAAACTTTACAAATTCTGTTGTGGATGGCACCACCTGCTTTTAATTTCAATGTGTTCATGGAGAAAGAGAAACTTGTTGCGAATGGTAGCAACTTCACCAACTAGGCTATGAATTTGAGGATTCTCCTCACTGCTGCACAAAAGCAATATGTGCTAGAGGCACCGCTAGGCCCCCCACTAGCTCTTGATGCCCCTGACAAGGAAAATAATGTCTATATAAATCGTCAGGAGGACAAAAACTTAGTTCATTGCGGCATACTGTATGGGCTAGAGCTAGAATTTCGAAAGCGTTTCAAAAATGGCAATGTCTTTGATACCATGGGAGAATTGAAAATGATTTTCGATACCCATGCTGCCGTAGAGAGTTATAATGCTTCTGAAAAGTTCTTTAGCTGCATGATGGAGGATAACAACTCCGTTAGTGAGCACGTACTCAAAATGTCTGGGTACGCCGATAAGCTTGTGTCCTTTGGAATATAGATTCCCATTGACTTAGGCATGCATCATGTTATCCAGTCTCTGCCACCTAGCTACAAGAGCTTCGTGATGAACTATAACATGCAGGGCATGAAGAAGTCTCTTCTCGAGCTTCTGTCAATGCTTAAGACTGCAGAAGTGGAGATTAGGAAAGAACATCAAGTGTTGATGATCAATAAGACCACCGGTTTCAAGAAGGACAAGAAAGGCAAGCAGAAGGGAAAGAAGGGCGGCAAATCTATTGCCGCACCTGAAAAGAAACCCAGAGCTGGCCCTAAGTATGATACCGAGTGATACTATTGCAAGGGGACTGGCCATTGGAAGCGCAACTGCCCCAAGTATTTGGCGGACAAGAAGGCCGGCAAGGCGAACAAAGGTATATGTGATATACATGTTATTGATGTGTACTTGACTAGTACTCGCAGTAGCACCTGGGTATTTGATACGGGATCGGTTGCTAATATATGTAACTTGATTCAGGGGTTGTGGAACAAGCGACAACTAGCAAGGGATGAGGTCACGATGCGGGTCGGCAATGGATCAAGAGTTGATGTGATTGCCGTCGGAACGCTGCCTCTCCATATGCCGTCGGGATTAGTGATAAATTTAAATAATTGTTATTTTGTGCCTGCACTGAGCATGAACATTGTATCCGAATCGTGTTTGATGTGAAGTGGTTATTCCTTTAAATCTGAAAACAATGGTTGTTCGATTTATATGGATAATATCTTTTATGGTCATGCACCTGTGTTGAATAGTTTATTTCTATTGGATCTTGATAGTAGTATTATGCATATTCATTGTGTTGATTCTAAAAGGGTTAAACTTGATAATGATATATCTTCATATATGTGGCACTACCGTCTAGGTCATATTGGCGTTAAACGCATGAAGAAACTCCATTCTGATGGACTTTTGGAATCACTTGATTTTGAATGCCGTTTTCTGGTTCAATGGAATGGGCGACAGATTTATTGGAAATCATACATACTGATGTGTGTGGACCAATGAGTGTGTCGGCGTTAGGTGGATATCGTTATTTTGTTACTTTCACGGATGATTTGAGTAGATACGGGTATATCTATTTGATGAAACATAAGTCTGAAACTTTTGAAAAGTTCAAGGAATTTCAGAATGAAGTGGAAAATCATCATAACAGAAAGATCAAATTTATGTGGTCCGACCGTGGAGGAGAGTATCTTAGTTACGAGTTTAGCACACATATGAAAGATTGTGGAATAGTTTCACAACTCACGCCTGCCGGAACACCACAACGTAATGGTGTGTCGGAACGTCGTAATCGTACTTTATTGGATATGGTTCGATTTATGATGTCTCTGACTGACTTGCCACTGTCATTTTGGGGTTATGCACTAGAAACCGCTGCATTCACTTTAAATCGGGCACCATCTAAATCCGTTGAAATGACACCATATGAATTATGGTTTGGAGACAAACCTAAGCTGTCATTTCTTAAAGTTTGGGGATGTGATGTTTATGTGAAGAAACTTCAGCCGGATAAACTCAAACCCAAAGAGGAAAAATGCTTATTCATAGGATACCCTAAGGAAACGATTGGGTATACCTTCTAGCACATATCCGAGGGCAAGGTTTTGTTACCAAGAATGGATCCTTTCTTGAGAAGGAGTTTCTCGCGAAAGGTGTGAGTAGTCAGAAGGTAGAACTCGAAGAGGTTATTGAACCTTCTCTTCATGAAATGGCGAGTAGCGCGGCATCGGAAGTTGTTTCGGAGTTGACTTCACCTAATGAAAAGAGAGCTAATGATATTGATCATGAAACTCCGAAAGAGGACACTACCGAACCTCGCAGGTTAAGCAGGACATGTGCAGCTCCTGAATTATAAGGAATCCTGTTATGAATTTCATGATTGATGAAATAGATGACCCTGCGACGTATGAAGAAGCGATGATGAGCCCGGATTCCAACAAATGGCTAGAATCCATGAAATCCGAGATGGAATCCATGTATGAAAACCGGGTTTGGACATTGGTGGACTTACCTCATGATCGAAAGGCCGTTGAGAATAAATGGATTTTCAAAAGAAAAACTGATGCTGATGGTAATGTGACCATCTATAAAGCTCGACTTGTCACAAAGGGGTTTCGACAAATTCAAGGAGTTGACTACGATGAGAATTCTCTGCCATAGTGATGCTTAAGTCGGTTAGGATTATGTTAGCAATTGCTGCATATTTCGATTATGAAATATGGCAGATGGATGTCAAAACTACGTTCCTCAATGGTAATATTGAAGAAGAGTCGTATATGATACAACCTAAGGGTTTTTTCGATCCTAAGGATGCTGATAAGGTATGCAAACTTCAGCGATCCATCTATGGACTGAAGCAAGCATCCCGGAGTTGGAATCTTCGCTTTGATGAGGTGATCAAAGAGTTTGGATTTGTCCAAACTTATGGAGAGGCTTGTATTTACAAGAAAGTGAGTGGGAGCAATGTGGCATTTCTAATATTATATGTGAATGGCATATTATTGATTGGAAATGATATAGATCTTTTAAATAGTGTTAAAAGTTATCTAAACAGCAAATTTTCGATGAAACACCTTGGTGAAGCATCATATATATTAGGAATTAAAATCTATAGAGATAGATCAAGGCGCATAATTGGGCTATTGCAGAGTACATACCTCGATAAGATATTAAAGAAGTTTAATATGGACGGAAGTAAGAAGGGGTTCTTACCTATGTTGCAAGGCAAGACATTGAGTAAGACTCAAAGTCTGGCTACAGCGGAAGAAAGAGAGATAATGGATAAGATCACCTATGCCTCAGCCATAGGCTCTATAATGTACGCCATGCTTTGTACAAGACCGGATGTGGCACATGTTATTAGTTTGACTAGTAGGTACCAATCTGATCTAGGTTCGGAACACTGGATAGCGGTCAAGAATATCCTTAAGTACTTGAGAAGAACTAAGGATATGTTTCTTGTATACGGAGGTGCATAAGAGCTAGTCGCTATGTGTTATGTCGATGCTAGCTTTGACACCGATCCAGATAACTCTAAGTCTCAATCCGGATACGTATTTCTCTTGAACGGAGCAGCAGTTAGTTGGATGAGTTCCAAACAACCTGTGGTGGCTAGATCAACGACGGAGGCGGAATATGTTGCTGCTTCAAGCGACGCAGGAAACGGTTTGGATGAAGGAGTTCATAACGGAACTAGGTGTGGTTCCTAGTGCATTGGACCCAATGGTGATCTATTGTGACAACAATGGAGCCATAGCCAACGCCATGGAACCAAGGTCTCACAAGAATTCCAAGCATATTAAGCGCCGGTTTCACTCCATCCGCGAGCATGTCAAGGATGGAGATATAAAGATTTGTAAAGTACACACGGACCTAAATGTAGCAGATCTGTTGACTAAAGTTCTCCCTAGGGAAAAACATGATCAACACCAGAACTCCATGGGTGTTAGATTTATCACTATGTAAACTAGATTATTGTCTCTAGTGCAAGTGGGAGACTGAAGGAAATATGCCCTGAGAGGCAATAATAAAGTTGTTATTATGTATTCCTTGTATATGATAGATGTTTATTTTGCATGCTATAATTGTATTGATAGGAAACGTCAATACATGTGTGTTTAATAAACAAAAAAGGGTTCCTAGTTATGCCTCTCTTCTAGACTAGCTCGTTGATTAACAAGATGATCAAGGTTTCCTGATCATGGACATTGGATGTTGTTAATAACGAGGTCACAACATTTGTGAAATGATGTGATGAACATTCATCCGAAGTATAGCATCACGATCAAAGTCATTATGTTTACATTGCTATAACATCACATGAAGTAATCTTAGTCCTTAGACCATGAGATCATGTTAATTGCTAACACTGGAAGAGTATCTTGATAACATCAAACATCACACCGTAACAGGGTGACTATAAAGGTGGGTTCAGTGCTACGAAGGTGTTATGTTGAGGCTCATGGATCAAGAGTGGAATTTGTCAATCCCGATGACGGATAGATATACTTGATGACCCACAAGTATAGGGGTGTATCGCAGTATTTTCGAGGGAAGTGAAACCCAATTTATTGATTCGACACAAGGGGAGCCAAAGAATATTTATAAGCCTTAACAACTGAGTTGTCAATTCAGCTGCACCTGGAAACAATCTTGCTCATAGCAGTTTATCAATAGCAAGTAGTAGGAATAGTAAAGTACCAGCAGTAGTAAAAGCAAAGACAGTAGTAACAATAGCAGTAAACAGTAGGATTCGAGTGCGGTAGGCATAGGGATGGATGGACGGGCGTTGCATGGACAAGACAATTCACATAGCAATCAAAACATAGGGCAATTGCAGATAAATAAGATAAAGCATCCAAGTACTAGATAATCCTAGGCATGTGTTCCATATATAGTCATACGTGCTCGCAATGAGAACTTGCACAACATCTTTTGTCCTGCCAGCCCGTTTGCAGCGGGGGCTCAAGGGAACTACTGGTAATTAAGGTTCTCCTTTTAATAGAGCACCGGAGCAAAGCATTAACCCTCCGTGAACACATGTGATCCTCACATCAAAGTCATTCCCTCCGGTTATCCTGATTTCTGTCACTTCGGGGCCATTGGTTCCGGACAACAACGTGTGTATACAACTTGCAGGTAAGACCAAAAACAATACTATCATAATGAATATATGACATGTTCAGATTTGAAATCATGGCACTCGGGCCCTAGTGACAAGCATTAAGCATAACAAGTTGCAACAAAGTCATAAAGCACTAATAAAAGATACTAGGCACCATGCCCTGACAATCTGATGCCATTACATGAACGATCTCATCCAATCCCTACCATCCCCATAGCCTACAACGGGGGATTACTCACTCATAGATGGGGGAAACATGGATGGTTGATGGAGAAGCGATGGTGATGATGATGGCGATGATCTCCTCCAATTCCCTGTCCCGACAGGGTGCCAGAATGGAGTTTTTGGTGCTATTTCATGGAATCTGGTGGTGGCGGCAGAGCGGAACTCCTTCTAGAAAAACGTCGACCCCCCCTGAGTTTTTACGTCAGAAGGCAACTTATAGGCAAAGAGGGACACCGAGGGGCTGCTTGGGCGACCAGACCACCCCCTGGCGCGGCATGGGCTTGCCCGCGTGGTCAGGTGGTGTGGCCTGGGCCCAGGCCCCCTCCATCTCGTATTCTGGCTCCGGGAGTCTTCTGGTGAAATAGGATTTTTGGCATATTTTCCGGGATTTTTCCTGAAAGTTGATTTTCTGCACAAAAGGTAGACACCAAGGCAATTCTGCTGAAAACAACGTCAGTCTGCATTAGTTGCATCCAAATCACACAAGTTTAGAGAATAAACAATAGCAATAGTGTTCAGGAAAGTAGATACGTTTTGGACGTATCAACTCCCCCCAAGCTTAGCTTATTGCTTGTCCTCAAGCAATTCAGTTGAAAACTGAGTGCGATAAAAGAACTTTCACGAACACATTTGCTTCATATGATGTATATATCCTCAGCATGTGATCAACTACTTAGACAATTCATAATAAGGAGTATGCAACTGAGTTTACTTAATAGGAATTGCAAGCTATGAAAAGATTCCAACTCAAAACTAATAAGTAGCATGAAACATCAACATAAGCAACATTACAATGCTCATAACAAGGTATGATAGAGTGGTATCTCGCTTGCCTTTGTGCAAGGCACCTCTAAAGTTCAGGTGAAGACTAGAAGTAAAGGTGTCAAAGATACAAGCATCAAAGTCATAACACAAATAATCAAGTAATGGGACAAGCACAAAGAATGGCAACTATGCTCTCAAGAAGGTGCTCAAAGAATATGTGGAGACTCAACAAGGAAATGAAAAGGTTTTAAATAGTTTGAAAGGCTTCCAAATGTTGAAAGTATGGTACTCATTAGCTTTGAGCTCTCATTGCCCCTATCATAAGCATCTTTAATGTGGTTAAGGTGAAAGTGACACAACTAAGAGGATATGTGATACATTGCAAATGTATCTATAATTTTTGATGTTCCATGCTTGGTTTTATCCACTTTCTTGTGTTTTGTTCCAACTTTGGAGAACTTTTCATATGATTTCTTGGACTAACCTATTAACAAAAGCCACAATGCCAGCTGCTTGTTTTCTGCTGTTTTTGGTTCCAGGAAAGTCAGAAAATGAATATTCTCGGAATTGGACGGGACAAAAGCCAAAGTGCCTATTTTTCCAGAAGTGATCAAGTGCCAGAATACGAGACGGAGAAGGGCCAGGGAGCCACCACACCACCTGGCCGCGCGACCAAGCCTGGCCCGCGCCAGGGGTGGTGTGGCTGCTCCCGGCACCCCCTCGGCCTCTCCTTCCGCCTATATATTGCCCTCGGGACGAAAACCCTAAGCACCCGATCAAAAATCCACGAATGAGTCTGTAGCCACCGTCATCTCCATCCCCAAATCGGGAGGGATCTGAAGCTCTTCCCGACACCCGACCGGAGAGGGGAATTCACCCTGGAGGCCTTCTTCATCACCATGCAAGCCTCTGCTGTGATGCGTGAGTAGTTCATCCTTGGACTACGGATCCATGTAGTAGCTAGATGGCTGGTTCTCCTCCTTTGTGCTTTCATGTTTAGATCTTGTGAGCTCCGTTCATGATCAAGATCATCTTTTTGTAATTCATACATGTTGTGTTTGCGGGGATCCGATGGATATTGAGATGCTATTTCAGATTGATTATTGATTCGATCATGTCTTTGTTATTTGAGATCTTGCATGCTTTCCGTTGTTAGTAGCTATCTTGGCCAAGTAGATGCTAGCAACTCCAAGAGTTAGTATTTATGCTCGATAGTGGGTTCATGCCTCTAGTAATCTGGGGAAGTGACAGAAATCTCTAAGGTACTAGATGTGTTGTTGCTACTAGGGAGAAAACAACAATCCTTTGTTCATAGAACAATCGTATTGTTTACTTTACACGCAGTTCGTAAAGCAATAATCTGTTCCTTGCAACTTAATACTAGAGGGGGTTCGGATGATAACCTGAAGATGGATTATTAGTCATAGATGTAGTTGGATGGCGGTCTATGTATTATGTTGTAATGCCCAATCAAGTCTCAAAGGAGTCAAGTTGATTAGTATATGCATGTATTGCTTTCTCGGTGTTTGTCAATTGCCCCGCTGTAATTTGTTCACCCAACATGTTATCTATCTAAGGAGAGCCACCTCTAGTGAACTATGGATCCCGGTCCTTTGTCTTTACATACAATCAACAATATTTTACTGCTTTGTTTACTTTCTGCAAACTTTCACTTCTTTCCATTCGATACGTTTAATCCTTTGTTTTCCGCAAAACACGGTGAGATTGACAACCTCATCGCAAGTTGGGGACAAAGTTCTATGGTTGTGTTGTGCAGGTCTCCACGTTGCTACTAGCACCGGTAGTGCGCCCTGCCAAAGCTCAGCTAGTAACACCTTTGGGGTGTTTCCTTGCTCCTACTGGTTCGATTAAACCTTGGTTTCATAACTGAGGGAAAACTTACTGCTGTGCTCATCATACCTTCCTCTTGGGGTTCCTAACGAGCTCTACGTCGAAAGTCGAGTGCATCAAGATCTTTTCTGGCGCCGTTGCCGGGGAGTCAAGGACATCTTCACAAGGGGAGTCCCTCATAACCAATCTCTTTACTTTGTTGTTTTTGTTTTGCTTAGTTTTCTTTTTTGCTTTGTTTTCTTGTTTTGTTCTTCAAAAACACAAAAAAAATAGTTTTACTTGTTTGCTTTCTTATTTGAAAACCCAAAAAAATGACTACTCTTGAAAACACTAAGTTGTGTGACTTCACTAGCACCAACAACAATGATTTTATGAGCACACCTATTGCTCCACCTGTGGCTAAAAATACTTTCTTTGAGATAAAACCTGCTTTACTCAATCTTGTTATGAGAGAGCAATTTTCTGGTATTGGTAATGAAGATGCTACTTCCCATCTAAATAACTTTGTTGAACTTTGTGAGATGCAAAAGCATAGGCATATAGATGGTGATATTATTAAGCTAAAATTGTTTCCTTTCTCTTTGAGAGGAAAAGCTAAAGAATGGTTGAATTCCTTAACTAGGAATAGTATTGATTCTTGGACTAAGTGCAAAGATGCTTTTACTGGAAAATACTATCCTCCTGCTAAGATTATATCCATGAGAAGTGAAATAATGAAGTTTAAACAACTTGATAATGAGCATGTTGCTCAAGCTTGGGAAAGAATGAAATCTTTCGTAAAGAATTGTCCCACTCATGGACTGACTGCTTGGATGATCATCCAAACTTTTTATGCAGGATTGAACTATTCTTCAAGGAACCTATTGGATTCAGCTACTGGAGGTACCTTTATGACCATCACTTTAGGTGCTGCAACAAAACTTTTGGACAATATGATGGTTAATTTTTCTGAATGGCATACTGAGAGAGCTCCACAAGGTAAGAAGGTAAATTCTGTTGAGGAAACCTCCTCCTTGAGTGATAAAATTGATATTATTATGTATATGCTTGTTAATGGGAAAACCCATATTGATCCAAATAATGTTCCTTTAGCCTCTTTGGTTGCTCAAGAAGAGCAAGTTGATGTGAACTTCATAAGAAATAACAACTTTGGCGACAATGCTTATGGTAATAATGCTTATAGGAACAATTCTGGTAACAACAATTATAAGTCATATCCTCCCAACAATGGTAATGCTTATGTAAATTCTTACAACAATAATATGAGTGCTCCCTCTGAACTTGAAGTTATGCTTAAAGAGTTTATTAGTAAACAAACTGCTTTCAATAAAACTATTGAGGAAAAACTCTCCAATGCTAAAAGAAATATAGCATCTTTGGCTGAAGCTCAATCTACTTTGAATAAAATGGCTGCTAAACCTGAAACTAATGAGAATCCCTTTACAGCTACTAATGCTATACAAGTAAGAATTGATGAAAATGTTAGACTATCAGCTGAATTACATGCTAATTGGGAAAGACAAGATGAAATTGCTAGAAACATTAGTTTTTCTACTATTACCACCACTAGTGTTGAGGCTAGCAATAGTTCTACTACTTTAGATGATAAAGTTGATTTTGATCTTGATGGTTGCAATATCTCTGAAGTTATTAAGTTCCTACAAAAGCTTGCTAAAAGTCCTAATGCTAGTGCTATGAACATGGCTTTTACAAAACACACTACTGATGCTCTCATAAAGATTAAAGAAGAAAAGACGAAACATAAAGCTTCTATTCCTATAAAGCAAGAAGATGGTTAGGAACCCATCATTAATATGAAAGTGAATGACTTTGATTTCAAAGCTTTGTGTGATCTTGATAGTAGTGTTTCTATTATGCCTAGAAGGATTTATGATATGCTTGATTTGTCTCCTCTTGAAGATTGTTATTTTAATGTCCCACTTGATGCTAATGCTAAAAAGAAACTCATGGGGAGTCTTAATGATGTTCTTATTATGGTTAACGATTCTTATGTCCCCGTTGATTTCTATGTTTTGGATGTTGAATACAATGTTTCTTGTCCTATTACTTTGGGAAGACCTTTTCTTAGAACTATTGGTGCCATCATTGATATGAAAGAAGGCACCATTAAATATCAACTCCCACTCAAGAAAGGTATAGAACACTTCCCTAAAAAGATAGAAAAGATTTCTTTTGCTTCTCCTATGAAAACAAAATTTGGTCTTAATGCTTCTTCATTTGAGAACACTTGATTCTTTCTTTGCTTCTTATGCCTAACTTAAAGGCGTTAAAGAAAAGTACTTATTGAGAGATAACCTAAAAGTTTTAGATGAGTCTTGGAAGTTATTACCTCTGTAATAACCTCTCATTATCCTTTTTATTTGCTTTTTGTGTCAAGATTAACCTCTAATGAGAGAGAAGTAATGATTGGGAAAGTTGCTGTCCCGAAACATATTTCTGTGCTTCACCGTAAAAATTAGTGAGAGAGCTATGTACGTAGGATTGTGCTGTTATTTTTTGTGCTCCTGACCCAGGTTGTTATCTAACTTTCGTTAGTTCAACACATTTTAATTTGAGCAACATAAGGTCTTCGAAAAAATTCGTCTTTACCTGCTGGTCTGTTTTGACATATTTCTGCCATTTTCTGCATTTGCTTCTTGTTAGTTCCTTCTTGAGTTCTTTTGGGGAATTGAGCTTTTTGAGGGAAGTTCTACAGTAGCTAGTGTTCTAATGGAAGTTTATTTGGTGTTAGAACTGAACCTTAAGACTTATTTATCTTAAGTGCACTAATGTTGCTAATGAGATTGTGTGAAGTTTTGTATGAAGCAAAATTTTCAGGTGTATGGAAGGAATGAGTAATGAGATGAAGGACGGACTAAAGCTCAAGCTTGGGGATGTCACGCGTGTCACCCCAAGAAATATCCAAGAAGTACAAGCGTCAAAGCTTGGGGATGCCCAAGGCATCCCCTTCTTCATCAATAAATATCCCAGGTTTCTTCCAAAGCTTCATTTTTATTGTTTCATGCACAGTTGTGCTGTTTTTGGAGCGTCTTCTTTTTATTTTTCGTTTTGGTTTTAGTTTTCTTGGTTTGCTTAGTTTTCTGAATAAATTGTTGGACCCCCTCTTTCATACATTTTGTTTGCAAATAGTTTGGTTTGGTTTGGAAAAGAGTAGGAAAGTTCATGCTTCTGTGGTAAAAAGAGCTTGTTTTTGACTGTGGCCTATGCTTTGTCATGCCATGCTTGATATTGTTTTGGCTTTATGCTTAGTATTATTTGTTGTAGCATGACTTGTTATAAACAATTGAGATTGCTTAATGTGCCTTGGATGAATCATGCGTTGTTTTAGCATATTAAAGCATAGTATAGTGGTATTCTCCTTTGATGCTTTATTTGGGTTGACTTGGCGCATGCTCACACCATGTTATGACTATCTCAAGTCACCATAGCCTTTATGATCCTTTAGTTTTTAACTTGTAGTATCACTTTATGCTTTGATCAATGATGTTTTGTCGCTCTGCATGATTATGGTCATTATTGCTCTCTTAGTTTGTCGCTCCCAGTCTTTTGCTAGCCTCCACAACAAAGTATGAGTTCCACTCATGCATCCAACTCCCTAAACCAAGTTATTCCAAAAAGTCCACCATACCTACCTACTAGCTTATGCTATTCCAAGTATATTCATGCTTTTGTTTTCCTTCCACTTGTTATGAGAAAACTAGTGATTAAAGCTCTCACGAACTTGATGGCACACTTTACTTTTTGCCTCTAATAAACTTGAACCATTGGGTCCTTCTTTGTTGCGTATATTCTTGCGCTTTATAAGTTGAAATTAGCAGAACCATGTACCATGGGGAACGCTTTCAACATTGCACTTGTACTTTGTACCCCGTTGATATCATGTTCTTTTGCTTACAGATCCCGGCGGTGTGAAATAAAAGTGGAACTTGTAAGATCATGGAATTTGTATGTGTGTTAGAGAAACGCCTGGGCCGCTAGACTAAGCCATGCCTAATCATGGTGGAAACTTGCAGCATCACCATAATGAGCACTCTATGAAGCATCCTCAATAAAAACCTATGCAAATAGCAAATAAAAAGATCGCTGAGATGCTCATTGTCTGCTTGCCTTGTCATTTTGATTATGGGAAAGCTCCCGTATCATGTGCAAGGGGTACCCCATTGGCGGATCTTAATGATACACATATACTTACAATGACAAGAGCTTACTCGTGACTGAAGTTGAGTAGCATGAGGATCGGTCTTCGTAAGTAAGGGGCATGAGATTTCGTTTTATAACTTGTCAAGCATATCCTCTTAGTTGTGTCACTTTAACCTTAATAACCTTCAAGATGCTTATGATAGGGGCAATGAGAGCTGAAAACTACAAGTACCATTATTTTTGGAAGCTCTTTATGAGACTTGAATCCCTACTTCATTTTTACAAAAGGCCTTTCTTCCACCATTATATTGAGTCTCCACCTTCTATCTTTATGCACCTACTTTGAGAGCATAGTGGCCATTCTTAGTTCTATGTGTATTGCCCCAAGACTAGTTGATTGATGCATAACTTGATATTGCTTGTTTTAAACTATTGTATCTAGTCACTCTTATGAACTTTGAAGGTGTCCTATGCATTTATATTTGCTACTCTATTGAGGGACAAGTTGAATACTATTATGCTATGTTTTCTTTATGTGAAACAAACAAACGTCTTGCAAAGCATTGTTATTCATGAATCTTTTGTTGTGCCTTTTCATGTTGCATCATAGTTTATTTGCTTATTGCTAGAACCTTGTCTTTCATGTTATGATTGAAGTACTATGATCCCAGCTTTGAATGTTTTGCAAATACTTTGATCCAGTCTTTGATGGTGCATGTCACCTCAAAAATTATTCTTTCTTTTTATCACTTACCTACTCGAGGACGAGCAGGAGTTAAGCTTGGGGATGTTGATACATTGCAAATGTATCTATAATTTTTGATGTTCCATGCTTGGTTTTATCCACTTTCTTGTGTTTTGTTCCAACTTTGGAGTACTTTTCATATGATTTCTTGGACTAACCTATTAACAAGAGCCACAATGTCAGCTGCCTGTTTTCTACTGTTTTTGGTTCCAAGAAAGTAAGAAAATGAATATTCTCAGAATTGGACGGGACAAAAGCCAAAGTGACTATTTTCCGGAAGTGATCAAGTGCCAGAATACGAGACGGAGAAGGGCCAGGGAGCCACCACACCACCTGGTCACGCGGCCAGGCCTGACCCGCGCCAGGGGGTGCTGTGGCCGCTCCCGGCACCCCCTCGGCCTCTCCTTCCGCCTATATATTGCCCTCGGGACGAAAACCCTAAGCACCCGATCAAAAATCCATGAATGAGTCTATAGCCACCGTCATCTCCATCCCTAGATCGGGAGGGATCTGAAGCTCTTCCCGGCACCCTGCCGGAGAGGGGACTTCACCCTCGAGGCCTTATTCATCACCATGCAAGCCTCCGGTGTGATGCGTGAGTAGTTCATCCTTGGACTACGGATCCATGTAGTAGCTATATGGCTGGTTCTCCTCCTTTATGCTTTCATGTTTAGATCTTGTGAGCTCCGTTCATGATCAAGATCATCTTTTTGTAATTCATACATGTTGTGTTTGCGGGGATCCGATGGATATTGAGATGCTATTTCAGATTTGATTATTGATTCTATCATGTCTTTGTTATTTGAGATCTTGCATGCTTTCCGTTGTTAGTAGCTATCTTGGCCAAGTAGATGCTAGCAACTCCAAGAGTTAGTATTTATGCTCGATAGTGGGTCCATGCCTCTGGTAATCTGGGGAAGTGACAGAAATCTCTAAGGTACTAGATGTGTTGTTGCTACTAGGGAGAAAACAAAAATCCTTTGTTCATAGAACAATCGTATTGTTTACTTTACACGCAGTTCATAAAGCAATAATCCGTTGCTTGCAACTTAATACTAGATGGGGTTCAGATGATAACCTGAAGGTGGATTATTAGTCATAGATGCAGTTGGATGGCGGTCTATGCATTATGTTGTAATGCCCAATCAAGTCTCAGAGGAGTCAAGATGATTAGTATATGCATGTATTGCTTTCTCGGTGTTTGTCAATTGCCCCGATGTAATTTGTTCACCCAGCATGTTATCTATCTAAGGAGAGCCACCTCTAGTGAACTATGGATCCCGGTCCTTTGTCTTTACATACAATCTACAATCTTTTACTGCTTTGTGTTTACTTTCTGCAAACTTTCACTTCTTTCCATTTGATACGTTTAATCCTTTGTTTTCCACAAAACACGGTGAGATTGACAACCTCATCGCAAGTTGGGGACAAAGTTCTGTGGTCGTGTTCTGCAGGTCTCCACGTTGCTACTAGCACCGGTAGTGCGCCCTGCCAAAGCTCAGGTAGTAACACCTTTGGGGTGTATCCTTGTTCCTACTGGTTCGATTAAACCTTGGTTTCATAACTGAGGGAAAACTTACTGCTGTGCTCATCATACCTTCCTCTTGGGGTTCCCAACGAGCTCTACGTTGAAAGTCGAGCGCATCAATATGCTTGACAAGTTATAAATCAAAGCCTCATGCCCCTTACTTACGAAGACTGATCCTCATGCTACTCAACTTCAGTCACACGTAAGCTCTTGTCATTGTAAGTATATACGTATCATAGAGAACCACTAACGGGGTACCCCTTGCACATGATATAGGAGCTATCCCATAGTCAAAATGACAAGGCAAGCAGACAATGAGCATCTCATCGATCTTTTTATTTTCTATTTGCATAGATTTTTATTGAGGATGTTTCACAGAATGCTCATTATGGTTATGCTACAAGTTTCCACCATGATTAGGCATGGCTTAGGCTAGCGGCCCAGGCATTTCTCTAACATACATACAAACTCCATGATCTTACAAGTTCCACTTTTATTTCACACCGCCGGGATATATAAGCAAAACAACATGATATCAAAGAGGTACTAAGTACCAATGAAATCTAGAAAACATTCCCCATGATACATGGTTCTGCTAACTTCAACTTATAAAGCGCAGGCATATACGCAACAAAGAAGGACGCAATGGTTCAGGTTTATTAAATGCAAGAAAATAAAGTGTGCCATCAAGTTCGTGAGAGCTTTACTAACTAACTTTCTCATAACAAGCAAACATTTTATTCGGAAGAAAACAAGGCATATTGAATATGCACGGAAGTAGAAAATGATGCTAATAGGTAGGTATGGTGGACACTTTAGCAATATTTGGTTTTAGGGAGTTGGAAACATGAGTAAAACATCCTCAGTGAAAGTGAAGACTAGCAATAGTAAGGGAGCAACAAACGAGAGAGCAATAATGGCCATAATCATGCAGAGCGACAAAACATCATTGATAAAAGCATAAAGTGATACTACAAGTTGAAAACTAAAGGATCATAAAGGCTATGGTGACTTGAGATAGTCATAACATGGTGTGAGCATGCGCCAAGTCAACCCAAATAAAGCATCAAAGGAGAATACCACTATACTATGCTTTAATATGCTAAAACAACGCATGATTCATCCAAGGCACATTAAGCAATCTCAATTGTTTATAACAAGTCATGCTACAGCAAATAATACTAAGCATAAAGCCAAAACAATATCAAGCATGGCATGATAGAGCATAGGCCACAGTCAAAAACGAGCTCTTTTTACCACATAAGCATGAACTTTCCTACTCTTTTCCAAACCAAACCAAACCAAACTATTTGCAAACCAATGTATGAAAGAGGGGGTCCAACCAATTTATTCAGAAAACTAAGCAAACCAATCAAACGAAAAACCAAAACGAAAACGAAAAAGAAGACGCTCCAAGGACAACACAATTGTGCATGAAACAATAAAAATGAAGCGTTTGGAAGAAACCTGGGATTTCTATTGATGAAGAAGGGGATGCCTTGGGCATCCCCAAGCTTTGATGCTTGTACTTGTTGGATATTTCTTGGGATGACACGCGTGGCATCCCCAAGCTTGAGCTTTAGTCCATCCTTCATCTCATTACTAATTCCTTCCATACACCTGAAATTTTTCCTTCATACAAAACTTTACACAATCTTTATTAGCAACATTAGTGCACTCAAGATAAATAAGTCTTAAGGTTCAGTTATAACACCAAATAAACTTCCGTTAAAACACTAGCTACTGTATAACTTCCCTCAAAAAGCTCAATTCCACAAAAGAACTCAAAAAGCAACCAACAAGAAGCAAATGCAGAAAATGGCAGAAATCTGTCAAAACAGACCAGAAGGTAAAGACGAATTTTTTCGAAGACCTTCTGTCACTCAAATAAAAAAGTGTTGAACTAACAAAAGTTATATAACAACCTGGGTCAGAAGCACAAAAATTCACGCCTCAAAAATACGTTCAGTGATTTTACACGAATTTTTACGGTGAAACACAGGAATCTGTTTCGGGACAACAACTTTCCCAACCATTACTTCTCTCTCATTAGAGGTTACTCTTGGCACAAAAAGCAAATAAAAAGGATAAGGAACGGTTATTACTGAAGTAATAACTTCAAAGACTCATCTAAAACTTTTGGGTTCTCTCCCAATAAGTACTTTTCTTTAACGCCTTTAAGTTAGGCATAAGCAAAAACTAAAATGGATAGAGTAGAAGTAACCGAAGATAATCATGGTGAAAACATTGTTTTGTTCAATGAAATCCTTTTGTTAACAAGGTTGATGAGGTCTTGTTACCAAAACAATTCCATATGAGACAAAACTTTGTATTCCACTAATGATTATGTTACCTCGACCTTGATAGCAATGGTCCCAATCATAATAGTTTCAAAATTTTCTCTTGGTATGGCACAATATATTTCTCCAACTTGAATGCCCTCAACATGTTCAATTGAATTCAAACCATAAGTCTGATACATTTCAAATGTATCCATAATTTTTGATGTTCCATGCTTGGTTTTATCCACTTTCTTGTGTTTTGTCCACACTTTGGAGTAATTTTCATATGATTTCTTGGACTAACCTACTAACAAGAGCCACAGTGCCAACTGCCTGTTTGCTGCTGTTCTTGGTTCCAGGAAAGTCAGAAAATGAATATTCTCGGAATTGGACGGGACAAAAGCCAAAGTGCCTATTTTTCGGAAGTCATCAGATGCCAGAATACGAGACGGAGAAGGGCCAGGGAGCCACCACACCACCTGGCCGCGCAACCAAGCCTGGCCCGCGCCAGGGGTGGTGTGGCTGCTCCCGGTACCCCCTCGGCCTCTCCTTCCACCTATATATTGCCCTCGGGACGAAAACCCTAAGAACCCGATCAAAAATCCACGAATGAGTCTGTAGCCGCCGTCATCTCCATCCCTAGATCAGGAGGGATCTGAAGCTCTTCCTGACACCCGACCGGAGAGGGGAATTCACCCTGGAGGCCTTCTTCATCACCATGCAAGCCTCTGGTGTGATGCGTGAGTAGTTCATCCTTGGACTACGGATCCATGTAGTAGCTAGATGGCTGGTTCTCCTCCTTTGTGCTTTCATGTTTAGATCTTGTGAGCTCCGTTCATGATCAAGATCATCTTTTTGTAATTCATACATGTTGTGTTTGCGGGGATCCGATGGATATTGAGATGCTATTTCAGATTGATTATTGATTCGATCATGTCTTTGTTATTTGAGATCTTGCATGCTTTCCGTTGTTAGTAGCTATCTTGGCCAAGTAGATGCTAGCAACTCCAAGAGTTAGTATTTATGCTCGATAGTGGGTTCATGCCTCTAGTAATCTGGGGAAGTGACAGAAATCTCTAAGGTACTAGATGTGTTGTTGCTACTAGGGAGAAAACAACAATCCTTTGTTCATAGAACAATCGTATTGTTTACTTTACACGCAATTCGTAAAGCAATAATTTGTTGCTGGCAACTTAATACTGGCGGGGGTTCGGATGATAACCTGAAGGTGGATTATTAGTCATAGATGCAGTTGGATGGCGGTCTATTTATAATTTTGTAATGCCCAATCAAGTCTCAAAGGAGTCAAGATGATTAGTATATGCATGTATTGCTTTCTCGATGTTTGTCAATTGCCCCGCTGTAATTTGTTCACCCAGAATGTTATATATCTTAAGGAGAGCCACCTCTAGTGAACTATGGATCTCGGTCCTTTCTTTTACATACAATCTACAATCTTTTACTGCTTTGTGTTTACTTTCTGCAAACAATTACTTCTTTCCATTCGATACGTTTCATCCTTTGTTTTCCGCAAAACACGGCTAGATTGACAACCTCATCGCAAGTTGGGGACAAAGTTTTGTGGTTGTGTTGTGCAGGTCTCCATGTTGCTACTAGCACCGGTAGTGCGCCCTGCCAAGGCTCAGCTAGCAACACCTTTGGGGTGTTTCCTTGCTCCTACTGGTTCGATTAAACCTTGGTTTCATAACTGAGGGAAACTTGCTGTTGTGCTCATCATACCTTCCTCTTGGGGTTCGCAATGAGCTCTACATCAACATCGCACCAGCATTTTCCTGGCATCAACACTGAGCCATCAAGCATTTTTCTGGCGCCGTCGCCGAGGAGTCAAGGACATCTTCACAAGGGGAGTCCCTCATAACCAATCTCTTTACTTTGTTATTTTTGTTTTGCTTAGTTTTCGTTTTGTTTTGTTTGCTTGTTTCTTTATCAAAAACACAAAAAAATAGTTTACTAGTTTGCTTTCTTATTTGAAAAGCCAAAAAATGACTACTCTTGAAAACACTAAGTTGTGTGACTTCACTAGCACCAACAACAATGATTTTATGAGCACATCTATTGCTCCACCTGTGCCTGAAGATACTTTCTTTGAGATAAAACCTGCTTTACTCAATATTGTTATGAGAGAACAATTTTCTGGTATTGGTAATGAAGATGTTGCTTCCCATCAAAATAACTTTGTTGAACTTTGTGAGATGCAAAAACATAGGTATGTAGATGGTGATATTATTAAGCTGAAATTGTTTCCTTTCTCTTTAAGAGGAAAAGCTAAAGAATGGTTGAATTCCTTAACTAGGAATAGTATTGATTTTTGGACTAAATGGAAAGATGCTTCCATTGGAAAATACTATCCCCCTGCAAAGATTATATCTATGAGAAGTGAAATAATGAAGTTTAAACAACTTGATAATGAACATGTTGCTCAATCTTGGGAAAGAATGAAATCTTTGGTAAAGAATTGTCCCACTCATGGACTGACTGCTTGGATGATCATCCAAACTTTTTATGCAGGATTGAACTATTCTTCAAGGAACTTATTGGATTTTGCTGCTGGAGGTACCTTTATGACCATCACTTTGGGTGCTGCAACAAAACTTCTGGACAATATGATGGTTAATTATTCTGAATGGCATACTGAGAGAGCTCCACAAGGTAGGAAGGCAAATTCTGTTGAGGAAACCACCTCCTTGAGTGATAAAATTGGTATTATTATGTCTATGCTGGTTAATGGGAAAGCCCATATTGATCCAAATAATGTTCCTTTAGCCTCTTTGGTTGCTCAGGAAGAGCAAGTTGATGTGAACTTCATAAGAAATAATAACTTTGGCAATAATGCTTATAGGAGTAATTTTGGTAACAACAATCATAAGCCATATCCTCCCAACAATGGTAATGCTTATGGAAGTTCCTACAACAATAATAGGAGTGCTCCCTCTGAACTTGAAGTTATGCTTAAAGAGTTTATTAGTAAACAAACTGCTTTCAATAAAACTATTGAGGAAAAACTCTCTAATGCTGAAAGAAATATAGCATATTTGGCTGACGCTCAATCTTCTTTGAATAAAATGGCTGCTAAACCTAAAACTAATGATAATCCTTTTGCAGGTACTAATGCCATACAAGTAAGAATTGATGAAAATGTTAGACTATTAGCTGAATTACATGCTAAGTGGGAAAGAGAAGATGAAATTTCTAGAAACATTAGTGTTTCTACTATTACCACCACTAGTGTTGAGGCTAGTAATAGTTCTACTACTTTAGATGATAAATTTGATTTTGATCTTGATGGTTGCAATATCTCTGAAGTTATTAAGTTCCTACAAAAGGTTGCTAAAAGTCCTAATACTAGTGCTGTGAACATGGCCTTTACAAAACACATTACTGATGCTCTCATAAAGATTAAAGAAGAAAAGATGAAACATAAAGCTTCTATTCCTCTAAAACAAGAAGATGGTTGGGAACCCATCATTAATATGAAAGTGAATGACTTTGATTTCAAAGCTTTATGTGATCTTGATAGTAGTGTTTCTATTATGCCTAGAAGGATTTATGATATGCTTGATTTGCCTCCTCTTGAAGATTGTTATTTGAATGTCCCACTTGATGATAATGCTAAAAAGAAACTCATGGGGAGTCTTAATGATGTTCTTATTATGGTTAACAATGCCTATGTCCCCGTTGATTTCTATGTTTTCCCATTGATTTCTATGTTTTGGATGTTGAATGCAATGCTTCTTGTCCTATTACTTTGGGAAGACCTTTTCTTAGAACTGTTGGTGCCATCATTGATATGAAAGAAGGCACCATTAAATACCAAATCCCACTCAATAAAGGTATAGAACACTTCCCTAAGAACAGAGAGAAGATTTATTTTGCTTCTCCTATGAAAACAAAATTTGGTCTTAATGCTTCTTCATTTGAGAACACTTGATTCTTTTTCTTGCTTCTTATGCCTAACTTAAAGGCGTTAAAGAAAAGTACTTATAGGGAGATAACCCAAAAGTTTTAGATCAGTCTTGGAAGTTATTACCTCTGTAATAACCTCTCCTTATCCTTTTTATTTTCTTTTTGTGCCAAGAGTAACCTCTAATGAGAGAGAAGTAATGATTGGGAAAGTTGCTATCCCAAAAACAGATTTCTATGCTTCACCGTAAAAATTCGTGTAAAATCTCTGAACGTATTTTTGAGGCGTGAATGTTTGTGCTTCTGCCCCAGGTTGTTATCTAACTTTCTTTAGTTAAACACTTTTTGATTTGAGCAACAGAAGGTCTTCCAAAAAATTTGTCTTTACCTGCTGGTCTGTTTTCACAGATTCCTGCCATTTTCTGCATTTGCTTCTTGTTGATTCCTTTTTGAGTTCTTTTAGGGAATTGAGATTTTTAAGGGAAGTGATACAGTAGCTAGTGTTCTAATGGAAGTTTATTTGGTGCTAGAACTGAACCTTAAGACATATTTATCTTGAGTGCACTAATGTTGCTAATAAAGATTGTGTGAAGTTTTGTATGAAAGAAAAATTTCAGGTGTATGGAAGGAATGAGTAATGAGATGAAGGATGGACTAAAGCTCAAGCTTGGGGATGCCACGCGTGTCACCCCAAGAAATATCCAAGAAGTACAAGCGTCAAAGCTTGGGGATGCCCAAGGCATCCCCTTCTTCATCAATAGAAATCCCATGTTTCTTCCAAACACTTCATTTTTATTGTTTCATGCACAGTTGTGTTGTCCTTTGAGCGTCTTCTTTTTCGTTTTCATTTTGGTTTTTCGTTTGCTTGGTTTTCTTAGTTTGCTGAATAAATTGGTTGGACCCCCTCTTTCATACATTGGTTTGCAAATAGTTTGGTTTGGTTTGGAAAAGAGTAGGAAAGTTCATGCTTATGTGGTAAAAAGAGCTCGTTTTTGACTGTGGCCTATGCTCTATCATGCCATGCTTGATATTGTTTAGGCTTTATGCTTAGTATTATTTGCTGTAGCATGACTTGTTATAAACAATTGAGATTGCTTAATGTGCCTTGGATGAATCATGCGTTGTTTTAGCATATTAAAGCATAGTATAGTGGTATTCTCCTTTAATGCTTTATTTGGGTTGACTTGGCGCATGCTCACACCATGTTATGTCTATCTCAAGTCACCATAGCATTTATGATCCTTTAGTTTTCAACTTCTAGTATCACTTTATGCTTTGATTAATGATGTTTTGTCGCTCTACATGATTATGGCCATTATTGCTCTCTTAGTTTGTCGCTCCCAGTCTTTTGCTAGCCTCCACAACAAAGTATGAGTTCCACTCATGCATCCAACTCCCTAAACCAAGTTATTCCAAAGAGTCCACCATACCTACCTACTAGCTTATGCTATTCCAAGTATCTGAAGCTCTTCCCGGCACCCTGCTGGAGAGGGGAATTCACCCTGGAGGCCTTCTTCATCACCATGCAAGCCTCCGTGTGATGCGTGAGTAGTTCATCCTTGGACTACAGATCCATGTAGTAGCTAGATGGTTGGTTCTCCTCCTTTGTGCTTTCATGTTTAGATCTTGTGAGCTCCGTTCATGATCAAGATCATCTATTTGTAATTCTGCATGTTGTGTTTGCGTGGATCCGATGGATATTGAGATGCTATTTCAGATTGATTATTGATTCTATCATTTCTTTGTTATTTGTGATCTTGCATGCTTTCCGTTGTTAGTAGCTATCTTGGCCAAGTAGATGCTAGCAACTCCAAGAGTTAGTATTTATGCTCGATAGTGGGTTCATGCCTCTAGTAATATGGGGAAGTGACAAAAATCTCTAAGGTACTAGATGTGTTGTTGCTACTAGGGAGAAAACAACAATCCTTTGTTCATAGAACAATCGTATTGTTTACTTTACACCCAGTTTGTAAAGAAATAATTTGTTGCTTGCAACTTAATACTGGAGGGGGGTTCGGATGATAACCTGAAGGTGGATTATTAGTCATAGATCCAGTTGGATGGCGTTCTATGTCTAATGTTGTAATGCCCAATCAAGTCTCAAAGGAGTCAAGATATGATTAGTATATGCATGTATTGCTTTCACGATGTTTGTCAATTGCCCCGCTGTAATTTGTTCACCCAGCATGTTATCTATCTTAAGGAGAGCCACCTATAGTGAACTATGGATCCTGGTCCTTTCTTTTACATACAATCTACAATCTTTTACTCCTTTGTGTTTACTTTTTGCAAACTATTACTTCTTTCCATTCGATACGTTTAATCCTTTGTTTTCCGCAAAACACGGTGAGATTGACAACCTCATCGCAAGTTGGGACAAAGTTCTGTGGTTGTGTTGTGCAGGTCTCCACGTTGCTACTAGCACCGGTAGTGCGCCCTGCCAAGGCTCAGCTAGCAACACCTTTGGGGTGTTTCCTTGCTCCTACTGGTTTGATTAATCCTTGGTTTCATAACTGAGGGAAACTTGCTGATGTGCTCATCATACCTTCCTCTTGGGGTTCCCAACGAGCTCTACATCAACATCGCACCAGCATTTTCCTGGCGCCGACACTGAGCCATCAAAGTCCTTTCAATCTTCTTGGGGAAATAGACAGCATGTTCCTTGTCATTAACACTGAAAGTCACCTTTCCTTGATTACAATTAATAACAACTCATGTAGTATTAAGAAAAGGTCTCCCAAGAATAATAGACATATTATCATCTTCAGGCATTTCAAGCACAACAAAATCAGTTAATATCAAGCAATTATGAGCCACTTGAACAGGTACATCCTCACATATACCAATAGGAATAGTGGTAGATTTATCAGCCACTTGCAAAGATATATATCAGTTGGTATCAGTTTTTCTAGTTGAAGCCTCTTATAGAGAGAGAAAGGCATAACACTAACTCCAACTCCCAAATCACACAAAGCAGTTCTAACATAATTGTTCTTAATACAACAAGGGATAGTTGGAATCCCTGGGTCTCCAAGTTTCTTAGGAACCTTACCATTAAAGGAATAATTAGCAAGCAAGGTAGAAATTTCTTCATTAGGGATCTTCCTTTTATTCGAGACAATATCCTTCATATACTTTGAGTAAGGAGGCAATTTAATAGCATCAGTCAAAGGAATTTGCAGCAATAAAGGTTTCATCCACTCACAAAACTTATTATAGTGTTCATCATCCTTTGACTTGTGTTTCTTATCAGGTAATGGCATAGGTTTTTGTACCCAAGGTTCTCTTTCACTACCATGTTTCTTAGCAATAAAATCTTCTTTAGTGTATTTAGTATTCTTAGTGTGGTTTTGGGGTTCTTCTTCAACTTTTTCTTCATTAGGAACTTCATTTTCTTCATTACCACCTTCAGTTTCATCATCAGAGATAGATATACTATTATGATCTATAGCAGGTTCAGAGGGTTCTACAATAGTTTTATGTTTCTTTTTCCTTTTCTTATGAGTAGAACCACTATTTTCCGCTTGTTGAGAATCCTGCTCAATTCTTTTGGGATGCCCCTCAGGATATAGAGGATCCTGGGTAGCAGCACCACTTCTAGTTCTAATTTCATAAGCATGTTTTTCTTTAGCAGCGTTAACTAGCAAGTCTTTTTGCACTTTAACGAGCTGATCTATTTGAGTTTGAACCATTTGAAAGTGTTTAACAATCATTTTATCATCATTAGAGGTTCTTTCCACAATATATTTCAACTCTACAATATCTATAGTGTTTTCCATTAGATGATTTTGCACCCTTTTATTAAAATTATCTTGCTTAACAATAAAGATATCAAATTTTTCTAAGCATTGATCAGGAGGTTTAGAGTAAGGGATATCACCTTCATCAAAGTGTTGGAGAGAGTGTACCTCGATAGTGGGTGAGTAGGGAATAGGCTTACATAATTCTTCTATAGGACGTAAATTCTTGACATCTGCAGCTTTAATTCCCTTCTCCTTAAGACATTTCTTAGCTTCCTTCATCACTTCATCATTTAATTCAATAACTCCCCTCTTCTTTGATGTTAGAATAGGCACCGGTATTTTAGGTTCAGGTACAATTACTTCAGGTATAGCTGGTTCAGGAGGAGTCCAATCTTCATAGTTCTTGCTTATTTTAGCCATTAATTCCTCAGCTTCCTTAGGAGTCCTATTCCTGAAAACACAATCAACACAACTATCTAGGCATGTCCTAGATTCTTCGGTTAGTCCATTATAAAATATATCAAGAAGCTCATTCTTAGGTAATGGACTTCCAGCCTGTGCATGAATCAAAGTGATGACCCACAAGTATAGGGGGTGTATCGTAGTATTTTTGATAAGTAAGAGTCTCAAACCCAACGAGGAGCAGAAGGTGCTGGCTAGTGGTATGGATCAGGAATTCTCTGCAAATACTTAGCAAACGGATTTTTAGGGGTTTTCGATAAAGCAAGTAAACAAAGTACGAGTAAATAAAAGACAGTAGGAATAAATGCAGCAAGTGGCCCAATCCTTTATGCAGCAAAGGACAAGCCGGTTGTATTACTTAAGATGACTAAACGTTCTCGAGGACACATGGGAAGACTGTCAAGTGCTTTCGCTTCATATAGTTGATTAATCTTCTTTAGCTTACTAAGTGTTGTGTGGGTGAACCTGTGCTAATGTACCGCCCCATCCAAGACTAATACATACCTGTGATTATACCCCTTGCAAACATCCGTAAGTACAAGAAATTAATTAAGGTAGAAACCTAACCACAACTTTAAACTCTAAGACCCTTACGTCCCTTGTGCAATGGTTTCCTAACGGGGGTTCAGGTTTTTGTCACTCCAGCAACCCCTACGATTAGTAGCCAAATACACAATGCATTCCCCTAGGCCCATATAGGTGAAGTGTCATGTAGTCGATGTTCACATGACACCACTAGAAGAAGTACACCACAACTTAAATAACAATCTATTGAATCTTTCTCAACGCAACTCCACTACTAACAACAAGACTTCTCCCATGTCCTCCAGAACAAAACGAACTACTCACAAGACATCACATGGATCATGATCAGATATGGAATAATGATGTATAACAATCTGAACATAAACAATAATTCAACGGTTCACTCAATGCATCAACTACAAAGAGTAATCAACACCGGGAAAGTTTCCCCTATGTTACAACAATATGGAGATGGTGATGAGGGTGCTGATTGTGATGATGGTGGTGATGATGATGATCCCGATGAAGTCCAGCTTGATGGTGGTGTTGATGGCAATGATCTTCCCTCTCCGGGAAGGAATTCCCCCGGCAGAAATCTGTCTGCCGGAGAGATCTTTCTCCCTCGGTGTTTCCCGCCTCGCAGAGGTGGCAGAATCTTTCAGTGGTTGCTCCCTGAGTCTTAGGGTTTCGGGAGGATGATATACGCCAGAGGGGAGTGGCGGGAGTGGGCCAGGGTGGCCACACCACCTCCTGGTGCGGCCTAGGGCTACCCGCGCCATGGGGTGGTGTGGGCCCCCTATGGCCCATCTCCACTCCGTCTTCTGGCATCCTTATCTTCTGGAAAAATAAGATTTTCCGTATATTTTCCCGGATTTTCTGATCTTCACGAATTTTGCCTCCAAACAGCACATTTTCCATCAGAATCCTGACTGCAGCGGTCCATGCTCCAAAAGTCATCAACCATGCAAAAATAGATGAAATAACATAAGTATCACCTCTCAATATGAAATATACCAATGCATAATAGTGAATTAAGACATAGAATAGTGATGTAGAATGGACCTATCAACTCCCCCAAGCTTAGACTTCGCTTGTCCCCAAGCGAAACTGAGCTCAATAAACATGGCCTCAGGTTTATGGAGTGAAGAGTCGATAAAAGAATACGGACAAGAAGCATCACATTCATCAAATACATAGATCATAATAGAAGACAACTCACTATTATACAACTCAACTTGTAATAAGTAAAGGAAACACAATAAATATACATAAAGTGAATCATAATTGGTAATGGCAAACTTAGCTCTTGGTCGTAGAATAGTTGATAATTTGCTAGAGTTCACAAATAGCTGGTTTTTCAATGATAGCTTTCAAAGTAGTAAACATCAAGATAAGAGCAATGTGCAAAACAAGGAACATAAGAAACATGAATGAATAAATCAACATATGAATGAATGAAACACAACAACTCAAAATACTTGCTGAGATAGAAGGGAGTAGGTTTACTGACTCAACTACAAAGTAAAAGAAAGGGCCCTTCACAAAGGGAAGCAGGGATTGCAAGTCTCATAAAGAGCTCCCAAAAATTATGATACTTACTAGCTTTGAGCTCTCATTGCCCCTATCATAGGCATATTTTGGTGGTTAATGTTAAAGTGACACAACTAAGAGGATATGCTTGACAAGTTATAAATTCGAGTCCCATGCCCCTTACTTATGAGTACCGAACCTCATGCTACTCAACTTTAGTCAAGAGCAAGCTCTTGTCATTGTAAATACATGTGTATCATTAAGAACCGCCAACGGGGTACCCCTTGCACATGACATAGGAGCTATCCCATAATCAAAATGACAAGGCAAGCAGACAGTGAGCATCTCAGCGATCTTTTTATTTGCTATTTGCATAGGTTTTTATTGAGGATGCTTCATAGAATGCTCACTATAGTTATGCTGCAAGTTTCCACCATGATTAGGCATGGCTTAGGCTAGCGGCCCAGGCGTTTTTCTAACACATATAAACTCCATGATCTTACAAGTTCCACTTTTATTTCACACCGCGGGGATCCATAAGCAAAAGAACATGATATCAACTAGGTACAAGTACCAATGAAGTGTTGAAAGCGGTCCCCATGATACATGGTTTGGCTAACTTCAACTCATAAAGCGCAAGCATATACGCAACAAAGAAGGACCCAATGGTTCAAGTTTATTAAATGCAAGAAAGTAAAGTGTGCCATCAAGTTCGTGAGAGCTTTAATCACTAATTTTCACATAACAAGTTTAATTTGGGAGGTAGATAAAACAAGAATTTACTTGGAATAGCAATAATGCTACTAGGTAGGTATGGTGGACACAAATGGCAAAGGTTTTGATTTAAAGGAGGTGGATGCACGAGAAGAATACCCTCTCAGTACAGGTTTTTGGCTAGCAAGGCTAGGTAGCAAGTACAAGAGTTGAAGGAAACAAACAAACATAGAAGTGATAAAGACAAACATGCAATCTTCCTTGGAAGCGCAAAAGATCTTAACTAGGGAATACTAAACTTATGAGCAAATCAAGAAAGAAAGATGATGAAATAATTTTTCTTTAAAGGTACTTTTATCTTTTTCATTCAGCTCTCAAAAATAGTGTTGCTACCGACCGAGCCAGGTTTGCCAAAACCAACTAAATTAACTCAATGATCCCAAAGTGATACCAATACTAACAACAAGATCAATCATATAACCACAAATTGAAAACTATATAAGCTATGCAAAAGAGTGGATGATAGAACTTCTCATTAATATTCCATAACGGCAACTCACACCAAGGGATACATATCTAACGAGAGAGGGGACACTTCCATTATGCAAACCATCCTACATAATAATTCCTCTATTCATGATATGACTCTACTAATAAGGTAAAAAGATAGAAGATAGTGATGTGATACCGCGGCACTCCCCCAAGCTTGGAACAAACCAAGGGGATGACAAACCTGATGACGAGTTACTCCTTTGGTGGTGGTGGTATCTTCTCATCTTCGTCTGTCTTCCAAGGTAAAGGCTTCCCATCAACAAAGGACATCATGGTTTCCAACATCAGTTCGTTGGTTGTTTGGCGAAGTGAGAGGACTTCGTCTTTGAGTTCAGCGGTCTCCTTTTGGTGCTCGGTGATGAGTTCGGAACAAATCTTATGGATGATATCCACTTCGCGCTCCGCCATCTTCTTGTACCTAAAGACGTCTTGTTCCAATGCTTCCATCCTATCCTCCAGACTTCCTTCACCTTTAGGGCCTTGAACCTCTTTAATCCAAACCTCCCCACCTTCAAGCAATAACTCCTTGGGATGAATCTTCAATTCTCTCATGTATGGGTTGGTGATATCTTCCAAGGAATCTCCCTCGTCTGATCCAGTGGAAGACATTGTGGCTCCAAATCTGGGATTCTACCTGGCAAAAACAGATCGAAACAAAAACACGACGAAAACACGATATACAAACCTCGGAAGATCCGGGGGTTATATATTACAAAGTTTCATAACAAGAGGAAGGTACTGGGTGAAAACGGGTCGGAGGCGGAGTCTGGGGTGGCCTCACCACCTGGTGGCGCGGCCAGGGGTGGGCCCGCGCCACAGGGTGGTGTGGGCCACCCAGGCTCCGTTTCTGTCCCTTTTTCGCTTTGTAACTTTCCATATTGACTACAAACTGCAAAAATATAGTTGTATTGTATTTTCGCGGAACTTTTCTTACCAGAACTATTACCTATTTGAAAACAGACTCTGCAGGTCTCTGAATTTGGTCCTTGATGAATTTCTCCGGAGTTATAACTTGAAAGGCATCAGCATCTTCATTGTAAGAATCTCCAGCAATATAGTGCTTGAGTCGCTGCCCATTCACTACTTGTGTAGTATTATATTTTAAGGAAGAAATTGTTATTGCTCCTGAACGGTATACTTCTTCAATAATGGAAGGTCCTTCCCATTTTGACAGTAGCTTTCCTGCAAAAAATCTGAGACGAGACTTATACAATAGAACTTTCTCACCAACATGAAATTCTCTCTTAAGTATTCGCTTGTCATGCCATCTTTTAACTTTTTCCTTAAAGAGCCTAGCATTTTCATAGGATTCACTCCTCCATTCATCTAAAGAACTTAAGTCAAATAATCTTTTCTCACCAGCGAGCTTACAATGTCTATTTAGTTCTTTAACTGCCCAGTAAGCTTTATGTTATAATTCCAAGGGTAGGTGATAAGCTTTCCCATAAACCATTTTATAAGGAGACATCCCCATAGGATTTTTGTAAGCAGTTCTATAAGCCCACAAAGCATCATTCAAATTTTTAGCCCAGTTTTTTCTAGATCTATTAACAGTCTTTTGCAAGATGGATTTAATCTCTCTATTTGATAACTCTACTTTCCCGCTAGTTTGGGGGTGATAAGGTGAAGCAATTCTATGATTAACATCATATTTAGCAAGGGTCTTTCTAAAACCACCATGAATGAAATGAGAACCCCCATCAGTCATGAGATACCTAGGCACTCCAAACCTAGGAAAGATAACATCCTTAAGCATTTTTAGAGAAGTCTCCCTGTCAGCACTCTTTGTAGGAATGGCTTCTACCCACTTAGTAACATAATCAACGGCAACAAGAATATGAGTGTAGCCTTTCGAAGGAGGGAAAGGACCCATAAAGTCAAATCCCCAACAGTTAAAAGGTTCAATAACTAGGGAGTAGTTCATAGGCATTTCATTGCGTCTAGAAATATTACCAACACGCTGACATTCATCACAAGATAAAACAAATTTTCTTGCATCTTTAAAAAGGGTAGGCCAGTAGAAACCTGATTGTAGTACCTTTTGTGCAGTTCTATCTCCTGCATGATGTCCTCCATAGGCACTACCATGACATTTACGCAATATCTCCTTTTGTTCATATTCTGGAACACATCTTCGCATAATACCATCCACTCCTTCTTTGTATAAGTGTGGGTCATCCCAAAAATAATGCCTCAAATCATAGAAGAACTTTCTTCTTTGCTGAGCTGTAAAAGTTGGAGGCAAATACTTGGAGACAATAAAATTAGCATAATCAGCATACTAAGGGCTTCCTCGCGAGCTCACCCCTACTGCAGCTAACTGTTCATTTGGGAAACTATCATTAACAGGCATAGGGTCAAAAGAGATGTTTTCCAAACGAGATAAATTATCAGCTACAGGGTTTTCAGCACCCTTCCTATCTACTATATGTAGATCAAACTCTTGTAAAAGCAGTACCCATCTAATAAGCCTAGGCTTAGCGTCCTTCTTTGTCATAAGATATTTAATAGCAGCATGATCAGTATGAATGGTTACTTTTGAGTCCACAATATAGGGCCTAAACTTATCACAGGCAAAAACAACAGCTAGAAATTCCTTTTCAGTAGTGGCATAATTCCTTTGAGCAGCGTCTAGAGTCTTACTAGCATAATGGATAACGTTTAACTTTTTATCAATACGTTGCCCAAGGACAGCCCCTACAGCAAAATCACTAGCATCACACAGTATTTCAAAGGGTAAACTCCAATCAGGTGGTTGAACAATAGGGGCTGTAGTTAAAGCCTTCTTAAGAGTCTCAAAAGCTTCCCTACAATCATCATCAAAAACGAAGGGTACATCTTTTTGAAGAAGATTAGTGAGAGGTTTTGATATCCTAGAGAAGTCTTTAATAAACCTCCTATAGAAACTAGCATGACCAAGGATACTACGAATACCTTTGATGTCTCTTGGACATGGCATCTTCTCAATTGCCTCAACCTTAGCTTTATCAACTTCTATGCCTCTTTCAGAAACTTTATGCCCAAGAACAATCCCTCCATTAACCATGAAGTGGCATTTCTCCCAATTAAAAACAAGATTAGTTTCTTCACATCTCTGCAAAACTTTATCAAGGTTGTGCAGACAATTATCAAAAGAAGTTCCATAGACAAAAAAGTCATCCATGAACACTTCTACAATTTCCTCACAAAAACCATGAAAGATAGCAGACATGCACCTTTCGAAAGTAGCAGGAGCATTACATAAACCAAACGGCATACGTCTATAGGCATAAGTTCCATAAGGGCAAGTAAAAGTAGTTTTTTCTTGATCTTGTTGTTTAATAGCAATTTGAGAGAAACCAGAATAACCATCAAGAAAACAAAATGGGTCTTTTTAGACAACCTTTCCAGCATTTGATCAATAAAAGGAAGCGGGTAGTGATCTTTCTTAGTAACTTTATTGACTTTCCTAAAATCGATGCACATCCTATAGCCTACCACTATTCTTTGAGGAATAAGCTCATCATTATCATTAGGGACAACAGTAATACCTTCCTTTTTAGGAACACAATGAACAGGACAAACCCATTCACTATCAGCAATAGGGTAAATAATACCAGCATCAAGGAGTTTCAATACCCCATTCCTTACCACTTCCTTCATCCTAGGATTTAAACGTCGTTGGTGCTCCACTACTGGCTTCGCATCTGGTTCTATGTTGATAGAATGCTGACATATAGTAGGTGAAATCCCTTTTAAATCATCCAGAGTATAGCCCATAGCTCCTCGATGTTTCCTCAAAACTTCCAATAACCTTTCTTCTTCCTTCCCTGAAAGTTTAGCGCTAACAATAACATGATATATCTTTTTATCATCAATATAAGCATATTCAAGATCATCAGGGAAAGGTTTTAGATCGAAAACCGGATCCTTTTTAGGTGGCATCGTGGTACCCAAGTCTTCTACAGGCAAGTCGTGCTTAAGCATCATAGGTTGATCACGGAGAATCCTGTCAATCTCATTCCTTTCTTCCATGAAGATTTCACTTTCATGATCTTCCATAAATTGCTGCAAAGCATTGTTAGGAGCAAGAGAAATAGAAGCAAGTTGTTCAACCCTAAAATCCTCATTATGGGTTTCCTCTTCGCAAGGTTCTTTGGCAAATTTCGAAAAATTAAACTCATAAGATTCCCCATCAAACTTAGTCAAGATTTTCTCCCTCTTGCAATCAATAATATCTCCACAATTACTCAAGAAAGGTCTACCAAAAATGATAGGGTAGGTTTTACTAGCAGCCAAACCAAGTACTAGAAAATCAGCAGGGTACTTAATCTTACCACAAAGAACTTCCATGTCTCGTACAATACCAATTGGAGAGATGGTCTCTCTATTAGCAAGGTGAATAACCACATCAATCTCTTCCAACTCACAAGGACTGATTTCATGCATAATTTCTTTGTAAAGCTCATAAGGAATAGCACTGGAACTTGCACCAATATCACATAAACCATAGTAGCAATGATCACCAATTCTAACAGAAAGCACAGGAACACTAGCCTTTTTAGTTCTATTGGGATGTGAAACAATATTAGAAGCATCCTCACAAAAGACTATGTGCCCATCTTCTATGCTTTTAGCGACAAGGTCTTTCACAATTGCTACCACAGGTTCAATGCTTATTTGTTCATCAGGTTTTACAGTTCTTTTTTCACTTTTGGTGATTACATTAGTTATCATAGGATGGTCCTTTACCTTTTCGGGGAAGGGAATCTTCTCGATATAAGGTTCGGGTAAGATGGGGTCAATAATGCAATACTCAGCACTTCCAATAGGAGCATAGTCAACAATATCTTTGTAAGGTGCATGGTATTTGCTCCATCCTCTTTTTGGAATTTCGATATAGGAAGCAAAAGTTCTAAAGCAATTCGTAATAACTTGCAAATCAAGTCCATAAATATTGCTAATATTTTGAAAGTCATCAGTTCTCATAAAAGATTCAATGCATTCATAATCATAATTTATACCTGACTTTCTACCTTTGTCATTCTCCCAAGCTTCAGCATTGTCTTGAATACGGTCTAGAAGATCCCATTTAGCTTCTTCTTCCATGCGAGTGAATGATCCAGCACAAGAAGCATCCAATAAATCTTTGTCATGTAGAGGGAGCCTTGCATAAAAGTTGTTGATAATAATATTGTTGGGGAGCTCATGAATGGGACATTTGAGCATTAGTAACTTCAATCTCCCCCAAGCTTGAGCTATACTATCTCCATCAAGAAGCCAAAAGTTGTATATTTGATTGCGATCTTTATGGATCTCACTAGGAGGATAAAACTTTGAATAAAAGAGAGGCACTATTTCCTCCCATTCCAGAGCTTGACCATTCTTCAGCAGCTTATACCAGTCCTCAGCTCTTCCTTTTAGTGATAATGAGAATAATTTCTTCTTAACTTGATCTATAGTAATACTTGCACACTTGAACAACCCGCATAATTCGTGTATAAAGAGTAAATGATCACCGGGATGGACAGTTCCATCCCCAACATAATAGTTATCCATAACACGATCAATAATTCTTGTAGGTATTTTGAAAACATCATTCTTAGCAGGTGGTGGCTTATGTACTACATTAGCAGTGGTAGTAGCATTACCAAATAAGAAACTCAGCGAATTATCCATAATGAAAATAAAGCAACTAGCAGAAGTAAACAATACTCATAGTAGAAGTTTCCTTTACCAGTTCCACTCTCCAATAGCGCTTCACTCCCCGGCAACGGCGCCAGAAAATAGTCTTCATGACCCACAAGTATAGGGGGTGTATCACAGTATTTTCGATAAGTAAGAGTGTCGAACCCAACGAGGAGCAGAAGGTGCTGGCTAGTGGTATGGATCAAGAAATCTCTACAAATACTTAGCAAACGGGTTTTTAGGGGTTTTTGATAAAGCAAGTAAACAAAGTACGAGTAAATAAAAGACGGTAGGAATAAAAGCAGCAAGTGGCCCAATCCTTTATGCAGAAAAGGACAAGCCGGTTGTATTACTTAAGATGACCAAACGTTCTCGAGGACACGTGGGAAGACTGTCAAGTGCTTTCGCTTCATATAGTTGATTAATCTTCTTTAGCTTGCTAAGTGTTGTGTGGGTGAACATGTGCTAATGTACCGCCCCATCCAAGACTAATACATACTTGTGATTATACCCCTTGCAAACATCCGTAAGTACAAGAAAGTAATTAAGGTAGAAACCTAACCACAACTTTAAACTCTAAGACCCTTACGTCCCTTGTGCAATGGTTTCCTAACGGGGGTTCAGGTTTCTGTCACTCCGGCAACCCCTACGATTTGTAGCCAAATACACAATGCATTCCCCTAGGCCCATATAGGTGAAGTGTCATGTAGTCGACGTTCACATGACACCACTAGAAGAAGTACACCACAACTTAAATAACAATCTATTGAATCTTTCTCAACGCAACTCCACTACTAACAACAAGACTTCTCCCATGTCCTCAAGAACAAAACGAACTACTCACAAGACATCATATGGATCATGATCAGAGATGGAATAATGATGTATAACAATCTGAACATAAACAATAATTCAACGATTCACTCAATAGCATCAACTACAAAGAGTAATCAACACCGAGAAAGTTTCCCCTATGAACTATGCAAGATTCAACCAATTGTTACAGCAATATGGAGATGGTGATGAGGGTGCTGATGGTGATGATGGTGGTGATGATGATGATGATGATCCCGATGAAGTCCAGCTTGATGGTGGTGTTGATGGCGACGATCTTCCCTCTCCGGGAAGGAATTCCCCCGGCAGAAATCTGTCTGCCAGAGAGATCTTTCTCCCTCGGTGTTTTCCGCCCCGCAGAGGCGGCGGAATGTTTCTGTGGTCGCTCCCCGAGTCCTAGGGTTTCAGGAGGATGATATACGCCAGAGGGGAGAGGCTGGAGTGGGCCAGGGTGGCCACACCACCTCCTGGCGCGGCCTAGGGCTGCCCGCGCCATGGGGTGGTGTGGGCCCCCTGTGGCCCATCTCCACTCCGTCTTCTGGCATCCTTAGTCTTCTGGAAAAATAGGATTTTCTGTATATTTTCCCGGATTTTCTGATCTTCATCAATTTTGCCTCCAAACAGCACATTTTCCATTAGAATCCTGACTACAGCGTTCCATGCTCCAAAAGTCATCAACCATGCAAAAATAGATGAAATAACATAAGTATCACCTCTCAATATGAAATATATCAATGAATAATAGTGAATTAAGACATCGAATAGTGATGCAAAATGGACATATCACAAAGCACAAAACCTTGCCCAAGATTCGGGTAATACCTCTTTTTCTCCCTGTTTAAAATCAAAAAGTTCCTACAAAATAGCATGTCTAGCACTAGGAGGAAAATATTTCTGCAGGAAAGTACTAATCAAGCAATCAGGGCTATCAATAGATCAAGGAGGTAAATTACTAAACCAAGTTAGCTTCTCCTTTCAGTGAAAAGGGGAAAATCTTAGCAACAAAGTAAGTACACATCTTAATATTATCAGAAAACAAGCCACTCATGGTAGAAAGTTCATTCATATGTGCTACCGCACTTTCATTCTTAGTCCCACAAAAAGGTTCTTTCTGGACAATAGCTATGTAAGATAGACCGAGAGAGAAATCATAATCTTCATCTATAATGTTTATGGGAGAAGCAGCAAACTCAGCAACAGGAGACAATTTGGGTATAATAGTACGCCTCTCAAGGAGACTCTTAGCAGCGCTCCTATCATGGGTGTTTTTACATTCTTTAATAAATTCATCAGTCATCTCAACATAACCATCTTCAATATCATAACTCTCACTAGTCTTAGGTGAACTAACAGGTGAGGTAGTGTCTTCATTAGGAGTTTCAGTATTTCCAGCTATAGTTCTAGCAATCGTAGCATCTAGGAAAGGACCTAATGAACCACTCTTATCAAGCACAGTAGAAGCAGCATCATAAGCATCAGAAGTTTCAAATTCAGCAGTAGTAGTAGTGTGTGTAGCATGTGTATGTGGTGGTGTAACGAGCTTACTTATAACAGATGGTGAATCAAGAGCAGCAGAGGTGTTCAGAACCGTACCTCTTCTTGTAGTGGATGGTAAAATAGGAAACTTGCCATCACGAGACTTACCCATGATGGATGGATAGCAGCGAACAATAGAGAATCCAAGTGAACTCGATAAATAAAACTATGGTCCCCGGCAACGATGCCAGAAAATAGTCTTGGTGACCCACAAGTATAGGGGGTGTATCGCAGTATTTTCGAGGGAAGTGAAACCCAATTTATTGATTTGACACAAGGGGAGCCAAAGAATATTTATAAGCCTTAACAACTGAGTTATCAATTCATCTGCACCAAGAAACAATCTTGCTCACAGCAGTTTATCAATAGCAACAGTTTTGTAGTAGGAATAGTAAAGTAACAACAGTAGTAAAAGCAAAGACAATAGTAACAATAGCATTAAACAGTAGGATTTGAGTGTGGTAGGCATAGGGATGGATGGACAGACGTTGCATGGACAAGAAAATTCACATAGCAATCAGAACATAGGGCAATTGCAGATAAATAAGATAAAGCATCCAATTACTAGATAATCCTAGGCATGTGTTCCATATATAGTCCATACGTTCTCGCAATGAGAACTTGCACAACATCTTTTGTCCTGCCAGCCTGTTTGCAGCGGGGCCTCAAGGGAACTACTGGCAATTAAGGTGATCCTTTTAATAGAGCACCGGAGCAAAGCATTAACACTCTGTGAACACATGTGATCCTCACATCAAAGCCATTCCCTCCGGTTATCCCGATTTCTGTCACTTCGGGGCCATTGGTTCCGGACAACAACATGTGTATACAACTTGCAGGTAAGACCAAAAACAATACTATCATAATGAATCAATAACATGTTTAGATCTGAAATCATGGCACTCGGGCCCTAGTGACAAGCATTAAGCATAACAAGTTGCAACAAAGTCATAAAGCACTAATAAAAGATACTAGGCACCATGCCCTAACAATCTGATGCCATTACATGAACGATCTCATCCAAGCCCTACCATCCCCATAGCCTACAGCGGGGGATTACTCACTCATAGATGGGGGAAACATGGATGGTCGATGGAGAAGCGATGGTGATGATGATGGCGATGATCTCCTCCCATTCCCCGTCCCGGCAGGGTGCCAGAACGGAGTTTCTGGTGCTGTTTCGTGGAATCTGGTGGTGGCGGCGAAGCGGAACTCCTTCTGGAAAAACATCGAACCCCCTGAGTTTTTAGGTTAGAAGGCAACTTATAGGCGAAGAGGGAGACTGAGGGGCAGCCTAGGGCGGCCAGACCACCCCCTGGCGCGACCTGGGCTTGCTCGCGCGGCCAGGTGGTGTGGCCTGGGCCCAGCCCCCCTCCGTCTCGTATTCTGGCTCCGGGAGTCTTCTGGTGAAATAGGATTTTTGGCATATTTTCCGGGATTTTTCCTGAAAGTTGATTTTCTTCACAAAAGGTAGACACCAAGGCAATTCTGCTGAAAACAGCGTCAGTCCACGTTAGTTGCATACAAATCACACAAGTTTAGAGAAGACACAATAGCAAAAGTGTTCAGGAAAATAGATACGTTTTGGACGTATCAATACTCTGGGCCCTCTCGGTGATATCACATTAAGATAGCTTACAAGCAAGTGATGTGATCACTAGAATGTTATATCACGGGAACGAGAAAAGAGTGCATGTCGGTAACGAGATCAAACTAGGTATTTTGATACCGATGATCGAATCTCGGACATGTATTATATCATGAGACAAAGAGATTAAGTTACTAGCGTTAAAGGTTCTCACGATCACAGAAGTCATCGTTGAATGTGCAGGAGTCAATATGGATCTCTAGGTCCCGCTTCTGATTATTGATCTGAGAGGAGTCTCAATCATGTCTGCATTATTCGAGAACCGTAGGGCGACACACTTAAGGGTTGCCGGACACCATTTGGGAGCACATATGTTTCAGACGAAAGAATTGCAAAGCGCAGGAATTGTTTCGATAGAAACCGGAATTGTTTCGGGTGAAATTGCAGAAAGTGGTTCTGCATGTGATATTGAAATGTTGCAAGGGTTTTATGTGAATGTTTGTTAATTAAAGTAATTAACAAAATTCTAAATAAAATAAATAAAAGAGTTTTATTAATTGAGAGTTGCATTAAATTTGGTGGAAATTTAATGCATGTGAGTGGAATTTTGGGTGGAGCTTGAATTGATGTGAGTGGAGCTTCCACCACATGAATGAGGAAGAGGTGGGGGCACCCCCCCCCCCTTGTCCGCCGGCCATGGGAAGGGAGGAGCCCCCCTCTCCTATAAAAGGCCCCCTCTCCTCCCTCACAAAGCACACCTCCTCGTGAAGGATCTCTCTCCCCTCTAGATATCCCCCATGGTCTCGGATTAGCGAGATACATGTTCCGGGTGGCCCTGCATCTAGAAGGAGTTGCTGCTTCCGCTGGTTCGCTAGAGCGAGGAGGTGGAGGTTGTCTGGTGGCTTGAACGTGTGTGCGAGGACGGATGCGTTGCTGATTTGCGGCGCTAGGACTTCCACACGATCTTGAGATCGGCAAGCATACGAATACATCATCCACGAGTTCCAACTCGTTAACAAAACTCTATTGTCTTCGAAGGTAAGTTCTCCATGGATGTATATCCACCCGTTGCTCTGTATCTAGTAGATAGATCTTGGCATATAGTTCTCATCGTAGGATTTTTTTTGTTTCTATGCTACAAACCCAACAGTTTTCTCCCTAGTAGCAACAACACATCTAGTATCTTAGAGATTTCTGTCACTTCCCCAGATTACTAGAGGCATGAACCCACTATCGAGCATATATACTCCCTCTTGGAGTTGCTAGCATCTACTCGGCCAAGATATCTACTAACAACGGAGAGCATGCAAGATCACAAATAACAAAGACATGATAGAATCAATAATCAATCTGAAATAGCATCTCAATATCCATCGGATCCTCGCAAACACAACATGTAGGATTACAAATAGATGATCTTGATCATGAACGGAGCTCACAAGATCTAAACATGGTAGCACAAAGGAGAAGAACCAACCATCTAGCTACTACATGGACCCATAGTCCAAGGATGAACTACTCACGCATCACATCGGAGGCTTGCATGGTGATGAAGAAGGCCTCCATGGTGAATTCTCCCCTCCGGCAAGGTGCCGGGAAGAGCTTTAGATCCCTCATGATCTAGGGATGGAGATGCCAGCGGCTACAGACTCTTTCGTGGAATTTTGATCGGGTACTTAGGGTTTCTGTATCGGAGGCATCTTATAGGCGAAAGGGGAGGCCGAGGGGGTGCCCTAGGCGGCCACACCACCCCCTGGCACGGGTCAGGCCTGGCCGCATGGCCAGGTGGTGTGGCGGCCCTCTAGCCCCTCTCTGTCTCGTATTCTGGCTCCGTGCCCCCCTCGATGAAAAACTCACTTTGGCTTTTGTCCTGTCCAATTCCGAGAATATCCATTTTCTAACTTTCCTAGAACCAAAAACAGCAGAAAACAGGCAGCTAGGATTGTGGCATCTTGTTAATAGGTTAGTCTAAGAAAGTCTATAAAAAGTACTCCAAAGTGTGGACAAAACATAAGAAAGTAGATAAAAACCAATCATGGAAGATCAAAAATTATGGATACGTTAGCAACGTATCAGTGTGGTATGAAACAACCAAGTCCGTAGTATCCTCTATTCATACTAGTTCGTTGGTCATGAGGATGATCTGGGTTTCAAGATCATGGGCATTTATGCCAATTGACAACGGGGTCATATCATTGGAGAATGATGTGATGGACATTCCTCGAAGGATTGCAATCATATAAGTTCATTGTTGCAACAGCTATACCTAGACTCCTTTTCCTTAGACCGTGAGCTCATATTACTCAATGTTTCCCGAGGCTGCTTAGACTGCATCAACCATCATCTGGTAATACGGTGGCCATAAAGGCATACATTGGGTATTCCGAAGGAACAGTAGATAACATGTGACTGCAAGACCGGGATTTGTTCACCCACATGACGGGTAAAGATACATATGGCCGGCTTGGTGAGATTACATCCATAAATGTTGTAACATGTGACTCAGTCACGGGGATGTAATATCACGGTAACAAGAAAACAGAACTTGTTGTGAACGAGATTGAACAAGGTATGTGATACCAATGATCGGGTCTCGGATAAGTCGTATCGAGAAACAAAAGGAATTGGATGCTACATTTAGTGGTTCAAATGACATTGTCATCAGGAATGCATAGGGGTCACATGGATATCCCTGGTCCCTCTGTTGATCATTGATACAGATCATGTCTAGAGCATTCCCGAGCCGTGAGAGGATACACTTAAGGGTACAATGAGAGCGATCATTCATAAGACAGAATCACAGTAGAGAAAGAGAAAGCCAGAATCATTCCGCGGAGAAATCCGAAGCTGTTCGGAGAAAGAATAAAGGACCGGAATCATTCCGGGAATTCCGAAGTTGTTCGGAGGATATAGAAAGGGGAACCGAAAAGTGTTTCGGGTTGAATCAGGTTTTGTAATATGTATTTACATATTAATTAGTGTAATTAATATTAAATATAATATTAAAATCTAATTTGAAGGGTTATTCTACTAATGGTCCAAACTTCCTAGTGAATAAATGCCCATGAGGGAAAACCGAAGGAGGGAAGGGCCAAGGCCTAGCCGCCACAAGGGGGCCCACCCGACCAGCCTAGGGCTGTGCGCGGGGTGGGGCCCACCCCTGGCCGGCCGGTCCATGGTTCCCTAAGGGCCCATACGCCTCCCCCTCTCCCTTGAATAGTCCCACATGGCAAACCCAAAGGGGAGGGTACACCCCTCCCCTATATAAAGGGGTGCCCATGGGTGGGATTTCAAACACACCAATATTTGGAGAAGTCCTTTGGTTGACTTCCTCCTTCTCTCTCTAGCCCTTGTGACCATGACCCCAAGTTTGGGTTGTGCGAACGAGGCACACCTATAGTACGTCGTTGCGCTGCATGGATTCCTAGCCGGGTATCAACTTCCGCACTCCCGACGGGATCGGGGAGTCAGAGGTCTCATCGTGCACCCGATGTGTATGAAGAAACGAAGCGCAACACTTGGGGCACTTAAATGTTGTGAGCCGGAGCTGCTGCACGATGAAGAAGGAGCAAGGGGTGACGTGCGAGGAGCTTCGTGACCTTGAGATTGGCTATGAGTGCGACTACTTCAACCACGTTCCCCTTGGAACGTTAACCGCGTACGATCTATAAGGGTATGTATTTTATACGCATTGGCCGTTACCACATTACTACATAGATAGATCCTAGGCAGTTTTTGGGGTTCCAACGTAATTTTTTTTTGTTTTCTACTGTGGATCCCCTTGAGCTTACTCATTTCAACATATCCTATTTTAGACGTTACGACCAGTTACAAATAACGTCGTAGGGTACGTCCACCATATTATGATGATTTGGCTACTGCAACTATGATGTTTTTGAATCAAATTGTCTTAATTTTTCAGCGTTGACCCCTTCAAACGTCTTTGCAAAATCGTCTAGATCTATGACAATTTTGTTCACGGTTACTATCAGAAGGTCATAGAATAACAGATTCCTTGTAGTTTCTAAGGAGATGAAGCTGGCCGGTCCGAAGGACACGAATGTGCCATTCACGTGGCCGCACAATGCTCCACCGCCGAAGGTCAAGCCAGATTTGATGTCACAAAGTAGGACGCAGTCATCATTCGCTGCCAGTTCATGATGGCGGAACGCAGGGATCGGCGCGTGAAGGCCGACATCAAGAAAGTGGCATCCATCAAAGAGGTGCACATTGCCGCGCTGAGTGTGAGAACGGACATCGCCCACGATAGGAGCCAAGGGAGCACCGTGACTGTGCCGTGTCCGGGGAGCACATCATCGTCTTCCTCGCACTTCTTTCATGAAAGACCCGCCATGAGTATGCGGTGTCGATGCCAAGGTTCTCGCCAGAGTACACCGGTAGCAACCCACATGGAGGATTCAACCCTAACGCCACCGGCCTGTTTTCCCCGACATTCAACGACCAGGGACAACAAATCCCTGACGTCGACCTCAACCGTCTCTACACAGGCAGGATCAACGGCATCAGCGACAGTGACAACGAAGGGCGAGTAGGACGCGATCAGGCACGAGGACAAGACCGTTGTTATAGACGAATCGTCGTCGACGGCAGGCATCATGTTTTATTAGGTTTATTTGCGCAGGTCGGCTCTATGTTTTACATGGCCCTTGTGCAAAGTTGAGGCATGCCCCCCTAAGCTAATGTATATATAGGCATATCTAGAAATGTAGATAAATATGTATCTATTTCACATGCAAACACTTAGCAATTAAAATTCAACCACACATTCTTAGTCTCGAAATATAACAAGTAGACAAGAAGTATCACTGCTACTTTGATTATCTCAAATAAAAAATAATTCCAATGCGTCCACTAACAATAATTCTTTTAAAAAAAACTTCTTCGAGCATTTCTAGATGCAAAAAAATCAAAACTATTTAGTTACTTACCCTCATCCAAAGACTGTTCATTGACCTCATGATCGACATTTGTAGTTTCATCATCGTCTTGTCCAGGTTTAGATTCTTGACTTTGATTATCATGATTGACATCAACACTACTTGCCGCCGAAAAATACCTTTTTAAAGCAAATTTTTATGATTCAATATGTTCAAGCTCCCGTTTTCTTTTATTACGTTTTTGTAGTGCTAGACTTATGTTTAGGCACCATAACACCTAATATAGAACCTTAACACTTTTACAACATATTATTATTAATTGAACTAGCACCGGTACAAAACATGCCTCTAGTCCCGGTTTATAAGGGGTTTTAGTCCCGGATTGTAATCCAGGACTAATGTATCGGGACTAAAGGTACATGTTTTAGTCCCGATTCTATTAAGAACCGGGACTAGATTGTCTCCACGTGACCTCGCTAGATGCGTTGGGCTGGAGGATCTTTAGTCCCGGTTCGTAAACCGAGATTATAGTTGTTCTGCCGCGACAACCTGCTGCCGCAACAGGAGATGGGGATTTAGGATTTTAGGGTTTTGTTTTTTTAAGTTCATTTATTTTTTATTTTGTGTTTTCATTTCAAACAAGTTTTCATATACATATTATTCTACGCTACGTTGATGCATATTATAATATCATTTCTCTCATGATTACATACAAACATATATATATACACAACTTGGTATACGTGCCAACCGAGATTAGAGCTCGTCTATTTGATTTACACGAAAATCATTATATTACATGGATATTTTAAGGTCTATCCACGTTGTACTGTCCTTTTGTGTTTATGACGTCCCTGAGCAAAAATTCCGACAACTCCTCTTGAATTGCTAGTAGGCATTCATGTGGTAGAAGCATATCCCGCATCGCATCCAACTATATATAAAGAAGTTGATCATTATGAATGTGTACAATAAGAATTATGGTATAAAATAAATTGTGAATATATTGTTTACGTACTCGAAGAAAGTCTATGCCCTGCTCCATACTCCCATGAATGAACTCGCATACGTAATATCAGCAGGGTCATCTCGTCGAATCTTATACCACAATGCAGTACATACCGGGCATGCATCCAAATTCTCGTACTGCTCATCGCGGTAGAGGATGCAGTTATTAATGCATGCATGTATCTTATGTACCTCTAATCCTAGAGGGCAGACAACCTTCTTTGATTTTTAAGTACTGGCAGGCAGTTCGTTATCATTTGAAAGCAGCTTCTTCATTATCTTGAACAACTTTTCAAATCCCTTGTCAGGCACACCGACCTCTGTTTTCCATTGCAGCAATTCCAGTGTGCTACCTAGATTTTTTTGGTCATCTTCGCAATTTAGGTACAACAATTTGTTGTGATCCTCTAACATCTGCTTAAATTTCAACCTCTCCCTTTCGCTATTACATTCTCCCTTTGCATTAGTAATGACCCGACCAAGATCATCATATGGCTCATATGATGCACGTTCTTCTGCTTTTTCTTCATTATTGTCTTCCATTATACTACCACCGTATTTAGGGGACATAGGATAGTTGTCATCATTCTATTTATCTTCGTTGTCTTCCATCATAACCTCTTTTTCTCCGTACTTGGTCCAACAATTATAGCCAGACATGAAACCGAACCGAAACAGATGGCCGTGAAGGACTCTTGAGGAAGAGTATTCCTTCTAATTCCGACACTCACCACATGGACAACACATAAAACCATTCCGCTTGTTTGCCTTTGCCATAACGAGAAAAGAACGCACGCCTTTAATAAACTTAGCGTATACATCAAACAACTATGCACTGATTTAAAAACTTTCTACTCCATCTTTAGTCCCGGTTGGACACACCAACTAGGACTAAAGGGGTTGCGGCAGTCTGGAGCCAACGGGAGCCCGTTTAGTCCCGGATGGTGTCTCCAGCCGGGACTAAAGGAGACTCAACCGGGACTAAAAGTGGGTTACGTCACTATATGTCGTGAGTGGAGACACTATGCCAGTGAGTGGCGATACTATTTCAGTGGATGGAGATACTATGAAAGGGGTGAGTGTCGATATTATGTTGTGAGTGTCGACACTAGGTTGTGCTTCTTAGTCTATAAATAGGCTTCCTTGTGAAATATTAACTGCAAGGAACGAGACCAGGAACACCACTAAGGCGGAGTTTCTCGAAGATGTCTTATGACCTCGTCCTCAGACATCTTCGAGGAGCTCGCCGTAGAGGCACTCCCTAATATGTGAAATTAGTTAGCTCCATCAGCATACTGATCTAGCTAGAGAAGATATAAACTGAAAGATGGTGTGCGAGAGTAGGGACACCACTACGACAGAGCTTCTCGAAGATGTCTTAGGATCCCGTCCTCAGACATCTTCGAGGAGCTCGCCATAGAGGCACTCCCTAATTTAATTTGGTAGCTCCCCGGCATGTTCATATTTTTGGTTTTCTTAAACGGTCGATGATTAAAATGCTAGGGCGCCACTATATATATGTATGCCTTCATAGTTTTAGTTCTTATTTTTATTGCAATGGATTTTGTGATGACATGTAGAAGAAGAAGGATATTTTGTTGCTCGACGGTGGCATGATGCATTTGTATCTGAAATTCGAGACTATGTGCCAAACCAAGATATATAGATAGGATGAACTCATGTATCTCTGTGCTTCGATGAATCAGATGAATTTCGAGGACTATATGTGCCAAATTAACCAGATATATAGAGATAGAATCCACACAAATCCCTCCATTTCTAGAGCATAAAATGAGCTAAAACGAGCAATGAAATATGAAAGGATGAAGTTGCTAACCTCTTAGGACCCTTAGATAGATGTGGAGTCACAAAATCTTGAGAAAAATTGGCAAGAACTCGAGCTTGAAGGAAGAAATTTGAGGGAGATGCTTGTGTGAGCTTGAAATGACTCGGGCGGGGGGAGGAAGAAGATATAGTCGGGCCTTTTAGTCCCGGTTCGTTTAAAAAACCAGACTAAAGGTCCACCCATCCGCTCCTTCCCAGCGCCAGACCATTTAGTCTCAGTTTGTTAAACGAACCGGGAATAATGTCTTCTGGGCCCTGCGGCCATTTCTAACCGTTGCGATCACGGCATTAGTGCCGGTTTGTACCAGAACTGGGATTAATGCTCTGGACCAAAGGTCCATTTTTTACTAGTGTAGCTAGATTTTTCTCTCATCAAATACTCCTACACAGGCGGTGAAGCAAAACAATACAGTGGCGGACCTACGGGTTATGCCCGGTATGCCGGAATACTTTTGAAATTTAGGGTCGCACGGTAAGGATAGAACTTACTTCAATATAATATGCAAAATCCCTTTTTAATAATTATGGTGTCATATTTCACAATCTTAATTTCTTCTTTGTATTTTTATACATAATCTTTGTCAATAGGAAATCAATTTTTTTATGGCATACCCTCTGCTCAAATCATGGGTCCGCCACTGCAAACACAGCTACTTGAAGCTAGCTAGCTAGCCTAACGCTTGCAACAGATATAGAGAGGAAATTGAGTGATTCGATGAATGAGATATACCAGGGCACACGGCCACACGCGCCGGACAGCTCCAGCAATCAGCAGGCGAGCAAGGTTCAGCCAAGGGTGCACCGGCACCATGCACGCGAGCAGGACAGCCAAGGGCGCACCGGCACCGCGCACGCGAGAAAGGATCAGCCAAGTTCGGACGTCGGGTCGCCGGCTCGCCACGCAAGCACGAGGAGGCAGGGGCTGGCGAGATCGTCATATCGATCGGGAATCGCCGAAGGAATCCAAGAGGCAACCGGGCATCGATCGTGTTTATGTTCCAGTAATGCTACACTTACGGAAGGCATCTACGGAATCATCTTACGGACGCGGTTGTGGCATCTGCCAGTTGGAGCATACTCAAGCGGTTGATCCGAAAATTCAGCCCCACAGAAACAATTGCAGGCCACGTAAGGGACTTTCTGTAACAATCTGTCTGTAAACCAGCATTATTGTTCTGTTCTGCCTGTGAGTTGTCCATCTCTGCTGGGACGCGCTTCTTGGACTGCTTAGGCTGACTCTTTTTTTAAGAGATGCGTAGGGTATATACTTTAGAGAACTGATAATTTATGGCCCTCCCAACACTGCGCCAGCATGGGCCCTTGCCCATGGCACAAGGTCGCCGTGGGCCAGAGCCCGCTTTGTAAATGAACATGGGCCATGGGCCATGTGCTCGATAAATGAACATGGCATGTTCTATCGGCATTCCAACTGCTCGTCGACAAACCCAGGCTTAGGTTGCAAGGTGCGGTGCGCACCAAACGCGAAATATCTGGTTGGACGCTCGCTCGTGCTGCCGTGCCGTTCCGTCGTTGCCCGATGAGCTTCCGCTCGAGCACTTCCACGACGGCGATATCGCAAAAGGGCAGCACCAACATGCGTACGATAGATATGCATGCCGCCCCATTTTATCCCGTGGCCGACGAGCCGCCACCGAGCCCCCGAGCAAACCCGCACGCGCGCGGCGGCCTCAGGCGGAAGCGGCCGAGCGCGGTCGCCGACGAGTGGGGCAGCGGGCAGGACGGGCCCGCGCGTCAGTGTGGCAGGCGGAGAGGAAGGGTCGACGCGTCTCCACGTAGCGGGGCTCGGCGCCTTTGGATGGCGCCTCCGGCCGCGTGGTCTATGGGGCGGCCACGACGTGGGGCTGGCGGCCGTGCGATCTCGACGGGCCGGGTGGCTGGGATTGCCCCGCTAAAGATCCAGACCCCGTGGAACTTTCGGGACATTAAATGCCAGCGCTGGAAGGTGCGTCTTGCAGAGGAACCCATCCCGTGTCGAGGAATTTCTCGCCGAACCCCTGCTCCGCTCTGATTACGCAGTACACGGATTGGACCGAAAACTAGAGAGGATCTGTATGAAGCATTAGCAACTTTGCAGGGACTGGTCCGTAAATTTCCTTGTGCTTTGTGGCGTCTTAAGAGAAAAAAGTTCCCATGGTCCATACTACAAGCAAGCAGCTCTGCAGCTGGGTAGGAGGAACCGAGGAGGATATTGTAACAGGGGGATAGGGAGGGAAGAGCGGACAGCTAGATACCAGAGACGACGAGCGAGCCGTGTCTCGTCTTCCTGGCGAGGGAGGGAGCGAGAATGCAGGAGCAGGGGGAGAGCTCGCGGCCTTCCAGCAGCGAGAGGTCGTCCAGCTCCGGCCACCACATGGATACCAAGGAAGGCAAGCAAAGCAACGCAACGCACTCCTTCGATTCTCTTTCCTTTCTTCGAACAGTGCTTGACTTGGCATTCTGACGAAAGATCGAGCTGTGCTCATGGTATGATCTTTGGTGAACTGCAGGGATGGAGAGCGATGACGAGATAGGGACGGTGCCGGAGCTGGGTCTGGGTCCGGGCGGCCCTTCCACGTCCGGTAGAAGGGAGGCCGGTGGGCCGGAGCGCGCCCAGTCCTCCACGGCGCAAGGCAGCGCGCGCCGCCGCGGGCGCACACCGGCAGACAAGGAGCACAAGCGCCTCAAAAGGTACTTACCCACCATCGTACTACTACTCAGATTAATCTCTTCCTGACTAATACTAGAGCACTAGGTAGGTGCCCTTAGATATATTTCAATCTTGGACAAATAAGATATCTGTGACGTTTGGATGATTGATGCGTGCCCATGCTGCATGTTTTGGCAATGCACGCTGGTCCTGAATTCCTGATGGTCCATACTCACCTTGGATAGGTCCCCTTTGTTGAGTTCAGATAAGACAAGGTTGCTTGTGGATCTAAGTTAGACAGAAAAGAAAGAAGAGTGCTTCTGGATCTACTAGATGGTTTGCTTATTATGCGCAGGTAAAAGAAAACTGGAATTCGGGTCTAAAATTTGAAATGCCGGTTCCTGAATAGGGAAAGGTGTAAATGGACCCGGGCGTACTACACCTACTAGCTAGCAATCCACTTGTGCATCAATATCCGCGCGTGGAAGTTTTTCTCTTCTTTTTTCTCCCTAAAGAAAAGAAAAACATTTGGACTTAAAACTTTCTAGATCATCAAAAATTTCCAGGCATCGATCTTGTGCACATTCACTTTATTAGTCAATCACATTCGTTAGATCTATGTAATTGTGCCTAAATGGGTCACAACAGTTATTATATCTAAAAAACCCTCCATAACAAGATAGAACTTGCTTGAACTTCACAATCGTTAGAACTACGTAATTGCACCTAAATGGGTCACAATGGTTTTATCTAAATAGCCCTACATAACAAGATAGGACTTGCTTGAACTTCATAATTGAACAAAAACATATGTCATTGTTAGATCTTCATGATTGTCCGAAACAGTTCACATTCTTGGATTTCCATAATTTTACCTAAATAGATCATAATCCGTAGATCTTTTTAAAGATAAACCACAACTGTTCATTAGATCATCGTAATCACACTTAGAGAGATCTCAGTGTCAAATATTTTTAACTACACATGTTAACTATTAGTTGGTCTACATATGACAAGAGATGTGAAGCATGATTTAAACACATAGTCCTTACCACACACGGCATTACTAATGTTTTTTTAGATCAATTGGCTGCATTTTATTTGAAACTCAGCATCCCGTGCCAACAAGTTCACAATACAAACGGCGGCAGATCCCAACCATGTTCTACTAATTTTATTACTGCAGCCTTCTTTACCTAAGCGATGTGCTACTCCATTGCATGAGGGGCGCACATGAATGATCAAAGAATCATCAAACTCCCTTAGAAGCGTCTTGATTTCTTCGACGAGAGGACCATATGCCGATCGATCCAGGGTTGCACACTTCAGTTTCATCACAGCTCCCACACAGTCCGTCTCCAGCACTATCTTGCCCATTCCCATCTCCTTGGGGACTTGGACCCCACGTCGACAGGCCAGTAACTCCGCGTGCTCAGGATCAGTCACATGAGGGGGAAAATGGCTAGCCCCTGCACAGAAAGCACCATGGTGATCGCGCACAACCACACCGCCACCTCCATGACCTTCCGAGGATAGAGCACCATCCGTGTTAATCTTGTGCAAGCCAGTACTAATGTAAGGCAATGGATAGATACACGATCGCGTGCGTACAAAAACCGAAGCCAATGGAAAATTTCCTCTTATCATCTTATTGCTACGCGTCGACAATTAGTACCATCACAACATACAATTTAGCTAGTGATACGCCAAAAAGGTCCATTGTTAATTATTGTAAAGAAAGATTTTGAAGTTGGGGCTTGAAAGTTAAGGAAAATAAAACACCTAAAGGCAAGGTTATATAGTTCAAAGCGTGAAGTGCACATCTTTTGGAAAAAAATCACCGGTACATATCATTAGTACCTTCCCTGAATAAATGATACTGCTAATATGGTTGAAACTGAACATAATACGTGTAAAAAGGAGTTGTACATAATATCTCAACCACGTTTTAATTATGTGCCATATTTTTTTTATAGAAATACCAAGTACAACATAGAGGTACACACGCATATTATTTATAGAAAATCAACGTGATAAATTTATTCTGTAGTGTCTCCACTATATATATAGAGCAACTTTGTGTTATTCTGAATTCAGTTTTTTAATTCGTGTTAGAATAACATAACTCTTAAGACAACGTAACTAGGTATTTGACTTTGTCCAATTCCTGTATATTTGCTTGTCGCTTCCTTGGGTTTCATTAAGCGTGAATTTGTAAAAAAAATTGGGCTCTGCACCTCTGGATACAGATGACAGGAGAGCGTTCTCGCCCATCATCTAAAATATCATATGTATTTCTTATTTATGTGTGTGTGACCTATGAAGGTTGCTGAGGAACCGGGTATCAGCACAGCAGGCAAGGGAGAGGAAGAAGGCTTATTTGGGTGATCTAGAAGTGAAGGTAAAGGACCTAGAGAAGAAGAATTCAGAGCTGGAAGAGAGGCACTCCACCCTGCAGAATGAGAACCAGATGCTCCGTCAGGTACATTTTTTCCTTCATTATTATTGGTTCAAAGTTCTTTATTTGGGCAGCTCGGTTTTATATACAGAGATATAATTCAAAGCAGTCTGTTTATCAGTAAGCCCGGTTGACCGTGATCACAACTCGCAATGTTGCATGGCTTTGCTATACTTGTAATTCACTGCTGAATGAATATTGAAACCTCATTTGGTTTGATTCCGTTTCTCATGTATTGAATTGTTATACTCGTACTTGTAATTCAAAGCTCGACAACATACTGATGGCCACCATACTCTGACGATGAACAAATAAACCATGTCCTGAATGAGTTGTTCTTTTTTTGCGCAGATCCTGAAGAACACCACTGTGAGCAGAAGAGGACCAGGCGAGGGCCAATAGCACACAGGTGTCAGGGTTGACCGCAAATTTCACAGCAAACAGTTCAACTCTCGCACTAGACATGGAAAATTCTCGGAATACACCATGTCCGCAAACTGTTTATTCTCGTCGGGAACTTCCTGGCCAAGGGATAACCCCCAAACTGGGGTCAAAAGCCTCTTTATAAAAAAAAAGGCCTGCGCTGACCTTCAATGATATCCCGCCATACTCTATGATTTTAGCACTGCATTTTGTGCTTCAATAATAGCTTCAGAAAATAGCCGTGGGGTGATTTAACACATGATTTTATATTATTATTTTGTATGTACAAGTACAATTCAGACATTTTATAGTTGGTCAATGAACTTCCTATTGGTAATGGGCACATATGGTGCTAGCATTGCAGCCCTGTCGAGTGTTGTGTGACGGCTCGTGAAGATAAGCAGATTGATGACTTCTCAACAGTGATATATGGTAGCAACTCCAGCACTCGCCCCTTCCATTAGCATCTTTCCTCTTATTTTGATTCCAAGGGTGTCCGAATGTGATGGTGTGTTCGTTTTATATTGTTATATGATTTTGACGTGTACCATTGCCGTTTTCCCTTGTCTGCTTTTGGAGGTTCCGTTATCATGATCTTGACATGATTACCTTTGTTCTTATATAATCCCAGTAAAATTTGAATACTACGATTATATCCTGAGTGATCAACAAGCTGCAATAATATGTTGTACTCTAACACATATCTACCGCTTTGCTTAAAAACAAAAAGTTGCCATCTTTTAAATACAAGAGAAAAGGAGAGGAGAAGATAACAGTGAACATGAGATTAGAGCTTACGCTATCAATAACTAAGAGGATTATCTTCAGAGTTCAGACTAATCAACCACGCAATCAAACAAAGTTGGTTGACTCAAGCAGCAGAGAAAAAATAGCTTGAGAAAACATGCTCAAGTTTGCCTTGGCCATTGGGGCATCCAGTATCCTGCAGCTGTCAACAGGGCCCACAATCACACACACCTGCCTTAAATCCAAGAGGTGGTCTCCTTTTATTAGTGTCACCACTTGTCCACCTCTGCCTCTTCTCCTCTTTGAGCTCTCCCTCCCCTTCCTCCTCCTCCCGGGAACCAGACTGGAGTGCTACCACAGAGCTTCTGGTTAGGAGGATCTGGTTGTGTGTCCTTGTGGTTTCTTGATTCGTTTCTTCAAGAACAGTCGGACATAGACATGGATAGACGGACCCAAGCTCCTTTGGTGAGTCTGTTTCCTCTACTTTTTCTGCATACACACCATGTTTAGATCGCTGAAGTTATGGGGTGAAAAATTCCATGTAATACCGATGCTTTTAGATAAATCAACCATCCATTTGCCCGTGCTCTTCCATCAGCATGATTGCATATCGTTTCAGAATTTTTAGATCATGAATAACCAGACAAGGGAATGTCTATATGTTCTGAAGTCATGAAGACTGCAAGTTTGTTTGAGCAGCTAGATTTTCGTTCAATTAAACTTCAACTGCAATGATTTTTTTTCAATTGAAAGCAGTTCCTGATACACGAATAATAGAAAAACTCTTCCCCGAAATTAATTGTACGCCTAGCATGCGGGAAATTCCCCTTATGGTGAAGCTTTTCTAGCCATTACCGGAAATCTGGTCCCTACAAAGTAGTTGAACTACTTCTGTAAGTGTCGGTTGTATTGCTTCATGACATAATTGAGTATTTTTATGTTCCACCCAATCAACCACTTTAGAATGGCAAGTCAAATTTTAGTCTTGAACGACACTTTTTAAAATTATTTCTTTACTTTTTTCCTTTCTTGAGCTTAGTGGGCTAAGACTTGTTGGCACCTAGTTCAGAAATCACCCCAGAAAAGAGACTCCACCTCCACCTGCCTAGGTGGGTTTGGTTTGCAACGGCGGATTCCCACCATTGTATGTGTAGAAGAATTCTCATATATATGCCACCAAATTATGATCTACTCCCTCCGTTCAGAAATATAAGACATTTTAGCTTTGTGCAATGAGTGTACCTAGACACTTTTTAGTGTATAGGTTCACTCCGAACCTCTATGAACCTATACACTAAAAGATGTCTAGATACATTCGATTCACAAAGGTAAAACGTTTTATATTTCCGAACGGATGGAGTACCTCCAAAAATAATCTTATCGTACACTCTCTCAGTCCTAGACTGTATGATACGTTTGACCTTATTTTGGTCAACAATGCACAACTTTGACTCTGATCTCTACTTATAATGTATCTGCAAGTTAGTAGAAATACATATGAAATAAAAGTTTCTCGCTGGATTAAGGTGAGCACACCCTCCACCGAGCGGCCACGTGGAGAAAAAGATAGCCACTCCTCCGGCTTTTCTATTTTTCTTTAAAAATTCCATGCTCTGGCATCCTCGCGCCTTCTGGATATGGCGACTCACTGCACATAAATCCACAACATGTCTTCAACGTCACGGCAACAACACCTTGTACTGCCATTAACACGGAAGCCGATGGGCGACGTGAACTAGGTCGGATAAGACCCGTCATATTGTGGGGATTCCCGAACTGTTGCTGCCATTGGTCTCCACTACTCAGTGTCTTTGCACATCGCACCACACACACGCCTGGCGCCGCCTTCGCAATTGACCATCGCCCCTCGAAGAGACGCCTCGTTGCCTCCACCATGAGTATCCCCGCCGTGAGGTCCTGCCCCGAAGAAGCCTCTAGAGATGTCGAGGAGAGGAGAGGCGGTGAGACGAAAATTGGCGATAGTAGGCATAAAGGTTGAAGCATACATTCGTCAAGGCTATATCTGAAGTAGCGTCGACTCATGATCCATGACGCCTTGGCATACAATCAGCGGCGGCGCCAGCAGGGGGTCGAGGAGGGTCGATCGACCCGGCTCGTCAAATCCCGTGCAAGTACCTAACGCCAGCTTCCCAGCATCTAGGCCCCAGCCCAATTAGATGCGATAGTACGACACCACGTATCCGAGGTAAAAAGCCCAAGTTCCCCATCTCTCCTCTGCCTGACGCGGATGCACGCACGCACGGGGGGAAATCCCCTCGAGCCAATACTGCCTTGACCTCGAGCCCTATTCCCCTGTGCGGCTGCGCCCCCTCCCCCACGCCGCCAGCTCGCAGTACATCGTCGCACCGCCCCGTGCTGCTTGATCCCCCGCCCGCCGGCCAGTGCCTCCTTTTCCGAGCGCCGGCGAACGGAACAGCGCCGTCGTCGCGCACCGATGGATGCCGAGGAGGACGCCGCTCCTTTGGATAGGCATAGGAGGAGGAAGAAGAAGCGGCACTGGTTGAGGAAGAAGAAGATGCCGCCCCTTTGATTTCAGCTTCAGTTTCAATTTCAATTTTGAAGCCTACTTGTCCAGTTAGTCTAGTGTGTACTAGATTGCTCACCGTTTTATTTTTCAATATTGTATGACACTCAACATGCAAAAGTTCATGAAATGTTCGATCTACCAAATGTAGTTCCCGATCCTAGAATTCGAAGACCAGCCTCGCGTCTCTGGGACCCGCGTTCGATTGCGGATGAAGCGGAGAGAGGCGCGCTTCTGGCACCGTTTGCGACGATACGGCGTCGGCTCTACGCCTCGTCGATGACCGACAGGCCGGGCGAAGCTCCCGCACGGCCCACCTGGCCTCCCTAGCTCCGATTGAACGGCCTGCTGGATGGGATGGATCTGCGGCGGCTTGCGCTAATTTTCGACGACGGGGGCGAAATCGGCCGACGAACAGCAATGGCGGAGCGGGGGAGGAGAGGAAAATGCACTCAAGCTGCGAGCTGAGAAGTGGCTCACGAACCCTACATAAAGGGATGTGAGGCGCACATTCTCGGTGGATTGAGAAAATATTTCGGACCGAGACGAGTTTTTAGTATCTGCTCTGGCTATTTTTTGCGCCAAAACACGAATACTCGCCGAACTTTCTCAGTTTGGCCCATTTTGTGTATTTGCTAGAGATGCTCTTAGTAGTTTATGGGTCATGCTATGTCTTCTCACATGTACTTTGTGAATTAGAAAAATTGAATATTTGTGGACCGGTTATTATATTGCATTGCGTAGGCTTTTCTTTGTGTGTTAAAAAATTATACAATATATGTTCGACCCGACTCGTCTCAATTCCTGGCTCCGCCACTGCATACCTAGCGGCCACGCCGCGCCTAGTCCTGAGACCTCCGTCCTGCGTTGACTCCCTAAAGAAAGAGGATGAAGAGGAGGAGGTCCCGCTAGCGCCGGCTTCGTCCAACCGTGCCCTCTGGTGGCAGGTGGAGGGTTGTCGGCGACTATTAGGGTTCCTCGCGGTCACCTCGTGGGGGTGACACAAGATGGACAAGTGTGACCACCTTTCTAACATTGGGGAGAATTTCACTTTCCTGACCTCTCGCTCGTTCACTCCTAGGCTACTCAATTAGATATGCGGATAAAAGAATGCCCTACAGCTGGTTCATGACCAAAACGCTCATAAACAAGAGATTAGTGATCAGTTTTTGACACTTTGAGAGACGAGGGGCCAACTCACTCATCTTGGAAGTTGGAACAGTTCAATCGTGTGCAACTTTAGGTCAGAAAATGACACATTTGTAGCCAATTTAGGCACCGCAAATCCGGCACAAATGTCAGTTTACATACTGACGTGTGGAGTAAGTAACGAGATGAAAAAAGGTAACCTTCTCTCGAGTCATGTGTACATACTATGAAAGTTCACTCGCCTCGGAATAGTACTCCATCAATTCACAATTACACGCACATTGTTCTAGTTTTGAGTGATTCAATTTTATCATTAAGTTGACTAATTATACATGAAAAACGTGTTCTAATTTGCTAATCCAAGACTTAACAATAATACCAACACCCCGTCTAATTCAAGATTAGCAGCCTCTCTTTCTCTCATAGAGGAAACCTCACTGACGTATTCAGGGCTTTACATTTTTTTTTATAGAAAAGATCCAGATCTATTTCATGAGTTAACAAGAAGTACAAAGCACCCCAATCATAATAAAAATTACATCAAGGTTTTTGGACCACCTAACGACCACTACTGCTGTCAGAGCGAGCCGCCGACGCGCCGCTGTCGCCGCTCCTTTACCGGAGCCGGCCTGGCGTTGTTGATGACAGTCGGGAACTCTTCGTGCACGTGCCCTAAGGACCAGCGCTCCAGAGCTGAAGTTATCGCCATTGAACCCTTAAATTGGTCTGAAACTTGTAACACCAAACATAAAACATACGTAGACTAGGCAAGATCCAGAACACATGTAGATTGGACGAGATCCACTACTCCACGGAAGTGGCGACCAGACGAATTCCTGCCCTCCTCAACGCCAGCAGCAGGATCGTCGCCGACGAGGTGGAAGAGAAGGCGGGTATATCTTATTCTTGTCCCGCACAACGTCACCATAGCCACCATAACGACGATGCTGGTTGATCAAACTCTAACTTTAGGGACCCTTCTACAGTGCTGAGCGCAGGTCCGAGGTCCCCATCCCCTCCTAGCCGCCGCCTCTCTTTTTCTTACGGGAGAGGAGAGACGTGCGGGGGCTCTACAGTTGAAAGAATTTTTTTTGGTTGCGAACAAAAAGAAAAGGTGTTTTGGGAAAGAATGTCGGCTTGAGTAACGAAAACATTGGTGAGAATCCAATCCTCCGAAAACCCAAGGTTTCCACTTATCTCGCCTCGTACGATCGATGTTATAACCATCGCTACCCGATTCTATCTTTTCTTTTGTTCCGTGCTTCCTCCTCTGGGTCAGCTGTAATTTGAGTCATGTCATTCAAAACTTCATTTGAATACGATATCAACGGTAAACTTTTGATAATACATAAATAAACCTCAGTTTATTGCCAAAATAAGGGTTAAACTTACATATCGAAAAATGTGTGCGCCATGTGTATGAACCAAGGTGTAGTACACAAGTTACTAATTCGCATCCATTTGAACACGCGTTGAATTTTTTTGAAATTTTGAAGCGTGGTATTTCTTCTTGGTTCAATCTTGCCATGTGCCCATGTCCCTCACAATTTGTTCAGCTATCTGAAACTTTTTCCTGTTATTGTGTTGGATAGGTCGATAGCTCGTCATGTTTGTGCAGAGCGGAGAGAGCAGTCGCCATCACCGGCGCCGGCAGGCACGTCCCGAGATCCAGATTATGCGTGCAATCGAGCCTCAGAGCTTCGATCCACCCACTGGATGAGAACAGACGGTCGCGGGGTGACCGCCGGAGCGGCGTCCGTCGCGGGCAATGGCCGCTGCTCCCCGGACTTCCCGACGACCTTGCCATCGCGTGCCTCATCCGAGTGCCGCGGGCCGAGCACTGGAAGCTTAGGCTGGTGTGCAGGAAGTGGCTCCGCCTCCTTGCTGGCAACTACTTCTACGGCCTCCGCGGGAGGCTCGGGCTCGCCGAGCAGTGGCTGTACGCTTTCAAGTGCGACGGTGACGGGCGCGTGTCGTGGGACGTGCTCGACCCGGCGGCGCGCAGCGGGGCGTGGCGCGCGCTATCGTCCGTCCCCAGTGAGTACGCGAATGCTGCCGGGTTCGGCTGCGCCGTGCTCGGCGGCTGCCACCTGTACTTGCTCGGCGGCAGGGACCCGCGCAGGGGGGCCATGCGCCGAGTGGTATTCTACAGCGCCCGGACCAACCGGTGGCACCGCGCGCCGGACATGCTGCGCCGGCGGCACTGCTTCGGCGTTTGCGTGATGGGAAACCGCCTGTACGTCGCCGGCGGACAGAGCGGTGGCGGCGGCCTCAGGTCCGCCGAGGTGTTCGACCCGGCCAAGAACCGGTGGTCGTTCGTGTCAGACATGGCCGGGGCGCTGGTGCCGTTCGTCAGCGCGGTGCACGGCGGGAGGTGGTACTTGAAGGGGCTCGGCGCGGAGCGGCAGGTGCTGAGCCAGGTGTACACGCTGGAAACCGACGCATGGTCGACGGTCCCGGCGCTCGACAGCATGGTCACGGGCTGGAGGAGCCCCAGCGCCTGCCTCGACGGGCGGCTCTACGCCGCCGACTGCAAGGACGGTTGCCGGCTCAGGGCCTACGACGAGTCCTCGGACGCGTGGAGCGGCTACGCCGATAGCACGCGCCACCTGGGGAGCTCACACGCTCTTGAGGCGGCCGCCATGGTCGCGTTTCGTGGCAAGCTCTGCGTCGTTTGGAACGACATGAGTGTGTCGGTCGTGGACGTCGCCGCCGGGGCGGCAAGCCAGCGATGGCAGACCATCGGCGGCAAGGGGCAGATCAAGAGCTTCCTCACGAACCTCGTTTCTAGCGTCGCCGGCCGCGGCCGCGCCAAGAATCGTATTCTCCATTGCCAGGTCCTTGAGGCCTAGCTAGAAATAATGTCGACATACGCGGACATTTGGGGTGTGTTTAGTTTGGGAACGAAGTAGAATGGGTTTAGGACAAAAAATATGTAATGGAATGGTTTCATTCTATGTTTGGTTGGGCCAAAAAAGTGGAATGAAATGGATCCATTCTATGTTTGGGTGTATTTAGCAAAAAAGATGGAAAGATAATAGAGAGAGCGATAACGTTTGGGTGGCTTTAGCATAGAGGAATGGGGTGATTCCACCAATTTGGTGGAATGAGTACATTTTGGATCTAGAGAAAATATTCTCTTTTGAGAAACCACCTTGTTCCATTCCGTTTCTCAACTGAACACTAGAATAACTCTCAGGTGTGGAACCATTCCATTACATTCCACTTCGTGACACCAACTGAACACACCCTTGAAGAATCACATCAGTGTACAGTTCAATGTTCGTTAATTACACCGTTCGGTCCAAGTTCTTTTGCGAGGGAACCGGACCTAAGCGCAAATACCATTCAGTAAACTGGCCGGCCGTTTGCCGACCTCAAGACCAAGGGATCTAGGGCTTACAAATACCAAAAGGATGAATATTGTCTTGCTTCTTAAGCCGGTTTAGAAACTGTACCAGGATAACGACGCGATTTGGGCCAGAATCATTAAGGCCAAGTATAGGGAGGCTAATGAACTTTTTGTTGGAACTGGCCGAAGGGGCTCACATTTCTGGAAGAGCCTGCACAAAATCAATCACTTCTTTAAAGCAGGGGCCAAACACTTGGTGCAGGATGGGACGCGCATGTTATTCTAGCTGGACTGGTGGTTTGGGGAGGCACCCTTTAAAGACCAATTCCCTCACTTGTTCGCAATCTATGACAATCCCATGGCTACTGTGTTCAAGGTCTGTCTTGACATCCACATCAACCTAGCCTTCCATCAAGCGTTCGATCAAGAGGACGTGGCGGACTGGACTGTGTTGGTTGACAGGCTTGAGGAGGTCTCGCTGCTTCCGGGCAAGGATCGGGTTACCTGGCATGTTGAATATTCTAGGGTGTTCACAGTGAAGTGGATGTACCGCGAACTATCACAAGTGGTGGCAGTTGCGCATTTTAATGACATCTGGGAAGCCAAGATTCTTCTCAAGAATAAGATCTTCTTCTTGCTGCTTGTCCTTGACCGTCTTCATGCTAATAAGCTGCTTACGACACCGTCATGGGCCATCTAATGGGCTTTGTGCGCTATGTGGGGCTGGCGAAGACTCTACACATATTTGTTTCTCCTGCTTGCTGGCTAAGTTTGCATGGGGCGCGATTCGGGAAATCCTAGGATGCCAGTGGAACCCCTACAACTTTGCCCAATTCTACGCAATCCTTTCAGGGTTCTCGGGCTAATCTAGACGCTTGCTTTGGATCTTTTTTATCGCCCAATCGTGGGCGCTTTGGCTTATCCGCAATAAGCTGACCATCTTCTTGTAGCTCTGGACGCTCAATGCAAAGGCGAGGCACAAGGAGATCCTGGAGTGGATGGCAGGTGAACTTCGAGCTTTGTACCTTAAGGTGGAGCCAGGAAGCGTGGTGACGACGTAATTCCTGCCCTCTAAGGATGCTCTCCCTCGAGTTGGCGGCTTCAGCTTTTTTCTTGCTCTTTGCGTTCGGTCTGTTCTGGGGAGGCCGACCCCTCCCGATGCTACTACCTTCTCCTTTTATTTTGCGGGTTATGTTGGCTAAGATGTAGGCCGCATCATGTGGTTTTGTATTGAACATGCATTCTCTAGGCTTTATTAATTTAAAGTCGGGCGTGCCACCTAGTTTCTAAAAAAAAGTTCATTAATCATATACATCATATACGAAAATCGCATGATTGGTTAAAGTCTAGAGATGGTTTTCTTATGAGAATGCAATTATACAGAGTTCTGATTCTTTCCCCCTGTGGTCGCCATTGCCGAAGGTGCTCCATGGTTGTGTTTCATCTTAGCTCAGGCTTGGCTTTCTTTACAAAAATTTGGCTACCCAAAATATTTGATAAGCTTTTGCTTGCCATGGGTCAACCAATATTGGCAAGAAAATGAACTAAGGAGAACAAATGAGTACGGAGACACATCTTCGCCTCATGCTAGTGGTGGTCTAATGACATATTTGTAATTTTTATCATTTCTAGGCATTGTTTACTACTGTGGATGATTTTTAATAGATTAGTGAAATTTTGCAAAAAGAAAAAAAACCAAATTCTTAGTCATATATGGTAGGTTTTGGTCACAAACTAAATACACCCTAAGTCAGTGCAACCACGAGGGGTCTTATGTTCAGCTTGCTTAAATGATATTATACAGTAGAGAGAGTAAGTTCTAGTGTATAAACAACCTAAGATCTCGAATGCAATGAACTCACCATAAAGAAACCTGAAAAAAAGACAAATCTACTGTAACTAGTGCTAATTAACTTTTCAACAAAAAACAAAGTATTTCTTTTATTCATGAGGCTTCCAACGGTATCTCTAGCCAGCCTCCCAATAGCCATCCCAATAGGAACATTGGGGCTCCGCACAAGAAATTGGCACCCAACGGGCCTCCTAGTTGTGGCTACTTGTCCAACCCGGTTCCAAAAAGACCGTCTTGCGAGTGTCAGACATACCTAACAAACAGTGTCATGTTGGATATCGACGGGTGGGTACCACAATTAGATAGGGTGTTTGGTCGTTTGATTACTTCATTGTTTGATCAATGTTCATGGATATCGATGATTATCCATTCATTGATGGAATAGAAAGCCAATGAGGTCGCCGAGGAAGATGGGCACTTGGTGATCATCTCTTGCCTTCTATGTTTATAATAGGAGCTAGATGCCCTTCCCAAACGTGCATGTTCGAGGTCTAGGAGAAAAAATAATACCAAGCCCCTTTTTTGTTTTTAAATATATTTTTAGAAATTATTTTATAAATGTACCCCTATCGCACATAATGGCTAGAAATGCACCTCATAGACTTTTTTACCAATTCTACCATGGTTGACGACTAGCCGATCATAGTGTCGCAAGTTCCACCAACTGAGATGGAACTTAGCCAACCAGGAGGTTGTAAAGAGGTGGACTCGGCGCTAGTGACGGACCTAGCTTTGAGCGACGCCCCAAGCCACCTTCATACAAATAGTGTAGAACCGTGTGAAAAATGTTTGTATAGTGACCCCATAGCCTGCACCACTATCATTGTGCCTCGGGCCATGGCTAGTGCCCTAGTCCCAATCTTTTGAGCCTTCATGTGTTCATTTGCAAAATCTTGGAATCGTGATATATTTCGAACACATATCCATTATTGCTATTCACATCTTATTTGTTTGTCCTCCAATGGGTATGCCTAGAATACATATTTCCTATCTATATGTACATGTCACAAATCGCTACACAAAATACACAATCAAAATCTATGCCGCTTTCCCAAGAATGTCAATTTTCATGTCTCAGCTTGTTTCGACGAGTGTTCCGGCGGCATCGGGCCTCGCACCGGAACGGTTCGGCATTCGCTCGGAATTTTGGGCACCAAACGAACCGGGTTACTGACCCTTGTTTTGGCAGTCGCCGGGAATTCTCGATGCGCATAGGAAATTTCTGGCCCCATCCCCGGTCTCGCTGAACTTACCACTGAAAATCGACATCCTATATATTGCCTTATGTGCATGTGGGGAGCAGTTGATTCTTTTTCCATCATTCTTCCACACACCCCCCGATACGTTGCTAACGTATCTATAATTTTTGATGTTCCATGCTTATTTTATATCTACTTTCTTATGTTTTGTCCACACTTTGGAGTATTTTTATATACTTTCTTAGACTAACCTATTAACAATATGCAACAGTGTCAGCTGCCTATTTTCTGCTGTTTTTGGTTCCAGGAAAGTCAGAAAATGAATATTCTCGGAATTGGACCGGACAAAAGCCAAAGTCAATATTTCGTCGAGGGGGACACGGAGCCAGAAGACGAGACAGAGAGGGGGCAGAGGCCGGCCACACCACCTGTCCACGCGGCCAGGCCTGGCCCGCGCCAGGGGGTGGTGTGGCCGCCTAGGGCACCCCCTCGGCCTCCCCTTTTGCCTATAAGATGCCCCTGATACACAAACTCTAAGTACCCGATCAAAATTCCACGAAAGAGTCTGTAGCCGTCATCATCTCCATTCCCAGATTGGGAGGGATCTGAAGCTCTTCCCGACACCCTGCCGGAGGGGAGAATTCACCCGGGAGGCCTTCTTCATCACCATGCAAGCCTCCGGTGTGATGCGTGAGTAGTTCATCCCTAGACTATGGGTCCATGTAGTAGCTAGATGGTTGGTTCTTATCCTTTGTGCTACCATGTTTAGATCTTGTGACCTCTGTTCATGATCAATATCATCTATTTGCAATCATACATGTTGTGTTTGTGGGGATCTAATGGACATTGAGATGCTATTTCAGATTGATTATTGATTCTATCATGTCTTTGTTATTTGTGATCTTGCATGCTCTCTGTTGTTAGTAGATATCTTGGCCGAGTAGATGCTAGCAACTCCAAGAGGGAGTATTTATGCTCGATAGTGGGTTCATGCCTCTAGTAATCTGGGGAAGTGATAGAAATCTCTAAGGTACTAGATGTGTTGTTGCTACTAGGGAGAAAACAGTAATCCTTTGTTCATAGAACAATCGTATTGTTTACTTTACACACAATTCTTAATACAATTATATGTTGCTTGCGACTTAATACTGGAGAGGGTTCGGATGATAACCTAAAGGTGGATTATTAGTCATGGATGCAGTTGGATTACGGTCTATGTATAATGTTGTAATGCCTAATCAAATCTCATAGGAGTCAAGATGAATAGTATATGCATGTATGCTTTCTCGGTGTCTGTCAATTGCTCCACTGTAATTTGTTCACCCAACATGTCATCTATCTTAAGGAGAATCACCACTAGTGAACTGTGGACCCCGGTCCTTTCTTTTACGATTGACAATCTCACTGTAAGTTGGAGGCAAAGTTCTGTGGTTGTGTTGTGCAGGATTCCAAGTTGGAAACAACACCTTGGAGGTGTTTCCTTGCTCCTACTGGTTCGATAACCTTGATTTCATAACTAAGGGAAAACTTACTACTGTGCTCATCATACCTTCCTCTTGGGGTTCCCCAACAAGCTCGATATATTTTGGGCCATCAAGCTATTTTTCTGGCGTTGTTGCCGGGGAACAAAGAAGAAGAAGCTCCCACGTCAACCACGCGCCATCAAAGCTATTTTTCTGGCGCCATTGCCGGGGAGTCAAGGACATCTTCACAAGGGGAGTCTCTCATAACCAATCTCTTTACTTTGTTTTATTTGTTTTGCTTAGTTTATTTTTGCTTTGTTTGCTTATTTCTTTCTATCAAAAACACACACAAAATTAGTTCCTACTTCAAGTTGTTTTTATGTCTAGTTATGCTCCAATCACTATTTCATTATGGATAGCCCACCTCGGTTTCCTATTTGGGAAAACTACTATCACTGCTAAGGTAGTAGATGAACCACTGCCTGGTAGAACCTCCATGGAAGATTTTATAAGGTATAGAGAATCTTATAAGGGTAAAGTCATGAGAGCCGTGTTAAAAAGGTTGGATCTAATTGCTAAAATTTTGCTTAAACACCATGATATAAATTCTTGCTCTGAACAGGATACTGAACATCTTAAATTCCAATGTGGCTTTAGTAAAGAATTTGTAATTATGAACTATCATTGGAATAACTATATTCATCTTGGATTTGAAGAAGTAGAACAATTCGTTTTGTTTACGGGAGCTTCTAAAATAGAATCCTTCATGTTTAAAAACTATGAAACATGTGTTTCTTGTAAAGACCTTAAAGATATGGTCTCTTCTATCCTTGATCATTGCATAGAAAATTTCAGCAATAATTGTTATATCATTGATTATAAAGAGAGACTCAGTCATGCACAAGAATGTGTCCACAATTTGCAGGAGCCTATGGAAGAATAAATTGTGGAACCTGAAAGCTCATTAGATGAAAAAGAGGAGGGGAGTGATGGAAAAAAGGAGGAAGAATGGATTAGCTACCCATGCCTACCTTCTAATGAGAGTAACTCTTTATCCCTTACATTACTTGATTGTCCCCCATGCTTACCAAAGGAGTATGAATGTTATGTTCCTGTGGATTCTTTTGAAAAATCTACTATGGGTAAAACTTGTGATAATAATTATGCTCCTATTATCTATGATAATCTTTTATTAGTGCCTAACTTCGAAATGCATGGTACTAAAGAGCTTTGCTTAGAAAATGTTTATGATAAAGCTCTAGATGATGGTCCTATATTGGTTGACAATATTAATTGTACTACTATTAAAAATGAGATTGGAGGGGTCTTGACCTTATCTTGGAAACCCATACCTCTTGAGAATGATCAGTCACCTTGTTATAAATTAGTTAAAAGTAGGTTTGAAGGTTTTAATCCCATTATTTTTGAGCTTGATAAAAATTATGTGTTTGTAGATCATGAAAAGCATGATTTATGTGATAGTTATATTGTTGAGTTTATTCATGAGGCTACTTATTATGATAGAGGAAAATATGGTTGTAGAAGTTTTAATGGTACTAAAACACCTCTCTATGTGCTGAAAGTTTTGAAGTTACTCTTATTTTATCTTCCTATGCCTGTCACTTTGTTCTCTGTGAATTTATTTGCATACAAGATTCTTATGCATAGGAAGTGGGTTAGACTTAAATGTGTTTTCAATTTACTTATTGATGCTCTCTTTTACTTCGATTCATATTTCTTATGTGAGCATCTTCTTAAACTATCATGCCTAACTTAAAGGCATTAAAGAAAAGTACTTCTTGGGAGATAACCCAATAGTTTTCTTGAGTCTTGGAAGTTATTACCTCTGTAATGACATCTCCTTATCCTTTTTATTTGATTTTTGTGCCAAGAGTAACCTCTAACGAGAGAGAAGTAATGCTTGGGAAAGTTGCTGTCCCGAAACGGATTTTTGTGCTTTGCTGTAAAAATTCGTTTAAAATATCTGTACGTTGGTTTGAGCTGTAATTTTTTATGCTTCTGCCCCAGGTTGTTATCCAACTTTCCTTAGTTTAACACTTTTCGATTTGAGCAACAGAAGATCTTCCAAAAAATCGGTTTCTATCTGCTGGTATGTTTTGACAGATTTCTGCTATTATTTGCATTTGCTTCTTGTTGATTCCTTTTGGGGTTCTCTTTTGGGAAATTGAGCTTTTTGAGGGAAGTGTTACAGTATCTTGTGTTTTAATAGAAGTTTCAATTTTGTTGAAACTGAACCCAAAGATTTATTATCTTGAGTGCACTAATGTTGCTAATGAAGATTGTGTGAAGTTTTGTATGAAGGAAAAATTTCAGGTGTTAAGTAAAGAATGATGTAATGAGATGAAGAATAGACTAATGCTCAAGCTTGGGGATGCCACCCATGTCATCCCAAGAAATATCCAAGAAGTACAAGCGTCAAAGCTTGGGGATGCCCAAGGCATCCCCTTCTTCATCAATAAAAATCTCAGGTTCTTCCAAACACTTCATTTTTATTGATTCATGCACAGTTGTGTTGTTCTTGGAGCGTCTTCGTTTTCATTTTCGTTTGCTTGGTTTTCTTAGTTTGCTTGAATAAATTGGTTCGACCTCCTCATTCATACTTTAGTTTTCAAATAAGATTGGTTTGGATTGGAAAAGAGTAGGAAAAGTTCATGCTTAAGTGGTAAAAGGAGCTTGTTTTTGATGATGGCCTATGATTTGTCATGTCATGCTTGGTATTGTTTTGGCTTTATGCTTAGTGATTTTTGTTGTAGCATGACTTGTTATAAACAATTGAGATTGCTTAATATGCCTTGAAAGAATCATGCGTTGTTTTAGCATATTAAAGCATAGTATAGTGGTATTCTCCTTTGGTGCTTTATTTGGGTTGACTTGGCGCATGCTCACACCATGTTATGACTATCCCAAGTCACCATAGCCTCTATGATCCTTTAGTTTTCGACTTGTAATATCACTTTATGCTTTAATTAATGATGTTTTGTAGCTTTGCATGATTATGTCCATTATTGCTCTCTTAGTTTGTCGCTCACGGTCTTTTGCTAGCCTCCATAACCAAGTATGAGTTCCACTCATGCATACAACTCCAAATAAAACCAAGTTATTCCAAAGAGTCCACCATACCTACCTATTAGCAATTTGCTATTCCAAGTATATTCATGTTTTTATCTACCTTCCGAATTAAACTTGTTATGAGAAAACTAGTGATTAAAGCTCTCACGAACTTGATGACACACTTTACTTTTCTTGCCCCTAATAAACTTGAACCATTGTGTCATCTATGTTGTATATGCTTGCACTTATATGTTGGGGATTAGCAGAACCATTCTGTCATGGGGAACGCTTTCAACATTGCACTTGTACATTGTACCCAATTGATATCATGCTCTTTTGTTTATGGAGTCATCGGTGTGAAATGAAAGGGGAGCTTGTAAGTCCATGGAGTTATGTATGTGTGTTAGAGAAACGCCTGGGCCGCTGGTCTAATCCATGCATAATCATGGTGGAAACCTGCAGCGTAACAATAATGAGCAATCTATGAAGCATTCTTCATATAAAAAAAGAGATAAAGATTTTGGAAAAAGAAAAAAAGATGAGAAAAGAGGAAAGAGAGAAAAAGGCACCATTTTCCCATGGTAAATAAGAAGATTGTTGAGATGCTCGTTGTCTGCTTGCCTTGTCATTTTGATATGGGGATTTTTTCGTATCATCGGGCAAGGGGTACCCTGTTGGCGGTTCTCTATGATACACATGTACTTACTATGACAAGAACTTACCGGTAACTAAACTTGAGTACCATGTGGAGCGGCCCTCGTATCCAAGGGACATGAGATTTCCAACTTATACTTCGTCAAGCATATACTTCATAGTTTGTTCACTTTAACCTTAATCACTTCAAGATGGTTATGATAGGGGCAATGAGAGTTGAAAGCTAATAAGTACCATAATTTTTGGAAGCTCTTTATGAGACTTGAATCCCTGCTTCCTTCTATGAAGGCCTTTCTTTTACTTTTATGTTGAGTCTCCATCTTCTATCTTTATGCACCTATTGAGAGAGCATAGTGGCCATTCTTAGTTTTATGTGCATTGTCCCAAGACTTGTTGATTGATACATAACTTTGATATTGCTTGTTCTTAAACTATTTGTATCTAGTCACCCTTATGAACTTTGAAGGTGTCCTATGCATTTATGTTTTGCTACACTATGAGGGACAAGCTGAATACCATTCTCATTTTTATTTATTTATGTGAAACAAACAAACGTATTGCAAAGCATTGTTATTCATGATTCCTTTGTTTGTGTCTTTTCATGTTACAACATAGTTGCTATGTCTTATTGTTAGAACTATATCTTTCATGTTATGGTAAAGTACTATGATCCCAGCTATGAATATTTTACAAATACCTTGATCAAGATTATGATGGTGCATGTCACCTCAAAAATTATTCTTTGTTTTTATCACTTACCTACTCGAGGACGAGCAGGAGTTAAGCTTGGGGATGTTGATACGTTGCTAACGTATCTATAATTTTTGATGTTCCATGCTTGTTTTATATCTACTTTCTTATGTTTTTTCCACACTTTGGAGTATTTTTATACACTTTCTTGGACTAACCTTTTAACAAGATGCCACAGTGCCAACTGCCTATTTTCTGCTGTTTTTGGTTCCACGAAAGTCAGAAAATGAATATTCTCGGAATTGGACCGGACAAAAGCCAAAGTCAATATTTCACCGAGGGGGACACGGAGCTAGAAGATGAGACGAAGATGGGACAGAGGCCGGCCACACCACCTAGCCGCGCGGCCAGCCCTGGCCCGCGCCAGGGGGTGGTGTGGCTGCCTAGGGCACCCCCTCGGCCTCCCCTTTCGCCTATAAGATGCCTATGATACAGAAACCCTAAGTACCCGATCAAAATTCCACGAAAGAGTCTATAGCCGCCGTCATCACCATACCTAGATCGGGAGGGATCTAAAGCTCTTGCCAACACCCTGCCGAAGGGGAGAATTCACACTAGAGGCCTTCTTCATCACCATGCAAGCCTCCGGTGTGATGCGTGAATACTTCATCCCTGGACTACGGGTCCATGTAGTAGCTGGATGGTTGGTTCTTCTCCTTTGTGCTACCATGTTTAGATCTCGTGAGCTCTTTTCATGATCAAGACCATCTATTTGTAATCATACATGTTGTGTTTGCAGGGATCCGATGGATATTGAGATGCTATTTCAGATTGATTATTGATTCTATCATGTCTTTGTTATTTGTGATCTTACATGCTATCCGTTGTTAGTAGATATCTTGGCCGAGTAGATGCTAGAAACTCCAAGAGGGAGTATTTATGCTCGATAGTGGGTTCATGCCTCTAGTAATATGGAGAAGTGACAGAAATATCTAAGGTACTAGATGTGTTGTTGCTAGTAGGGAGAAAACAACAATCCTTTGTTCACAGAACAATTGTATTGTTTAGTTTACACGCAATGCTTAATGCAATTATCCGTTGCTTGCAACTTAATACTAGAGGGGGTTTGGATGATAACCTGAAGGTTGATTATTAGTCATAGATGCAGTTGGATTACGGTCTATGTATAATGTTGTAATGCCCAATCAAATCTCATAGGAGTCAAGATGAATAGTATATGCATGTATGCTTTCTCGGTGTCTGTTAATTGCCCTGCTGTAATTTGTTCACCCAACATGTCATCTATCTTAAGGAGAATCACCACTAGTGAACTATGGACCCCGGTCCTTTCTTTTACTATCAATCTACAATCTACTATTTACTGTTTTTTGTTTACTTTATGCAAGCAATTACTATCTTCCACATAGTACGTTTAATCCTTTATTTTTAGCAAAACTGGTAAGATTGACAACCTCACTGTAAGTTGGGGCAAAGTTTTATGGTTGTGTTGTGCAGGATTCCAAGTTGGAAACAACACCTTGGAGGTGTTTCCTTGCTCCTGCTGGTTTGATAACCTTGGTTTCATAACTGAGGGAAAACTTGCTGCTGTGCTCATCATACCTTCCTCTTGGGGTTCCCCAACAAGCTTGATATATTTTGGGTGATCAGCCCCGCCGCCTCCTATTGCACCACCCTCCCATAGCCTCTTCCAACCATCCAAAATCCCCAAACTCCACCAAATCATAGATCGGGTCCTTGGAAGGCTCTCCACCGAAGGAAATCTCGTTCCTTGGACCACATTGGGAGATCAAAGACCTTTTTAAGTTCTTCCTTTGAGGTCCATATTCTTGCCAAGTGGTGGCAAGGAGAACCATGTCGGGTAATCTTGTTTTCCCTCTCCCTCTAGTCCTTGTTTCTTCTCTAGATGTACCCCATTCTTTTTTGTGTTGAATATCTAGGGTTTCATCTAGGATTAGTGACATGGGAATGACTTGTCGGGTCCCCAAGATTTACTACCCTAGGCATACAAAGGCCTACGGCCCACGAAGCCCATGAAGAACAAAAGTAGTCCAGGAAGCATCCGACGGATAGAAGTGTGTCTTGGAAATCAAGAAAGAAATAGGAACCGACATAATATTAGTGTTGTAATTGTAACTTGTAACCTATCCGCATACGACTTCGGGACCCATCCTATTATTTGAAGGCTGGGAGGATCCACCAGAGAGGTACCAAAGCTTTTAGCAATCAAAAACCACACTTTCCCCAATAATCAGACGATCATGACTCCCTTGTTTGTCTGATCAAACGATGACATCCCCAACATTCTATTTTCCACAAAACTCTAAGTCCATAACCATGGGAATTGCCGAGGTTACCCCTCGTCAATTGGCGCCGTATATGGAAAATCTAAACGCTGGAGTCATGGATTCGGCGCCCCCCTCCTCACCAAGCAACAACCTGACAACTGAGGCTGGTAAGATCTACGATCTCATCGATCCATGCCCGCCCACCCCTGTTTTGTCCTATGACGACTTTGACGGAGAGACCGATCTCATGATTGGATCCTTCTACTTCTGCATGGGGGAACCCAAAAGTCTCTTCCCATCACTCCCAATCTACTCGGGTCCGTCGGAAACAGCAGCGCCTACGATGACACCTACATCCTATGTCGGCTCATCTAGAGAAGCCACACCGCAGCCGACCAACGTCAAGGAAAGCCACGGAAACTCCATAGATCCCGAGGATCTGGCCGGACGAACTCTCTTTCAGGTCAGACTCATAGCTAACACCGCTATGCGGCTCGAGCCCGGCAAACATCAAACCAGACAAAACTGAGGAAAGCACCGACTCGGGAATCAAGAAGACCGAATTGAAGGGAATATGCCCGAGAGGCAATAATAAAGTGGTTATTATCTTATTCCTTGTTTATGATAAATGTTTATTTTGCATGCTATAATTGTATTGATTGGAAACGTCAATACACGTGTGTTTAATAAACAAAATACAAAGTTCGTAGTAATGCCTCTCATATAAACTAGCTCGTTGATTAACAAGATGATCAAGGTTTCCTGACCATGGACATTGGATGTTGTTAATAACGAGGTCACAACATTGGTGGAATGATGTGATGAACATTCATCTGAAGTATAGCATTACGATCAGAGTCATTATGTTTATATTTCTATAACATCATACGAAGTAATCTTAGTCCTTAGACCATGAGATCATGTTAATTGCTAACACTGGAAGAGTATCTTGATAACATCAAACGTCACACCGTAATAGGGTGACTATAAAGGTGGGTTCAGTGCTACGAAGGTGTTATGTTGAGGCTCATGGATAAAGAGTGGGATTTGTCCATCCCGATGACGGACAGATATACTCTGGGCCCTCTCGGTGATATCACATTGAAATAGCTTGCAAGCAAGTTATGTGATCACTAGAATGTTATATCACGGGAACAAGAAAAGAGTGCATGTCGATAACGAGATCAAACTAGGTATTTGGATACCAATGATCGAATCTCGTACATGTAATATATCGCGAGACAAAGGGATTTAGTTACGACGTTAAAGGTTCACACGATCACAAGAGTCAACGTTGAATATGTAGGAGTCCGTACGGATCTCCAGGTCCCGCTGCTGATTATTGATCGGAGAGGGGTCTCGATCATGTCTGCATTATTCACAAACCGTAGGGTGACACACTTAAGGGATACCGATACCATTTGGAGCAAATATGTTTCAGATAAGGATTTCAGAAAGCGTTGGAATCATTTCGATGGAAACCGGAATTGTTTCGGGTGAAATTGCAAAAACTGGTTCTGCATGTGATATTGAAATGTTGCAGGGGGTTTTATGTGAATGTTTGTTAATTAATGTAATTGACAAAATTCTGAATAAAATAAATAAAATAGTTTTATTTAATGAGATCTTGCATTAAATTTGGTGGAAATTTAATGCATCTGTGAGTGGAATTTTGAGTGGAGGCTTTTTATGGGAGTGGGAGCTCCACCCACATGAATGTGGAAGAGGTGGGGGCACCACCATGGCTGCCACGCCATGGCCCTTGGGTGCCCCCCTCTCCCCTATAAAAGGCCCCCCTGTCCTCCTCACAAACCACGCCTCCTTGTGAAGGATCTCTCTCCCCCTCTAGTTATTCCCCATGGTCTCGGATTAGCGAGATACATGTTCCCGGTGGCTTTATCTGGAAAGGAGTTGATGCTTCCGTTGCTTTGCTGGAGCGAGGGACGAAGGTTGTTGGGGTACCGGATGTGTGTGCGATCACAGATGCACCGCTGCTTTGCGGTGTTGGACTTGGTGGTGCTGGACTTGCTGGAGCTGGATCTAATGGACGTGCTGGAGCCGGACCTGCCGGACTTCATCACGATCTTGAGATCGGCAAGTGTACGACTACATCATCCACGAGTTCCATCTTGTTAACAAAGCTTTGTTGTCTTCGAGGGTAAGTTCTCTATGGATGTATATCCACCCGTTGCTTGTATCTAGTAGATAGATCTTGACGTATAGTTCCCATCATAGGAAATTTTTTGTTTTCTATGCTGCGAACCCAACAGTGGTATCAGAGTATGATCTATGCGTAGGTGCTTTGCACGGGTAGTACACATATGTTTATATGTGGGCGATGATGATCATGTTATTGCTTCTTTCATGTATTTTGGATATTGGTGGCATAGTGGGATGAAGCGGCCCAGACCAACCTTACATGTCATCGCACATGAGACCAGTTCCACGACAGACATGCAACTAGTTTTGCATAAGTGGCTGGAGGGTGTCTGTCTCTCCTACTATAGTCAATATCTGATTTACAACGAGTTGCTAATAACTTGGTTATCCTCGTTGTGGTTCCATGTTCATAGGTAAGACCAGTTCTATCTTTGAAAGCCCTAAGCCATGTAAAACTTGCAATTGATAAATTAGAGGCGTCTAGTTTAGATCGTTGTTGGGCTAGTGTATTGGTATCGTAATGTTGTAAGTAGATGTATGGTAGATACTCTTACAGCACACTTAACGTGTAAGTTCCATAGACCTTGGCCTTACACACAAAGGAATGATAGAGATCATACCACAATGCATATGATGGTGATCAAATGCATGGACCATATCATCTCACTTTACACATTAGATGTTTGCATCTTATATTGATAGTTTGGCGCTTTTAGTAGCATTGTAAGATGATCCCTCATTTAAATATCAAGATAAAATGTGTTCTTCCTTAAGTATGCACCGTTTTATGGATCGTGTTTCGAGACATCACGTGATGATCGGGTGTACTCGACTCTACGCTTTCATGCAACGGGTGTAAGACAGTTTTACACACACGAATACTAAGGTTCTTACTTGGCGAGCCTAGCATGTACAAACATGGCCTAGGAACACGGACCGAAAGGTTAAGCATGAGTCATATAGTTGATGTGATGACCATATTGATGCTCGCCTTTGAAGCTACACCAACTCACGTGATGATCGGACTTCGTATAGTGGATTTGGTTCATGTAATCACCAAAAGGGCACGAGGGATGTCGTTTTTGAGTGGGAGTTCATTTCTAATTTGGATTAGTCGAACTCAATTTGTCATAAACTAAATCGAAGTGAATTTGCATAATTTGTTGTAGTCATTGGCATCTGTTCACTACCTTATGCTTAGTTTTAATTGAGATAATAGAACTACAGAATTCTAGATATTTACTTTACGAACTGGTATCGTATTGTTTTGAATGCCAATTTAAAGTTTAGAAGTCCTTCAGCAAACTCTATTTACTCCATGAAGTTTAATAAGTAGTATTAAATCAAGAGTAAGAATTCCAATGTTAGTATCTAAAGTATCATGTTTGCCTCCATGATTATTGATATTCAAAAGTTGTTTTCATATTAAGGTTATCTAGGAGCTGAAAGAATTGTTTCAGGAACCATCATGTGTGGAAGATATTGTGATATCTGAAACAATGTTTTTGGTTGCATTATGATAGAGTATAATTTAGCAAAATACATGTTCTCATATTGTATGAGAATTTGTGAAGGATGGAGCTGCTAGGCATCCGGATCTCCTAAAAAGGTATTGAGAACTAACATTATACTCGCGATTCTTCCTTACAGGCTATAGTAGCTTGATCATGAAAGTTGTCATGATAAGGATGAATAGAAGATGTAAGTAAAATGTTTACTACACTAATAGATTACTAAAGAATGGATTTTTGAAAGAACACCAAACATTTGATGATGGTGATCCACTTCAAAGTGCCAGTCCAAAGGTATTAGTATTTGACTATATACACTTTGTACTATGTGTCATGTGAATGACACCACTATTGATGTTGATAGATTCTTTTAAAAGAAAAGGAATTGTTGAAAGAGAATCTATAAAATATTTGGCAGAAAAGAAAAGGTTGGAGATGTCCAACTTAGCTATATAGAAGATATACATGTTATGGTTGTATTCCTTGCTTGTTAAACAATGTGGTTCTGAGGTATTGGATACCGAATTGGTTGGTGTGAAGGAGAATATCATTTTGCGGCCCAAAAGTTGGGGTGTCCAGGCAACGCGGTACCCAAATTCCCTGAAATCATCCGCGATGACTACAGTTGGTGTGCCAAATACTCAGAGGGTCTTTTTTGGCAGGAATTCAACTTTACATTTCAATACAAAAAATTAGGCTAACGGCCGTCAAGTTGGCCCCCCCTGTCAGTTCTCGCCGTTATGTCGCTCCCGTCGCTCTCGTCGCTTAGGTGTCAATTAGGCTTGCAGCGTTGGCGCCTGCATCCATTACGCGTCTTCTTCTTCCCCAGAGCGGAAATCTGTGGGGCGTCGCAGCCATGACGCAGAGCTGGGATGTGGACGAACCTGCTCAGCCCAGCTCTCCTCCCTGTAGGCTTGCAGCGTTGGCGCCTGCATCCATTACGCGTCTTCTTCCTCGGAACGGCAATCTGTGGTCGCATCCATGGTGTTGAGTTGGGACGTGACGAAGCTTCTCGGCCCCGCTCTCCTCCCCATCCCGAGTCAGAGCTCGCCCTCACCATGGACGCACCCATGGCATGGTGCGGGGACGAGAATTGGTTCCCGGTAAGATCTATCACCTTGTCGACCATGCTCGGTTCTGTTTTCCTCCTCTAGAATCTGAGCTCGCCGTCGCCGTGGTTGCACCCACACCAATTCTCGAGTATGTAGCCAGAGACGCCTACATGGCGTACGAGTTGTACAGTAAGCTCATTACCATGAAAGATGGGATGGTTAAGTCGGGAGTTTTCGTGAGAGAGCTATGCCCTGGTTGCAAGCTAGCCCAGGAGAAGAAGCGCGAGGAGGACAGAAAGCGGTTTCAGGACGAGCAGGGATCTTGGGACGGTGGCGACATCAAACGGTTGAAGGGGAAGCAAGTCAAGGACGACAACAAGTGGTGGTGATACATTATGTGTTTGAACTAGATTTTAGTTTCTAGTTTATTATGTGTGTGATACATTTAGTTACTTCAATACAAAATTTCGACCAATTTAACTTGATGATGTATTTCTTGACAATTATAATATAATCGAGCACTAGAAATATTTTGTAGTGTGCATGAGCATGATCAGTAAATATAATTGAACACTAGAAACTTTAAGGCACTCCATATAAAGGAGTAGATTAATATAGAAGGTTCACCAGAGACACCACGGATATATTGTCTTACATGCCACACACAGGTAATAATTAACTAGAACACAATAAAAGCAGGGGCTGCAGCAGGAGGCTGGGACACGGAGATGCCTATCAGGGCAGGGGTTTATCAGCAGGAGGCAGCGACAGCCTAGTCGATGAGATACAGGCCAGTCCTGACATACTCCTAGAGGAATTTGCCGTAGGCTGCGTGCCGCGCCAAGGTAATCGGCTTATGCCTGCCTCCGCCTCTGCCAACGCCCACCGCGTGCTGGATCATGCTGTTGAGGTCCACGTTGATTGCTCTGCCACAGAATGGGCAAAACAGTCTCCCCCTACAGTGGAAATGGATTAGCCCACACCATAACCACCTCAGCACGTAGCGGCTCTTGTTGTCCCTGGATACCTTGCTATCGTCCACTTCATCATCATCCTCCTGTTGATTTTTAAGAACATAACTTAGAACTCATACATATGATTGAATTGTATTACAACTCAAGAATTGACAACATGTATATGTAAGACAATATATCTGTGGATATCAAAGATAAAGCATCTCAGCAATAGTTTGATCGGTTCATATATCATTTCATCTCAACACAATGACAAATAATTGCATCAGAGTGAATGTAGGATAAATCTAGGGGCCTCATAAGTTTCTTCAGGGATGGAGTCAGCAAACCAAGTAACAATTGCACAACCTGTAATGTTGTTGTACATCGCCCCAGGTTCACTAACTCATCCCTGAAAAAAATCTGACACCAATGTGTCTGCCTCTCATTTGGGACAAATTTGAATCATTGGCCATAATAAGAAATTGAAATGTAATCATACAAAACATTATTCAGGGATATACATAGTCAGGTACAAAAACAAGCCTAAATATTGTAATTATAAATAAAAAACCAAATAATTAATCTTTAGGTGCATGTTAAAAATACTTATGATCAAAACCATTCATATACATATGCATCATACCAATCATTAAAAGATCAGAAACAATTCAAGGATCATATATGTAGTTCCATATGAGAATAAATCAAGGGCCTCATAATTTGTTTCAGAGATGGAGTTGGAGAACCAAAGTACCAACAGCATAACCTATATTGTTTGTGTGCATTGCTGCCTCAGGTTCACCAACCCATCCCTAAAACACGACACCATCATATGTGTCTCCCCTTGAACTCTTTTGGGGCAAATTTCAATCATCGGTCTCGGTGACAAACTAAAATGTAATTCTTATACACTATGAATGCATGGAATAGATAATTCGAATATCATAGTTCTATGAATGTAGAATAAAGATTGCAGCCTCATAAGTTTATTCAGGGATGGCGTGAGCGAACCAAGTAACAATTGCACAACTTATATTGTTCTTGTACATGGTCCCAGGTTCGCTCACTCATCCCTGAAAAAATCTGACACCAATGTGTCTGCCTCTCTTTGGGGAAAATTTGAATCATTGGCCACAATAAGAAATTGAAATGTAATCATACAAAACAATACTCAGGGATATACATAGTCAGGTACAAAAACAAGCCTAAATATTGTAATTATAAATAAAAAACCAAACAATTAATCTTCAGGTACATGTTAAACATACTTATGATTAAAACCATTCATATACATATGCATCATACCAATCATTAAAAGATCAGAAACAGTTCAAGGATTATATATGTAGTTCCATATGAGAATAAATCAAGGGCCTCATAATTTGTTTCAGAGATGGAGTTGGAGAACCAAAGTACCAACATCACAACCTATATTGTTTGTGTGCATTGCTGCCTCAGGTTCACCAACCCATCCTTAAAACACGACACTATCATACGTGTCTCCCCTTGAACTCTTTTGGGGAACATTTCAACCATCAGCCTCGGTGACAAACTAAAATGTAATTCTTATACACTATGAATGCATGGAATAGATAATTCAAATATCATAGTTCTATGAATATAGAATAAAGATTGCAGCCTCATAAGTTTCTACAGAGATGGCATAAGCGAACCAAGTAACAATTGCATAGCTTATATTGATCTTGTACATGGCCCCAGGTTCGCTCACTCATCCCTGAAAAAATTGACACCAATGTGTCTGCCTCTCTTTGGGGCAAATTTGAATCATTGGCCACAATAAGTAATTGAAATGTAATCGTACAAAACAATATTCAGGGATATACAAATGCATCATACAACGCATTCATAGATCAGAAACAATACAAATATTATATATTTAGGTTCCATATGAGAGAAAAATTAGGGCCTCATTTTTTTCAGCGATGGAGTCGGAGAACCAAAATACCAACAACACAACCTATATTGTTTATGTGCATTGTTGCCTCAGGTTCACTAACCATCCCTAAGAAAATTACACCATCAGATGCCCTTGCACTATTTTGGGGCAAAATTGAATCATTGGGCTCAGTAAGGAATAGAAATGTAATGTTATAGGCCTGCTGTGTATCGAAATCAACACTCAACTAGCAAACTCAACTAGATGGCAGATGAGCAGATTGGGGTTTTGTGACTAGATGGATTGGGGTTTTGTGACTAGATGGCAGATGTATCAATCAACCGATTGAATCATATATATACTGCCCTACTTCAAGAGCAAAATAATCTGTTCACAATTGAGAAAATCCTATGTATGAACAGTGAAAACTGCGGCTGCGACTAGAGAAGCTAGCAATGTAGTACCTCGGACTTCTCATCAGGGACCTCCTCCTCGAACTCATCATTCTCCGCGATTGCGTCGACGATTTCTTGAACGGCGACGGGGCTGTCCATGTAGATCACCGGATTTCCTCCGCCTGCCGCCTGCCCCCCATCCAGATCTGCCGCTGGCACCATGACGTTGTCGGCCACCTGCTGCTCGGCGGCGACGGCTACTACCTGCTGCTCGGCGGTGATGGCTACCACCTGCTGCTCGGCGGTGACGGCTACCACCTGCTGCTCGGCGGCAACGGCTACTGGCTGGACGGATGAGCTCGCACCCTCGACGACGCGGCGACGAGCGGCGTTCGTGCCCGGAGAAGACGCCTCCGCCTGCTTGGCGATGACCGAGCCATCTGATGCTGCGCCTTCAACTGGCTTCACCTCTGGCTCGTCTCCACACATACGCTTCATGGCGCACCAATGGAAGGAGGTAGTGCAAGCGAGGGAGCTTCGGCGTGCGCGGTAGGTGTAGATTGGGGTCTTGGGACTAGACAGATGGGGGGAAAATGACACGAGCACATGGAAGAAGAAGGTCGAGGGGGGTTATAAACACCAGAACGTTCGTAGTCCTTGAGTGGACACGTGTGATGGGCCGGGGGCTACCACGATCTCCACCTTTTTTTTGGGTTCCCAAATAGCCACGATCTCCACTTTAGAGCTGCATTGAAAACACGCTCATGGCAGACCTCGATTCCACTGCATGCAAGTGGCGCGGGACTAATTTCTAGCAATGTTAGATCTACTCGAGAGGGTCCCTTGACTCATGGAAGTTACTAGCGGTAGGGCCCAGTTGGAAGTGAGATTGAGAGCGCTGCGTAAAAATGGGATATGTCTGTTTAAAATCAAGTGGCAATAAATTGCAACGTCTCGTCGACAATCGTGCACTTGATGACCCTGTTGCCCTGTGCATGAGTTGTAGTAGCAGTAGTAGGCTTTTCAGACTTGATTAAACTTGACATGACCGCTCGACGACTTTTTCCATGGACGGCATCGTGTTCCTTCCTGTAGAAGTCTCGCGGAGGGAGACGTTCGTGCTGTCTCACGCTGTACTGTGAAGGGCACGACGTGTGCAACGATCATCGTTGGATCGCACAGAATCAACGGTTGGTGCGCACGATCCATGTGACAACTGTGACAACCAATCAGGGAGTAGTAGACAGGGTGAGCACAGGTTTGGGCTTCTAAGAAAGATAGAGAGGGGGGCAAAACTAAGTAGTACCGCATAAAACCAAGGGAAAAACTGAGTAGTATAAAAATGGAAAGTGTCTTGTACAATGAAATACATCATGGAATACATCAAATTATGCCAAGATAGATCCACTAGAGTTCATTGGATGTGTGTTCTTCTCATAAACCACACATGGATCCACCTGTGTGATTGGATGTCTATTCCTATAGACAAACCACATAAGGATCCACTAGTGTCATTGGATGTGTGTTCTTCTAAACAAACCACACAAGTCATTGCATGTCTGTTCTTTTCATGAACCACACCCGGTGTCATTGCATGTGTGTTCCTCTAGACAGACCACGTAAGGATCCACCAGTGTCATTGCATGTCTGTTCTTTTCACGAACCACTAAGGATCCACCAGTGTCATTGCATGTCTGTTCTTTTCATGAACCACATAACGATCCACCAGTGTCATTGCCTGTCTGTTCTTTTCATGAACCACAACTAGTGTCAGTGCATGTCTGTTCTTTTCATGAACCACACCCAGTGTCACTGCATGTCAGTTCTTTTCATGAACCACATAAGGATCTACCAGTGTCATTGGATGTGTGTTCTTCTCATGAACCACACATGGATCCACTGGTGTCATTGCATGTCTGTTCCTCTAAACAAACCACATAAGGATCGACCAGTGTCATTGTGTGTCTGTTCTTTTCATGAACCACACCCAGTGTCATTGCATGTGTGTTCTTCTAAACAAACCACATAACGGTCCACCAATGGCATTGCATGTCTGTTCTTTTCATGAACCACACCTAGTGTCATTGCATGTGTGTTATTCTAAACAAACCATATAAGTCATTGCATGTCTATTCTTTTCATGAACCACACCCGGTGTCATTGCACGTGTGTTCCTCTAGACATACCACATAAGGATCCACCGGTGTCATTGCATGTCTGTTCCTCTAAACAAACCACATAAGGATCCACCAGTGTCATTGGATGTGTGTTCTTCTCATGAACCACACATGGATCCACCGGTGTCATTGCATGTATGTTCCTCTAAACAAACCACATAAGGATCCACCAGTGTCATTGCATGTCTATTCTTCTCATGAACCACACCCAGTGTCATTGCATGCGTGTTCTTTTCATTAACCACCGCTAGATTCATTGCATGTCTGTTACTTCCATAAACCACACATGGATCCATCGATGTCATTGCATGTCTGTTCTTTTCATGAACCACACCTAGTGTCACTGCATGTCTGTTCTTTTCATGAACCACATAAGGATCCACCAGTGTCATTGGATGTGTGTTCTTCTCATGAACCACACGTGGATCCACCGGTGTCATTGCATGTTTGTTCCTCTAAACAAACCACATAAGGATCCACCAGTGTCATTGCATGTCTGTTCTTTGCATGAAGCACACCCAGTGTCATTGCATGCGTATTCTTTTCATTAACCACAGCTAGACTCATTGCATGTCTGTTACTTCCATAAACCACACATGGATCCAGCGATGTCACTGCATGTCTGTTCTTTTCATGAACCACACCCAGTGTCACTACATGTCAGTTCTTTTCATGAACCACATAAGGATCCACCCAGTGTCATTGGATGTGTGTTCTTCTCATGAACCACACATGGATCCACCGGTGTCATTGCATGTCTGTTCCTCTAAACAAACCACATAAGGATCCACCAGTGTCATTGCATGTATGTTCTTTTCATGAACCACACCCAGTGTCATTGCATGCGTGTTCTTTTCATTAACCACAGCTAGAGTCATTGCATGTCTGTTACTTCCATAAACCACACATGGATCCACCGGTGTCATTGCATGTCTGTTCTTTTCATGAACCACACCTAGTGTCATTGCATGTTAGTTGTTTTCATGAACCACACCCAGGATCATTGCATGTCAGTTCTTTTCATGAACCACATAAATATCCACCAATGTCATTGCATGTCTGTTCTTTTCATGAACCACACATAAGGATCCACCAGTGTCATTGCATGTCTGTTATTTTCATGACCCACACTCAGTGTCATTGCATGTGTGTTCTGACAAACCACATATGGATCCACCAGTGGCATTGCATGTCTATTCTTTTCATGAACCACAGCTAGAGTCCACTAGTGTCATTGGATGTGTGTTCTTCCCATGAACCACACATGGATCCACCAGTGTCATTGCATGTCTATTCTTTTCATGAATCACAGCTAGAGTCATTGCATGTCTGTTACTTCCATAAACCACATATGGATCCACCAAGTGTGATTGCATGGCTGTTCCACTAAACAAACCACATAAGGATCCACCAGTGTCATTGGATGTGTGTTCTTCTCATGAACCACACATGGATCCACCAGTGTCATTGCATGTTTGTTCCTCTAAACAAACCACATAAGGATGCACCAGAGCCATTGCATGTCTGTTCTTTTCATGAACCACACATAAGGGTTCACTAGTGTCATTGCATGTCTGTTCTTTTCATGAACCACACCTAGTGTTATTGCATGTGTGTTCTTTTCATGAACCACAGCTAGAGTCATTGCATGTCTGTTCTTTTCATGAACCACACCTAGTGTCATTGCATGTATGTTCTTTTCATGAACCACACCTGGTGTCACTGCTTGTAAGTTCTTTTCATGAACCATAGCTAGAGTCATTGCATGTCTGTTACTTCCATAAACCACACATGGATCCACCGGTGTCATTACATGTCTGTTCTTTTCATGAAGCACACCTAGTGTCATTGCATGTCAGTTCTTTTCATGAACCACACCCAGTGTCGTTCCATGTCAGATCTTATCATGAACCACATAAATATCCACCAGTGTCATTGCATGTCTGTTCTTTTCATGAACCACACATAAGGATCCACTAGTGTCATTGCATGTCTGTTCTTTTCATGAACCACACCCAGTGTCATTGCATGTGTGTTCTCCTGACAAACCACATATGGATCCACCAGTGGCATTGCATGTCTGTTCTTTTCATGAACCACAGCTAGAGTCCACCAGTGTCATTGGATGTGTGTTCTTCCCATGAACCACACATGGATCCACCAGTGTCATTGCATGTCCGTTCTTTTCATGAATCACAGCTAGAGTCATTGCATGTCTTTTAATTCCATAAACCACATATGGATCCACCTAGTGTGATTGCATGTCTGTTCCTCTAAACAAACCACATAAGGATCCACCAGTGTCATTGGATGTGTGTTCTTCTCATTAACCACACATGGATCCACCAGTGTCATTGCATGTTTGTTCCTCTAAACAAACCACATAAGGATCCACCAGTGTCATTGCATGTCTGTTCTTTTCATGAACCACACATAAGGATCCACCAGTGTCATTGTATGTCTGTTCTTTTCATGAACCACACCTAGTGTCATTGCATGTGTGTTCTTTTCATGAACCACAACTCGAGTGATTGCATGTCTATTCTTTTCATGAACCACACCCAGTGTCATTGCATGTATGTTCTTTTCATGAACCACACCCGGTGTCACTTCTTGTTAGTTCTTTTCATGAACCATAGCTAGAGTCATTGCATGTCTGTTACTTCCATAAACCACACATGGATCCACCGGTGTCATTACATGTCTGTTCTTTTCATGAAGCACACCTAGTGTCATTGCATGTCAGTTCTTTTCATGAACCACACCCAGTGTCATTACATGTCAGATCTTATCATGAACCACATAAATATCCACCAGTGTCATTGCATGTCTGTTCTTTTCATGAACCACACATAAGGATCCACTAGTGTCATTGCATGTCTGTTCTTTTCATGAACCACACCCAGTGTCATTGCATGTGTATTCTCCTGACAAACCACATATGGATCCACCAGTGGCATTGCATGTCTGTTCTTTTCATGAACCACAGCTAGAGTCCACCAGTGTCATTGGATGTGTGTTCTTCCCATGAACCACACATGGATCCACCAGTGTCATTGCATGTCCGTTCTTTTCATGAATCACAGCTAGAGTCATTGCATGTCTTTTAATTCCATAAACCACATATGGATCCACCTAGTGTGATTGCATGTCTGTTCCTCTAAACAAACCACATAAGGATCCACCAGTGTCATTGGATGTGTGTTCTTCTCATGAACCACACATGGATCCACCAGTGTCATTGCATGTTTGTTCCTCTAAACAAACCACATAAGGATCCACCAGTGTCATTGCATGTCTGTTCTTTTCATGAACCACACATAAGGATCCACCAGTGTCATTGTATGTATGTTGTTTTCATGAACCACACCTAGTGTTATTGCATGTGTGTTCTTTTCATGAACCATAGCTAGAGTCATTGCATGTCTTTTCTTTTCATGAACCGAACCTAGTGTCATTGCATGTATGTTCTTTTCATGAACCACACCTGGTGTCACTGCTTGTAAGTTCTTTTCATGAACCATAGCTAGAGTCATTGCATGTCTGTTACTTCCATAAACCACACATGGATCCACCGGTGTCATTACATGTCTGTTCTTTTCATGAACCACACCTAGTGTCATTGCATGTCAGTTCTTTTCATGAACCACACCCAGTGTCATTGCATGTCAATTCTTATCATGAACCACATAAAGATCCACCAGTGTCATTGCATGTATGTTCTTTTCATCAACCACACATAAGGATCCACTAGTGTCATTGCATGTCTGTTCTTTTCATGAACCACACCCAGTGTCATTGCATGTGTGTTCTCCTGACAAACCACATATGGATCCACCAGTGGCATTGCATGTCTGTTCTTTTCATGAACCATAGCTAGAGTCCACGAGTGTCATTAGATGTGTGTTCTTCCCATGAACCACACATGGATCCACCAGTGTCATTGCATGTCTGTTCTTTTCATGAATCACAGCTAGAGTCATTGCATGTCTTTTACTTCCATAAACCACATATGGATCCACCTAGTGTGATTGCATGTCTGTTCCTCTAAACAAAACACATAAGGATCCACCAGTGTCATTGGATGTGTGTTCTTCTCATGAACCACACATGGATCCACCAGTGTCATTGCATGTTTGTTCCTCTAAACAAACCACATAAGGATCCACCAGTGTCCTTGCATGTCTGTTCTTTTCATGAACCACACATAAGGATCCACTAGTGTCATTACATGTCTATTCTTTTCATGAACCAGACCCAGTGTTAGTGCATGTGTGTTCTTTTCATGAACCACAACTAGAGTCATTGCATGTCTATTCTTTTCATGAACCACACCCAGTGTCATTGCATGTATGTTCTTTTCATGAACCACACCTGGTGTCACTACTTGTAAGTTCTTTTCATGAACCATAGCTAGAGTCATTGCATGTCTGTTACTTCCATAAACAACACATGGATCCACCGGTGTCATGGCATGTCTGTTCTTTTCATGAACCTACCCTAGTGTCATTGCATGTCAGTTATTTTCATGAACCACACCCAGTGTCATTGTATGTCACTTCTTTTCATGAACCACATAAGGATCCACCAGTGTCATTTCATGTCTGTTCTTTTCATGAACCACACATAAGGATCCACCAGTGTCATTGCATGTCTATTATTTTCATGAACCACACCCAGTGTCATTGCATGTGTGTTCTCGTGACAAACCACATATGGATCCACCAGTGTCATTGCATGTCTGTTCTTTTCATGAACCATAGCTAGAGTCCACCAGTGTCATTGGATGTGTGTTCTTCCCATGAACCACACATGGATCCACCAGTGTCATTGCATGTCTGTTCTTTTCATGAATCACAGCTAGAGTCATTACATGTCTGTTACTTCCATAAACCACATATGGCTCCACCTAGTGTGATTGCATGTCTGTTCCTCTAAACAAACCACATAAGGATCCACCAGTGTCATTGGATGTGTGTTCTTCTCATGAACCACACATGGATCCACTAGTGTCATTGCATGTTTATTCCTCTAAACAAACCACATAAGGATCCACCGGTGTCATTGCATGTCTGTTCTTTTCATAAACCACACATAAGGATCCACCAGTGTCATTGCATGTCTGTTCTTTTCATGAACCACACCAGTGTCATTGCATGTGTGTTCTTTTCATGAACGATAGCTAGAGTCATTGCATGTCTGTTCTTTTCATGAACCACACCCAGCGTCATTGCATGTATGTTCTTTTCATGAACCGCACCCGATGTCACTGCATGTAAGTTCTTTTCATGAACCATAGCTAGAGTCATTGCATGTCTGTTACTTCCATAAAACACACATGCATCCACTGGTGTCATTGCATGTCTGTTCTTTTCATGAACGACACCTAGTGTCATGGCATGTCAGTTATTTTCATGAACCACACCCTGTGTCATTGCATGTCAGTTCTTTTCATGAACCACATAAGTATACAGTTGCATGTCTATTCTTTTCATGAACCACACATAAGGATCCACCAGTGTCATTGCATGTCTGTTCCATGAACCACACCTAGTGTCATTGCATGTGTGTTCTCCTGACAAACCACATATGGATCCACCAGTGTCATTGCATGTCTGTTCTTTTCATGAACCGCAACTAGAGTCCACCAGTGTTATTGGATGTGTGTTCTTCCCATGAACCACACATGGATCCACCAGTGTCATTGCATGTATGTTCTTTTCATGAATCATAGCTAGAGTTATTGCATGTCTGTTACTTCCATAAACCACATATGGATCCACCTAGTGTGATTGCATGTCTGTTCCTCTAAATAAACCACATAAGGATCCACCAGTGTCATTGGATGTGTGTTCTTCTCATGAACCAGACATGGATCCACCAGTGTCATTGCATGTTCGTTCCTCTAAACAAACCACATAAAGATCCACCGGTGTCATTGCATGTCTGTTCTTTTCATGAACCACACCCAGTGTCATTGCATGTCAGTTCTTTTCATGAACCACATAAGGATCCACCAGTGTCATTGTATGTCTGTTCTTTTCACGAATCACACATAAGGATGCACTAGTGTCATTACATCTGTTCTTTTCATGAACCACACCTAGTGTCATTGCATGTGTGTTCTCCTGAATAACCACATATGGATCCACTAGTGTAATTGCATGTCTGGTCTTTTCGTGAACCACAACTAGATTCCACTAGTGTCATTGGATGTGTGTTCTTCCCATGAACCACACATGGATCCACCAGTGTCATTGCATGTCTCTTCTTTTCATGAATCACAGCTAGAGTCATTGCATGGCTGTTACTTCCATAAACCACATATGGATCCACCTAGTGTGATTGCATGTCTATTATTTTCACAAACCACACATGGATACACTAGTGTCATTGCATGGGTAGTCGTTAGACCGAGTCTTCTAGAAGGCACGCCCTAACACAGTTGTTCTGCTTGACGATTGTTACATACCGTTCGATTGGGGTGCTTGGACGATTGGGATGGTCTTCGTGAGAGCGATCCGCGAGTAGGCTGTTCTGCGGCATGATTCGCCATGCTTGCTCTGGACAAACTGGCAACACCGGGCGCTCCCCTGTTGTGAGTGTCACATCTCACGAGTTCAGTGGGCCACATCCCAGTGTCACGTCCCCATTACTTCTATTCCTCCCCGTACTTCTCTTCCTTACCCTCGAAGCCACTTTCCCCACTCCACTCCCATCCTGCCGTAGCCGCAAGCCGATGGCACCTCCATCCCAATCCCTCTCCGGCAGCCACCCCCTCCCCTCTCGACATGGGTTCAAGGGGAGACGGCGAGGAAACGCGTCGTGACGACAGGGACGGTGATTTCGATGTGAGTCGTCTCATCTCTATTTCTATCATCTATGGCCAGTTATCTATTTTTTGAGCTAGATCTCATATGTTTACTCATGCGCGTATGATGTGTTAGGCCAACCAGACGATGTATGACTCCGACTATCACGGTTTAGAGGATGAAGACAGTCCTCTGATATGTAAACATGGATATGTGCCCGCTAAATTTGTAGCCTTCGAAGGACGAAACGCAGGCAGGAGGTTTCTATGGTGTCAACGACACCGTGCAATGATGCAAGGCGGAAGTTGCGGTGTTGTCAAATGGGTAGATCCAGAGTGGCCCAAATCGATGCAAAAAACGCTAGACAAACTATGGGAAATGACTATCGAGTTGAAAGAATCCATATTCAGCTCACTTCTTGAAAATGTTGAGACGAAGCTATGGGAACCAGTTGACACGACCAAGCATAAGCGAGATCTCAGGTGGGTGCAAGACAAGGTTATCAAAGTCGAGAAGGAGAGGGACGCGGCGTTGGTCTTGAAGGCTAAAGCAGAGCAAGAACTAACTCAAGCAAGGAATGATCTCCACCAGGCCAAAGTCCTGTAGTACACAACTACGAGTATTGACAAGTGCATGAGGAAAAATGCAGAGAAACAATTGAAGTTGTGCAAGGAAGATGCTAAAAGGAAGGAGCAGACAATTCGATCCTTGCTCTCGCAGGAAGTTGCGCATCGGGCCAAGATTAGGAAGATCAAGGAGATGTGTGATAACTAGTTCTATTTAGCTTAAGCTTCGTGCCTTTTTAAGTTGTAATATTTGTACTTGTTGACCTAGCGGTCTGAACTATTGGTCCCGGATTCTAGGGAGGAAAAAACCTGCTCTGACCCTGCATTACTTCTTTTGTTTGACCCCGCATTACTTCTTTTGTCTGACCATCGCTTCGTCGTCCTCGTGTACAAATAGGAGGCACCACAGCGCGTCGCTTCGTCGTCCATCCCCTCGTCCTCTCCAATCTCCACCGTGCCGCCATGGAGATGCCCGATCTTAACTTGTACGAGGCGGTGATGTTTGCAAACTTCGACATCCTCGCGTCGCCAGCCACGAAGGTGCCCCACGGATGGCGCATCATCTTTGTGGGGGTGCCGGTGGCTCCGCTACCTGGTCGAGCCGAGATGGAGAGCGAAATCGCGGCGCGCCATCACCAGATGCCCGCGTGGAAGAGGGCGTTGCCCCGGTACGTGGCGGCCAGCCCGTACTGGCCGGCGCTGTTCAAGAAGGAGCGGAAGGCCAAGATTGGCAACCGCATCGTTGATGGGCGCGTGGTGCACCGGGATCTCTGCAACCGAGAAGGGCGGGAGAGGTTCTGGTCCGTCCCTGGACGGACCAAGTACACCGTCATCGCCGCTGCTCGATGCGAAGAGGTGCTCCGTCTCGCGAACAATGCGGACATCGTGGAGGTTCCGTCCGACAGCGACGAGGAAGCCGGTGGCTCGCAGGACAGCGGCAGCGGAAGTGAAATTGTTGACTAGTGGTTGAATTAATGTAGGATGTGAAATCACACCTTTGTTTAAAGAATTTGTGGTTGAAGTAATGAAATGCCTCGATTTAGATCTCTTTCTCGATTAATTTGTGGAAGAATTTGTGATTTAGATCAATTTCTGCCTTGATTTAGATCTCTGTGCCGGATTGGGAACGTGACCGTGGACCAAAGACACGTTTTCTACTAGTGTATTCTGACATTGGTGGTTTGTTTAAACGTAATCTACGTGGATTGTAGCTCACCCGCTTGTAGACAGAACTTCTTCTTCCTTGATAGTAGGATCTACCATCCTCCGAACTGCTCGGTTCGTCGGCGGCGGAGGCGGGCTAAAGCCTCGCAACGGCGGCTATGGCATGCGCCATTGGAGCTCGGGATCAGCGACTGGGCGCAGCAACTAGGCACAGCAACTTGGCGCCGGAAGTCAAATGTCCGAAGGGATCGTCCTGCCAAAAGGGTGGATTCCGACGCCAATGGTGCTAGGGGAAAGCTGGGAATGGATTTGTGAAATAGGTCAACGCATCAAATCCACTTAGCTGCTCGATTTGCCTAAGAGGTTGCCGCGTTGGCGCCCACGTCACGGACAGATGACCGACATGAGGGTCCCGACCGTCTACTTCACGGGGCAGTTTAACGAAATGTTTGAATTTGGCAGGGGTGAGACGAGTTTGCCTCGAAATGGCCCCTCTCAGTAGTTGGCGACCCAACTTTTCGAAACGCGGTAATTTCAGGCAACTTAGGTACCGCCATGCACTGGCCTGCCAACTTTTGTACCGCAGACGAACAAGCCCGGTGTGAAGTGTCATACAGAACAACACAATTCATGAACTGCAACGGCCTAAGTAACTAGCAAGAGAATAAGTGATGATGTTCATCGAAAATAAATAAAGTGTTATTGTGTTTTTCGTTGTCATCAAACCAAGCCTTCAAGAATTTTTTTAATAATTGTTATTTTGTTCCGGTATTATGAGAACAATAGTTGTTCAAATAATTACCGTATTCCATAAAGGATGGATGAACTTTTACAAGTCTAGTTGGAGAAATCACATCCATAAACATTATTGCTAAAATGTCATAAGACAAATGATTGGAAGATCACTTGTGAAGTGACATCGTTGTTTGAATTATATTGGAAAGTAAACATGAAGAAACTCCATGTTGATGGATTTTTGGAGTCTTCTGATTTTGATCAATTGACGCCTGTAAAACTTTCCTCGAGATAATTGAAACTCCGTCCATAGGCCAAAGAGGAATGGATGACTAACTTATTGGATATTATGTATATAGTCCATTATGTGTAGCCATATGCGATGGATCTTTTTGCTTCATATGCTTTCTCCAGAAATTTGAGTGAATATATCTATATATTTTCTTAATAAGGAAGAAGTATGAAACATTTGAAATTTGTTCAAAAACTTTCAAGTTGAAGTGAAAAATCATTGTAACAAGAAAATAAAAGTGTTTATGATTTTATCATCAAGGAAGATATTTGAGTTACAGGTTTAGCAAAACACCTAAGATTTCAGGAATTGTTCCATGAATTTGCATTTCCCGATAAACCACAGGAGTATGGTATGTTCGAGAGATCAAATCAAACCTTGTTTGACATGGTAAGATCAAAGGTGTCATTTATATAACTTCCATTATGTTTTAAGGATTAAAGCTTTAGAGACTGACGCTTTTAGACTGAAAAGAGCACCATCGTGATCACCATATGAGTTATGGTTTGGGATAAAACCCGAATTGTCTTTTCTTCAATTTTGGTATGCTGTGCATAAGTAAAATGTTTACAACCAAAGTCGGATAAGCACGTATTTGTAGGTTATCCCAAAGAATTTGTTGGGAATTCCTCCAGAACACCGAGGACAAAAGAGTTTGTCGCTTGGAACGTCAAGTTTCTTGAGAAGGAATTTTTCGTAAAAAGTTAAGTGGGAGGACAATAGAACTTTGATAAGGTTGTTAAACCTTAGCTATATGTGCTAAGTAGCGCAGCGCCAGAAAGTATCCCGGTGGCGGCCACAATGCTCATGGCTCCCGTGATTACAAAGGGTGTGATCTTGGAGATTAGAGCTCTTATTGAACCATGTGGGTCGGTAAGAGTCAAATAGTAAGATTTGAAACAAAAGTCGTTATTGTTTTGACAATGATCAACCGACTGCATGAAAAGAAGCGATGATGGGCCCTGACTCCATAAAATGACTAGAAGTCATAGAATCCGTGATAGTATCCATACACGAGAAATCAAGTTTCTGAACTTGGAAGACCCTCCGGAAAGGCGTGAAGCCTATCAGTTGTGTTTGGATCTATAAAGAAATAGACATGGATGTTTAACATCTATGAAATAGTCGACATGTCAGAAACAAGTTTACGACAATGTTCAAGGAGTTGACTATGACAATATTTGATCTTTCATAGCGATATTTAGTCTTGGAGTTTAAAGGAGTATTCACCATGATGAAAATGTTAAAGGAGTTTAATTTCATCGGATATGATGAAGATGCTTGCATTTGCAAGAAATTAAGTGGGAGCGCTGAGACAAATTTCCAATACTTTATGCAGAGTACATATTGTTGATTGGAAATGATGTATCTTTTATTGACACAAGTTAATAATTTCATTAAAATAGGATTTCGATGAAAGACTTGGGCAATACCGGAATATTTGGCATCAATGTCTATATGGATAGATTGAGGCGCTAATATGGTTATGCCGGACGTACATATATGAGATATTGAAAGGGTTCAATATGGAAACAACAAGAAAGGTTCTTGCTGCATGGAAATGATTGTATCAAGATTCAAGTGTTTCAACACTTGGTGAGTAAAATCACATGAATATTTTGATCGATTATACCGTGATATGTATATATCCAGATATGTTCTATGCTCTAAATCTTATGAGCACATACCAGAATGATTCATAAGATGATCATTGGACGATAGTAAAGATATTCTTATGAGCTTTGGAAGAACTAAGAATATATCATGTATAAGTGACAAATAGTTAAAGGTAGTTCATTGTAAAGTGTTACATTGATACTAGTTTTGTCACAAGATACAAATTAAATTTATCTCAATTTAGACTATGGGTGGCACAATGTAATGGAAAGGATGTTCCATGATGGATTTGGATGAGTTCCAAAGTTGAGACATTGTGACGGATACTACAACAAAAGGCTAAGTATATGACTGCTATAGTAGCAGCAAAAGAGGGCATTTGCGTTAAGAAGTTTGTTATCAAACTAGGTGTGGTTAAAAGTGGGCTAATACTAAGAAGATATATTGTATGACAATAATATCAACATATTTTAACCCGAACAAACTAAAGGTCTCACCAAAGGACCAAATTTATACAATGCCATCTCATTTGAGAATGAGTGATGCGTAGAGACGCAAAGACATGCAAATACACACGGACCTGAAACTATCAGATTCGGAGATTATGTTAACCACTAGCAATCGTGTATATGCAACACCAGAAAGCCATAGGTGTTCAATACGCAAAGTTTTTCAAACTAGATTATCGACTCTAGTGTAAGTGGGAGACTGAAGGGAATATGCCCGAGAGGCAATAATAAAGTGGTTATTATCTTATTCCTTGTTTATGATAAATGTTTATTTTGCATGCTATAATTGTATTGATTGGAGACTTCAATACATGTGTGTTTAATAAACAAAATACAAAGTTCCTAGTAATGCCTCTCATATAAACTAGCTCGTTGATTAACAATATGATAAAGGTTTCCTAATCATGGACATTGGATGTTGTTACTAACAAGGTCACCAACATTAGTGGAATGATGTGATGAACATTCATCCGAAGTATAGAATTACGATCAAAGTCATTATGTTTATATTTCTATAACATCATACAAAGTAATCTTAGTCCATAGACCATGAGATCGTGTTAATTGCTAACACCGGAAGAGTATCTTGATAACATTAAACGTCACACCGTAACAAGGTGACTATAAAGGTGGGTTTAGTGCTACGAAGGTGTTATGTTGAGGCTCATGGATCAAGAGTGGGATTTGTCCATCCCGATGACAGATAGATATACTCTGGGCCCTCTCGCTGATATCACATTGAAATGGCTTGCAAGCAAGTGATGTGATCACTACAATGTTATATCACGAGAATGAGAAAAGAGTGCATGTCGGTAACGAGATCAAACTAGGTATTTGGATACCAATGATCGAATCTCGGACATGTAATATATTGCGAGACAAAGGGATTTAGTTACAACGTTAAAGGTTCACACGATCACAAGAGTCATCGTTGAATATGTAGGAGTCAATACGGATCTCCAGGTCCCGCTGTTGATTATTGATCGGAGATGGGTCTCGATCATGTATGCATTATTCACGAACCGTAGGGTGACACACTTAAGGGATACCGACACCATTTGGAGCAAATATGTTTTAGATAAAGATTTAAGAAAGCGCTGGAATCATTTCGATGGAAACCAGAATTGTTTCGGGTGAAATTGCAGAAATCCGCATGTGATATTGAAATGTTGCAGGGGGTTTTATGTGAATGTTTGTTAATTAATGTAATTGACAAAATTCTGAATAAAATAAATAAAATAGTTTTATTTAATGAGAGCTTGCATTAAATTTGGTGGAAATTTAATGCATGTGTGAGTGGAATTTTGAGTGGAGGCTTTTTATGGGAGTGGGAGCTCCACCCACATGAATGTGGAAGAGGTGGGGGGAACCACCATGGCTGCCACGCCATGGCCCTTGGGTGCCCCCTCTCCCCTATAAAAGGCCCCCCCTCTCCTCCTCACAAACCACACCTCCTCGTCAAGGATCTCTCTCCCCCTCTAGTTATTCCCCATGGTCTCGAATTAGCGAGATACATGTTCCCGGTGGCTTTATCTGGAAAGGAGTTGATGCTTCCGCTGCTTTGCTGGAGCGAGGGAAGGAGGTTGCTGGGGTACCGAATGTGTGTGCGATCACGGAGGCACCGCTGCTTTGTGGTGCTGGACTTGGTGGTGCTGGACTTGCTGGAGCTGGATCTGATGGACGTTCTGGAGCCGGACCTATTGGACTTCATCATGATCTTGAGATCGGCAACTGTACGACTACATCATCCACGAGTTCCATCTTGTTAACAAAGCTTTGTTGTCTTCAAGGGTAAGTTCTCTATGGATGTATATCCACCCGTTGCTTGTATCTAGTAGATAGATCTTGGCGTATAGTTCCCATCGTAGGAATTTTTTGTTTTCTATGCTGTGAACCCAACACGAATCTTACCCGGAACAGAACCCATGGGACTTCACTAGTTTCCAAGATAGTATCTCCTATGGATCTGATAACGATAGCAGCAACTTGTACATGACGCATCATCAAGTATGCGCGATCATTGGAGAAGGAACCTCGACACCTCGTAACTCCAATGGTAACCGATCCTTGACCTCAATGATATTCCGTCAGATGATGATGCAGGACACAGCAGAAACAGGTACGATACCCCCAACACTCGCATCGTACAAGGAAGGTAAGGAGCACACGACGGTGAACGGCTCACACTTTGGCTGCCACCAGAAACATGGCAGAAGGGAAGAGATATTGTCTCAGGCAGAGTACCAATGACGGGATATGCTACGTGTGAAGAACTGATGGCCTATCAGTACCCCCTCCACCACAAAAGAAAGGAACTGCTTAGATTGTAGAGGCAACTCGAAGAAAGGAAGAGACTAGCCGACGAATCCAGTCTCTAGCGGGCGTAGCTAAGTTCCACCCATGGATCCGACAGCATAACAAGGGGAGAACCACCAAGGAGAGGAACTTCGCGGTTGCGGCGCATCTCGGAGGGCGAAAGACGCACGCTAGCCCAAGATTTGGATTTGTCGTTTATGGGAATAGATTCCGTGGGAAACATAAAAGCAAAAATAGCGCAAGCCGCCATTGTCGCTGCCCAAACCTACCTCCTCACAACTCAGCCAACAGATGATGACCCCCGGGCAGCTCTCTGTCGCTCTGCCCTCATGAACCTCGGCATGGTGGGAGCATCCCCCACACTGGGAGAACAAGGAGTTGTCTAGCAACCCGACAAATCACCATGTCGCAGCAGCAGCCCTCGGCATATGGAAAGCACCCGACGATCATGTTCCGACAATCATGTTAGATGAGTAATGCTTTGAGTATGGCTCTCTAAGATCTTGTACCGATGATGTATGGGTGCGTGATACGTTGCTAACGTATCTATAATTTTTGATGTTCCATGCTTGTTTTATATCTACTTTCTTATGTTTTGTCCATACTTTGGAGTATTTTTATACACTTTCTTGGACTAATCTATTAACAAGATGCCACAGTGCCAACTGCCTGATTTCTGCTGTTTTTGGTTCCAGGAAAGTCAGAAAATGAATATTCTTGGAATTGGACGGGACAAAAATCAAAGTCAATATTTCACCGAGGGGGACATGGAGCCAGAATATGAGACGGAGAGGGGCCAGGGGCCAGCCACACCACCTGGCCGCACGGCCAGGCCTGACCCATGCTAGAGGGTGGTGCGGCCGCCTCGAGCACCCCCTCGGCCTCCCCTTTCGCCTATAAGATGCCTCCAATACAGAAACCCTAAGTACCTAATCAAAATTCCACGAAAGAGTTTGTAGCTACCGTCATCTCCATCCCTAGATCGGGAGGGATCTGAAGCTCTTCCCGGCACCCTGCCGGAGGGGAGAATTCACCTTGGAGGCCTTCTTCATCACCATAACTGCCCCCGGTGTGATGCGTGAGTAGTTCATCCCTGGACTACGGGTCCATGTAGTAGCTAGATGGTTGGTTCTTCTCCTTTGTGCTACCATGTCTAGATCTTGTGAGCTCTGTTCATGATCAAGATCATCTATTTGTAATCATACATGTTGTGTTCGCGGGGATCCGATGGATATTGAGATGCTATTTCAGAATGATTATTGATTATATCATGTCTTTTTTATTTGTGATCTTGCATGCTCTCCGTTGTTAGTAGATATCTTGGCCGAGTAGATGCTAGCAACTCCAAGAGGGAGTATTTATGCTCAATAGTGGGTTCATGCCTCTAGTAATCTGGGGAAGTGACAGAAATCTCTAAGATACTAGATGTGTTGTTGCTACTAGGGAGAAAACAACAATCCTTTGTTCATAGAACAATCGTATTGTTTACTTTACACACAATGCTTAATGCAATTATCTATTGATTGCAACTTAATACTGGAGGGGGTTCGGATGATAACCTGAAGGTGGATTATTAGTCATAGATGCAGTTGGATTACGGTCTATGTATAATGTTGTAATTCCCAATCAAATCTCATAGGAGTCAAGATGATTAGTATATGCATGTATGCTTTCTCGATGTTTGTCAATTGCCCCGCTATAATTTGTTCACCCAACATGTCATCTATCTTAAGGAGAATCACCACTAGTGAACTATGGACCCCGGTCCTTTCTTTTACTATCAATCTACAATCTACTATTTACTGTTTTCTGTTTACTTTCTGCAAGAAATTACTATTTTCCACACAATACGTTTAATCCTTTGTTTTCAGCAAAACCGGTGAGATTGACAACCTCACTGTAAGTTGGGGGCAAAGTTCTGTGATTGTGTTGTGCAAGATTCCAAGTTGGAAACAACACCTTGGAGGTGTTTCCTTGCTCCTACTTGTTTGATAACCTTTGTTTCATAACTGAGGGAAAACTTGCTACTGTGCTCATCATACCTTCCTCTTGGGGTTCCCCAATGAGCTTGATATATTTTGGGCCATCAAGCTATTTTTCTAGCGTCGTTGCCGGGGAGTAAAGGACATCTTCACAAGGGGAGTCCCTCATAACCAATCTCTTTACTTTGTTATTTTTGTTTTGCTTAGTCTATTTCTGCTTTGTTTGCTTGTTTCTTTATCAAAAACACACAAAAAATTAGTTGTACTAGTTTGCTTCTTTATATTAAAAACACAAAAAATGACTACTCTTGAAAACACTAAGTTGTGTGACTTCACTAGCACCAACAACAATGATTTCATGTGCACAATTATTGCTCCACCTATTCCTAAAGCTACTTTCTTTGAAATTAAACCTTCTTTGCTTAACCTTGTTATGAGAGAACAATTTTCTAGTATTGGAACTGAAGATGCTGCTGCTCATCTTAATAACTTTGTTGAACTTTGTGAGATGCAAAAACATAGGGATATAGATGGGGATATTATTAAGCTTAAATTGTTTCCTTATCTTTGAGAGGAAAAGCTAAAGAATGGTTGCAATCCCTAACTATAAATAGTATTGATTCTTGGACTAAATGCAAAGATGTTTCATTGGAAAATACTATCCTCCTACTAAGATTATATCTATGAGAAGTGAAATAAGGAAATTTAAACAATCTGATAATGAACATGTTGCTCAAGCTCGGGAAAGAATGAAATCTTTGGTAAAGAATTGTCCCGCTCATGGACTGACTGCTTGGATGATTATCCAAAGCAGGACTAAATTATTCTTCAAGAAATTTACTGGATTCTGCTGCTGGAGGTACCTTTATGACCATTACTTTGGGTGCTGCAACAAAGCTTCTTGATAATATGATGGTGAACTATTCTGAATGGCACACTGAGAGAGCTCCACAAGGTAAGAAGGTAAATTCTGTTGAAGAGACCTCTTCCTTGAGTGATAAAATTGATGTTATTATGTCTATGCTTGTTAATGGGAAAGCTCATATTGATCCAAATCATGTTCCCTTGGCCTCTTTGGTTGCTCAAGAAGAGCAAGTTGATGTGAACTTTATAAGAAATAATAATTTTGGTAACAATGCTTATGGTAATAACAATGATAGTCCCTACCCTCCTAATAATACTTATGGTTATTATGGTAAACCTGGACTACCTAGTGAAGGAAGAATTTTAGAAGTCGAAAGAGCCACTAAAAACTTCATGCAAATGCAATATGAACAAAATAAATTATTTACTAAAACCATGGAAGAACAATCTACTATTCTAAAAAATATTAGTCATCAACTTGAGAGTTTAAATAGGGAAATTCCTAGTTTGTAATTAAAACTTTCTAATGCTGAAAGAAATATATCATCTTTGTCTGAAGCACAATCTTCTTTGATTAATAAAATGGCTGCTAAACCTGAAACTATTGAAAATCCCTTTGCTGCTACTAATGCCATACAAGTTAGAATTGATGAAAATGTTAGACTATTAGCTGAATTGCATGCTAAGTGGGAAAGAGAAGATGAAATTTCTAGAAATATTAGTATTTCTACTATCACTACCACTAATGTTGAAGCTAGTAAACCTAATAAAAATTCTGAAATTCTTCGAAACATGGGAAACAATAGCTCTACTACTTTAGATGATAATTATGATTTTGATCTTGATGGTTGCAATATCTATGAAGTAATTATGTTGCTACAAAAGCTTGCTAAAAGTCCTAATGCTAGTGCTATGAATATGACCTTTACAAAACACATTACTGATGATCTCATAAAAATTAAAAAAGAAAAGATGAAACATAAAGCTTCTATTCCTACGAAATTAGAAGATGGTTGGGAACCCATCATTAATATGAAAGTAAATGATTTTGATCTCAAAGCTTTATGTGATCTTGATAGTAGTGTTTCTATTATGCCTAGAAGGATTTATGATATGCTTGATTTGCCACCATTGGAAGATTGTTATTTAAATGTCCCACTTGATGATAATGCTAAAAACAAACTCATGGGGAGTATTAATGATATCCTTATTATGGTTAACAATGCCTATATCCCTATTGATTTCTATGTTTTGGATGTTGAATGCAATGCTTCTTGTCCTATTACTTTGGCAAGACCTTTTCTTAGAACTGTTGGCGCCATTATTGATATGAAAGAAGGCACTATTAAATATCAACTCCAACTCCAGAAAAGTATAGAACAATTCCCTAAGAAGAGAGAGAAGATTCCATTTGCCTCTTCTATTAAACCAAAATTTGCTCTTAATGCTTCTTCATTTGAGAATACTTGATTACTTTCTTGCTTCTTATGCCTAACTTAAAGGCGTTAAACAAAAGTACTTAGCGGGAGATAACCCAAAAGTTTTAAATGAGTATTAGAAGTTATTGCTTCAGTAATAACCTCTCCTTATCCTTTTTATTTTCTTTTTGTGCCAAGAGTAACCTCTAATGAGAGAGAAGTAATTCTTGGGAAAGTTGCTGTCCTGAAACAGATTTTCGTGCTTCACTGTAAAAATTCGTGTAAAATCTATGTACGTCGGTTTGAGCTGTAATTTCTTGTGCTTCTGCCCCAGGTTGTTATACAACTTTCGTTAGTTCAACACTTTTCGATTTGAGCAACAGAAGGTCTTCGAAAAAATCGGTTTCTATCTACTGGTCTGTTTTGACAGATTTCTGCTATTATTTGCATTTGCTTCTTGTTGATTCCTTTTTGGATTCTCTTTGGGGAATTGAGCTTTTTGAGAGAAGTGCTACAGTAGCTTGTGTTTTAATGGAAGTTTTACTTGTGTTGGAACTGAACCCAAAGACTTATTATCTTGAGTACACTAATGTTGCTAATAAAGATTGTGTGAAGTTTTGTATGAAGGAAAAATTTCAGGTGTTAAGAAAAGAATGATGTAATGAGATGAAGAATGGACTAAAGCTCAATCTTGGGGATGCCACCCGTGTCACCCCAAGAAATATCCAAGAAGTACAAGCGTCAAAGCTTGGGGATGCCCAAAACATCCCCTTCTTCATCAATAAAAATCTCAGGTTCTTCCAAACACTTCATTTTTATTATTTCATGCACAGTCGTGTTGTTCTTGGAGTGTCTTCTTTTTTGTTTTTGGTTTTTCATTTGCTTAGTTTGCTTTGTTTGCTTGAATAAATTGGTTGGACCCCCTCATTCATACATTAGTTTTCAAATAAGATTGGTTTGGATTGGAAAAGAGTAGAAAAGTTCATCCTTAAATGGTAAATAAGGAGCTTGTTCTTGACTGTGGCCTATGCTTTGTCATGTCATGCTTGATATTGTTTTGACTTTATTCTTAGTGATTTTTGCTGTAGAATGACATGTTATAAACAATTGAGATTGCTTAATGTGCCTTGAAAGAATCATGCGTTGTTTTAGCATATTAAAGCATAATATTGTGGTATTCTCCTTTGATGCTTTATTTGGGTTGACTTGGCGCATGCTCACACCATGTTAAGACTTTCCCAAGTCACCATAGACTTTATGATCCTTTAGTTTTCAACTTGTAATATCACATTATGCTTTAATTAATGATGTTTTGTCGCTTTGCATGATTATAGCCATTATTTCTCTCTTAGTTGGTCGCTCTTAGTCTTTTGCTAGCCTCCATAAACAAGTATGAGTTCCACTCATGCATCCAACTCCAAATAAAACCAAGTTATTCCAAAGAGTTCACCATACCTACCTATTAGCATTTGCTATTCCAAGTATATTCATGTTTTTATCTACCTTTTGAATTAAACTTGTTATGAGAAAACTAGTGATTAAAGCTCTCACGAACTTGATGGCACATTTTGTTGGGTTCGCAGCATAGAAAACAAAAAAAATCCTACGATGGGAACTATACGCCAAGATCTATCTACTAGATACAAGCAACGGGTGGATATACATCCACATAGAACTTACCATTAAAGACAACAAAGCTTTGTTACGAGATGGAACTCGTGGATGATGTAGTCGTACACTTGCCCATCTCAAGATCGTGATGAAGTCCAGCAGGTCCGGCTCCAGCACGTCCATCAGATCCAGCTCTAGCAAGTCCAGCATCACCAAGTCCAGCACCGCAAAGCAGCGGTGCATCCGTGATCGCACACACATCCGCTACCCCAACAACCTCCATCCCTCGCTCTAGCAAAGCAGCAGAAGCAGCAACTCCTTTCCAGATAAAGCCACCGAGAACATGTATCTCGCTAATCCGAGACCATGGGAATAACTAGAGGGGGAGAGAGATCCTTCACGAGGAGGTGTGTTTTGTGAGGAGGAGAGGGGGGCCGTTTATAGGGGAGAGGGGGGACACCCTAGGGCCATGGCGTGGCAGCCATGGTGGTGCCCCCACCTCTTCCACATTCATGTGGGTGGAGCTCCCACTCCCATAAAAAGCCTCCACTCAAAATTCCACTCACACATGCATTAAATTTACACCAAATTTAATGCAAGCTCTCATTAAATAAAACTATTTTATTTATTTTATTCAGAATTTTGTCAATTACATTAAATAACAAGCATTCACATAAACCCCCCTACAACATTTCAATATCACATGCAGAACCAGTTTCTGCAATTTCACCCGAAACAATTCCGGTTTCCATCGAAATGATTCTAGCGCTTTCTTAAATCTTTATATGAAACATATCTGCTCCAAATGGTGTCGGTATACCTTAAGTGTGTCACCCTACGGTTCGCGAATAATGCAGACATGATCGAGACCCCTCTCTGATCAATAATCAGAAGTGGGACCTAGAGATCCGTACTTACTCCTACATATTCAACGATGACTCTTGTCATCGTGTGAACCTTTAATGTCGTAACTAAATCCCTTTGTCTCGCGATATATTACATGTCCGAGATTCGATCATTGGTATCCAAATACCTAGTTTGATCTCGTTACCGACATGCACTCTTTTCTCGTTCCCGTGATATAACATTCTAGTGATAACATCACTTGCTTGCAAGCTATTTCAATATGATATCACCGAGAGGGCCCAGAGTATATCTATCCGTAATAGGGATGGAAAAATCCCACTCTTGATCCATGAGCCTCAACATAACACCTTCGTAGCACTGAACCCACCTTTATAGTCACCCTGTTACGGTGTGACGTTTGATGTTATCAAGATACTCTTCCGGTGTTAGCAGTTAACATGATCTCATGGTCTAAGGACTAAGATTACTTCGTATGATGTTATAGAAATATAAACATAATGACTCTGATCGTAATGCTATACTTCGGATGAATGTTCATCACATCATTCCACCAATGTTGTGACCTCGTTATTAACAACATCCAATGTCCATGGTCAGGAAACCTTGATCATCTTGTTAATCAACGAGCTAGTTTATATGAGAGGCATTACTACGAACTTTGTATTTTGTTTATTAAATACACATGTATTGACGTTTCCAATCAATACAATTATAGCATGCAAAATAAACCTTTATCATAAACAAGGAATAAGATAATAACCACTTTATTATTGCCTCTCGGGCATATTCCCTTCAGTCTCCCACTTGCACTAGAGTCAATAATCCAGTTTGACAAACTTTGCGTATTGAACACCTATGGATTTCTGGTGTTGCATATTAGCAATTGCTAGTGGTTAACATAATCTTCGGATCTGATAGTTTCAGGTCCGTGTGTATTTGCATGTCTTTGTGTCTCTACGCATCACTCATTCTCAAATGAGATGGCATTGTATAAATTTGGTCCTTTGGTGAGACCTTTAGTTCGTTCGGGTTAAAATATATTGATATTGTTGTCATACAATATATCTTCATAGTATTAGCCCACTTTGAACCACACCTAGTTTGATAACAAACTGCTTAACACAAATGCCCTCCTTTGCGGCTACTATAGCAGTCATATACTTACCCTTTTGTTGTAGTATCTGTCACAATGTCTCAACTTTGGAACTCATCCAGATCCATCATGGAACATCCTTTCCATTACATTGTGCCACCCATAGTCTAAATTGAGAAATTTAATTTGTATCTTGTGACAAAACTAGTATCAATGTAACACTTTACAATGAACTACCTTTAACTATTTGTCACTTATACATGATATATTCTTAGTTCTTCCAAAGCTCATAAGAATATCTTTACCATCGTCCAATGATCATCTTATGAATCATTCTGGTATGTGCTCATAACATTTAAAGCATAGGACATATCTGGATATATACATATCATGGTATAATCGATCAAAATATTCATGTGATTTTACTCACCAAGTGTTGAAGCACTTGAATCTTCATACAATCCTTTCCATGCACCAAGAACTTTTCTTGTTGTTTCCATATTGAACGCTTTCAATATCTCATATATGTAGGTCTGGCATAACCATATTAGCGCCTCAATCTATCCATATAGACATTGATGCCAAATATTCCAGTTTTGCCCAAGTCTTTCATCGAAATCCTATTTTAATGAAATTCTTAACTTGTGTCAATAAAAGATACATTATTTCCAATCAACAATATGTACTCTACGTAATGTATTGGAAATTTGTCTCAGCGCTCCCACTTAATTTCTTGCAAATGCAAGCATCTTCATCATCTCCGATGAAATTAAACTCCTTTAACATTTTCATCATGGTGAAGATTCCAACTCCGCTATGCTCACTTCAACTATTGAAGTTTGCATGCCCTTTTAGCACCCTTTGAATTAACAAAACCCTTCGGACCGTGTCATGTACATGTCCTAGGTAACCATTCTATTAGAAGAACCTTGTTTTGTTTATTCAACTACCATATACCAAATTATATGTAGTGGTTGCTACATTAATCCGTCAAGACTAAATATCGCTATGAAAGATCAAATCTTGTCATAGTCAACTCCTTAAACATTGTCGTAAACTTGTTTCTGACATGTCGACTATTTCATAGATGTTAAACATCCATGTCTATTTCTTTATAGATCCAAACACGACCGATAGGCTTCACGCCTTTCCGGAGGGTCTTCCAAGTTCAGAAACTTGATTTCTCGTGTATGGATACTATCACGGATTCTATGACTTCTAGTCATTTTATGGAGTCAGGGCCCATCATTGCTTCTTTGCATGCAGTCGGTTCATCATTGTCAAAACAATAACGACTTTTGTTCAAATCTTACTATTTGACTCTTACCGACCCACATGGTTCAATAAGAACTCTAATCTCCAAGATCACACCCTTTGTAATCACGGGAGCCATGAGCATTGTGGCCGCCACCGGGACACTTTCCGGCGTTGCGCTACTTAGCACATATAGCTAAGGTTTAACAACCTTATCAATGTTCTATTGTCCTCCCACTTAACTTTTCACGAAAAATTCCTTCTCAAGAAACTTGACGTTCCAAGCGATAAACTCTATTATCCTCGGTGTTATGGAGGAATTCCCAACAAATTCTTTGGGATAACCTACAAATATGTGCTTATCCGACTTTGGTTGTAAACATTTTACTTATGCATAGCATACCAAAATTTAAGAAAAGACAATTCGGGATTTATCCCAAACCATAACTCATATGGTGTCATTTTAACGGATCACGATGGTGCTCTTTTCAGTGTAAAAGCGTTAGTCTCTAAAGCTTTAATCGTTAAAACATAATGGAAGTTATATAAATGACACCTTTGATCTTACCATGTCAAACAAGGTTTGATTTGATCTCTCGAACATACTATAGTCCTGTGGTTTATCGGGAAATGCAATTTCATGGAACAATTCCTGAAATCTTAGGTGTTTTGCTAAACCTATAACTCAAATATCTTCCTTTATGATCAAATCATAAACTCTTTTATTTTATTGTTACAATGATTTTTCACTCCATCTTGAAAGTTTTTGACCAAATTTCAAATGTTTCATACTTCTTCCTTATTAAGAAAATATATAGATATATTCACTCAAATTTCTGGAGAAAGCATATGAAGCAAAAAGATCCATCGCATATGGCTACACATAATGGACTATATATATCAACATGCATAATATACAATAAGTTAGTCATCCATTCCTCTTTGGCCTATGGACGGAGTTTCAATTATCTCGAGGAAAGTTTTACAAGCATGAATTGATCAAAATCAGAAGACTCCAAAAATCCATCAATATGGAGTTTCTTCATGTTTACTTTCCAATATAATTCAAACAGCGATGTCACTTCATAAGTGATCTTCCAATCATTTGTCTTACGACATTTTAGCAATAATGTTTATGGATGTGATTTCTCCAACTAGACTTGTAAAAGTTCATCCATCCTTTATAGAATACGGTAATTATTTGAACAACTATTGTTCTCATAATACCGGAACAAAATAACAATTATTAAACCAAATCTTGAAGGCTAGGTTTGACGACAATGAAAAACACAATAACAGTTTATTTGTTTTCGATGAACATCATCACTTATTCTCTTGCCAGATACTTAGGCCATTGCAGTTCATGAATTGTGTTGTTCTATATGACACTTCACACCAACCAATTCGGTATCCAATACCGGTATCCAATACCTCAGAACCACATTGTTTAACAAGCAAGGAATACAGCCATAACATGTATATCTTCTATATACCTAAGTTGGACATCTCCAACCTTTTCTTTTCTGCCAAATATTTTATAGATTCTCTTTCAACAATTCCTTTTCTTTTAAAAGAATCTATCAACATCAATAGTGGTGTCATTCACATGACACATAGTACAAAGTGTATATAGTCAAATACTAATACCTTTGGACTTGCACTTTGAAGTGGATCACCATCATCAAATGTTTGGTGTTCTTTCAAAAATCCATTCTTTAGTAATCTATTAGAGTAGTAAACATTTTACTTACATCTTCTATTCATCCTTATCATGACAACTTTCATGATCAGGCTACTATAGCCTATAAGGAAGAATCGCGAGTACAATGTTAGTTCCCAAAACCCTTTTAGGAGATCCAGATGCCTAGCATCTCCATCCTTCACAAATTCTCATACAATATGAGAACATGTGTTTTGCTAAATTATACTCTATCATAATGCAATCAAAAACATTGTTTTAGATATCACAATATCTTCCACACATGATGGTTTCTGAAACAAATTTTCAGCTCCTAGATAATCTTGATATTAAAAAACAACTTTTGAATATCAATAATCATGGAGGCAAACATGATACTTTAGATACTAACATTGGAATTCTTACTCTTGATTTAATACTACTTATTAAACTTCATGGAGTAAATAGAGTTTGCTGAAAATTTGTAATAGGAGTTCTAAACTTCAAATTGACATTCAAAACAATACAATACTAGTTCGTAAAGTAAATATCCAGAATTCGATAGTTCTATTATCTCAATTAAAACTAAGCATAAGGTAGTGAACAGATGCCAATAACTACAACAAATTATGCAAATTCACTTCGATTTAGTTTATGAAAAATTAAGTTCGACTAATCCAAATTAAAAATGAACTCCCACTCAAAAACGACATCCCTCGTGCCTTCTTGGTGATTACATGAACCAAATCCACTACACCAAGTCCGATCATCATGTGAGTCGGTGTAGCTTCAAAGGCGAGCATCAATATGGTCATCACATCAACTATATGACTCATGCTTAACCTTTCGGTCTGTGTTCCGAGGCCATGTATGTACATGCTAGGCTCGCTAAGTAAGAACCTTAGTATTCGCGTGTGTAAAACTGTCTTACACCCGTTGTATGAAAGCGTAGGGTCGAGTACACCTGATCATCACGTGATGTCTCGAAACACGATCCATAAAACGGTGCATACTTAAGGAAGAACACATTTTATCTTGATATTTAAATTAGGGATCATCTTACAATGCTACTAAAAGCGCCAAACTAGCAATATAAGATGCAAACATCTAATGTGTAAAGTGTGATGATATGGTCCATGCATTTGATCTCTATCATATGCATCATGGTATGATCTCTATCATTCCTTTGTGTGTAAGGCCAAGGTCTATGGAACCTACACGTTAGGTGTGTTGTAAGAGTATCTATCATACATCTACTTACAACATTACCATATCATGACACTAGCCCAGCAACGATCTAAACTAGACGCCTCTAATTTATCCATTGCAAGTTTTACGTGGCTTAGGGCTTTCGGAGATAGAACCGGTCTTACCTACGAACATGGAACCACAACGAGGATAACCAAGTTATTAGCAACTCGTTGTAAATCAGATATTGACTATAGTAGGAGAGACAGACACCCGCTAGCCACTTATGCAAAACTAGTTGCATGTCAGTCGTGGAACCGGTCTCATGTACGATCACATGTAAGGTTGGTCCCGGCCGCTTCATCCCACTATGCCACCAATATCCAAAATACATAGAAGATGCAATAACATGATCATCATCGCCCACATATAAACATCTGTGTACTACCCGTGCAAAGCACCTACGCATAGATCAGGCTCTGATACCACTATTGGGTTCGTAGCATAGAAAACAAAAAAATTCCTACGATGGGAACTATACGCCAAGATCTACCTACTAGATACAAGCTACTGGTGGATATACATCCATAGAGAACTTACCCTCGAATACAACAAAGCTTTGTTAACGAGATGGAACTCGTGGATGATGTAGTCATACACTTGCCGATCTCAAGATCGTGATGAAGTCCAGCAGGTCCGGCTCCAACACGTCCATCAGATCCAGCTCCAGCAAGTCCAGCACCGCAAAGCAGCGGTGCATCCGTGATCGCACACACATCCGGTACCCCAACAACCTCCATCCCTCGCTCCAGCAAAGTAGCAGAAGTAGCAACTCCTTTCCAGATAAAGCCACCAGGAACATGTATCTCGCTAATCTGAGACCATGGGGAATAACTAGAGGGGAGAGAGATCCTTCATGAGGAGGTGTGTTTTGTGAGGAGGAGAGGGGGGCCGTTTATAGGGGAGAGGGGGCACCCAAGGGCCATGGCGTGGCAGCCATGGTGGTGCCCCCACCTCTTCCACATTCATGTGGGTGGAGCTCCCACTCCCATAAAAAGCCTCCACTCAAAATTCCACTCACACATGCATTAAAATTCCACCAAATTTAATGCAAGCTCTCATTAAATAAAAATATTTTATTTATTTTATTCAGAATTTTGGCAATTACATTAATTAACAAACATTCACATAAAACCCCCTGCAACATTTCAATATCACATGCAGAACCAGTTTCTGCAATTTCACCTGAAACAATTCCGGTTTCCATCGAAATGATTCCAGCACTTTCTTAAATCTTTATCTGAAACATATTTGCTCCAAATGGTGTAGGTATCCCTTAAGTGTGTCACCCTACGGTTCGCGAATAATGCAGACATGATCGAGACCCCTCTCCGATCAATAATCAGCAGCGGGACCTCGAGATCCGTACTAACTCCTACATATTCAACGATGACTCTTGTGATCGTGTGCACCTTTAACGTTGTAACTAAATCCCTTCGTCTCGCGATATATTACATGTCTGAGATTCGATCATTGGTATCCAAATACCTAGTTTGATCTCGTTACCGACATTCACTCTTTTCTCGTTCCCATGATATAACATTCTAGTGATCACATCACTTGCTTGCAAGCTATTTCAATGTGATATCACCGAGAGGGCCCATAGTATATCTATCCGTCATCGGGATGGACAAATCCCACTCTTGATCCATGAGCCTCAACATAACACCTTCGTAGCACTGAACCCACCTTTATAGTCACCCTGTTATGGTGTGACGTTTGATGTTATCAAGATACTCTTCCGGTGTTAGCAATTGACATGATCTCATGGTCTAAGGACTAAGATTACTTCATATGATGTTATAGCAATATAAACATAATGACTCTGATCATAATGTTATACTTCGGATGAATGTTCATCACGTCATTCCACCAATGTTGTGACCTCGTTATTAACAACATCCAATGTCCATGATCAGGAAACCTTGATCATCTTGTTAATCAACGAGCTAGTTTATATGAGAGGCATTACTTGGAACTTTGTATTTTCTTTATTAAACACACATGTATTAACGTTTCCAATCAATACAATTATAGCATGCAAAATAAACATTTATCATAAACAAGGAATAAGATAATAACCACTTTATTATTGCCTCTCGGGCATATTCCCTTCACATTTTACTTTACTTGCCCCTAATAAACTTGAACCATTGTGTCGTCTATGTTGTACATGCTTGCACTTATATGTTGGGGATTAGCAAAACCATTATGTCATGGGGAACGCTTTCAGCATTGCACTTGTACATTGTACCCAGTTGATATCATGCTCTTTTGTTTATGGATGTCGTCGGTGCGAAATGAAAGGGGAGCTTGTAAGTCCATGGAGTTATGTATGTGTGCTAAGAAACGCCTAGTCCGCTGGTCTAATCCATGCCTAATCATTGTGGAAACCTGCAGCATAACCATAATGAGCAATCTATGAAGCATTATTCTTATAAAAAAGAGATAGAGATTGAGAAAAAAAAGAAAAAAAAGATGAGAAAAGAGGAAAGAGAGAAAAAGGCACCATTTTCCCATGGTAAATAAGAAGATTGCTGATATGCTCGTTGTCTACTTGCCTTGTCATTTTGATATGGGGATTCTTCTGTATCATCAGGCAAGGGGTACCCCGTTGGTGGTTCTCTATGATACACATGTACTTACTATGAAAAGAACTTACCGGTAACTAAACTTGAGTAGCATGAGGAGTGGCCCTCGTATCCAAGGGACATGATATTGCCAACTTATACTTTGTCAAGCATATACTTCATAGTATGTTCACTTTAACCTTAATCACTTCAAGATGCTTATGATAGGGGCAATGAGAGCTGAAAGCTAATAAGTACCATAATTTTTGGAAGCTCTTTATGAGACTTGAATCCCTGCTTCCTTCTATGAAGGCCTTTCTTTTACTTTTATGTTGAGTCTCCATCTTCTATCTTTATGCACCTATTAAGAGAGCATAGTGGCCATTCTTAGTTTAATGTGCATTGTCCTAAGACTTGTTGATTGATGCATAACTGTGATATTGCTTGTTCTTAAACTGTTTGTATCTAGTTACCCTTATGAACTTTGAAGGTGTCCTATGCATTTATGTTTTGCTACACTATGAGGGACAAGCTGAATACCATTCTTATTATGCTTTCTTTATGTGAAACAAACAAACGTCTTGCAAAGCATTGTTATTCATGAATCTTTTGTTTGTACCTTTTCATGTTACAACATAGTTGCTATGTCTTATTGTTAGAACTATATCTTTCATGCTATGTTAAAGTACTATGATCCCAGCTATCAATGTTCTACAAATAGTTTGATCAATTTTATGATGGTGCGTGTCACCTCAAAAATTATTCTTTCTTTTTATCACTTACCTACTCGAGGACGAGCAGGAGTTAAGCTTGGGGATGTTGATACATTGCTAATGCATCTATAATTTTTGATGTTACATGCTTATTTTATATCTACTTTCTTATATTTTGTCCACACTTTGGAGTATTTTTATACACTTTCTTAGACTAACCTATTAACACGATGCCACCATGCTAGCTGCCTGTTTTTTGCTGTTTTTGGTTCCAGGAAAGTCAGAAAATGAATATTCTCGGAATTGGACGGGACAAAAGCCAAAGTCAATAATTCACAGAGGGGGACACGGAGCCAGAATACGAGACGAAGAGGGGCCAGGGGCCGGCCACACCACCTGGTCGTGTGTCCAGGACTGGCCCGCGCCAGGGGGTGGTGCGGCCGCCTCGGGCACCCCCTCGGCCTCCCCTTTCGCCTATAAGATGCCTCTGGTACAGAAACCCTAAGTAACCGATCAAAATTCCACAAAAGAGTCTTAGCCGCTGTCATCTCCCTCCCTATATCGAGGGGATCTGAAGCTCTTCCCAGCACCCTGTCGGAGGGGAGAATTCACCCTGGAGGCCTTCTTCATCACCATGACTACCTCCGGTGTGATGCATGAGTAGTTCATCCCTAGACTATGGGTCCATGTAGTAGCTAGACGGTTGGTTCTTCTCCTTTGTGCTACCATGTCTAGATCTTGTGAGCTCCGTTCGTGATCAAGATCTGATGGGTTCGTAGCATGGAAAACAAAAAAAATTCTACCGCAAGAACGAACAAAACCCAGATCTAATCTAGATAAAAGTCAAGATCTAATCTATTAGACATGAGCAACGACATAGATAGGAACTAACCCTCGTAGATCCGAAAGCGTTAACGAGATTAGATCTCGTGGTTGATGTAGTCGATCACTTGCCGATCTCAAGATCGTGTGGACGATCCTTCCGGCGTCGCGTTCCGGCAGCGCTTCCGCAGTCGGTCAAGTGGACGATCCTTCCGGCGCCGCGTTTCGGCAGCGCTTCCGCAGTCGGTCACACGTGCGGAGTCGAAGCAGACCTTCCTCTCCCCGTTCCAGCGAGCAACGGAGGTAGTAGATCTTCTCCACGGAATCCCAGCAGCACGACGGCGTGGTGGTGGTGGTGGAGTAGAGAATTCTGCAGGGCTCGCCTATGCCTGTGCAGAAGAAAGGTGGAGGAGAGAGGCGGCAGAAATTGGGTGTTATGGGAGCGGGCTAGGAGGGGGCGCCCCTGCCCTTCTATTTAAGGGGAGGAGGCGCACCTGGGGAGGGGGAGTCCTAGTAGGACTCCCCTCCTATGGCCGGCGGTGGGAAGGGGGGAGGAGTCCTCCTCCCCCACGAATCCGTGTCTTGCCCCACTAGGTTTCCTTTGAACCTTTCTTGGTTTTCAAGCAAACTCCAAGAAATCCTCTAGAACCTTCCAGGACATTCCAAAACCTTCTAGAATCTCCATACAAACACTCCGAAACATTTCCTAACTTAGAAAATGATCCCCAATATATGAATCTTATTCTCCGGACCATTCCGGATCTCCTCGTGATGTCCCGAATCCAATCCGAGACTCCGAACAACATTCGGTCTCCAACGCATATTCCATATCTACTTAAAACAACTTCGAACCTTAAGTGTGTCACCCTACGGTTCGTGAATATGCAGACATGACAGAGACACATCTCCTATCAATAACCATCAGCGGGACCTGGAGATCCATAATGGCTCCCACATACTCAACGATGACTTCGTGATCGAGTGAACCATTTACATACGAAACCAATTCCCTTTGTCACGCGATACTATACTTATCCGAGGTTTGATCGTCAGCATCTCCATACCTAGTTCTACCTCGTTACTGATAAGTACTCTTTACTCGTTCCGTGATATGTCATCCCTTGTGACCCAGTCACATGCTTGCAAGCTAATTAGATGACATTCCACCGAGAGGGCCCAGAGCATATCTATCCGTCATATGGATGGACAAATCCCAATCTTGGTTCATGCGCTTCAACACATACTTTCAGAATACCCAATGACACCTTTATGACCACCCAGTTACGAAGCGGTGTTTGATGTCATCAAAGTACCCATCCGGTGATGGTGATTAACACAACCTCATGGTCGAAGGATTAGGTTACTATGCATTTAAAAGCTTACTGCAATACGAACTTAATGACTTGATCTTATGCTACGCTTACTATGGGTGGTGTCCATTACATCATTCTCCTAATGATATAACCTTGTTATTAATCACATCCAATGTTCATGATCAGGAAACCATGATCATCAATTAATCAACAAGCTAGTTCAACAAGAGGCTTACTAGGGACTCTTTTATGTTTACAAAACACACATGTATTAGTGTTTCTTAATAATACAATTATAGCATGGGATGTAAACATTTATCATAAACATAAAGATATAATAATAACCACTTTTATTATTGCCTCTTGGGCATATCTCCAACAGTCTCCCACTTGCACTAGAGTCAATAATCTAGTTAAAAACTTGTGCATTCAACACCTATGGCTTTCTGGTGTTGTATAGACACTATTGCTAGTGGTAACATAATCTTCGGATCCGACACTTCTGGGTCCGTGTGTATTTGCATGTCCTTGCGTCTCTACGCATTACTCATTCTCCAATGAGATGACATTGTATAAATTTGGTCCTTTGGTGAGACCTTTAGTTCCTTCTGCTCAAAATATGTTGATATTATTGTCACACAATATATCTTCATAGTATTAGCCCGCTAGGAACCACACCTAGTTTGATAACAAACTACTTGACGCAAATGCCCTCATTTACTGCTACAATAGTAGTCATATACTTAGCCTTTTGTTGTAGTATCTGTTACAATGTTTTAACTTTGGTACTCAACCAAATCCGTTATGGAACTTCCTTTCCATTACATTGTGCCACCCATAGTTTAAATTGAGATAAATTTAATTTGTATCTTGTGACAAAACTAGTATCAATGTAACACTTTACAATGAACTACCTTTAACTATTTGTCACTTATACATGATATATTCTTAGTTCTTCCAAAGCTCATAAGAATATCTTTACTATTGTCCAATGATCATCTTATGAATCATTCTGGTATATGCTCATAACATTTTAGAGCATAGGACATATCTGGATGTGTACATCTCGAAGAATGATTGATCAAAATATTCTTGTGATTTCACCAAGTGTCAAAACACTTGAATCTCGTGTCAACACACTTGAATCTTGATTTAGTCCTTTCCGTGCGTCAAGAACCTTTCTTGTTGTTTCCATATTGAACTCATTCAACATCTTATCTATGTACATTAGGAAAAACCATATTAGCGCCTCAATCTATCCATATAGACATTGATGCCTAATTCTTGGGTTATGTCTAAGTCTTTCATCGAAATGAAATTCTTAACCTGTGTCAATACAAGATACATCATTTCCAATCAACAATATGTCCTCTACATAATGTATTAGAAATATGTCTTAGCGCTCCCACTTAATTTCTTGCAAATGCAAGCATCTTCATCATCTCCCATGAATTTAAACTCTTTTAACAGTTTCATCATGGTGAAGATTCCAACTCCGCTATGCTTACTTCAACCATTGAAGTTTTGCATACTCTTTTAGCATCCTTTGAATTAACAAAACCCTTTGGATCGTGTCATGTACATGTCTTAGGTAACCATTCTATTAGAAGAACTTGTTTTGTTTATTCAACTATCATATACCAAAATATATGTAGTGGTTGCTACATTAATCCGTTCAGACTAAATATCGCTATGAAAGATCAAATCTTATCATAATCAATTCCTTGAACATTGTCGTAAACTTCTTTCTGACATGTCGACTATTTCATAGATGTTAAACATCCATGTCTTATTTCTTTATAAATCCAAACACGACCGATAGGCTTCACGCCTTTCTGGAGGGTCTTCCAAGTTCAGAAACTTGATTTCTCGTGTATGGATACTATCACGGATTCTATGAATTCTAGTCATTTTATGGAGTCAGGGCCCATCATCGCTTCTTTGCATGTAGTCAGTTCATTATTGTCAAAACAATAACGACTTGCTTATCAAATCTTACTATTTGATTTTTACCGACCCACACGGTTCTATAGGAACTTTAATCTCCGAGATCACACCTTTTGTAATCACGAGAGCCATGAGCATTGTGGCCGTCACCGGGACACTTTCCGGCGCTGCGCTACTTAGCACATATAGCTAAGGTTCAACAACCTTATCAAAGTTCTATTATCCTCCCACTTAACTTTTCATGAAAAATTCCTTCTCAAGAAACTTGACGTTCCAAGTAACAAACTCTTTTGTCCTCAGTGTTATGGAGAAATTCCCAACAAATTCTTTGGGATAACCTACAAAGACGTGCTTATCCGACTTTGGTTGTAAACATTTTACTTATGCATAACATACCAAAATTTAAGAAAAGACAATTCGGGTTTTATCCCAAACCATGACTTATATGGTGTCATTTCAACGGATCACGATGGAGCTCTTTTCAGTGTAAAAGCGGTAGTCACTAAAGCTTTAATCTTTAATATATAATGGCAGTTTTATAAATGACACCTTTGATCTTACCATGTCAAACAAGGTTTCATTACATATCTTGAACACTCCATACTCCTATGGTGTTTTGGGAAATGCAAATCCATGGAACGATTCCTCAAATCTTAGGTGTTTTTGCTAAACTTGTAACTCAAACATCTTTCTTTATGATCCAATCATAAACTCTTTTATTTTCTTGTTACAATGATTTTCCACTTCATCTTGAAAGTCTTTGAACATTTTTCAAATATTTAATACTTCTTCCTTATTGAATAAGTATATACATATACTCACTCAAATCTTCGGAGAAAGCATATGAAGTTGAAATCCATCGCCCATGACTACACATAATGGACTATATACATAAATATGTACAAATTCCAATCAGTTAGTCGTCCGTTCCTCTTTTGGCCTATGGACGGAGTTTCAATTATCTCGATGAAAGTCTCACATGCGTCAATTGATCAAAATCAAAGACTCCAAAATTCCATCAACATGGAGTTTATTCATGTTTTCTTTCAAATATAATTTAAACGGCGATGTCACTTCGCAAGTGATCTTTCAATCATTTGTCTTGCGACATTTTAGCATTAGTTTCATGGTCGTTATTTCTCCAACCAGACTTGTATATCATCCATCTATTATGGAATACAGTAATTATTTGAACAACCTTTTGTCGTCATAATACCTGATCAAAATAACAATTATTGAAACAAATCTTGAAGGCAAGCTTTGATGTTAACGAGCAACACAACAACCCTTTGTTTGTTTTCGATGAACATCATCACATATTCTCTTGCTAGTTACTTAGGCCATTACAGTTCATGAATTGTGTTGTCCTGTATGACACTTCATACCAACCAATTCGGTATCCAATACCGGAGAACCACATTGTTTCACAAGCAAGGAATACAACCATAACATGTATATCTTCTATATGCCTAAGTTGGACATCTCCAACCTTTTATTTTCTGCCAAATATTTTATAGATTCTCTTTCAGCAATTCCTTTTCTTTTAAAAGAATCTATCAACATCAATAGTGGTGTCATTCACATGACACATAGTACAAAACGTATATAGTCAAATACTAATACCTTTGGACTTGCACTTTGAAGTGGATCACCATCATCAAATGTTTGGCATTCTTTCAAAAATCCATTCTTTAGTAATCTATTAGTGTAATAAACATTTTACTTACATCTTCTATTCATCCTTATCATGACAACTTTCATGATCAAGCTGCTATAGCTTATAAAGGTGAATTGCGAGTATAATGTTTCTTTTTCAAAACCTTTGGAGGATTAGGATGACTAGCGTCTCCAACCTTCACAAATTCTCATCAAATATGAGGACGTATACTCTATCATGTTGTAACCAACACATTGTTTTAGATATCGCAATACCTTTCACATATGATGGTTTCTGAAACATTGCTTTCAGCTCTTAGATAAACTTGATATTAAAAACAATCTTTTGAGTATCAAGAATCATGGAGGCAAACATGATACATTAGATACTAACACTGGAATTGTTACTCTTGATTTAATACTACTTATTAAACTTCATGGAGCAAAATAGAGTTTGCTGAAAGTTTGCAATAGGACTTATAAACTTTAAATTGACATTCAAAACAATACGATACCAGTTCGTAAAGTAAATATCCAGAATTTCTATAGTTCCACTATCTCAACTATAACTAAGCGTAAGGTGGTGAACGGATGCCAATGACTACAACAAACTATGCAAATTCACTTTGATTGTGTTTATGATAAATTGAGTTCGACTAATCCAAATTACAAATGAACTCCCACTCAAAACAACATCCCTCGAGTTGTTTTAGTGATTACACGAACCAAATCCACTACACCAAGTCCGATCATCACGTGAGATGATGTAGCTTTAAAGGCGAACAATCCACATGTTCATCATATCATCCATATGACTCATGCTTTACCTTTCGGTATTCCGTGTTCCGAGACCATGTCTGTACATGCTAGGCTCATCAAGGTTAACCTTAGTTTCCGCATGTGCAAATCTGGCTTGCACCCGTTGTATGCACACGTAGAGTCTATCACACCCGATCATCACGAGATGCTTCGAAACGACGAGTCTTAGCAATGGTGCCAACTAAGGACGGACACTTTATTACTTGATATTTAGTGAGAGGGATCATCTTATAATGCTACCGTCGCGATCTAAGCAATACAAGATGCATAAAGGATTAACATCGAAGGCAATTCATAATATGTGATATGATATGGCCTTTCTTCTTGTGCCTTTGATCTCCATCTCTAAAGCATGGACAAGATTTCCATCATCACCGGCATGGCGTCAAGGTCCGTGGCGCCGCTTTATTATTGTCCATCATCACTAGCAACTATTACAACTACTTGGAATAAAGCTATTACAAGATGAATAGACACGCAGGTCTTAACAGAATTAAAGACAACCATTAGGCTCCTGCCGGTTGCCATATTACAACAAGGATCATTGCATACATCAAATACAATCAATCACATGATGGCCATATCACATCACAAAACCCCTGCAAAAACAAGTTAGACGCCTCTAATTTTCTTTGCATGTTTTACGTGGTGTGGGGCTTTCGAACAAGAACGGATCTTACCTACGAACAAGGACCACAACGTTGATACAAGTGTTGTCAAGATGCTCATTGTAAATTGAATCTTAACTATGGTGGGAGAGACAGACACCCGCAAAGCCACTTGTGCAAAGCAAGTTGCACGTCAAGCGTGGAGCAAGTCTCATGTGCGATGACATGTAATGTTAGCCCGAGCCGCTTCATCCCACCATGCCGCAAGATGCAAAGTACACGCTAAGACACCGACAAAAAAGCATCAACGCCCACAAAAACATTGTGTTCTACTCGTGCAACAGATCTACGCATAGATACGGCTCTGATACCACTGATGGGTTCGTAGCATGGAAAACAAAAAAAATTCTACCGCAAGAACGAACAAAACCCAGATCTAATCTAGATAAAAGCCAAGATCTAATCTATTAGACATGAGCAACGAGATAGATAGGAACTAACCCTCGTAGATCTGAAAGCGTTAACGAGATTAGATCTCGTGGTTGATGTAGTCGATCACTTGCCGATCTCAAGATCGTGTGGACGATCCTTCCGGCGTCGCGTTCCGGCAGCGCTTCCGCAGTCGGTCAAGTGGACGATCCTTCCGGCGCCGCGTTTCGGTAGCGCTTCCGCAGTCGGTCACACGAGCGGAGTCGAAGCGGACCTTCTTCTCCCCGTTCCAGCGAGCAGCGGAGGTAGTAGATCTTCTCCACGGAATCCCAGCAGCATGACGGCGTGGTGGTGGTGGTGGAGTAGAGAATTCTGCAGGGCTCGCCTATGTCTGTGCAGAAGAAAGGTGGAGGAGAGAGGCGGCAGAGATTGGGTGTTATGGGAGCGGGCTAGGAGGGGGCGCCCCTGCCCTTCTATTTAAGGGGAGGAGGCGCACCTGGGGAGGGGGAGTCCTAGTAGGACTCCCCTCCTATGGCCGGCGGTGGGAAGGGGGGAGGAGTCCTCCTCCCCCACGAATCCGTGTCTTGCCCCACTAGGTTTCCTTTGAACCTTTCTTGGTTTTCAAGCAAACTCCAAGAAATCCTCTAGAACCTTCCAGGACATTCCAAAACCTTCTAGAATCTCCATACAAACACTCCGAAACATTTCCTAACTTAGAAAATGATCCCCAATATATGAATCTTATTCTCCGGACCATTCCGGATCTCCTCGTGATGTCCCGAATCCAATCCGAGACTCCGAACAACATTCGGTCTCCAACGCATATTCCATATCTACTTAAAACAACTTCGAACCTTAAGTGTGTCACCCTACGGTTCGTGAATATGCAGACATGACAGAGACACATCTCCTATCAATAACCATCAGCGGGACCTGGAGATCCATAATGGCTCCCACATACTCAACGATGACTTCGTGATCGAGTGAACCATTTACATACGAAACCAATTCCCTTTGTCACGCGATACTATACTTATCCGAGGTTTGATCATCAGCATCTCCATACCTAGTTCTACCTCGTTACTGATAAGTACTCTTTACTCGTTCCGTGATATGTCATCCCTTGTGACCCAGTCACATGCTTGCAAGCTAATTAGATGACATTCCACCGAGAGGGCCCAGAGCATATCTATCCGTCATATGGATGGACAAATCCCAATCTTGGTTCATGCGCTTCAACACATACTTTCAGAATACCCAATGACACCTTTATGACCACCCAGTTACGAAGCGGTGTTTGATGTCATCAAAGTACCCATCCAATGATGGTGATTAACACAACCTCATGGTCGAAGGATTAGGTTACTATGCATTTAAAAGCTTACTGCAATACGAACTTAATGACTTGATCTTATGCTACGCTTACTATGGGTGTGTGTCCATTACATCATTCTCCTAATGATATAACCTTGTTATTAATCACATCCAATGTTCATGATCAGGAAACCATGATCATCAATTAATCAACAAGCTAGTTCAACAAGAGGCTTACTAGGGACTCTTTTATGTTTACAAAACACACATGTATTAGTGTTTCCTAATAATACAATTATAGCATGGGATGTAAACATTTATCATAAACATAAAGATATAATAATAACCACTTTTATTATTCCCTCTTGGGCATATCTCCAACAGTCTCCCACTTGCACTAGAGTCAATAATCTAGTTAAAAACTTGTGCATTCAACACCTATGGCTTTCTGGTGTTGTATAAACACTTTCTGGTGTTGTATAGACACTATTGCTGAGTTAGGACCACCTTTGGGAACTTGTTGAGCTGAGTTAGGACCCGTTCGTTCTACAATACCAATTTTAGTTGATCGTGCTAACCAAAGGCGGGTGCCTCTGGTATCCCCCCTCAACTACCGGTGCTATTCATTTATCCAGAGGGTCACAAATTGGTTTTCCATTTAGTGCATACGCATAATATGTCCTTGGACATGGTGACTATAATATGTCTTCGGACATGGTGATGATAAGATATTTTGGTGGACAACAGCAGCAATTTATACATAAATGCGGTTCGGCAAAGAGGTCATCTTCCGTAGTGGAGCTTGATACATTGCAAATGTATCTATAATTTTTGATGTTCCATGCTTGGTTTTATCTACTTTCTTGTGTTTTGTCCACACTTTGGAGTACTTTTTATATGATTTCTTGGACAAACCTATTAACAAGAGCCACAGTGCCAGTTGCCTGTTTTCTACTGTTTTTGGTTCCAGGAAGTCAGAAAATGAATATTCTCGGAATTGGACAGGACAAAAGCCAAAGTTGATATTTTATCGGAAGACTCGCGGAGCCAGAAAACGAGACGGAGAGGGGCCACAGGGTGGCCACACCACCACATGGCACGGGTCCCCCTGGTCGCGCTAGGGCATGGTGTGGGGCCCCTAGCCGCCCACCGACCTTGCCTCTTCGCCTATAAGAAGCCTCCTGATACCAAAACCCTAGATAATCAAGCCTCTAGCCACCAAAAGTTCCACAGCGCCGCCGGCACCGAAGGGGAGATTCGGGGGACAGAAAGTCTCTGTTCTGGCACCCTGCCGGGACGGGGAAGTGCCTCCGGAGCCATCTCCATCGATCTCCACCGCCATCTCCATCACCATTGCTGATTCCCATGATGATGAGGGAGTAGTTCTCTCTTAAGGATAAGGGTTCTACCGGTAGCTATGTGTTCATCTCTCTCATCTATGCATGATCTTATTGAGATCATGAGCTTGTAATCTATAGATCTATTCTGCTACTCAAGTGCTTTAATGAATCTCTGCTCTCCCCATGTGTGTGAAAGTGACAGCGTGCTCACCATGGTGGCACTTAGGCTAGAGATTACATATACTTGTTATGAGTTATATTTGGAGTTGGATGTCTTTATGAAATTGTGGTGTTTGTTGGACTCATCTAGTGCTCAAGGTGACAGTGTGGGGTTTTCTAGATGGGAAATGCTTACTTTGCGGTGTGCTGTTATAGCCCTACCATCGATTAGAGTGTCCAACCGGAGAGTAGTTAAGATTAGTATCATAAAGTGAAGATTTATTTATATGAGAGTGTTCACTAGTGAAACTATGATCCCTAGGCCTTGTTTCTAAGCATTGAAACACCGTTTGCATCTAGATATGTTACATGTTTGCTTGCTTCCATCTTTATTTCAGTTTGCCTTTAGTCTCTTCCACGCCACAAAGCTATTTTCTAGCACCATTGTTTTATATCCATACCACTTGTATTTCACTATCTCTTCGCCGAACTAGTGCACCTATACACCTGACAAGTGTGTTGGGTGTGTTTGGGACACAAGAGACTTCTTGTATATTGATTGCAGGATTGCTTGAGAGGGAATACCTTTGACCACTTCCTCCCTGAGTTCGATAAACCTTGGGTGATCCACTTAAGGGAAAACTTGCTGTTGTTCTACAAACCTCTGCACTTGGAGGCCCAACAACTGTCTACAAGAATAGAAGTGCGTAGACATCAAGCTATTTTCTGGCACCGTTGCCGGGGAGTGAAGAAGAAGAAGCTCCAACGTCAACCACGTGCTAGCAAGTATTTTCTGGGTCCTTTGCCGGGGAGGAAAGGTAAAAGGTATTCACACCGGAGGATTAAAGAAGAAGAACCTCCCACGGCAAACGCCTATTTTCTGGCGCCGTTGCCGGGGAGGTAAGGTAAACGGTACTCACATCCTCCTGTGTGAGTGCTGTAAGTTATTTCCTATAGATTCTGCAATTTTTTATTTTTGTTTCTTGTTTTCACTAGTTAGGCTTAATGGAAAACAACAAAAAAATTAGAGAGCTTTATAGTATTTATCTTGAGTTAGGACATGAAGTGTTTGAAGAGAAAATTAAAAAACCTATGGAACTTTATTTGCATGCTAATATCAATGTTATTAGTATGAATTCTTTGAACACCATTATTTCTAATGCTATGGAAAAGTCTAAGCTTGGGGAAGCTGGTTTTGATGAACATGATCTTTTTAGTCCCCCAAGCATGGAGGAGAAAATTTACTTTGATGATACTATGACTCCAATATATGATGATTACAATGATGAATATGATATTTCCAGTCCACCTACTATTGAGGACAAAATTAATTATGACTACCATATGCCTCCTGTATTTGATGATTATGGTGATGAGAATAATAATGATAGCTATTTTGTTGAATTTTCTCCCACTACAATTAATAAGAATGACTATGCTTATGTGGAGAGTAATAATTATTATATGTATGTGGCTCATGATAAGGATGTTTTATGTGATATTTATATTGTTAATTTTATTCATGATGCTACTGAAAGTTATTATGAGAGAGGGAAACATGGTTTTATGCATCTCAATAATATTAGGTTTCCCCTCTTTATGTTGAAAGTCTTGAAGTTACACTTGTTTTGCTTTCCTATGCTTGTTGCTTTGTGCTTTCATGACTTGTTTCTTTACAAGATTCCTATGCATAGGAAGTGGGTGAGACTTAAATGTGTTTTAAATTTGCTTCTTGATGCTCTCTTTTACTTCAATTCATATTTCTTATGTGAGCATCTTCTCAAACTATCATGCCTAACTTAAAGGTGTTAAAGGAAAGTACTTATTGGGAGATAACCCAATAGTTTTAGATGAGTCTTGGAAGTTATTACTTCTGTAATAACTGCTGCTTATCCTTTTTAATTGCTTTTTGTGCCAAGAGTAACCTCTAATGAAAGAGAAGTAATGATTGGGAAAGTTGCTGTCCCGAAATAGATTCTTGTGCTTCACCGTAAAAATTCGTGTAAAATCTCTGTACGTCCTTTTGAGGCGTGCATTTTTGTGCTTCTGCCCCAGGTTGTTATCTAACTTTCGTTAGTTCAACACTTTTTGATTTGAGCAACATAAGGTCTTGAAAAAAATCGTCTTTACCTGCTGGTCTGTTTTGACAGATTTCTGCCATTTTCTGCATTTGCTTCTTGTTGGTTCCTTTTTGAGTTCTTTTGGGGAATTGAGATTTTTGAGGGAAGTAATATAGTAGCTTGTGTTTTATTGGAAGTTTTATTGGTGTTGAAACTGAACCCAAGGACTTATTATCTTGAGTGCACTAATGTTGCTAATAAAGATTGTGTGAAGTTTTGTATGAAGGAAAAATTTTAGGTGTGTGGAAGGAATGCGTAATAAGATGAAGGATGGACTAAAGCTCAAGCTTGGGGATGCCACGCGTGTCACCCCAAGAAATATCCAAGAAGTACAAGCGTCAAAGCTTGGGGATGCCCAAGGCATTCCCCTCTTCATCAATAAAAATCCCAGGTTCCTTCCAAACGCTTCATTTTTATTGTTTCATGCATAGTTGTGTTGTTCTTGGAGCGTCTTCTTTTTCATTTTCGTTTCGGTTTTTAGTTTGCTTGGTTTTCTTAGTTTGCTGAATAAATTGGTTGGACCCCCTCTTTCATACATTGGTTTTCAAATAGTTTGGTTTGGATTGGAAAAGAGTAGAAAACTTTGCTTATGTGGTAAAAAGAGCTCGTTTTTGACTGTTGCATCATAGTTTCTTTGTCTTATTGCTAGAACTTTGTCTTTCATGTTATGATTGAAGTACTATGATCCCAACTTTGAATGTGTTACAAATACTTTGATCAAGTTTATGATGGTGCATGTCACCTCAAAAATTATTCTTTCTTTTTATCACTTACCTACTCGAGGACGAGCAGGAGTTAAGCTTGGGGATGTTGATACATTGCAAATGTATCTATAATTTTTGATGTTCCATGCTTTGTTTTATCTACTTTCTTGTGTTTTGTCCACACTTTGGAGTACTTTTTATATTATTTCTTGGACTAACCTATTAACAAGAGCCACAGTGCCAGTTGTCTGTTTTCTACTGTTTTTGGTTCCAAGAAGTCAGAAAATGAATATTCTCGGAATTGGACGGGACAAAAGTCAAAGTTGATATTTTATCGGAAGACTCACGGAGACAGAAGACGAGACGGAGAGGGGCCACAGGGTGGCCACACCACCCCATGGCACGGGTCCCCCCTGGCTGCGCCAGGGCATGGTGTGGCCCCCCTGGCCACCCACCGACCTTGCCTCTTCGCCTATAAGAAGCCTCCCAATACCAAAACCCTAGAGAATCAAGCCTCCAGCCACGAAAAGTTTCACAGCGCCGTCGCCACTGAAGGGGAGATTCGGGGGACAAAAAGTCTCTGTTCCGGCACCCTGCCGGGACGGGGAAGTGCCTCCGGAGCCATCTCCATCGATCTCCACCGCCATCTCCATCACCATTGCTGATTCCCATGATGAGGAGGGAGTAGTTCTCTCTTGAGGCTAAGGGTTCTACTGGTAGCTATGTGTTCATCTCTCTCATCTATGCATGATCTTATTGAGATCATGAGCTTGTAATCAATAGATCTATTCTGCTACTCAAGTGCTTTAATGAATCTCTGTGAAGGGAATATGCCCGAGAGGCAATAATAAAGTGGTTATTATCTTATTCCATGTTTATGATAAATTTTTATTTTACATGCTATAATTGTATTGATCGAAAACGTCAATACATGTGTGTTTAATAAACAAAAAGGGTTCCTAGTTATGCCCCTCTTATAGACTAGCTTGTTGATTAACAAGATGATCAAGGTTTCCTGATCATGGACATTGGATGTTGTTAATAACGAGGTCACAACATTGGTGGAATGATGTGATGAACATTCATCCGAAGTATAGCATTACGATCAAAGTCATTATGTTTATATTGCTATAACATCATACGAAGTAATCTTTATCCTTAGACCATGAGATCATGTTAACTGCTAACACCGGAAGAGTATCTTGATAACATCAAACGTCACACCGTAACACGGTGACTATAAAGATGGGTTGAGTGCTACGAAGGTGTTATGTTGAGGCTCATGGATCAAGAGTGGAATTTTTCAATCCCGATGACGGATAGATATACTCTGGGCCCTCTCGGTGATATCACATTAAGATAGCTTGCAAGCAAGTGATGTGCTCACTAGAATGTTATATCATGGGAACGAGAAAAGGGTGCATGTCGATAACGAGATCAAACTAGGTATGGAGATACCGATGACCGAATCTCGGACATGTAATATATCGCGAGACAAAGGGATTTAGTTACTAGCGTTAAAGGTTCTCACGATCACAGAAGTCATCGTTGAATGTGTAGGAGTCAGTACGGATCTCCAGGTCCCGCTGCTGATTATTGATCGGAGAGGGGTCTCGATCATGTCTGCATTATTCGCGAACCGTAGGGTGACACACTTAAGAGTTACCAGACACCATTTTGGAGCACATATGTTTCAGACGAAAGAATTGCAAAGCGTTGGAATTATTTCAATAGACACCAAAACTGTTTCGGGTGAAATTGTTGCAATTGGTTCTGCATGTAATATTGAAATGTTCCAGGGGGTTTTATGTGAATGTTTGTTAATTAAAGTAATTAACAAAATTCTGAATAAAAATAATAAAATAGTTTTATGAAATGAGAGAGCATTAAATTTGGAGAAATTTAATGCATTTAAAGTGGAGACTTTAAAAGGGAATGTGAACATTTTAATGTGGAGGGGTTACCACCACATGAATGGAGGAGATGAAGAGACACCTCCTCCATGCGCCGGCCATGAAGGAGGGGCACCCCCTCCTCCTATAAAAGGCCACCCTCTCCTCACTTCTCAAACACACCTCCTTGTGAAGGATCTCTCTCCCCCTCTAGAATTATTCCCCCATGGTCTCGGATTAGCGAGATACATGTTCCCGGTGGCATTTCGTCTGGAAGGAGTTGCTGCTTCCGCTGGATCACTGGAGCGAGGAGGTGGAGGTTGTCCGGTGGCTTGAACGTGTGTGCGAGTACGGATGCGCTGCTGAGTTGCGGCGCTCGGACTTCCTCACGATCTTGAGATTGGCAAGTGTACGACTACATCAACCACGAGTTCCTACTCGTTAACAAAACTCGTTGTCTTCGAGGGTAACTTCTCGTTGGGTGTATGTCCACCCGTTGCTTTGTACCTAGTAGATAGATCTTGGCGTGTAGTTCACATCGTAGGAAATTTTTTGTTTTCTATGCTGCGGACCCAATAGTGGTATCAGAGCCTGATCTATGCGTAGGTGCTTTGCATGGGTAGTACACATATGTTTATATGTGGGCGATGATGATCATGTTATTGCATCTTCTATGTATTTTGGATATTGGTGGCATAGTGGGATGAAGCGGCCCGGACCAACCTTACATGTCATCGTACATGAGACCGGTTCCACGACTGACATGCAACTTGTTTTGCATAAGTGGCTGGCGGGTGTCTGTCTCTCCTACTATAGTCAATATCTGATTTACAACGAGTTGCTAATAACTTGGTTATCCTCGTTGTGGTCCATGTTCGTAGGTAAGAACGGTTCTATCTCCGAAAGCCTTAAGCCACGTAAAACTTGCAATTGATAAATTAGAGGCGTCTAGTTTAGATCGTTGATGGGCTTGTGTATTGATATGGTATTTTTGTAAGTAGATGTATGATAGATACTCTTACAACACACTTAACGTGTAAGTTCCATAGACCTTGGCCTTACACACAAAGGAATGATAGAGATCATACCACGATGCAAATGATAGAGATCAAATGCATGGACCATATCATCTCACTTTACACATTAGATGTTAGCATCTTATACTGCTAGTTTGGTACTTTTGGTAGCATTATAATATGATCCCTCATTTAAATATCAAGATAAAATGTGTTCTTCCTTAAGTATGCACCGTTTTATGGATCGTGTTTCCAGACATCACGTGATGATCGGGTGTACTCGACTCTACGCTTTCATACAAACGGGTGTAAGACAGTTTTACACATGCGAGTACTAAGGTTCTTACTTGGCGAGCCTAGCAAGTACATACATGGCCTGGGAACACGGACCGAAAGGTTAAGCATGAGTCATATAGTTGATATGATGCCCATATAGATGCTCGCCTTTTAAGCTACATCAACTCACGTGATGATCGGACTTGGTGTAGTGGATTTGGTTCATGTAATCATCAAAAAGGCACGAGGGATGTCGTTTTTGAGTGGGAGTTTATTTCTAATTTGGATTAGTCGAACCAAATTTGTCATAAATTAAATCAAAGTGAATTTGCATAGTTTGTTGTAGTCATTGGCATTCGTTTTCTACCTTAGGCTTAGTTTTTAGTTGAGATAATAGAACTATAGAATTCTGGATATTTACTTTACGAACTGGTATCATATTGTTTTAAATGTCAATTTAAAGTTTATAAGTCCTATTGCAAACTTTCAGCAAACTCTATTTACTCCATGAAGTTTAATAAGTAGTATTAAATCAAGAGTAAGAATTCCAATGTTAGTATCTAAAGTATCATGTTTGCCTCCATGATTACTGATATTCAAAAAGTTGTTTTAATATCAAGATTATATTGGAGCTGAAAATTGTTTCAGAAACCATCATGTGTGAAAGATATTGTGATATCTGAAACAATGTTTTTTGGTTGCATTATGATAGAGTATATTTTAGCAAAATACATGTTCTCATATTGTATGAGAATTTGTGAAGGATGGAGATGTTAGGCATCCGAATCTACCAAAAAGGTTTTGGGAACTGATATTATACTCACGATTCTTCTTTATAGGCTATAGTAGCTTGATCATGAAAGTTGTCATGATAAGGATGAATAGAAGATGTAAATAAAATGTTTACTACACTAATAGATTACTAAAGAATGGATTTTTGAAAGAATGCCAAACATTTGATGATGGTGATCCACTTCAAAGTGCAAGTCCAAAGGTATTAGTATTTGACTATATACAAGCTTTGTACCATGTGTCATGTTGATGACACCACTATTGATTTTGATAGATTCTTTTAAAAGAAAAGGAATTGCTGAAAGAGAATCTATAAAATATTTGGCAGAAAATAAAAGGTTGGAGATGTCCAACTTGGGTATATAGAAGATATACATGTTATGGTTGTATTCCTTGCTTATGAAACAATGTGGTTCTTAGGTATTGGATACCTAATTGGTTGGTATGAAGTGTCATACATGACAACGCAATTCATGAACTGCAATGGCCTAAGTAACTAGCAAGAGAATAAGTGATGATGATCATCGAAAACAAATAAAGTGTTATTGTGCTTTTTCGGTGTCGTCAAATCTAGCCTTCAAGATTTGTTTTAATAATTGTTATTTTGTTCCGGTATTATGAGAACAATGGCTGTTCAAATAATTACCGTATTCCATAAAGGATGGATGAACTTTTACAAGTCTAGTAGGAGAAATCACATCCATAAACACTATTGCTAAAATGTCGCAAGACAAATGATTGAAAGATCACTTATGAAGTGACATCGCTGTTTAAATTATATTTGAAAGAAAACATGAAGAAACTCCATGTTGATGGATTTTTGGAGTCTTTGATTTTGATCAATTGATGCATGTGAGACTTTCCTCGAGATAATTGAAACTCCGTCCATAGGCCAGAGAGGAACGGATGACTAGCTTATTGGAAATTGTGCATGCTGATGTGAATAGTCCATTATATGTAGCCATATGCGATGGATCTTTTTGCTTCATATGCTTTCTTAAAAAATTTGAGTGAATATATCTGTATATTTACTTAATAAGGAAGAAGTATGAAACATTTGAAAGTTGTTCAAAGACTTTCAAGATGAAGTGAAAAATCATTGTAACAAGAAAATAAAAGAGTTTATGATTTGATCGTAAAGGAAGATATTTGAGTTACATGTTTAGCAAAACACCTAAGATTTGAGGAATTGTTCCATGAATTTGGATTTCCCGGTAAACCATAGGAGTATGGCATATTCGAGAGATGAAATCAAACCATGTTTGACATGGTAAGATCAAAGGTGTCATTTATAAAACTGCCATTATGTTTTAAAGATGAAGCTTTAGAGACTACCGCTTTTACACTGAAAAGAGCACCATCGTGATTCGTTGAAATGACACCATATAAGTTATGGTTTGGGATAAAACCCGAATTGTCTTTTCTTAAATTTTGGTATGCTATGCATAAGTAAAATGTTTACAACCAAAGTCGGATAAACACATCTTTGTAGGTTATCCCAAAGAATTTGTTGGGAATTTCTCCATAACACCAAGGACAAAAGAGTTTGTCACTTGGAACGTCAAGTTTCTTGAGAAGGAATTTTTCACAAAAAGTTAAGTGGGAGGACAATAGAACTTTGATAAGGTTGTTGAACCTTAGCTATATGTGCTAAGTAGCGCAGCACCGAAAAGTGTCCCGGTGGCGGCCACAATGCTCATGGCTCCCATGATTACAAAAGGTGTGATCTCGGAGATTAGAGTTCCTATTGAACCGTGTGGGGCGATAAGAATCAAATAGTGTGATTTGATAAGCAAGTCGTTATTGTTTTGACAATGATGAACCGACTACATGCAAAGAAGCGATGATGGGCCCTGACTCCATAAAATGACTAGAAGTCATAGAATCAGTGATAGTATCCATACACGAGAAATCAAGTTTCTGAACTTGGAAGACCCTCCGGAAAGGCGCGAAGCCTATCGGTTGTGTTTGGATCTATAAAGAAATAGACATGGATGTTTGACATCTATGAAATAGTCGACATGTCGGAAAGAAGTTTACGACAATGTTCAAGGAGTTGACTATGACAAGATTTGATCTTTCATAGCGATATTTAGTCTTGACGGATTAATGTAGCAACCACTACATATAATTTGGTATATGGTAGTTGAATAAACAAAACAAGGTTCTTCTAATAGAATGGTTACCTAGGACGTGTACATGACACGGTCCGAAGGGTTTTTGTTAATTCAAAGGGTGCTAAAAGGGCATGCAAACTTCAATAGTTGAATTAAGCATAGCGGAGTTGGAATCTTCACCATGATGAAATTATTAAAAGAGTTTAAATTCATCTGAGATGATGAAGATGCTTGCATTTGCAAGAAATTAAGTGGGAGCACAGAGACATATTTCTAATACATTATGTAGAGGACATATTGTTGATTGGAAATGATGTATCTTGTATTGACACATGTTAAGAATTTCATTAAAATAAGATTTCGATGAAAGACTTGGGCAAAACCAGAATATTTGGCATCAATGTCTATATGGATAGATTGAGGCGCTAATATGGTTGTGCCAGACATACATATATGAGATATTGAAAGAGTTCAATTTGGAAACGACAAGAAAGGTTCTTGCTGCATGGAAAGGATTGTATCAAAATTCAAGTGTTTCAACACTTGGTGAGTAAAATCACATGAAGATTTTGATCGATTATACCATGATATGTATATATCCAGAACGTCCTATGCTCTAAATGTTATGAGCATATGCCAGCATGATTCATAAGATGATCATTGGACAATAGTAAAGATATTCTTATGAGCTTTGGAAGAACTAAGAATATATCATGTATAAGTGACAAATAGTTAAAGGTAGTTCATTGTAAAGTGTTACGTTGATACTAGTTTTGTCACAAGATACAAATTAAATTTATCTCAATTTAGACTATGGGTGGCACAATGTAATGGAAAGGATGTTCCATGATGGATCTGGATGAGTTCCAAAGTTGATACATTGTGACGGATACTACAACAAAAGGCTAAGTATATGACTGCTATAGTAGCAGCATAGGAGGGCATTTGTGTTAAGTAGTTTGTTATTAAACTAGGTGTGGTTCAAAGTGGGCTAATACTATGAAGATATATTGTGTGACAATAATATCAACATATTTTAACCCGAACGAACTAAAGGTCTCACCAAAGGACCAAATTTATACAATGCCATCTCATTTGAGAATGAGTGATGCGTAGAGACGCAAAGACATGCAAATACACACAAACCTGAAACTGTCAGATCCGGAGATTATGTTAACCACTAGCAATAGCGTATATGCAACACCAGAAAGCCATAGGTGTTTAATACGCAAACTTTTTCAAACTAGATTATTGACTCTAGTGCAAGTGGGAGACTGAAGGGAATATGCCCGAGAGGCAATAATAAAGTGGTTATTATCTTATTCCATGTTTATGATAAATGTTTATTTTACATGCTATAATTGTATTGATCGGAAACGTCAGTACATGTGTGTTTAATAAACAAAAAGGGTTCCTAGTTATGCCTCTCTTATAGACTAGCTCATTGATTAACAAGATAATCAAGGTTTCCTGATCATGGACATTGGATGTTGTTAATAACGAGGTCACAACATTGGTGGAATGATGTGATGAACATTCATCCGAAGTATAGCATTACGATCAGAGTCATTATGTTTATATTTCTATAACATCATACGAAGTAATCTTAGTCCTTAGACCATGAGATCATGTTAACTGCTAACACCGGAAGAGTATCTTGATAACATCAAACGTCACACCGTAACAGGGTGACTATAAAGGTGGGTTCAGTGCTACGAAGGTGTTATGTTGAGGCTCATGGATCAAGAGTGGAATTTGTCAATCCCGATGACGGATAGATATACTCTGGGCCCTCTCGGTGATATCACATTAAGATAGCTTGCAAGCAAGTGATGTGATCACTAGAATGTTATATCACGGGAACGAGAAAAGAGTGCATGTCGGTAACGAGATCAAACTAGGTATGGAGATACCGATGATCGAATCTCGGACATGTAATATATCGCAAGACAAAGGGATTTAGTTACTAGCGTTAAAGGTTCTCACGATCACAGAAGTCATCGTTGAATGGGTAGGAGTCAGTACGGATCTCCAGGTCCTGCTGTTGATTATTGATCGGAGAGGGGTCTCGATCATGTCTGCATTATTCGCGAACCGTAGGGTGACACACTTAAGAGTTACCGGACATCATTTTGGAGCACATATGTTTTAGACGAAAGAATTGCAAAGCACTGGAATTAACGTGTGTGCGAGTACGGATGCGCTGCTGAGTTGCGGCGCTCGAACTTCCTCACGATCTTGAGATCGGCAAGTGTACGACTACATCAACCACGAGTTCCTACTCGTTAACAAAACTCGTTGTCTTCGAGGGTAAGTTCTCGTTGTTAACAAAACTCGTTGTCTTCGAGGGTAAGTTCTCGTTGGATGTATCTCCACCTGTTGCTTTGTACCTAGTAGATAGATCTTGGCGTGTAGTTCACATCGTAGGAAATTTTTTGTTTTCTATGCTGCAGACCCAACACTCTGCTCTCCCCATGTGTGTGAAAGTGACAGCGTGCTCATCATGGTGGAACTTAGGCTAGAGATTAGATATACTTGTTATGAGTTATATTTGGAGTTCGATATCTTTATGAAATTATGGTGTTTGTTGGACTCATCTAGTGCTCAAGGTGACAGTGTGGGGTTTTCTAGATGGGAAAGGCTTACTTTGAGGTGTGCTGTTATAGCCCTACCATCGATTAGAGTGTCCAACCGGAGAGTAGTTAAGAGTAGTATCATAAAGCGAAGATATATTTATATGAGAGTGTTCACTAGTGAAAGTATGATCCCTAGGCCTTGTTTCTAAGCATTGAAACACCGTTTGCATCTAGATCTGTTACATGTTTGCTTGCTTCCATCTTTATTTCAGTTTGCCTTTAGTCTCTTCCACGCCACAAAGCTATTTTCTAGCACCATTGTTTTATATCCATACCACTTGTATTTCACTATCTCTTCGCCAAACTAGTGCACCTATACACCTGACAAGTGTATTGGGTGTGTTGGGGACACAAGAGACTTCTTGTATCTTGATTGCAGGATTGCTTGAGAGGGAATACCTTTGACCACTTCCTCCCTGAGTTCGATAAACCTTGGGTGATCCACTTAAGGGAAAACTTGATGCTGTTCTACAAACCTCTGCACTTGGAGGCCCAAGAACTGTCTACAAGAATAGAAGTGCGTAGACATCAGAGCTCCGATCCTTCTCGACCGTGGTTGCAAACACTATACCGCCCTTGAGAATCGTCGTGCCTCCTGGTTGGGTCAATACATTAGGTGATACCTCTGGATACGCGCGTAGATATGGGACAATTCTTGCTGTGAGATTCAGAAGGCACATGTAATATGTTGCTTGAAGGGTTGAACATGCGTTTGGATACAGTAGTGCACTCCCTACAGGGTAAATCGTTTTGAGAAGCCATGTGTCCACGGTTATGGACGCCCTAGGAGTATAGTGTCATGATCATAGATAACATCACTAATGCTTTGTCCCTAATAGTATGACTAGTAATTAGACTTACCAACTAAAAAATTGAATAATTAAAACTACCACCGTGTGTGTTCTGCAAGAGGACTTCCTCGACTAGTCTTCGAGGGGAAAATCTTTGGATGGGTTATGTTTGGTGTTATGTTATAGTTACTGTATAGTGCTCTCTTATCTCGCTCTAGTAGCCGAAGGTGTAGCATGTCTCTATAAGTTACATAGTGCAAGCTTTGCTGCCGCTGAGCCCACCATGCATATGTAGGTGAGAGCGCCGAATTCTAGTCTCGTTGTGTACTAGCCTCAGTACTGACCGTTCCCTTTCTGTTTTCGTTTGTCCTCTGTCGACACCCTTTGGCTTGACATGTATGTGTTCGACGATGTTAGCAAGGTTATCCTTTCGGCTTGGCCTGAGCAGGGTTATGGACACCGCTTGGTTATTCTTCAGGACTCTTAGTCCCATTTGGTTCTTATATGTACTCGGATACTATTTGGCATTCTTCATGATTTGTATCTGTAAATTGTATCATTTGTATTCTTGACTCGTCGAGTCATTGTTGTATATATATGTTTCTTGTGGATTCTGCTGTAAACTATTGTGATGTAACTACTTGTAAGAAAACCCACCCACACAAAAGTGTTTGGTGGGCGTCTTTGAATCTTCTATGCGGGTTTTGGCGGAAAATGCTAAGATCTGCATAGACCCGTTTCAGGGGCGTTACAAGTGGTATCAGAGCAAAGGTTTACGATACCCCGCTGGTCCAGCCTGGAGGTTAACCTTGTCAATGGATGATGTCTAGTTCAAAATTATTTTTCTACTAATGCGTCGGCTAGATCTGATTATCTCTGATTTACTCCTTATCTCTATTATTCCTCCTCTTATCTTTGCATGTTTGAATCTGCTCTCTTACCTTCTTCAAGACTAGGATTCTCATGGTTGGGTATCTGTCGTACCTCTAGGGTTCCGCTTCCTTCCTTTAGCAATGGTGGTTCTACATTTGGTCTTCACTCTATCTGATCTTTCATCATATGTTTCTGGTGTTTTGTGACTACTAAGATGACGACCTTCTTATCTGTGCATCCTTTTTCTGAAACTTCAAGAACCCCGCTTTTCAAGATCTTCAATCTGAATTCATAGAGTTTGGTTGCACAACTCTCCTATTTATGTACATAGTAATGCTTTGAGTGCGGGATGGCGTCACAACCATACCACTACTCTTATCATTAGCTCTTGTTACATTGAACGGGTGGATCAATGCAATTTTTACTCCTTCCATGGAAGTTAGAGGTGACTCTATCTTCTGATATCTTTACTTCTGCCTTTTGCCTCTCCGGAGTGTTCTCTTGAAGAACGTGAGCAATGACCTCTTGTTGGTGGTGTCAACAAGTTCAAGATGGAGCAATAATTGGTGCCGCGACCATCTACCCGACGCAAGAAGATTCAATCACCCCCCCCCCCCCCCCCCCCCCCCCGATGTTTTTGCTTGGATCTCGGGACGAGATCTATTATTAGTGGTGTCGAGTTGTAATGCCCAAAAAGTATTTCAAAAAAATTGCTTGATATTTTCTTTTTGTGCATCATTATGACATCATGCATATTTTTGTTCTAAAATATTTTCACCAAAAGTCTATTTTATTTTGTAACTAGTCTCCTTCTTTAACTTCAAATTAAAAACCCGGGTCTATCTTGATATTTTATTTGTCAAAACTATTTACATATTTTAAAAATAATAATAATAAAGAGTTTTTAGGGGAGGTAGGCCCAACTACCACCCCAAATCCTAGCCCTAGACACCTAATCCCTACCCCGCTGTCGCCAGGCAATGCACACACGCACCCGTCGCCGCAACGCACACCAGCCAGCACACACCCCACACAACGCACGCACCCAGGCGCACCACGCATGACCCACGCACTCAACACGCGCGCGCACACACACACACACCTACCTAGACACACACCCTGCCCCAGACCCAATGCACGCGAGGTGGACACCGCATGCGCCCAGCACCCGATCGATTCCCCCACCTTCCTTGCTAGCGCCACCTAACCCCGTCTCTTTCTCCCGTTTCGTCCGCTCACGCGAACGACCCGAGCCTCCCCTGCCTCGTGGTACCGTCGCCGCCGCAAGCTCCCTACCTCCTCCCGTGTTCAGCCTCCTTTTCTAGCTCCCCGCTGCCCTCAGCCACGACAGGGTCCCCGCTCCGGCGAGCGCCGCCCTCCGCTCCAACCGTCGCCCTGCTCTACGCGCCGCCGCTGTCGCCGGACCGCATCCTTGCATGTCGGCCTCTCCCTCACCGACTCAGCCTCGCAGCACTACCGGTCGCCCTCCTCCCTGCCCGTTGCAGGTCGCCGCCGCCTCCCCTGCTGGCCTTGCCCCAAGATCGCCCAAGGCCCGGCCCTCCTCCGCTCCGGCCTGCCCGCGCCGCCGGCTGCTGGTCGCCATCCGCCGCGTCTACACCTCCTCGTCGCTGTTCAAGCCCGTTCGTGGCCCCGAGCCCTGCACACGATGCCGTCCGTGCTACCTTCCTCTCCGCCCTCGGTTTCCGCAAGCGCGACCACGATCCCGTCCCGTGGCGCTCTCTACTTTGCCGGCTATCGCCCGCGTCGTACTTCCTATGAGCGCCGCCTCAAGTTGTTGCTGGCCGTGCTCCTCGATGCCCTGCGTGGCCGTTGTCGCGTCCAAGCCGTCGCACGCTTCGATGTCTTTGTTGCCTCATGCAGTCAACGGCTACTCATGTTGGATCTTGCAAGGTGCTCGAGACAATTTCCGCTTGGGACATGCCCCTGCAGCGTGTATTTGACTTTGATCTGTCGTTTATGCTGCTGCCAGCCATGTGCCCATGTGATGTGTTGTATCGATGATGGCACATGGCTCTCTAAGATCCTGTACCGATGATGTATGGGTGTGGTGCTATTGCTCTCAGGCCACGACCACTCTGGTTCTGGCGTCATCAACAAGACAGAAGAATGTGACCATGACCGTGGTGTCAATTGGTTCGACAAGATCTCAACGTTGACAAGCAACACGAGTCCAACCCTGGCAATCGAAGTGGGAACCCCAAGTACTCCATCATGGAACCCGGAGGCAATGATACCAGATTGACAAGGTCTCCTTCACGGAACGCGAGGTCCCCCGATCACGGAACCTGAAGGCCGTTTTCCCGAAGATTGATTCATTGGGCTTTTCACAACGGGGTGTATCTTAGCACGTCATCCTAGAAAAAATAAATGGTTAAGATACAACTTTTTCAATGCATTGTTTCTGAAGTGGTGTCTCTACATTTAATGATTTAGATGACATGCATGCATTTGATTGGCCTAACCATGGTTTTTTGCCTATGGTTTCGTGTAAGGGATGTTTCTTACTCCCTTCGGGTCAGTTTAGAGGGCACGCTTTAGAATTCTCTAGGACCTAGGTAGTAGGTAACTCTAAAGGAGCAGTTACCGCACATGCATTGGTGGAGACCGATTCAGCTGACCGAACATGCAAGTAGTAACCTGTTCACACCTACATGCATGCAAGTAACCCCCTACGGTTCACACAAGCACTGGAAACGAGTTAATTGGATAAAACTACCACAATTGGGGTTGTCGGGACGAGTCAGTACCACTTTCGGTAATTTTTACGAGTCAGTACCAGTTCTGAGTCATAGCGTTGCAAACTGCACTAAATTTTGTCTAACAGATTTGAACACGCTTTCTGACGGCTGGGGCTCAGCTGTCAGTGCTGAGTTGGCGCCACGTGTCTGAGAGGAGCTGAGGTGGAAGTGGGGCCCACCCGTCAGCCATATCTATGTTATTTTTTATTTTTCTCTCCTATTTTACTATTTACCTTCTGTGGGTCCCACCTGTCAGCCTCCCTATTTTTCCCCACCCACCTTCTTCTTCCTCCATCGGCCTTCCTCTTCCAATCCGTCCGCCGCCGTAGTAGGCGACGCGGAGGACAAGCTCCAGCGCGAGCGCGTGCGCGGGAGTCGGCGCCGGCGCAGAGCAGGGCCACGAGCCGCGTCGTCTGCGGCGAGCTCGTACCCGCCGCCGCGGCCATGCAGCTCGTCCTCCATGGCGAGCTCGTACCCGCCGCCGTCGGCCGTGGCGCCCGGCTCGTACACGGGGTTGGAGATGTGCAGGAAGCCGTCGTTGTACGCGGAGGAAGACGAGATGCGTGCGGTGTGATCAGACCGCGACGGCGAAGAGCGGCGCCCGGGCGACCACCGCCACACGGCGGCCTCCAGCCTAGGGATGGCGAGGAGGAGGTCCTTGCGGCTAGGCGGGCACATGACGCCGCACCGTCGTGGTGGTGGTGGCCACCGACGCGTCGTCGGCCGCGTCGGCGGCGTACGGCGGGGGACAACTCCGGGCACCATTTGTGCAGGGTCGCGCGTGCGGGCCAGCGAGGGCGTGGGGCCGGCGAGGACGCGGTGGCTGGTGATGGCGCGGCACCGTCGAGGGTGCCGGCGAGGGCGTAGGGTGGCGAGCGCACGGGGACGGTGAGGGCCTAGGGCGGCAAGGGCGCAAGCGCCAAGCATAGCGGCGCTGTGGGCCTAGGGCGGCCACATGCTGCAGAGGTGGTGGGGAGCTTGCAGGCGGGAGGCGAGGCAACGGCGGTCGAGGTCGGCGGCAGCGCTCAGAGGGAGGCGTGATGGGTATTCGGGATGGAGAAAGAAGAAGGTGGGTGGGTGTAGCATCCCATCTGTCTAACATATGTAATGCTACTTGGTCTAGTAATATAATGGCTATTTCTTACATATAATTGTTGTATCATAATTATATCATGCTCATGTCATCATGCCACCTTGCATTTGAGCATCATATAAAACCCTTTTCATTTGGTTCTTCTCTCTTATGCATTAGTAATTGTATTTGGCTCTTGACATATTGTATTTGAATCTTGATAAATGCTTGATGCCCAAGTTGAGTTGGGGGCATATCTTTTATTCCACTCCACCACCTTTCTTTGTCACCACCTTATAATTCCACAATCCTAATTATCCATGAGCTTTTACTTTCTTTTGGCATTAAATCTAGCTCATGTGGGTTGGGATGAATCCAATTATATTCTCCTTAGCTTGGCCTTACTCCATATTTTGGAATGCATGTGTATAAATGCCATGAACATTATTTTGTTTTCACAAGATAAAACCTAGCATTTAATGCCCATGCATGAGCCATGCAAATCTCCACCACCTTTTCTCCTTTGGGTTTTGTCTTTGTTTTTAAAGTGGATCTTGTCTTTTGTTTTCATCCCAAGTGATTCTTAATCTTTTGTGGAGCTCCACCTTTAGCTCTCTTCCACCACCACCATGTGTGCACCACAAGCCTCACCACCTTGTCTATTGGTTTCCATCAACCATCACCCCATCCTTACCTGACCATGTGTGATCATATCCATCTTACGCCCAAAACCCTAGCTTCTCCCTTTTTATCCTCACCACCTTCTTCCATATTTGCTTGATCTTGGTAGATCACCTCTAAACCCTAAAGCTTGGTCTTGTTTGGGCCATGATCAATTTAAAACCCTAAAACCCCATAATCCCTACCCCTCCTCCCTACCCTAATCCTTACCCTAAACCTCACCTCACCACCTCCTCTCATCATGCCGAGGTCCCTCTCCCTCTCTCTGCCAGCAAGGGCCCACCTAGCCCCTCCCTACCCCATGAGAGCTACCCCCATCTCATCCCTCCTAAACCCTAACCGGGGCTAACCCTAGCTAAGCCCGAGCCTCTCCCTACCCTCTCTCTTTCTCTCTGCCAGGTCTACCCCACACCGAGCTACCCTTCTCTTCCCCTTGGCCGGTCCCACCTGTAGCTGCAGCCCTCTGCCTGCCTGGCCTTGCACGCCGAGCACGTGAGGGAGGAGAGGAGAAAAGGTGACCGAGGCCACCTTTTTCTCTACCTCGATCCCCCACGGCATCTCCCCTCTCCCTCTCTGCTTTACCCACTCCCTCCCGTCTCTCTCTCGCCCAGATCCAACCAGGGCCTGCCCTTCCTCCCCTCTCCTTCCCCGCTACCTCCTCTCCACCCCGGCGCTCCACCGTCGGCCTCACCTTCCCCCTCCTCGTTCAGCCGGCGGCGTGGCGTGTCTTGGTGTCGAGGAAGCCCGCCGTAGTCCCGGCGACGTCCCCGTACACAGCAGCAAGGAGGAGACGGCCCCCTGTACCTGCTGCACGCCAACGCCGCCGAAACCCTAGCTCCGGCCGGCCGCCTGCTGCGACGCCGATCGTCCGCTCCCCTGCCCGAACCAACCCCACCGACGACCCCGCGGTGAGCCACCCTCCCTCTCTGACAACATCTCTCTCGCCGTCGCTGCCTAGCCTCGCCGGACGTTGTGTCGAGCACTCTCGGTGCGCCGGCGAGCGCAAGCTCCTGCACGTCTCTGCGCCGCACCACGCCTCACCTAGCCGCCTATCCCCCTCCTTACAACATCCGCCAAGCCACCGTACTGGTTCCGCCTCGCCGCGCGCACACACGAGGTCGCTAGATCGAACCCCCGCGCCGCACTCTGTCCCTGCCGCGCACGGACCGCTCGTCAGACATTCAGAGAAGATCAACAGTAGGCCGCGCGCTCTTTGCAGATAGCCCCCCTGCCTTTTTGTTTTCCTCAACCCGCGCTACCAACCAGGCCCACCTGTCAGCCGCGGTTGCAATCTTACGAAAAGGTACCCCGCACTTTGTTTCCATCAACCCGCAGTGCCCCGCTCTGCCACGTGGCTGCGCCTGGTTCGCGAGTACGCGCGTGGCCCCGCACGCCGCCGACCCCACCTGTCAATGGCTCGGGCTGGGTAACGCCGCGGTAATGAAAGTTCTGTCGTGCCCGGCCGCCTCTGTCGCGTGGGCCCGTGGGACAGATGGTCCCACCCGTCAGTGACTGGGGCTAGCTGCTTCTGTGTACAAAAAGTCTCTGTGTAATTCTGTTTTAATAAAACAATTTCTGAAAATGTTTAAATACAAATTTAAATCTGTTTTTAATAACTTTTGAATTCTAATTCCAAATAATGCAAATGATATATGTTTTTGAATCAGAAAAATGTGAGGATTTCAAATATGCTATTCAAAATAATGTTTGAGAACTTTAAATATTCAAGATGATTAAAATTACAATAAAATGCCCATTTTCTTAATAAATTAATAAATTTAATTCTACAACTCCAAATTCGACAAATAATATGTCTAAATCGATCAGCGCGATGAGCCCGATCTATTTATGCATTCCATGTTCTGAATTGAAGCATGCATCATGTCATTATTAAAAATCAGAACTGTTTATGGCAATAAAACTTGACCCAATAAATACTAAAACGAATTATTCTTGTCCCCACAGCTCACCCATGCCATGCTACTTTATTTCCATGTAAATTGTGCATCATTCATCATGGCATTGTTGTTTGCTTGTCGCATTTTAATTCATATGCTTGTGCACTTTATTTATGTTGGCCCTTGTGAAAGGCCCAACTTAGGTCGACTAGAGGGGGGGTGAATAGGAGACTACCAATTTTTATTATTTTATCCCACTTTTAAGGCTTAAGCATAACATAAGGTTCACTAGAGATGCAACTACGTGAACACCCTAAATGACAAGAAGCACAAAGGAAAACAAGAGAGTAAATGCAAGAAGTAAAGGAGCGGAGCGAAAGAACCGGCAAGGGGACACGAAGATGTAATTCCCGTAGTTCACTTCCAAGGAAGCTACGTCTACGTTGGAGAGGTGTCGGGGCCACACAAGGTCTCCCGAGTGCCACAAAGGCCTCACCTTCTTCTCCGGTGAGCACCACCACAAAGGTGGCCTCACAATCCACTAACCGATGACCTTGAAGGCGCCAACCGAAAACCTTTACAACGAGGTTGAGGGGAGGCTTCACAACTCAATTGAAGGCCCTCAACGACACCCCGGAGCTTTACAACAAATTCCCCAGCTCTGAGGATGCCCTACACCGTCTAGGGTTCCAAGAACCCAAGAAACGAAATCCACGAAGGATGAGTGGGGGAAATCAAAATTCCTTTGGTGGAGGTGTAGATCTAGGTCACCTCTCCCAATCCTCAAAAGATTAAGAGATTTGAGTGGGTAGGGAGAGAGATCTAGCAAAGTTAAGCTCTTGTGAAAATGGTGGAGAGAGAGAACAAAGAGATGAGGTTGGAGGAGGAAGAAGGGGGCTTTAAATAGCACCCCTTCAAACGGGCAGAAAATGTCCTGGCCCGACGCCGTCGGTACTACCGGTGACTGACCGGTAGTACCGGCGAGCGACCCACCACCAGACCAGCCCAGGCCACGTAACGGTCATACGACTGTTGGTGGAACCAAAAGGGCTGGCCGGTAGTACCGGTCCAAGTTCCGCCCTTATTTCCGCCAAATAGGCAGTGCGAGGCAGAAGGTTATCTGACCCACATTGCCCAGCGTCGGAAATATGACCGGAACTGGACCCAGAACTACCGGTCCCTGAAGCTGGCCGGTACTACCGGTGAGGGAGCGGTACTACCGCTCAAGGGGGGTAGGAGCTGGTCAGGCCGGTACTACCGGTCCAAGATCCGACGCTATTTCCGACAAATAGGCAAAGTTAGACAGAGTCTTACTGAGCCCAAATACGCTTCATCGGAAATAGGACCGGATCTTCGATCGGAAGTACCGCTCGAACAGCCCTGGGAAAACCCCTGGGTTGTACTACCGGCGCCTGGCCGGTACTACCGGTCAGAGCAGAAACCCCTCCAACAGCTCAGAAAACTCTCTCTCACTCGAAAACTGGGATGGCTGTGGATGTGCATATATGGTCTGTGCATGAAATATTGATTTCCCACAACCTTCCTAGATGGACTCCCTCTTGATAGTACGGTAGCCTATAATGTAAACAAGAGAAAGTGAAAAATAAAAGCTATCGACTGCAAGCTCTTCCTTGAGAGACACCATCCACGAACACGTCCGAAGATACCCTGAAACTCGGACAAACGGTTAAACCACAAAAGGAGTTGTCATCAATACCAAAAACATATGGAGAGAAAATAATCCTTTCAATGTCCCCCTTTTTGGTGCTTGATGACAATTCCACAAGATTTGCACAAAGAGGAAATACAACTAAAAGTGAAAGAGGCTCCCCCCTGAAGCATGGGAGGGAGCTCTCCCAACCGAGAAAAGAGTGGAGCTCATACCTTGCACCAACATAATTGTGGTGAGACAAAGATTCGACAATTAAGAATAGCCCACCACAAAACCTTAGGAGAATACCACAGAGATACCTTACCACATAGATTCACCAACAAGGTAGCAACCACACAAGATACAAGAGGTCCACAGATAATAACAGATGGCCACAACCATTACAAACGGAATAAAGTGTGCACGAGCATAAAAAGATCAAAGAAAAAGCGAGCTCGTGACACAACCCATGCAAATCCTGAGATCCTAACGGAGCACTTTCTCCCCGTTTGGCATCAAGACGCCAAAAAGGGACAAAGAAGCCAAACTACGCGCCCCACCCACCAACGAACGGAGGAGGCGACTCGGGGTCCCAAGAGGCATTGTTCCAAGCGGGCGGGAACTGACTGGAGATCTCTGGCTCATCATCATCACTATCAGACCATTTGCAGTGCGTGTTGATCCACGCATCCTTGGGCGCGGTGACGGAGCTAGACTCAGGAGACACAAGAAGATCAAGCTTCCTCATGATGGCCTTCTCCCGACGGACACTGTGCCTCTGAGCAACATAGGACTGATATTCACGGTCCTGAATGAAGCAAAAAGTCTTCTTCACCTTCTTCAGCAGCTTTTTAGCCCAAGAGGGCTGCCTCACAAGTCGGGGTGGAGGAGAGGCCTTAGCACGGTCCCCATCACTAGCATCCGAAGCAGTCCTACCAGCAGCAACATCGTCTTCAGCCTGAGAGCGAGGTGGCTTGTGCTTCATCACACGGAGAGTCTTCTCCTCATGAATAGTGAGAACATCCTGAGGGTAGATAGAGCCAGTTGCGTCCCTCCACTTGGCATTGATAAGAGTCTAGATGTACGGAGCATATGGACAAGACCTCTTCTCAATCATAGCGGACCAGATTTCCTCAAAGATGTAATCCATAACATCAAGGGGCTCATGAGAGTTTCTGTGGCGGTAAGTCTGAAACATGAGATCAATCTGGAAGGCGTGAAGCTGATCAAAGTTACCTGCCTTGGGAGCAATGGTGTTCTGATAGACCTTGCGCATGATGTCATAGGTGGGAAGGAGATGGGCAACGTTTCCAGCAACGCCACGACCCTCAATGTAAAGAGGCTCAAGAACTTCTGGCTCGGAGGCCTTCCCCCTATGCACCCACCACCCATTGGCACGACGGCCGCCTTCCTGAATAGGGTAGCCAAGAAGGGCGGCAAACTCAGACCACTTAGCAGACAGATAGTGGTTTTGGGTCATCCACTTCATGGTTCGATCATTAGGGTCGGTATCAAAGTAGAGAGTGGAGTAAAATTGAGCAATGGCCCTCTCATCAAAGTTCTCATGGTGTTGCATCAGCTTGATGATCCCAAACCTCCTGCACATATCAAGAGCTTCACCAAAGTATTCAGGGTTGCTCTCCATCTTTGCAATGTTGATGTACTTCTGCGGAGCACACACATTCTTCTTCTTAGTAGCATAAACCTCAGAATAGATCTCATGTTGACGCACTGTGTGGAAGAAAGGATCTCGAGCCAGGCGGTCACGAGGAACAGCGTAGGGATCAATCTTGCGAAACTCCTCATAGGCAAGCTGCGGCCAAGAGGAAATCTTCTTCTTGCTAGAATCCGGCCCAGAGGTGGTCTTCTTCTGACTTGCTAGAGCAGGCCTCTTGCCTTCTGCAGCAGCAGCAGCACGACGCTCAGCTGCAGCCCTCTGACGAGCAGTCTGACTGGGAGGGCGCACAACCTCAAGATCATCTTCATCAATCTCTGACGGTCCACAAGAAGGAGCATGAGACCACTTGGATCTGCCACGGGAACCCCCTTGCCCTGAGAGAAAAGCAAATAGAAAGGAGGAACTAGAGAATAAGTGCACAAGGTCGAAGAAAAACGAAACCAACTAGACTAAATTGACACGGTACAGAGACAGATATCAGAAATTGGTGCATCGAAAGTTCCGCCTGGCGGTCGGAACTACCGGTCGCATGGGATGCACCGGAAGTTCCGATCATGCCCTGCCCCTGGGCGGTACTACCGCTGCATCACCGGTAGTACCGGTGGGAGGACCACGCCAATAGTACCGGCGAATCCGCACCGGTAGTACCGACCAGGGCACGAACAGGGCAGTTCAAAGACTGGGTCCAAATCCCAGATTCGATGAAACTCGATGCACAAATCGATGACATCTAGGCTATGTACTGAGGCAAAACAATCTAAAGTAGAATCCTATCCCTACCAAGACTCCCCATTGAAGTTCTAGCCAAAGAATAGCCCTAGACATGGCATGTCCTACTCAAGCACAAAAGTGACTAGATCTCCATGATTGGAGCACGAGAGGAGCAAATACCAGGGTCCATGGCGGGGAATCGAGGATGGGAAGAATCCCATGGAGCCGATCTGATGAGGGATGGCAGGAATCGGTGTGGCCGGCGGCGTCACCGTGGAGTGCTCCTTGAGAACTTGGGGTGTTGAGATGGGGTCAAGGGGAGGCAAGTGGGGAAGATGACCCCGTGCCGCCCCTTGGCCCGTCACTTAAAGGGAGCCCCTTTCACCGGTAGTACCGGCTAGAGGCCGGAACTACCGACGACACCGGTAGTTCTGGGAGAAGATACCGCCGATCAAGGCGTAATTTCCCAGAGAAAATTTAGCCCTGACCGGTAGTACCAGTTCAGACCGGAACTACCGATGATTCCCAGAAAGCAAATTCTAGATTATAATTGGCAAGGAAAAAATGACCTTGAGCAAAAACTGAAAAGAACCAGAACCACTCGAAAGAATAAACTCAAAACAATGACTGCGAGTCAAAAAGCAGAAAGTCGGTGGCCTAGGCCACCATATATGAGTATACTTGGCTTGAAACCGCGAAGATGTATCTTGGGTTCATTACCAAAACTCATCATTTAAGCTCAAATTGTCTCCTTGAGAGACCATAGAGAATGAATACATTAATGTGTGCATAATAGGAGGAGTGATGGTTCATTGGAGGAACCACACTCCCCCTAAAACCATGCGTACTTCCAAACAAGATATCCTTTGAGACCCGGGTATGTGCGCAAGATACTCAAGTCACGTTGCTTGAATCAATGATATTTAGTTCATGCCTCAACTCCCGGAACCTTGCTTCATCAAGAGGCTTCGTGAAAAGATCCGCAAGATTGGCCTTGGTAGGAACATACTCCAAAGAAATGTCCCCTCTAGCAACATGATCCCGAATGAAATGATGACGAATCTCAATGTGCTTAGTCTTGTTGTGTTGAACTGGGTTGTGAGCAATAGCAATAGCACTTTCATTGTCACACAAAAGTGGCACCTTGTCAAAAGCGAGTCCAAGATCCTTCAAGGTTTTCTTCATCCATAGCAATTGAGCACAACAACTCGCGGCGGAGATGTACTCAGCTTCGGCAGTGGACAAAGACACGCAGTTTTGCTTCTTCGAGGACCAACACACCAAGGACCTCCCAAGAAATTGACAAGCACCGGAAGTAGACTTTCTCTCCACTTTATCTCCTGCCCAATCCGAATTAGTGTAACCAATGAGATCAAAGCTGGCCCCCTTTGGGTACCACAGCCCAAAGTTAGGGGTATGAACCAAATATCGAAAGATTCTCTTGACCGCCACCATGTGGCTTTCCTTTGGCGCGGCTTGAAATCTTGCACACATACCCACACTCAACATAATATCCGGTCGAGAAGCACAAAGATAGAGTAGAGAACCAATCATCAAGCGGTAAAGCTTTTGATCCACATCCTTACCCTTGGGATCAAGATCAATATTAACCTTTGTGGGCATGGGAGTTTTGACTCCATTTACTTGATCAAGGTTGAACTTCTTGAGCATATCTTGGACATATTTGGCTTGGTTGATAAAAGTCCCTCTCTTCAATTATTTGACTTTGAAGCCAAGAAAGAATTCCAACTCCCCCATCATAGACATCTCAAAGCGGTTGGTCATGAGCTTAGCAAAATCCTCATTGAAAGCTTTGTTAGTAGACCCAAAAATAATGTCATCAACATAGATTTGGCAAATGAACAAGTTTCCTCCAACTTTCTTAGTAAAAAGAGTGGGATCAATGAGGCCTACTTCGAAACCACGGTCTAACAAGAGCTCTCTAAGGCACTCATACCAAGCACGAGGGGCTTGCTTGAGACCATATAGTGCCCTATCGAGTTTGTAGACATGGTCCGAGAAGAGGGGGTCCTCAAAGCCCGGAGGTTGCTTGACATACACCACTTCTTTTAAAGGACCATTAAGGAAAGCACTCTTGACATCCATTTGTTGCAACTTGAAATTATGATGGGTAGCAAAGGAAAGAAGCATGCGAATGGATTCTAGACGAGCAACGGGAGCATAAGTTTCACCATAGTCTATGCCCTCAACTTGAGAGTATCCTTGGGAAACTAACCTTGCTTTGTTGCGGACAACTATACCATTTGCATCCTTCTTGTTCTTGAAGATCCACTTGGTCCCAATCACATTTTGACAATCTTTGGGTCTTTTCACAAGAGTCCACACCTTGTTTCTCTTGAAGTTGTGGAGTTCTTCGTTCATAGCATCGAGCCAATCATCATCTTCAAGAGCTTCGAAGACCTTTTGGGGCTCAACATGAGAAATAAACGCATGATGAGAACTAAAAGAGGTTAGTTGTCTCCTAGTAGTGGAGCCCCTATTGAAGTCTCCATAAACATTATCAAGGATATGTCCATCTTTGATGAGCTTGGCGAGACGGTATGCTTGACGACAAGCTTGGGTCTCAAGATGAGATTCTTGAGCAACCACATGATCATCACCACGATTCGAGAGCCCTCCTTGACAATATGAATGAACTTGATCACTATCTTCATCAACATCAACCGAGGGAGAGACATCATCATTTGGCGGAGAGACACTTGCTTGGCCTTGGTCATTGTCAACTTTAGAATCTTCAACTTGACCTTGAGAGTCATTTACATGAGGAGCTTGATCAACTTGAGGTAGACTTGGACTTGAAGAGTCACGACCATGAAGATCTTGAGAGGAGCTTGACGAAGCTTGAGAAGCATTAAGTTGACCTTGAGAAGCAAGAAGGTCTTGTGAGAGTGAAGGATCTGCTTGAGTGGAGCTTGGTCCTTCTCCTTCGGCCACAAGGGGATCCTCAATGGGGTGGAAGAAACCCACACCCATTCTTCTTATGGCTTGGGGAGGAATTTCATCACTTGGATCACGAAAACCATCTTGCCGCACAAGAGACTCATGATCTTCATCAAACTCGACATTGCTAGATTCTTCAACCCTTCCTGTTGCTTTGTTGTAGACTCGATAGGCATGGGACTGATTTGAGTACCCAACAAAGATCCCTTCTTGAGCCCTAGATTCAAACTTTGACAAGCGGACACCTTTCTTGAGGAGGAAGCATCTACAACCAAACACTCAGAAGTACTTGACATTTGGCTTGTGACCGGTGAAAAGCTCATATGGAGTCTTGTTCTTCTTCTTGCGTAAATAGAGGCGATTGGTTGCATGACAAGCGATAGAAATGGCTTCGGCCCAAAAGTTATATGGCGACTTGAATTCCGTCATCATGGTCTGGGCCGCATCCATCAAGGTACGGTTCTTCCTTTCGGCAACACCATTTTGTTGAGGAGTATAAGGGGTAGAGTATTGATGTTTGATCCCCTCATCACTAAGAAACTCATTCAAAGTGTAGTTCTTGAATTCGGTGCCATTGTCACTTCTAATGGTGAGGATGGTGGAATTGAGTTGCCGTTGCACTTGATTTGCAAAGTCGATGACTGTTTGTTGAGTCTCACTCTTGAACTTGAAGAAGTAGACCCAAGAGTAACGTGAAAAGTCGTCAACAATCACCAAACAGTACTTCTTCCCACCAAGACTATCATGAGATGGAGGCCCAAAAAGATCCATGTGAAGAAGCTCCAGGCACCGCTCAGTGGTGATTTGATTGAGAATCTTGTGGGGCTTCTCATGTATCTTCCCTCCTATACATGCCCTGCACACACGGTCTTTGGCAAAGGAGATGTCTTTTAGTCCAAGGACGTGGCCCCCCGTGTAGAGACTTTGCAAAGCCTTCATGTTAACGTGGGCTAGGCGGCGATGCCACAACCAGCCCACGTCGGCTTTTGCATAGAGACATATAGCATGTGTAGATGGCTTTCCAGAGAAATCCACTACATATAAGTCATGCTCTACGTATCCAACGAAAGCCACCATGAGAGACTTGCTCCACATGAGGACCACAAAATGCTCACTAAAGAAAGATGAAAGACCCATGATAGCAAGAGCACGAACGGAAAGAAGATTGTAGCCAAGGGTTTTGACAAGCATGACATTTACCAAGGATACATCCGGGGCAACTACCACCTTACCAAAACCCAATACCTGAGAGCTTGTTTTATCACCATAGGAGACTAAAGTATTGGCAAAATTTGGCCTAATCTCCGACATGATAGACTTGCTTCCGGTCATATGGCTAGTAGCTCCACTATCAAGCACCCATTTTGCACCTACGGAAGCAAAGTCCTATAAGAAAATCAAGCTTTGGTTTTAGGTACCCATTTTGCAATGGGTCCCCTTTTGTTAGTCACAAGGGTCTTAGGTACCCAAATGTTCCAATGATAATCATGAGTGTAAGATGTTCCAATGTACTTAGCATAAACATGACCATCAAAAGATTTGCAAAGAATGTAGGAAGGGTTATTCTTCCCGGCAAAGTTATCACTTTGCACAAGGATAGAATCATGAGAGGATACTAGAGCAAGGTTCTCGCTCTTCTTCCTTTTCTTGTTCCTTCTCTTGTTCTTCCTCTTGATAGTAGCTTCCCCTTTTGCAAGTTGATCTTTCAATGTCTTGTTCTCCTTAACAAGATCCTCATGCTTGCAACAAGGGTTAGACGAACAAGACAAATGCACAATAGGCGTATCGGAAGACTTTGAATGTTCATTATTTAGTTGCGTTTGGAGTTGCTTATGAGCCTCAAAGATACTTGCGAATTTACTCTCCAAGGCATGATGTTCCTTCTTGAGTTTCTCAAAATCCTTGAGGCATTCATGACCAACACCAAACTCACCCTTTTCATTTTTAAGGACATTCAATGAAGCAATAGCATGATCTCGTTCTTTAACAAGTTGCGCTATAAAGCCATTATGGTCATCAACAAGTTTAGCCACACTTTCCTCAAGAGTTATTCTCATGTTATGTTCATCTTCAAGAGATTGGGATAGAGAGGCAATCTCATCGGCGGCCTCTCTCTCATTTTTACCTAACATGTCAATAACTTCCTCTTTCTCATCTAGCATTTCCCTAGTATGGTCAAGTTGGTTTACAAGTGTTTCAAAGCACATCCTAGTATCATCATCTAGATGCTCCATGGATTCACACATGCTCACCATCTCTTTCTTAACCTCTAAACCATCTAGATCATGCAAGGGAAGTTCATTTGGAGAGGACTTGGAAGCGGGAGTTACCTCGGTGGCCTTAGCCATGAGACACTTTTGGTTGCGGTTGGTGATGTTCTCGTTAGGGGAGTCGAAGAGAGACACTCGTGGAATAGATGAAGTAGCAATAGCGGCAACCCCCATGATCTCTCCACCTTGACCTTCATTCTCAACATCATCATCATCGCCCGAAAAGTACTCTTCATGGACCACCATTGCCCTTTCCTTGTTAGGTGAGTTCTTGTTGTGGAAGTTCTTGTTCAAAGGATGAGGAGGTCTTGGCTTGTTCTTGCGAATGAGGCGACCTCCATTGTCTTCTCTATTCTCGAAGGGGCATTGAGCTACAAAGTGACTCTTGTCGTTGCAATTGTAATAAGATCTAGTCTTTGGAGTCTTCATGGTTGAGTTGAATCTTGGGTTGTCCCTTGACCTTAACTTCATGCCCGGTTTGTTCCAAAATGCCCTTGATGCTAGAGCCAAATGCTCACTGAAAGCATATTTGATGTCCTCTTGAGACCACTCACTTGAGTTGTCGTCTTCATCAACTTCCACCACTTGAGCTTTCAAGGCAAGGTTCAGCTTTTGAGACCCATAGGCACAAGCACGAGCTGACTCCGCATTCTTCTTGGCAATGGTCATTGCAATGACTTCACTCAGCACCTCTTGAGAGGACATGGTATGGCAGTTGCTTCTCCCCTTGATAGAGTTGAGTTTTTGTTCCTCGAAGGGAAGAAGAGCTTGGACAAACTTCCTCTTCATAAACTTGTCGTCAACATAGGTAGCTCCAAGGTCCCTCAAGGTACAACAAAGAACCTTGAGTCGATGATACATGTCTTTGGGTGTCTCATCATCTTGCATTGCAAAGCCATCGGACTCATTGTTGGCTTCATCAAACTTGGAGCTTTGAATGCTCGCATTTCCAATATACAACTCGGTGAGATGATCCCAAGCTTCTTTAGTGGTGGTGAATTGGCGAATGTGAGCAAAGTCCTTGGGAGTCAACGCCTTTTGATTCATACCCAAGGCGGTGGCATTGAGTTGCTTGTCCACGACCTCGGCCCGAGTCAACTTCTTAGCATCATATGGAGAGAAGCCTTCCTCCACAATCCTCATCAACTCAATAGAGGAGCTGGAGATATGAGATTGCATTAGATATTGCCAATTGGCAAAGTTAGAAGTATCTAGTATGGGAGGTGCTCCTTGAGGTATGATGTGCGGCATGGGAATAGGAGGATCCGGCGTATATTTGTACGGTGGTGGAACCGTCGAGTAATCCTTGACTCCCTCTTTGGAGGAGGAGTCACCTAGCCCCTTGGAGCTCTCGCTTGGGAGCTTGGTGGTTTGAGCCACAAAGCCTAGACCCAAGTGTTTTGGGGCTGCCGCAGGAATCACCCCGGGGGCAACCACTTCCCCGGGAGCGGAGGGGGCTTCGGCCTCAAGAGATGCAGCATGAGGGGTTTCTAGCATGGGGGTAGGCTTAAGGGATTGCAAAAGAGTCATCATTTCCTCAAACTTGGTCATCATGGATGTCTCCAACCGATTGAGGTCATCCATGGATGCCAAGTTCTTGGGGGCTGCACTCACACTCTTCGTCGGCCATAGTCTCTTAGGCGGTTAAGCCCGAAGTAAGAGCCGAGGCTCTGATACCAATTGAAAGGACCAACTTAGGTCGACTAGAGGGGGGGGGTGAATAGGAGACTACCAATTTTTATTATTTTATCCCACTTTTAAGGCTTAAGCACAACATAAGGTTCACTAGAGATGCAACTACGTGAACACCCTAAATGACAAGAAGCACAAAGGAAAACAAGAGAGTAAATGCAAGAAGTAAAGGAGCGGAGCGAAAGAACCGGCAAGGGGACACGAAGATGTAATTCCCGTAGTTCACTTCCAAGGAAGCTACGTCTACGTTGGAGAGGTGTCGGGGCCACACAAGGTCTCCCGAGCGCCACAAAGGCCTCACCTTCTTCTCCGGTGAGCACCACCACAAAGGTGGCCTCACAATCCACTAACCGATGACCTTGAAGGCGCCAACCGAAAACCTTTACAACGAGGTTGAGGGGAGGCTTCACAACTCAATTGAAGGCCCTCAACAACACCCCGGAGCTTTACAACAAATGCCCCAGCTCTGAGGATGCCCTACACCGTCTAGGGTTCCAAGAACCCAAGAAACGAAATCCACGAAGGATGAGTGGGGGAAATCAAAATTCCTTTGGTGGAGGTGTAGATCTAGGTCACCTCTCTCAATCCTCAAAAGATCAAGAGATTTGAGTGGGTATGGAGAGAGATCTAGCAAAGTCAAGCTCTTGTGAAAATGGTGGAGAGAGAGAACAAAGAGATGAGGTTGGAGGAGGAAGAAGGGGGCTTTAAATAGCACCCCTTCAAACGGGCAGAAAATGTCCTGGCCCGACGCCGTCGGTACTACCGGTGACTGACCGGTAGTACCGGCGAGCGACCCACCACCGGACCAGCCCAGGCCACGTAACGGTCATACGACTGTTGGTGGACCCAAAAGGGCTGGCCGGTAGTACCGGTCCAAGTTCCGCCCTTATTTTCGCCAAATAGGCAGTGCGAGGCAGAAGGTTATCTGACCCGCACTGCCCAGCGTCGGAAATATGACCGGAACTGGACCCGGAACTACCGGTCCCCGAAGCTGGCCGGTACTACCGGTGAGGGAGCAGTACTACCGCTCAAGGGGGTAGGAGCTGGTTAGGCTAGTACTACCGGTCCAAGATCCGACGCTATTTCCGACAAATAGGCAAAGTTAGACAGAAGTCTTACTGAGCCCAAATACGCTTCATCGGAAATAGGACCGGATCTTCGTCGGAAGTACCACTCGAACAGCCCTGGGAAAACCCCTGGGCGGTACTACCGGCGCCTGGCTGGTACTACCGGTCAGAGCAGAAACCCCTCCAACAGCTCAGAAAACTCTCTCTCACTCGAAAACTGGGATGGCTGTGGATGTGCATATATGGTCTGTGCATGAAATATTGATTTCCCACAACCTTCCTAGATGGACTCCCTCTTGATAGTACGGTAGCCTATAATGTAAACAAGAGAAAGTGAAAAATAAAAGCTATCGACTGCAAGCTCTTCCTTGAGAGACACCATCCACGAACACGTCCGAAGATACCCTGAAACTCAGACAAACGGTTAAACCACAAAAGGAGTTGTTATCAACACCAAAAACATATGGAGAGAAAATAATCCTTTCACCTTGTTTGTTTGGTTCTTCTTCGAATAGACGCCCAGCAGGAGAATTGTCAGGAATCACAGGAGTTCTACCCAGATCCGTCTCTCGCTTCAACTGAGCTACCAGGCAAGCACTACCACATGCTTGCATACATATAGTACCTATTGCCTCTATCTTATTCTTGCATCACTGAGTCGCGTTTGCATTAAATTGAATCCCAAGTACTGCATAGCCTTTACTTTTAAACCCCACCGAGCATGTTCCTCAATCCCATGAGCCATTACTACAGGATTTGTTTGAGCCATGCGAGTCGTAGAAAAGCATGTGTAGGGTATGTGAGTGTCTGATGGACAACGAGGTACTTAAACAACTTAACCTGAGTAGTAATGGGATAACTAATGAAAGAGGCACCGGTGAGCAATATCCACTATTTGGTTTTTCATGCTCACTTGTGTCCCGTAGGACCCCGAGTACTTGATTCCTGTTCCTTGACTATTCGCACTATCCACATCCGGGAGGCCTTATGGACCCCCCTGAGCCAGAGCTTGATTTATTTCTATTTCTTGGGGCCACAAAGTAGTTTGGGGCTTTGTTACTATTCTGTACTTATGCCATGCTTACTGTTTTATTTAAGATTGTGCGTGGAGCACCTGTACTGTTTTGGATCGCGCCACGTTTTCGCGGTATCGACAAGCCCAGTCATATTTTTGGGTTCCCAGTCGTTTACAGCCGTCGTCGCAAACCCTGGGTCCGTTCCGGAGCCGGCCAACTTCGTTGCGGGTAGCTTAGTGGGGGTGGCCCCCTGAAATATTTCTGAATCATGTGATCGCTTTGTCGTGAATGCCTCGTTGGGTTTTGAGTTGGTTTTTCCGAGGATGATCAAGTGTGTGTTGCTATTTGTGCACCCCTGCAGGGTAAATCTTTCTGAAATCCGTGTCCGCGGTTATGGACGACTTGGAGCACAGTTTCTTGATCATAGACAAGTATAACTAAAGTACCGCTTTTAATCTGACTAAATACCTAACTAGTAAATAGTGCAATACTCATGGAATGGTTAATAAAACTGCCAACGGATGGGTTGTTCGTCCGCTTTCTCGTTGGTAAGCGAGAAGGAGGATGGATATGTTAATTATATTGTTATAACTGTTGTCTCTAATTAACGGACATCCGTCTATCATTGGTTAGGCGGATGGATAGCGAGTATCTCTAGGCTTGTTAGTTATTATCTTTTGCTGCAATTGCGTCACCCTAGGTATATGTCCCCTTTAGAGGCATAAAGACTTGCTGAGTACCCCTAGGGTCTCACACGATAAACTGTTTGATTCAGATGAACAGGTGTACTCGCAAGATGGATACTGGGTGGAGGAGACATATGATGTTGGCAACGATCACTCGATGTAGAGATTCCGGGAACGGGGATCCGTGAGATCTGTGGGCGGGATGTGTTTATTTATGTGGCATCTTATGCCAATTTGCTTCTTATCCGTACTCGGATCTTGTTTTCCGCTTCCGCCTGATACTCTGATGTTTGATGTATGAGGAGCTATCCTAAACTATTATCTCTATCTAGGATATTTGGATCTTGCCGTATGGCGTTGCAATATTTCTATTTCTTTTAGATGGAATGGCTCTGTGAACAGTTGTCTGGTGGCTTGCATACATACTCACTTGTGTATGTAGTTGATCCCTTCGCCTGCTGATTACGCCGCTCGTTCTTGTCCTGATGTTCTGAAAGTGGTTAGGACGGCCGAAAGGTCTACCTGTGAGTGGCCCCTGGGCCCCACCGTACTATTTTAACCACTCTCGCTCATCCAGGCATGCAACTAAGAGCGTAATTCACCGAGGTAGTTACAGTGGGGGATATAAGGAGGCTGTCGGGTAGGACCCATTGCGGTAAATAGTAAAAAATAGGAGAGAAAAATAAAAAATAACATAATATATGGCTGAGTGGTGGGCCCCAGTTCCACCTCAGCTCCTCCTGGACACGTGCCGCCAACTCAACACTTACAATTGGGCCCCAGCCATTAGGACTGCTGTCAAAATACTCTTAGCCGTGAATTAGTCCGATTCGCAACGCTCTGACCCAGAAGTTGGTACTGACTCGCAAAAATTACCAATGTTGGTACTGAGTCATAGTTAGAGCCCCAATTGTGGTAGTTTTATTCAATTAACTCCAATGGAAACGGAAGGGAGTATTAAATTGGTGTAATTAATTTCCTTTGCGCCTAAACATGCTCGGCTACTGAAACTGCATGGAAATCGAAAGGTGCCTTCTAAACTGATCCGGAGGGAGTAGCTAAGATACAACCTCACTCTCTTTTCTCATTAACTGTAGTGCCACATAGGCAAAGTGCCTAGGATACACCGCTAAGAGCCGCCCATTGTGAAAGACCTTAGAAACCAAGAACCCCGAACCTGAAAGTGTGAACCTAAAACCCCGTATTTTGATAAATATAATATAACTTGTTGCATATTAAATTGTACATGCTTGCATACATATTATGATGTGGTTTGTGTTAAATAGGAATTCACCTAAATTATGTATAGAGGCCATATGTGGGATATTTATGTCTTATCTCGACTCCATTTATATTTGTGTAGCAAACCGATGCTATGTTTTGTCTTGTTAAGTCAACATTTAAATTGCGGGTATCTAAATAACTTGAACCATAATATTAATTAGCATAACCCTATTTCCGCTTAATACTGCTAAGTTGGATTGCATATTGCCATGCCTTGCATCATATCATGACCATTCCCGATCTTTTTGTCATGTCATTAAATATTGTATCCGTTGTCTCTTCTAGTACTTTGCCTCTTCACCGGATTGGACGATGAGTCGATGTGAGATACGATAAACCTTTACCTACCTATCAGGATTTCTTAGGCGAGTATTATCCCCTCTTCTACCTATTTTGCATTTATAGTCTTTACTTACTTCCTTTGATCTGTTGCTATCTTCTTATCAATCTTTTAGTACCGATTCATTATTTACCCGTTCCACTATATTGCCTTGGTCATATTGCCTTGTTTTCTTAGCTATCTTTGCTCTTGCGAGTCGTAGGCATGCTTAATATTGCTCTCATATAGGTAGAAAATGATACTTGGATATTGTTGGTGATAAGATAATTAATCTGATGTTGTCGGTTATGGCCTCACCTAATGATAAGGCCTCAGAAAGGACCACCTTTGGGAACTGCTTGAGCCGACCTTGGACCCGTTCATTCTACGATACTAGTTCTGAGTTAACCCTGCTAACTAAACGCGGGGCCTCTCGGATCCCCCTCAACTACCAGCGCTATTCGTTTATCCAGAGGGTCACTAATTGGTTTTCCATTTGGTGCAGACGCATGATATGTCCTCGAACATGGTGACTATAATATGTCTTTGGACATGGTGATGATATGCTATTTTCCTGGACAGTTGTTGCATTTCATACATAAATGTGGTTCGGTCGAGAGGTCATCTTCCATAGTGGAGCTCTGATCCTTCTCGACCGTGGTCGCAAACGCTGTACCTCCCTTGAGAATCATCGTGCCTCCTGGTTGGGTCAATATAGTAGGTGATACCTCTATATACGCGTGTAGTTATGAGACAATTCTTGCTGTGAGATTCAGAAGGCACGTGCAATATGTTGCTTGAAGGGTTGAACATGCGTTTGGGTACAGTAGTGCATCCCTGCAGGGTAAATATTTTCGAGAAGCCGTATATCCACGGTTATGGATGCCTCAGGAGTACAGTGTCATGATCATAGACAACACCACTAATGCTTTGTCTCTAATAATATGACTAGTAATTAGTCTTACCAACTAAACAATTGAATAATTAAAAGTGCCACCGTGTGTGTTCTACAAGAGACTTCCTTGACTGGTCTTCGAGGGGGAAATCTTCGGATGGGTTATATTTGGTGTTATGTTATAGTTACCATATAATGTTATGTTATCTCACTCTAATAGCCGAAGTTGTAGCATGTCTCTATAAGTTAGATAGTGCAAGCTTTGCTGTCGCTGAACCCACTATGCCTATGTAGGCGAGAGCCGCCGAATTCTAGTCTCGCCATGTACTAGCCTCAGTACTGACCGCTCTATTTTTTGTTTTCCTTTGCCCTCTGCCGGTACCCTTTGGCTTGACAGGCATGTGTTCGACGATGTTAGCAAGGTTATGCTTCTGGCTTGGCCTGGGCAGGGTTATGGACACCGCTTGGTTATTCTTTAGGACTTTTGGTCCCATTTAGTTCTTATCCGTACTCGGATAGTATTTGGCATTCTTCATGATTTGTATCTTTGAATTGAATCATTTGTATTCTTGACTTGTCGAGTCGTTGTTGTATATATATGTTTCTTGTGGATCTACTGTAAACTATTATGATGTAACTACTTGTAATAAAACCCACCCACACGAAAGTGTCTTGTGGGCGTCTTTGAATTGCTTCTATGCCGGTTTTGGTAGAAAATGTTGAGATCTGCATAGACCTGATTCGAGGGCATTACAACATTCACCGCATCACGTACGTTTCTCGAACTCCGATCAGGGGGATGATGCTATGAACGATATTACATAGTGCAAGATCGATAGATTCACGGAAGAGCGCAGCGGCCGAAGATATTTTGATGGTGATAGCAAGGATGAGTACAAACCTTGCGGTGCCAGTTTCTTTACCCGACGGGTTCGCAAGAACCCGGTACCCATGGATTTTAAACTCCCCAATGACTGTCAAAAATATAATGGCCTCCAGGAACTTGAGGCAAGGTTGCATGATTACTTGTAGACTGTCAAACTCCAGGGTGGATCCAAAGCTACCGCTATGCAAATCCTGCAGCTGCACCTAAGTGGCGCCGCTAGATCATAGCTCAGACAGTTGACCGAAGAATCCATCAATAGCTGGAGCGACCTCGAGGAAAAGTTCATAAAAAATTTCACATCCACGTGTAAGCGTCCAACGTCTATAGAACAGTTGTGGGCGTGCAAGCAGAATCCTGGGGAGTCAATACGAGCATTCATCTAGAGATGGAGTATCATCAAAACTAATCCGAGACTATATCGGATGAAGGGCAATTGATTCCTTCAACGACAGCCTTCACCGAAAAGAATTTATTGAGGAGTTGGGACGGATCAAACCCAAAACAATTTCTCAGTTGATGGACATGGCTAATCACTGGGCAGATGGTGAAGACGTGGTGAACAACATGCAAGCGCGATCACCCGAGGAAGAGCGATATAGGTGCAATAGAGATAACAAGAGAAGGTGAAGCAATGACGGATACAGTGGGTCAAGTTATGTTGCGGCTGGCTTTACCGGAGAGGACAACCAAAGAAATGATGACCACAACAGTGGATACCATGGCATTAGAGATGACCCGGAGGAAGCAGAACAACACAACAATATCGTCTAAGGGCTCGGATCCCCAATGTCTCCAATGCAGATGCTTGAGGAACCATGCAATATGCACTTTTACATCGACTCCAAAGGAAGGAGGCACTCCACTCACCTCATGAAGGACTTCCGCACGTTCATAGGGATGCAAGAAGTCTGCAATGCCAAGGAAACTGATGCAGCAAACCAAGGGTACACCGCTACACCAGAACACACTAGCCCTGAATGCACCACCACCACCGATAGGACCGCCACCAGAAGGCCAGCCGCAACCCGGAGAAAAATAACCGAGGTCTAGGGGAGCGATGTCGATGATCCAAAAGGGGCGTCCATCCAACATAATCCAGAAGCTAATCACACGACAAGTTAATATGGCAGTAATGACACCACCACCGATACCCAATACCTTCACTGGTCAGAGCAAGAAATCAGATTCAGCCGAGCCGATCACCCGCTTAGAGTCCCATGACCGGGTCATTCAACTTTGATAGTGGAGGCCCAAATCGGCGGATTCGACATGAGCAAGATCTTCATGGACACATGAAGCAGCATCAACCTCATCTACGCCAAAACTTTGCGAGCAATGAACTGCTCCTTGATGAGCTTGGTGCCAAGAGAAACATCCTTCCACGGCATAGTCCCAGGTAAAGCCAAAATTCCTCTAGGCAAAATCTATCTTGATGTTGTCTTCGGATCGAGGGACAATTTTAGGCGCAAGAAGCTCAAGTTTGAAGTCATGGATTGGCCATCATAGTACCATGTTGATCCTAGGTCACCCAGCTTTCGCACGGTTCATGGCAGTACCGCACTACGCGTACTTGGTAATGAAGATGCTAGCACCCAACGGAATCATCACCGTAAGAGGAAGCTTCACCCGCTCCGACGTCTGCGACCGAGAATTCAACAAAATCTCGGAATCTTTTAGAATGGAAGGGAAATCGGTAATCGTTAACTGCTCGGTTGGTTTGGGAGTAGCGACTAATCGGAATTCAGACGATTAACTAATTTAATCGGTCGACTATTAATCGGTGCAACCTATGCAAATTAGCACCTAAAACACATGTACGCTTTTCCTCTCTGACCTAGTAGTTAAGGTCATGAGCGACTCATGATCCACCAGCTAACACCGTGTGCCCTCCTTCCGCCACCTACCTAGGGTACTGGTTGGTGATGGTGGGAATCGAGCTCTTGGAGGTGGGAATCAAGGGGGAGCTTCGCAAAAGCTAGTTTATTGGGGTAGGATAGCAGCTGGATGGGCGATATGCATTGAAAATTTTGTAACTTTTTTGACCAAGTTTGGTAGTTAATCGGGAATATACCTAGTAATCAGTCTATCAAAGATATTAGTCGGGCTAAAGGATTAACACGACCGATTAGTGGTAATCGACACGGTTAGGTCCCCAGTACCGATTAATCGGCCTATTAATCGTTGATTGGGATGATTTTTTGAACAGTATTGGAAGCGGAGTTCGAGCAGCTAAGGATCTCCACAGACATAGATCCTCTACCAGAGGCACGTGTCACACCCGACCAAGCTTTCGAAACCGCAAAGGATACTCGAGAAATACAGGTTCAACCTATGGACCCGAAGAAAACAACCTTTGTGGCCTCCAATCTTGGTCCCGCATAGGAAAGCGCACTCATCGAGTTCCTCCGTGAGCGCTGGGAGATTTTGGCATGGGTACCAACTGACATGCCAGGAATCCCCAAGGAACATGCTGTGATGGGGGAATACCAATTGGGGTATATCCACGGAGCGGACTCGCCCATGACGAGTGGGTTTGCGAGAACCGGCGACTGGAGCAGGTCTGCCCAGGAAGAAGCAGAGCGTCCCAATCGGCCCTAACAGTGACTCCACGACTCGCCAAATATGACGACTAGTGCATACTGGACCCAGACACCACGTCGATTGAAGGCCCAACATAGCGACTACAATATGTAGCCCATCAAAACACTTGTAAACCCTAATTGGCTGCATATATAAAGCCACTAGGGATACCCCACGAGGGTACATCATATTAGATCTAGTCTCTTCCTTCGCCTACGGTGGCTTCCATGTAACCAATCTATGATCATACTAGTTGAATGCCCGTGCGTTGTTACGACACCACATTAAATCAAATGAACTTTCATTAACTAAGTGTGACGGGTCGGGTCTGTTGTACTTGAGGCCATTGCCAACTAAGATGAGTATATATATTTTTTCTAAAACCTTTTTTCAACAAACAAATGTAAAAGATTATTATACGCCATTTCTAATAAAACATAGGTATTTCTATCAATTAGAAAAAACAGCAACAAGCCTCTTAGGTTTCCTACCCCGTCCAGTGGGTGTCTGACACATGACACAAGTCATCATACTCTTAAATTTTCCCACATTCCTCGCACCACGTCTTCATACATCAGTCCTCAAAATAGCATTCCAGCACCTTGATATATCATTGCACTCATGCAATATGTGATTTCACATGTCAGTTTCTCAAGTTTTTGCTCGCTAAATGTATTTCAATTTATATGGAGAAATTGAGAAGACCATGTGCACCAAGTTCTAATTAACAATAGGTAGAATATACTTCTAGTATCCTTATTTGCTTGTCTAAACTGAAACTACTACAGGGAGCCTTTAGATCATGCCAACAAAAGTGAAACTGTTACATGCTACAGACCGTAGTAGTTTCTGAAGTATGTTATACTAGATCATGTAGGCGCGCGTTGCCGCACCCGTCTATTAGGAGAATAGATTATTATGAATTGATGAAAATATATTCGATAACATGTTCTAAAGTATCAAGTCATGTTTTGGACTATATTTGATAATGTATGCTCTTATAAGAGCAACTTGCACGTACCCCTATATGGTGAAATTCATTTGCATTTTAAACTAAAATTCTTCATAGGTTTATTAGTAGTTTATTGGAAGGATAGCATGGAGGGTCAACAAAGAGAGAATATTTGTGATATGTGAATGTTCTACATTGTTCAAATTATTTTTAGAATCATTAATTTTTGTAATCCTTAACACTGTTCTTTTGTTCTGATTGGTTTTTTCACGAATGATGAATTTAAAGATGGAAAAGAAACTGAATACAAAAATTGTGAATCATTGTAGTGGGAAAGGAATTGACGCATGTGTAATACTGTAAAATACATCCTTAACTACATCACGGAACCAAAAAGACATGCCAAGATTTCCAAAAAGTAAGATGACATCAAAATGGAAATGAAGATATTGTTCTGGATATGCCTTGATTAACTATTTCACTGACACACAAAAATAAAAATTAATTTATATATACTGTCATAATTTTAGAATCAGTACCTTTGAGTTGCAAAAGAAGCACACCAGTCCAATACTAAAGAAATCAGCCAAAACGGTGCAGAAATCAACTTAAACGGGCCAAATCCGAGCCCTATGGAAACAAACAGCAGTGGCGCGGAGTTCGGAGCAGATTCTCCCGTCCTGTCACCGCGATCGACCTCGGACAATTTACAATAGTGCAAGTGACATGGATATAAGTATAGCAATGACAAACATTTATAATAATAAGCGTATACTATTAAGCGAAATTAGTGATATAATTGAGGAACTCACCTGTCCAGCAGCCATTGGTAATACCGAGTCCAACAAAATCAACCAGATGAAAATTTGACCAATTACCAGGAAGCAATAGAATATAAGCAGCTGAGCTAGAACAAGCACAAAAGATGACAATTGTTATCTGAAAAAATGGGTATTTCGTTTGGAAATAGAATGAACCTATCAGACCACCATTAGACCTGGAATCTGCGAAACTAAGGCAAGAGATGTTATAGAACATGTAGGCAGTGTAGTAACGTACCATAATCATCTGCCGCCGTCAATTTGTGCACCATGGCTGCCATTAGGGATTTGCAAGAACTGAAAAAATAACACGATCATAAAGATCAATTAAGACCGACGCATCAGGTCGGCATGAATGGGGAGGCAAGGGCATGATCTGTACGGCATCCGCAGGAGAGATCGATGGCCGCTCCAGATTCTGGCCTGCGTTTGAACGGATCGAGACGTGTGCATCTGGTCTCGGTCGTTCGAATCTCGATTGGAGTCTGCTGCATGTCCGCTCTAGATTTCGGCATGCGGTCCAATCGATCAGGAGATGTGCGTCTTGTCTGGGTCGTCGAATTTACATTGGAGTCTGCCGCCGCATCGCGTGTCCTCTTCAAATTTTTTTCTGGTGGTTCCGTATGAGAAAGGAGACCCGGTTTCCATTGGAGTCTGCTGCCACATGTGTCCTCTTCAAAAGAAAATCCGGTGGTTCCGTACGAGAAGACCCGGTTATCGAAAGATGGAGTAGAGCGGACCGAAATAGATAGATATTCCAGCCTAATTAAGCATAGAAAGTCTTTTTGATGTCCAGAGAAGCGTCCCTAAGGGATAATTGGCCCACGCGGGAGCTGGGATCATCCAACGGCCAGAATGACATGGGGGCGCGATCGGACGGCTAAAACCGCCCAATTAGTGGGAGGTCTTCTTTTTGACTTAGTTTAATATCCCTAATGACTATCTTGAAAAGACCATTGGCACTAAATCCTATTAATGATAGGTAGAGCACTCCCAGTGAACAATTATACGCCCGAATAAATGAAACTGCTGTTTTCTGCAAAACCATGTCCAAAAAAAAAACCTGATATAAGAAATCATGATTGCTTTCTCGTGCATCCGTTACAAGAACCGGTAACAAACAATACCTAAATTAAGCTAAAAATTAGTTGGTTCAGGACCCTTGATTTGGTCTGATGGAGTGAGTTCGTACATGGCGTACCTTGTTGAGGTGGCGGTGCGGTCTGGTAGAAAATCCGAAGGGCAAAGCCTAGGCCTTTTGTTCATCCACAAGGCACGTGGATCTCCCCGGAGCCGCCTTCGGCGCGCTGGAGCCTCACCGAAATATCCTTGTTGCATCTAGTGCTAAAACATATTACATATTACATCAGAATCACCCAAATTTCCACGGATTTTGTAACTTGTTTCCACGGGATACCCAAATTTCCTCGGATTTTGTAACTTGTTTCCACGGGATGCTTTCTCGTTCACCGTGGAATTGATCACGTAGCTTGCCTCCCTAATATGCATTGGCTCGTGGAAATGTTGAACTGCACGACAAACCATCACAACCCTGCTCACTGATTTTTTCTACACTGTATAGATGTCAAATCATTGCACACATGTTATGCAAAGAGAAAAAACATATACTCCCTCCGTTATATACGAATCTAAACAAACCCACGTCACTTATTTTGAGACGGATGAGTATCTGATTAACAGAGATGTGTGATCAATTTATTAGTTCTGTCAGCGTCCGGCAACATGTTGTTCACTATTTGCCTAGAACATGACAGAAAATCTCCACTGCAGCAGAATTGGGTGATAGATTGAAATCCAAAGCTAAAGAAGCTACATGTGAAATCTACAAGGAACAAACGGAACTTAATTTCTCAAATATTCTACAGCAGTATCGTCTAGCAGACTGTAGCAGAATTAATTAGGAGTTGCCGGCATGACAAGCACGCGCAGAGCTGTTTTCCCCGATGAAATATGACATCAAAGCCAAACCTGGCCAACGGGCTGGCTCGGCACGACACAGGCCCAGCACAGCCTAAACGTGCCTCCGAGGCCCGAGCACGGCACCAGAGCTAGCCGGGCCGACCCGCGGCACGTGGAGCACGCGGCCCGTTGTTGTTTTCCGGTGGCCCGACGCTGATTGCCCTTCAGTACCGGTCGAATCTACAATAAATTAGCTAACAGTAAATGGTCTACTGGTCCGGTGCAGCGTGGAACGCCCTGACGTCACGAGTTCGACTCCTCTTGAGGATCTTTTTGCCTCTATATATTGAAATTTCCGATGGACACATGCTAAAGGGCCGTGTCGGGCCGGCCCGCGTGCTTCAGGCCGCGGCCCCAGCACGGCACCAACGTTTGACGGGCCGGCACGGGCCCGACAAGCCACGGGTCGGGCCGGGCCAGTGCCGGGCTTTTCTCGCGGGCTCATGTGCGGGCACGCTAAAACTCGGCCCGTTGGCCAGGTTTGATCAAAGCAACCAAACTCAAGCTCAGTGGAGGCCTAGATCTAGACGAGGTCGTCAATCTCGTCGCGGTCACGGCAGTCGCGGCATGCAGTGACACCAACCCACGCACGCGTTTTCGCCGTCCCCATCGAGAGCGGTCTCATCCCGTCGTTGCCCCGCTCCCTTCTAGCGCCGCCTCCTAGTGCGCCGCCCACCCCCGCCTCCCCAGCATCCCCTAACCTCCGTCCGCCGTCTTTCCTACCGTGATCCTAGCAGCAAGCTCGCCCTGCCGCCGTCCGCTCGAGCCCCGGGGTGCTCCGCCGCCCGCACGCCCTCAACCTCGTCCTACACCTGGACCAGGCGGGATCCCCTTGCCTCGACCAGGCGGGATCACGTACCACGGTCGCCTAGGAAATTCATAGATAGATAGATACTGGTGTAGTGATTTTTCATCGAGGGGACGTAAATCTAGGTACATCGTGTGCTAATCTCGTTCCTGAATTCTCCTACGTCGTCTTGCCTCCTCTACGTAAGCTACCCCGTAGCATCTTTCATATCAATAGCACGACAGTTGACGTCCACCGTGAGACAAGAGATGCTTGAAGGTGATGATTCAGACGGGATCCCTCACCATCATCAACGGCAAGATCGCATCTAGAGGATTTTGTTTTGCGTTTGATAGATTTTAATCACGATCTGCACATAGTCACAGCGGCGCGTGTGACCGTGCGGTTCGGCGGCTGTGGTTCAATCGGGTGTGAAGAAATTCAATCAGATTTCGCTCTTGCATTGAATCTCCCTCAGGCAATCGTGCATACACGCGCATGCGGCCGTGGCTAATTCTTTTTATATTCATTATTATATTTCCGTACGTCGACTACAATGCAACTCAGCTAATCCTTTGCTTTTTGGGCATACATGCACCAAGCGACTAGGATTGGGTCATAGCTGCATCTTTTGATCATGGCTTCATGGATTGGCGAGACTGCACGAACTGCAATAGCCAGACTAATTCACTCCGCCGCCGCGACTCCTCCCTACAAAGGTCCGATCGAAGCTAAAACCTCGATCGAAGGCTTGATCAACCGCGCTACCGCAAACTGCTTCGACTTCGTTGCCACGACCGCGCATTACTTCGCCGGCGACGACTCGGCTATGGCTGATAATTCTCTCCCACTCAATCGTTGTTTTAAATATTTTATTCGTATACTAATAATCTATTTACTCGATGTGTGTCGATGTGTATGCACGGGGAAGGATCAAACTACGCACGACGACTCTGCCTCGTCGCCTCCGACAAATATCCGGTGGACGCCGTCACGCGTCTAGCTAAATGTCGTACTCGGGGACTCGGGACTCGCCCCTCGCGGACTCTCCATGCTCGGGGGAATCGCCTCGCCATTGCGGGCTCGCCCTCGCAGACTCGCCATGTCCAGCGACTCGCCCATCGCGTACTCACCATGCTACCGGCAAAACGTTGCAAGACTCCGCCATAGCGCGACGTCCGTCCATCGTGTCGACCCTATGTCCGCCGCATCGACTTCGTCGTAGGACGACTCCGTCCACCGCGTTGACCCTGTGTCCACCACGTCGATTTCGCCATAGCACGACCTCCGTCTGCCGTGTCGACTCTGTGTCCGTCGCGTCGACTTCGCCATAACGCGACCACCGTCTAGCGCGCTGACCCCGTGTCCGCCGTGTCGACTTTGCCATAGCGCGACCTCCGTCCGCCACATCGACCCCGTATTCGCCGCGTCGACTTCGCAATAGCGCGACCTTCGTATGCCACGTCAACCCCGTGTCCTCCGCGTCAACTTCGCCATAGCGCGACCTTCGTCCTCCATGTCGACCTCGTGTCCTTCGCGTCGACTTCGCAATAGCGTGACCTCCGTCCGTCGCGTCGACCCCGTATCCACCGCGTCGACTTCGTAATAGTGCAACCTCCGTCTGCCGCATCGATCCTATGTCCGCCACGTCGACTTCGCCATAGCGTGACCTCTGTCCGCCGCGTCGACTATATATCTGTCGCATGGACTATGCCAAAGCGCGCCTATACTTCCGCTACGCCGAATGCGTATGCCACGCCGGCTAAGGGGCCCTCATCATACGAGTCGCCAGAGAGGGTTGCATGCCACGCTGCATGGACTCACCACTAGGTGTCTCTTCTCTCCGGGAAAAATTAATTTGCCTTTATCAACCTTTGAAAGAGCGACTCGCAATGACCAAGTAGTGTGAACGAGGACTCGCAAATCGAGCCCCGAATCATCCAAGAAAAACGCTGACCGAGAGCCATCATTGGAGCCTCCTTGCTCAACTGGCCTTCCGGGTCAAGACAAATGGCAGTGCTACACAAACATCACCATGTCCTCCTCAACCTTAGACTGTGTGACTCGCACGACCAAGTATTGCAGATGAGGACTTGCAAACTGAGCCTCGGATCGTCCAGGAAGAATGCATAGCCGAGAGCCATCTTTGGAGTCGCCACGCGACTGTCCCCCCCCCCCCCCCCCCCCCCGAGTCAAGACGCGAGACTCGCTAACAAAAACAGCGCAATTGATCCCTACCAACATCGGCTGAGCGGCTCGCTACTCTCGGGACTCTCCCCTCGCAGACTCGCCTTCTATGCTCGGGAACAACCGCTATTATTTTCATAGTACGAATCTCTAAAGAGCCTCAAGTCGCCTCTACAAGCTAACTCGAGCCTAGGGGACTACTCCTAGGCATATTGTTGAGCTAAGCATAAAGAAAATCAACTCCAATCGACGGACGACTCGTCAAGTTTTCCTTTGTTCAGCTCGGGGCTCGACAACAACATTGCCCCTCGAGTGCGACATCGCTCCTGAGTCATTGTGCCCATATGATTTCCGTGGTGTATTACACGGACTCACCATTGCGGATTCACCCTCGTGGACTCGCCATGCTCGGGGACACGCCGCCCTCGCGGAGTCTTCATGCTCGGGGACTCGCCGCCCTCGTGGAGTCTTCATGCTCGTGGACTCGCCGCCCTCGTGGAGTATGCACTTAACTTGTATCCTGACGCCAAACCTCTGAAGCAATCACTCCGCAAACCCAAGCAAAGGGCCATTGGACGAGAGCTCTATCGCCTCACAGACGCCAAGTTTATCAAGGAGATCAAGAAAGAAAAATTGCTCGCCAACCCAGTATGCTTCCTAAAGAAAAACACAAAGGACCTACACATATATGTGTATCGACTTCACCGCCCTGAACAAACACTGCCAAAGGATCACTTCCCGCTCCCACGAATCGACCAAATTATCGATGCAACCGCTGGATACGAGCATCTTTCCTTTCTAGATGCATATTTAGGATACCACCAAATCTGGATGAAGGAGGAAGACCGAGACAAAATAACATTTATCACATCTTATGGTGTATTCTGCTACACTACAATGTCCATCGGGTTAAAAAACGCGTGTGCTACGTACCAACGGACGATGCAAAACTGCCTTGGAAGCTAAATTGGAACAAAAGTTCAAGTCTACATTGAACACATCATAGTCACAATAAGGCACGATCGACCTTTATCGATGATCTCCATGAAACATTTGATAATCTCGACAGATACCGCATCAAGCTCAACCCGACAAAGTGCTCCTTTGGAGTCCCCGCGGGGAAACTCCTCGGGCACCTCGTATCGGCAAGAGGAATAGAGACAAATCCTGAGAAAATACAAACGATCCTCACCATGAAGAAACCGACAAATCTATGTGGCGTGCAGTAGCTAGCTGGGCGCGTCATGACACGGAGTCGATTCATCACTTGGCTGGGTGCCAAATCACTCCCATTCTATTCTCTTATGAAGAAGTCAGAAAAATTCGAGTGGGCGGACGAAGCCCAGCGAGCCTTTGAAGCTCTCAAGAAAACACTATCGACATCCCCTGTCGTCGTGTCACCAAAAGAGAAGGAGCCACTGCTGCTATACATTGTGGCCACCAATCAGGTGTTCATCACAGTCCTAGTCGTTGAGCAACCCGTGGAAGGGAAAACTCATGGTGTCCAAAGGCCAGTCTACTATGTCAACGAGGTCCTCTTCGTCAAAACAAAGGTACCCACACTATCAGAAACTAGTATATGGAGTCTTCATGACAGCGCGCAAGTTGCGCCACTACTTCTAAGAGCACCTGAAAGTGGTGGTCAATGAGGCACCCCTCTCCAACATACTCAACAATCCAGAAGCCATGGGACGTGTCTACCTTTGGGGCATTGAGCCATCCCCTCGAGATATCCCATATGAGAAGCAAAAAACAATCAAGTCTCAGGTTTTGCCTGACTTCATCACTGAGCGGACAGAACTCCAATGCGCGGGTCCTCTAGACCTCTCCAGCGGGTGGACTACGTACTTAGACAGCTCCAAGAGAACGGAAGGGGCAGGATCCAGAGTTATACTAGTGTCACCACAAGGCGATAAAATGCTCTACATACTTCTAATGAGCTTCCCGGATGCATCAAACAACGAAGCCGAGTATCAGGCCCTGTTGTATGGTATGAGTATGGCTAAGGCCTACGATGCAACTCACCTCAAAATATTCGGTGATTCAAACCTTATCGCACAACAGGCAATGAACAAGTGTGACACCATCAACGACAATATGATCGCATATCGGGACATGTACAGTATCATAGAGGCCCACTTTGACGGGTGCGAGGTGTACCACATAGGAAGGGCAAGCAACAAGGAAGCCGACAACTTGGCGAACTTTGGATCCCTCTATTTGCCCATTCCACCTGGAGTTTTCTGGGAAGAAATAACGAAACGCTCTATCAAAGCTAAAAAGGCCCTAAAACTGCAGCACCCAAGGCGCGCAAAAAGGTCAAGCTGAAAGGAGACTCGGGTGATGCACCCGCATCAGAGGGCGAAGCGGATGCTCTTAACAAAGAATTGGAGCCCGAAGAAATCATGATGATAGAGCCCACATGGATACAGCCATATGTAGCATACATGATGAGAGGACAGCTCCCCGAAGATATAGTCGAAGCACGACGAATCACATGACAGTCCAAAGCCTTTAGAATCGTCAAGGGTGAACTCTACAAGAGAAGCATCTCTGGTGTACTATAGCGATGCGTCACACCTGAAGGACGGAGACTCATCCTCAAGGATATACATGAAGGAGTATGTGGCCATCACGCCAGCAGCCAAGCAATTGTAGCCAAGGCCTTTTGGGAAGGATTACTGACTCACGGCAGTCCAGGACGCAAAAGATATCGTGTGAACATGCGAGGCATGCCAACGTTTCATGACAAAATCCATTGCACCTGCAGCTGAACTGGCTCTCATACATCTGGCTTGGCCTTTTTCCTAGTTGGGACTAGAAATGGTGGGAAAGCTCCAAAAATCTTTGCCTGGAGGACACATCTTTCGGCTAGTCATAGTCAACAAATTTACAAAGTGGATTGAAGCAGCGCTCGTGACTATCCAAGATGCAACTTCGGCTGTGAACTTCATCAAATCGATAGTGTTTTGCTTTGGGGTGCCACATAGCATCATCATAGACAATAGAACCAACTTCACCTCCAATGAGTTCAAGGACTGCTGCAAGGAGATGGGCATAAAAGTGAGCTACACTTTGGTTGTCCACCCGGAAACCAATGGCCATGTAGAAAAGACCAATGGTCACAAGAAAAGATTGCTGGTACCGCTCGACAGAGTAAACGGCGCTTGGGTAGATGAGCTGCCCTCCATCCTATGGAGCCTACGCACCACCCCCAAACAATGCCATGCAAGAAACACCCTTATTTATGTTCCATGGTGCGGACGCCATCCTTCCAATCTAAGTAACTCATGATTCTCCTTGGGTCATCGAGTACGACAAAGAAGCTTCCAGGGAAGCACTCGAAGACGACGTCTATGCACTCGACGAAGGTCGAGACATTGCTCTGAAAAGAGTGACCCTATACCAGCTGACATGGGCATACCCTACAGGTACTCGAGATTAGCATATACGGTCCAGCCCAGAAGAAGCCCACGACGTTGCTAAGGCCCAGTCGAGATTTAGACGACCTGGGAGACTTTGACTCCTTGCAGAACATGGCAAATACAAGATAGAAGTTTAAAGGGGAAACCCTAATATGTAACCAACTCGGCCTGCTATCCCGAGACCTAGCCTATCTATATAAAGGCTAGGAGGGGGTGGCGAGGAGGAGATTCGCAACCCTAGTTTTCCACAACATCGCCAGATTGCATCTGCGCACCCCTGTAACTTTCGACTCGTCGATAATTCCAAGAGCAGACAAGCAGGAGTAGGGTCCTCTACGAGGCCTGAACCTGGGTAAATCTCGTGTCACATGTGTGCTTGTTTGCTAGCCGATCGATGCCTCAAGTGCTCCCCACTTCCTCGAACCTAAGTCCATCTACGATGGGCATTGATGAGTTAACCCCTAGTCAATTGGCACCATTTGTAGGAATAGGGAGTGTTGATGTTGTGGCTTCCTCGACCCCATCAACCACGATCTATGACTCCGCAGCAGCGGAGACTCGCCTCCTCTTCGGTGCCTTCGACTTCACCGTCCACACGCCGGCCACTCGCTAGGATTTTGAGTTCGTGGGCAATGGAATCGGCCTGGCGATCGGGAGCTTATGCTTCCAAGTTGGTCATTTGGGAACACTTCGGTTCCCTGATCAGCTAAAGGTTCCTATGATTGCTCCTGCATCGTGGTTTCCACCGCCGATCGGCACCCTGAGCGAGCTCAATGCCCCGACATCAGTCAGGAATACGAACAGCGACAATAGTTGCGAGTCTGATCTGGATCATCTAGCAACAGAAGACGGAGCCTACGGCTCCAGATCTGAAAGCTACGGGAGCTACAGCTTCCCCAGCCATTACATGTGCGCCGTCATCAACATGGGTGGCAACAACGACAATCGAGATAACACTGGTACTGGCGGTGGCATCCCAGTCGTGAATGGTGGCTCCTCCAATAGCACCCCACCAACAATGGGCCAGAAGGCCACCCCCTGGCGATGGACCCATCCTAGAGGATCAACCGAACCTCTCGGCGAATGAAAATACCCGAGAACACATACTGATCAAGCTCAACGACGCTGAGTGGGATCGCTGTAGGAAGGCCCTACGGGGAAATTCCCTACCACCCAACTCATCGCAAAACATGCTGATGGGTTATCACTAGCTGCTCAAGGAGGAATTCAAGCGCCAACAACAAGTAATCGCCCAGCTCGACAAGCGCAGGAGGGCAGCGGACAAATCGAGCTTCCGTCGAGCTCAGCTCTCTTCCATCGGATGATCGTCCTCCAAAGGAAACAATCATACAACCGCCATAAGATGGTCTCGACTGGATCACCTCACTGATAGGGAGAGAGCAGAGGCCACTCGAGCCCTCAACTTCTCTTTCATGACGGTGGACACACGGGGCAATGTGCTCCCGAAAACGCCGCATGCAGCGGTGACAGCAGCTACCATGTAGCTACTCAACAAGCAGCCACCGGCTGGGGACCCACGCTCCGCCATGCACCGATCTACGATCGCTGGCCTGGGACTAGTCAAAGCTGCGCCCACTAAAGATCCAGCACTGGAGCTGAAGGGAAACACGGCTCTAGCCAAGTACTACTATCCTTCCTCCTCCAACGACGACGACCACGAACTGTCGCGGCGACGCCGCTCATGGCAACATGACTACGACTACGATGTGCGTGATGACATCACACATCACAAGGTTGAAAAGATCCACGCAATGCACGCCCATTCGACTGACTCGGAGGATGACGGGATGGAGCTCTGCAGTGCCAGCTGCTTCAGTAGAGCCATACATGAAAAGCGAATGCCAAAAGGGTTCAAAGTCCCGTCAGAGAACCCGAAATTCAACAACCTCCAAGACCCGAAGATCTGGCTGGAGGATCATATTACTCCGTCAGGCTGCACGGCGGAACCGTGAGCATGGCCATGCAATGCCTCCAGCTACAGCTGCAAGGCGTCGCCCGTGCATGGCTTAACAACCTCCCGCGCGGATCGATCCACAACTGGGATGAGCTGGTCTACAACTTCGTGCGAAACTTCAAGGGCACTTACAAAAGGCCCGCATCAATCGAATAATTGAGATCCTGCTATCAAAAGACTGGTGAGTCGTTGTGCTCATACATTCAAAGGTGGTCCATCATCAAAAACTCTGCTGAGGACATCTCCGAGGATCGCGTAGTCGACACATTCAACGGTGGCATACGCTGCAGAGAGCTCAGGGAGGAGATAGGCTGTTCGAAGCCCAAGACAATCGACCACCTGATGGAGATCGTGAATAGGTGGGCTGACGGAGAGGACTCAGTGAAAAACAACCGTGCCCACTCTGATGATGATGATGACCTCGGTCACAGACACGATCACCGAGGAAAACACCGGATGCACGGTTACGAAGACCTCGAGGAAGTCGACATGATCGCGGCTGGCTACGCCTATAAATGCGACGATGGCAACCGCAACAGCGGATACCACAGTGGTGGATACCGTGATAGCGGGAAAACCACGCAAGTATGGCAACACCGCACTCGCGACGAAGCACCTGGAACATCTATCCAGGACAAACTATCCGGACCTTGCAATGTGCATTTCTACATCGACAGGCACAACGACAAGAAAAAATCCAGTCACCTCCTGAAGGAATGCCGCGAGTTCCTCAGGCTCCATGAAGGCCTGGCCCAGATGAATCGCGACGCGATCAACCAAGGCTACAGAGCTGCCTCGGGTGCCGTTGCTCACGGAGCGCCACCACCACCACCTGAGCCGCTCCCACCTGCGGCCGCGCCAGTCTAGAACAATGGAGGCGAGCAGTACCCGCGGACACTGGGAAATATGGGAATGATCCAAAAAGGACGCCAATCAAACCGGGTGCAAAAATCAATCACTCGCCAGGTCAACCTGGCGATGAACTCTCCACCCTCCACCACCAAGTACCTCAGTGGGTGCGAGTCCTGCATTACCTTCGACAAACGTGATCATCCACGTCAAGTACCTCACCCAAGTCACTGTCCCTTGGTGCTCGAGGCACAAACTGGAGGATTCGAGATGAGTCGCGTCTTCACGGACGGTGGCAGCGGCATTAACCTCATGTTCGCAAGCACCTTACGCGCCATGCGAATCCCCTTGTCATGCCTAGAAACCTCAGACACAACATTTCACGACATCATCCTAGGAAAGGGCTATACCCCCTGGGCAAGATCAGCTTGGATGTCATCTTCGGCACGCCAGCAAACTTCTGGCGAGAATGCATTGAATTCGAAGTGGTCGATTGGCCCTCGCAATACCACTGCATCCTCGGACGTGTCGTGTTCGCGAGGTTCATGGCGGTGCCACATTACGCCTACCTACAGATGAAGATGCCGGGCTCTAACTACATTATCATCGTCAATGGAAGCTTCGAGAGGTCAGACAACTGCGACAGAGAATTCAAAAGAATTTCCCAGTCTTTCGGAATGCATGAGGAGCTAGCGATGCTGAAGGAGTCGATAGACAACAGTATACCTCCTCCGAGTAAGCCAAACTCACCTGACCAGTCCTTCGACTCATTGGTCCACACCAAGGCAGTCCAGATCCATCCAACGGACCCGACCAAGACGGCCCTCATCGCCAACAACCTGAGTTCCGCATAGGAACTCGCGCTCATCGAATTCCTCCATGAGGGCTGGGAAATCTTCGGCTAGTGTCCAGCAGACATGCCAGGGGTTCCCAGGGAATTCGCCGAGCACTCACTCAACGTAAATCCTGAAGCAAGACCGGTGAAGCAGACGATACGTCGACTGTCAGAGCCAAGGGCAAAAGCGGTCGATATGGAAGTCAACAGACTCCTTGACGCTAAATTCATACGAGAGATCAAGGAAAGCACCTGGGTAGCAAACCCCATACTCGTTCCTAAAAAGGGCACGGATATCCTGCGGATGTGTGTGGACTTCTTCCTTGAACAAGCATTGCCCAAAATATCACTTCCCATTGCCGCGAATCGACCAGATAATCGACTCCACCGCGGGATGTGAGCGCCTCTGCTTCCTCGATGCCTACTCAGCCTACCACCAGATTCGAATGAAGGAGGAAGACCAAGAAAAAACAACCTTCATCACGCCCTTTGGCGTCTTCTGCTACACCACGATGCCCTTCGGGCTGAAGAACACAGGGGCCACCTACCAGCGGTGTATGCAGGCCTGCCTCAAGAGCCAGCTTGGCTGCAATATTCAAGTCTACGTTGACGACATCATTGTCAAAACTAAGGAAGAAGCCTCGTTACTCGACGATCTCCATGAGACCTTCGATAACCTCGATCTCTACCGGATCAAGGTAAACATAGACAAATGCGCCTTCGATGTACCATCTGGGCAACTACTCAGATACCTTATCTCGACGAGAGGGATTGAGGCTAACCCAAAGAAAATAAAGGCCATACTAGCCATGGAGAAGCCAAACAATGTCAAAGGCGTCTAGCAGCTAGCTGGGCAAATCGCGGCACTTAGCCAATTCATCAGTCGAATGGGTGAGAAGGCACTACCTTTATACCAACTCCTTTGCAAATATGAAAAGTTCGAGTGGATGGAAGAAGCGGAAGAAGCATTCGAAGACCTCAAGTGTCTACTATCCACTTCGCCGGTGTTGGTAACACCTCAAGAAAAGGAGCCCCTGTTGCTATATATCTCCACCACCAACCAGGTGGTTAGTAATGTGCTCGTAGTGGAACAAGCCGAAGAAAACAAAGTCCATGGAGTACAACGCTCAGTGTACTACCTTAGCAAGGTGCTCACACCAACAAAACAGTGGTACCCGCATTATCAGAAGCTGGCATACGTCGTCTTCATGAAAGCCCGGCAACTGCGCCACTACTTCCAGGAGCACCCCATCACTTTGGTGAATGGTGCTCCACTAGGGCACATCCTCAACAACCTCGATGCCACCGGACGAGTCACGCTTTGGGGGATAGAACAGTCTCCATGAGACATCACATACGAGAAGCGAGACGCAATCAAGTCGCAAGTACTCCTGGACTTCCTCGTCCACTGGATGGATAACCAGCTCCCCGATACGCCAGACATGTCCTGCCTATGGACAATGCCCTTCGACGGATCAAAACATCGAGAGGGAGCTGGAGCCGGTGTCATCCTGACATCGCCGCAAGGTGACAAGATGAGGTACGTTCTACGAATGCAGTTCCGCGCCTCCAACAACGAAGCTGAATACGAGGCCCTGCTCCATGGGATGCGGATGGCCAAAGCCTATGGCGCAACATGACTTGTCATCTATGGTGACTCCTAGCTGGTGGTGAATCAAACCGTGAACCAATGCGATGCCCTGAGCGACAACATGACCACCTACCGCAACCTCTATGACGCACTTGAAGGAGACTTTGATGGATGCGAACTGCGGCACATTGGTCGCAAAAGCAACGAAAAGGCGGACACACTCGCCAATATTTCCTCCACCTGTGCCCCGGTGCCACTTGGAGTATTCCTCGAGAAAATATGCGAATGCTCCATCAAGCCAAAGGCTCCAAAGCAGCAAACTAGCACGTCGTAGGACTCGGGGGCTATGCCACCTAACGACCCCAAAGCACTTGAGGATATGGAGCAAGAGACATGACTTGAAGGCCCCATGGAGGTCATGATGATCGAGCCATCCTGGACGCAACCATACATCACATACTTGCTCAGCAAAAGGTTGCCAGATGACCCGACAGATGCGCGACATATAGCGCGACTATCAAAGGCTTTCGCCATCATCAATTCCGAACTATATAAACGCAACATCACAGGAGTCCTTCAACGATGCGTCTCCAACAGAGATGGAAGAGCCATCCTCCTCGAGATACACAAAGGCACTTGCAACCATCATGCCGGAAGTCGTGCCCTCGTTGCCAAAGCTCTACGAGCTGGATTCTACTGGCCAACGGCAATGCACGACGCCAAGGACATCATCCAGAGGTGCAATGCTTGCCAAATATTTGCGGACAAACCACACGCACCTGGCACAGAGCTTAGGCCAATACCCGTGGCCTGGCCCTTCGCACAATTGGGACTCTACATGGTCAGGAAGCCACAAAAATCGTCACCTGGAGGGCACATCTACCTCCTCATTGTAGTCGACAAGTTCACCAAGTGGATTGAGGCCATGCCGGTGACAAACCAATCAGGGGCCACCACTGCCAAATTCTTCGAATCCATCGTCTTCCGGTTTGGGGTGCCGCACAACATCATCACGGACAACGGAACAAACTTCACCTCTAATGAATTCTAGGATTTCTGCGAAAACCTGGGAATCAACATCAGCTACGCTTCGGTGGCGCACCCTCAGACCAACGGTCAAGTCGAAAAGGCCAACGGCCTCGTCTGCAGCGGCATCAAGAAAAGGCTCCTTAGGCCACTCAAAAGAGCTGCTGGGTGATGGCCCAAGGAGCTACCATCGGTACTATGGAGCTTGCGGCCAACTCCAAATAGCGCCACATGCTATACTCTATTCTTCATGGTACATGGTGTCGAGGCAGTACTACCTGCAGAAGTATGCTACAAAGCCCCATGGGTCGTAGCATATAGTGAGGCGGAATCGAATCTCGCACTCAAAGACTCTGTCGACCTCCTCGATGAAGCACGTGAAATAGCAGCGGAGCCATCCACGATCCAGCAGCAAAATCTCTGCAACTACCACAGTAGAAGGCTATGCCCAAGGTCCTTTGTCGAAGGAGACCTCATCCTATGACTAAAGCAGCAAGAGCACCTCAAGCTCAAGTCCCCTTGGGAGGGACCTTATGTGATTACCAAAGTAATCCCAAGCGGCGCCTACCGCCTTAAAGACGTAGAAAGTGGAGTCGCATACTCCAACCCCTGGAACATCACGCACTGCGTCGTTTCTACCCTTAGATGTTTTTACTTTGCAAATAAGGCTATTTAGCCAAGGTACTTAGCCACACATTGTATCTCCTGATATTATGCAAATAAATAAATCTAAGTGCCTCCAACCATGTGTTTCTGATTTTACTTGCAATTAAATCACTCGGGGGTTACGCCACCCTTTCTACCTTGTTACACGAGTAACGTAGTAACCTGAGTAGCTGACATACTTTTAATCAAACCCTTGGTACACCGAACCCAGCTGCAATGCACCTGACAGGTTGACAAGATGCTAAGATAAGTATGCGTAAGGCTAACGAAAAGGAACTGCAGAGTACAAGCTACTCGACAAATACACAATCTAGCAAGCTTTTACATAAAAATGGGTAACAAAAACACCCGACTCACTTATACGAACTTTACAACACCTATACATATCTGTGTAGGTCCAAAACTACTCTACTGGCGTAAAAGGAGAACGTTGGTACATTCTTCGAACAACTCAACAATATCTTCGGCCGGATGATCAACCGCCTGAAAATGGGGCACCATGTTCCATGCCATTCCCTCTGGCGGGGGCGGCGGTCCAGCGGCAACAGCTGCAAGATCCAGATCAGGTCGATGCAGGCAAACAAATGCCAGTGTAGCTTTGGCACCCGCGACTAACTGCTGACGCACACACTCGCAAACTGCGCTGGCATCCTGAAATTTCTTCAATAAAGCTATCAAGATTGAAGGTACCACATCCAAGGGGAACATTGCCCGAAATATGTGCTTCAAGCTTGACCGCACCTTCTTCAAGTAAAGCAGCACCTACGACACAGGATCCTGCAACGTCGCCAACACGACTGCATGATCCCGGTCAACCCAAAAGTACCTACTACTTTCCAGCTGCTCCTGGGTCAAACAGTTCAGCCGAATGGCAATTCGATCCCTCTCTTCCTACGGAAGGCGAGTGCGCACAACTGCAAAGAGCAGTAAAAAGCATAAGGGCAAATCGACGCCACAAATGACTAGGAAAAGAGTATAGGCTAGAGAAACTAACACTTCAATTGCTCATTCATTTGGCCCACCTCGTGATGTCTACGCACTTCTATTCTTGTAGACAGTTGTTGGGCCTCCAAGTGCAGAGGTTTGTAGAACAACAACAAGTTTTCCCTTAAGTGGATCACCCAAGGTTTATCGAACTCAGGGAGGAAGTGGTCAAAGGTATCCCCTCTCAAGCAACCCTGCAATCAAGATACAAGAAGTCTCTTGTGTCCCCAACACACCCAATACACTTGTCAGGTGTATAGGTGCACTAGTTCGGCGAAGAGATAGTGAAATACAAGTGGTATGGATAATTATAAGTGGTAAGGGTGATAGAAAATAGATTGATGGCGTGGAAGAGACTAAAGACAAACTAAAATAAGGATGGAAGCAAGCAAACATGTAACAAATATAATTGCAAACGGTGTATCAATGCTTAGAAACAAGGCCTAGGGATCATACTTTCACTAGTGAACACTCTCTCATAAATATATTATCTTCATGATACTACTCTTAACTACTCTCCGGTTGGACACTCTAATCGATGGTAGGGCTATAACAACACACCTCAAAGTAAGCCTTTCCCATCTAGATAACCCCACACTGTCACCTTGAGTACTAGATGAGTCCAACAAACACCAAAATTTCATAAAGACATCCAACTCCAAATATAACTCATAACAAGTATTTGTAATCTCTAGCCTAAGTGCCACCATGGTGAGCACGCTGTCACTTTCACACACATGGAGAGAGCAGAGATTCATTAAAGCACTTGAGTAGCAAGGTAGATCTATAGATTACAAGCTCATGATCACAATAAGATCATGCATAGAGAGAGAGATGAACACATAGCTACCGGTAGAACCCTTAGCCTCGAGAGATAACTACTCCCTCATCATCATGGGAATTAGCTATGGAGATTGAGATGGAGATGGTGGTGGAGATCGATGGAGATGGCTCTGGAGGCACTTCCCCATCCCGGCAAGGTGCCGGAACAGAGACTTTCTGTCCCCCGAATCTCCCCTTCGGTGGCGGCGGTGCTGCGGAACTTTTCATGGATTTCTGATTGACGATCTAGGGTTTTGGTATCGGGAGGCTCTTATAGGCGATAGGGGAGACCGAGGGGGTTCCAGGGGCCACCACACCATGCCCTGGCGCGGCATGGGGTGACCCGCGCCTGGGGGGTGTGTGGCCAGGCCCTGGCCCTCCTCCGTCTTGTATTCTGGTTCCGTGAGTCTTCCGGTAAAATAGGAACTTTGGCTTTTGTCCCGTCCAATTCCGAGAATATTGATTTTCTGACATTCCTGGAACCAAAAACAGCAGAAAACATGCAACTGGCACTGTGGCTCTTGTTAATAGGTTAGTTCAAGAAATCATATGAAAAGTACTCCAAAGTGTGGACAAAACATAAGAAAGTAGATAAAACCAAGCATGGAACATCAAAAATTATAGATACATTTGCAATGTATCAACATCCCCAAGCTTAACTCTTGCTCGTCCTCGAGTAGGTAAGTGATAAAAAGAAAGAATTTTTTTTGAGGTGACATGCACCATCAAAGACTTGATCAAAGTATTTGTAAAACATTCAAAGCTGGGATCATAGTAGTTCAATCATAACATGAAAGACAAAGTTCTAGCAATAAGACAAAGAAACTATGTTGCAACATGAAAAGGCACAAACAAAAGATTCATGAATAACAATGCTTTGCAAGACGTTTGTTTGTTTCACATAAAGAAAACATAGCATAATAGTATTCAGCTTGTCCCTCAATAGAGTAGCAAATATAAATGCATAGGACACCTTCAAAGTTCATAAGAGTGACTAGATACAATAGTTTAAAACAAGCAATATCAAGGTATGCATCAATCAACTAGTCTTGGGACAATGCACATAGAACTAAGAATGGCCACTATGCTCTAAAAGTAGGTGCATAAAGATAGAAGGTGGAGACTCAATGTAATGGTGGAAGAAAAGCCTTTGTAAACGGAAGTAGGGTCTCATAAAGAGCTTCCAAAAATGATGGTACTTGTAGCTTTCAGCTCTCATTGCCCCTATCATAAGCATCTTGAAGGTGATTAAGGTTAAAGTGACACAACTAAGAGGATATGCTTGACAAGTTATAAACCGAAATCTCATGCCCCTTACTTACGAAGACCGATCCTCATGCTACTCAACTTTAGTCACGAGTAAGCTCTTGTCATTGTAAGTATATGTGTATCATTAAGAACCGCCAACGGGGTACCCCTTGCACATGATCCAGGAGCTTTCCTGTAATCAAAATGACAAGGCAAGCAGACAATGAGCATCTCAGCGATCTTTTTATTTGCTATTTGCATAGGTTTTTATTGAGGATGCTTCATAGAGTGCTCATTATGGTGATGCTGTAAGTTTCCACCATGATTAGGTATGGCTTAGGCTAGCGGCCCAGGCGTTTCTCTAACACACATACAAACTCCATGATCTTACAAGTTCCACTTTTATTTCATACCGCCGGGATCCGTAAGCAAAAGAACATGATATCAACGGGGTACAAAGTACAAGTGCAATGTTGAAAGCGTTCCCCATGGTACATGGTTCTGCTAATTTCAACTTATAAAGCACAAGCATATACGCAACAAAGAAGGACCCAATGGTTCAAGTTTATTAAGGGCAAGAAAAGTAAAGTGTGCCATCAAGTTCGTGAGAGCTTTAATCACTAGTTTTCTCATAACAAGTGGAAGGTAAACAATAGCATGAATATACTTGGAATAGCATAAGGTAGTAGGTAGGTATGGTGGACTCTTTGGAATAACTTGGTTTAGGGAGTTGGATGCATAAGTGGAACTCATACTTTGTTGTGGAGGCTAGCAAAAGACTGGGAGCGACAAACTAAGAGAGCAATAATGGCCATAATCATGCAGAGCGACAAAACATCATTGATCAAAGTATAAAGTGATACTACAAGTTGAAAACTAAAGGATCATAAAGGCTATGGTGACTTTAGATAATCATAACATGGTGTGAGCATGTGCCAAGTCAACCCAAATAAAGCATCAAAGGAGAATACCACTATACTAAGCTTTGATATGCTAAAACAACGCATGATTCATCCAAGGCACATTAAGCAATCTCAATTGTTTATAACAAGTCATGCTACAGCAAAGAATAATAAGCATAAAGCCAAAACAATATCAAGCATGGCATGACGAAGCATAGGCCACTGTCAAAAACGAGCTCTTTTTACCACATAAGCATGAACTTTTCTACTCTTTTCCAATCCAAACCAAACTATTTGAAAACCAATGTATGAAAGAGGGGGTCCAACCAATTTATTCAGCAAACTAAGAAAACCAAGCAAACTAAAAACCGAAACGAAAACAAAAAAGAAGACGCTCCAAGAACAACACAACTGTGCATGAAACAATAAAAATGAAGCGTTTGGAAGAAACCTGGGATTTTTATTGATGAAGAAGGGAATGCCTTGGGCATCCCCAAAATTTGACGCTTGTACTTCTTGGATATTTCTTGGGGTGACACACATGGCATCCCCAAGCTTGAGCTTTAGGTCATCCTTCATCTCATTACTCATTCCTTCCATACACCTGAAATTTTTCCTTCATACAAAACTTCACATAATCTCATTAGCAACATTAGTGCACTTAAGATAAATAAGTCTTAAGTTTCAGTTCTAACACCAAATAAACTTCCATTAGAACACTAGATACTGTAGAACTTCCCTCAAAAAGGTCAATTTCCCAAAAGAACTCAAGAAGGAACCAACAAGAAACAAATGCAGAAAATGGCAGAAATCTGTCAAAACAGACCAGCAGGTAAAGACGAATTTTGGTGAAGACATTATGTTGCTCAAATCAACAAGTGTTGAACTAACGAAAGTTATATAACATCCTGGGGCAGAAGCACAAAAAATTACAGCTCAATCAGACAAACATAACTCTCTCACGAATTTTTATGGTGAAGCACAAAAATCTGTTTCGGGACAGCAACTTTCCCAATCATTACTTCTCTCTCATTAGAGGTTACTCTTGGCACAAAAAGCAAATAAAAAGGATAAGGAGCGGTTATTACAGAGGTAATAACTTCCAAGACTCAACTAAAACTTTTGGATTATCTCCCAATAAGTACTTTTTTTAACGCCTTTAAGTTAGGCATGATAGTTTGAGAAGATGCTCACATAAGAAATATGAATTGAAGTAAAAGAGAGCATCAAGAAGCAAATTCAAAGCACATTTAAGTCTAACCCACTTCCTATGCATAGAAATCTTGCAAATAAACAAGTCATGAAGCACAAAGCAATAAGCATAGGAAAGCAAAACAGGTGCAACTTCAAGACTTTCAACATAAAGAGGGGAAACTTAATATGACTGAGACACATAGAACCATGTTTCCCTCTCTCATAATAACTTTCAGTAGCATCATGAATAAAAGTAACAATATAACTATCACAAGAAACATTCTTATCATGAGCGACATGCATACAATAATTATTACTCTCCACATAAGCATAGTCATTATTATTAATTGTAGTGGGAGCAAATTCAACAAAATAGAACCATGGAGGAGGAGCCACGGTGCATACATGCACCACGGGAATTGGCTCCTCTACCTCAGTCGAAGGACCCTATGGCATCGTCGACAATGTAGCATCTGATTCCTTGCTACAGGAGCACTTACGAGTCCCGTTCTTGCTGGACTCGAGGGCTTCCTGCATTTCAGCAATGGGGACGGTGGAGCCCGACTCGTCCTCCTCTTCCGCTTCACAAGGGATTACTCCCTCCGGCTGAGGAGGCAACATAGTGGTCACCTTCCAGTCCTGGAACAAGAGGTAGCATCAGTATAAAGGAAAACCTAGCAGGCAATCAAAAAACAAGAAGAGATAACAATGAAACTACCTCAGGTGGAGGGTGACTTGCATAGAACAAAGGCACGACTGAGTCACCAGGGAGTTTATCCTTAGCTATTACTTGGTCATCAACTGAAACCTCCAGTCTACTTCAGTACCGGTCCAATTGCACAACGGATGCGCCCTAGCCTGCAGCGGCTGCACTCAACAACACATCTAGGTGCGAATGAGGTATGCGCCGCCCACTTCCTTCCCTCAGATGAGTTGAAGGTCACAAACACGCTTGTACAGAACCTCAGTTTCTTCAGCTTCGCTAGGCATCACCGTGTCCTTCCACGACCTCCTCCTCTTGCACTCCGCCTTTGAATCAAAAGGTGCGAGTCCGAAGTGTTTGTCATCGGCCTTCTGGTCGCGGATGTAGCACCACTTCTCCCTCCACCCTTGGACAGATGCATTGAACTTGATGGAGAAATATTGGGCATTGGAGTCCACATGGAACCTGCAGCCTCCTATGTCGTAGAGTACCGAACCAGAACCATACTTATGCTTCAGTTTGAAGATTTTTTTTGAAGATACCAAAGTGTGGCTTGATTCCGAGCCAGCACTCACAAAGAGTGATGTAGCAGGCGATGTGGAGAATGGAATTGGGAGTCAGCTGATGGATCTAAAGCCCGTAGAAGCAAAGAAACCCTTGCACAAACTTGTGGAGGGGGAGAGAGACCTCAAATAATAAATGCGAGAAACATCACCCAAAATCCGGCGGGGGGACCAGGGATTACCTCATCGCTCACTACTAGGAAACAACTCTTCTGTGGCGCATGAAAATACATCTTCTGTGGCGCATATCCTAGTTGCCACTGTTATCTCACCACTGATATCTTCTTCCTGTGGCGCATATGGGTATGCGCCACAGAAGTTCCAGACTTCTGTGGCGCATTTCTTCATATGCGCCATAGGAAGAACTTCTGTGGCACATTTACGTGTATGCGCCACCGAAATGCCATGCGCCACTGACGATATAATTATATGCGCCACTGATTGCGTAACACATATTCAAAGTAAAATACTTTCCTGGTGTATAATCAGGTATTTATACAGGATTTATACAGTATTTATCCAGATGAGTATAAAACATATTGCACACGTAGTAGATGCATGAAAACTGACATATATATAATACAAACACTTAGAGCCCGATCGAGATACATATATAGTGTCAAGTGCCAAATTTTTACACTAGCGCCGAATACAAAGTTCATAACATCTCACATTACAAATATGAAGTGGCCACCACCGCCTACACTAGGATCAAATAGAATACAGCTGTGATAATGGTGAGCAAGAGCATTAGCCTGACCAATATCTTCATCCGGTTCTTCTTCCACAAGTGGTTCCTCCACTTGGCTATCGCCTCCTCTCTAGTCGCGTATCCTTTGTAGATGTTGCCGCTGAACTTGTTCACTTGTTTGTGGCAATCCTCCCACTCCTCATAGACTCCTGGAATCCTACCCATGTACACGACATACCACCTCGTTGCCATCTCTATAGACGACAAGGCATATTAGTAAAAATACAATGAAAAGAATGAATAAAGGGTTCACATCCATATGTATATATGTTCATAGAATATAAAACAAAGGATCCATAAACCTAAAAATTAGATCATCATAGAAGCAATAAGTTCAACGACAACATGACCACAAGGTAGTTTAAGTCTAACAACAATGACCATTTCGACCACGAGATAGTAAAGTTTATGACACACACACTAATACAGCAGGCGTCCATCAAGAATATACACACGCTGGATCATGCTAGAGGCACACATCGATCATGATGAAGACTTCCTCTTCTCGCTCGGCTTTGGGAACGGTAGATAGCCCTCTTTCGTCATCCACGTCCTTGTGTCACCCTGCTTACGGAGGCGTTCTTCGATCTCCCTCTTACTCAACCCTCTGGCTTGTTGTAGGGCACCGCCCCTTGTGTTGACATCTTCAATGATGATTTGCGACAACTTCATCTGAATGCAATGGAAGTCTTCTCTAAGATCAGCATCATTGATTTTCGCCAAAGTTTCGGCCCATCCTCGGAGACTAGATGTCAGCGTTAGGTTATGGCAATCCCGAACATAGCCTTTAAGGTGATGGAGGACGTAGAAGGCCTCCTTGGCACCAGTAGTCGACTGCTTGACGCAGGGGCAGTCGAGCACGTGCTTGAACACGTGTTTGCCATCCTTGATACATTTCCCCTTATCTACGAAGGTGCATCCCTTCTTGGTGTAGCCCTCGAGAGCCTCATTGAGAACACCCCTTATTCTGGTGTAGTCTTTCTTCTTCGTCAAACTCCCCGAGTCGAAATACGTGGCTAGCGAATACCTCGGGGAAAGGACGATGAGTGTGCAGTATTTTTCTCTGCGCAACACAATTGGAACGGAATGTTGGAAAAAGAGCAAAGGAAAGAAATCTATAAGAAATGATGCATAAGTTACAGTGGCGATGAGCGAGTGTGTGTACTTACTCGGGAAAGAAAGGCAAAAGAAGTGTGCCCTTCCTCTTGTTGTCCACCATGAACTTCTCGAGGTACGCCGTCGCCTTGGTCCGTGTCTCTGATCCTTCGACCAACTGGCTGTCCCGCATGTAGTAGGGATCCACTATCGCGATTTCCGGGGTACTTTCTCTCTTGACCGTGAGCGCCAGATTGAGCGCCTATAGGCGGACCAAGTATAGTCTAGCCGTTTCGTGAGAAACAGCTTGAATATGTCCTCGAACGCTATGAAGAATATATCCATGGGGGGTTCATCGATGAAGCCCACGTCCAATGGCACCTTGGCCATGAAAACCGGGTAATTTGGATCTTCGTCTTTAAGAAGGAGGGCCTCTAGTGTCTTGACACCCTCGTGCAAAGTTAACATGGCTCCAACCGCAATGTGGATCATATCCGGAGTCAATATCGGATCACCAGCTACATGCACTCGGGGCAAGCCAAATTGTGTGGATGGTGCGACGACGGCGTCCTGACCCCGAATCCTCTTCAGAAGAGGCTGGCTCGCACCCTTCTTCTTATTATTATTACCTCTCTTCCTGTAGTGCTTCTTCTTCACAACAGTGTCAGCCTCTGCCATCTGCTCATCAGTCGCCTTTCAGAGTGTGTTGGGGCTGAAAACCAATCCCGGTTTCTCTTGTGGTGGATCGGCGACCGGAGGCGTCTCTTGAGAAAGACCATGAAAGACCAGGCGCTGCGTGCATGTATTGGGCCGACCAGCTTGATGGTCGTCGCGAGCTGTGAAGGGTTCTTCATCCACAGAAGGCATATACAATCCTTTGGCGGCGCCGGTGTTGATGAAGTCGTCAACATTGACCAATTCATCATCATCTTCATGGGTGCCATCATGTAGTGGTGGTAGCGGGGGCGACGGCGGTTGCGGCACAACGTCTTTGCCATGTGGCGGTGCACACGCTGCCAAGAGTTGATGGTGACGACTGATGGTAGCGACAACGGCGGCTACTGGCTTCCGAGGTGGTGGCCGGGCGATGATCGATCGAGAGGTGGCACCGGTGCTCCCCCCCGCAAGACGAATCTGGGTCTTCGGCCATGTGAAGGGCCAGTTGTAGCATTCCCCAAGGGTCTTGTGTTCGTTGGCTCCCTGAGGTTGAAAGGGGGTCCATGTCGTCGCACCCTGGCAACACCCGAGCCAACCTGACCCTCATCACGTCATCATCCATTGGATTGTTGTGCATCGTGCGGCTCGCCGGTTGTATAAGAGTGCCCTTGGCAACATCCTTCAACTCACCGCCGACATCTTTAAGCAGGAGTACGCAAGAAGTGTCCTGACGCAAAAACATGTTGTTGGGCGTCATGAGATGGCAACAGTCATGCATCAAAGGCATAAAGGAGATGACGTGCACTAACTAATTAGTTACCTTGGTGATGGCGTGGATCTCGGCTAATGTAGAGACACGGCCGATGCCGGCGGCCGGCCTATCATCATCTGCAATCTCCCGCTCGGGTGCCTCACGAAGCACCACCGCCGTCGGCTACGCCTTATTGGTATCTTTGGCAGGAGGGGGCGTCGGTGTGACCAAAAAGGGGGCGTTCAGTTCCTCCTCCTGCAGAGACAAGGAAAGGTGAACCCATTTAGATTCTTGACTTCATTATCTTAATTAGAACGCAATAGACTTGATATCGGCGATAAATTCCTTACCAGCTTCTTCTCAAATGCCTTCACCTCCGGATCGTCGGTGATGAACTCCCCTGTTTCCTTGTCCAGGTAGTAGCGGTCCCGAACAAATTACCTAAGCTGCAAGTCCGTGATTTTAAGCCAAGGGTTGTATTTACCAAGGCGTTCAAGCTCGGCGTCCTCCTTGTCCCAAATGGATTGTTTCCCCCTATAACTGCCGCTTCCAAGGCAGTGGTTACCTATGTTCTGTTCCCGCATACTCCTTCCCCATTGAGTCCATTTTATAGCGTCAGTGGTAGCTATATCTGCCTTGAAAATCCTAAACTCCTCTTCGTCGAGCATCGGATTTTTCTTACTAATAACCTCCCAGCTTTCACCTTTGTCAATGCTATTCTTCACCCGAGTTTTCCAGCTGCTCAAGGCGTTGCTCATCTTCGTGAGGGCTAGTTTGTTCACCGGGTTCTTATTTCTCTCGAGGTTTCTAAACTGCTCTGGGAATCTGTATCGCTTGTGAAGCTTCTTAAGGAGGTTATCGACCAAAGCTGCATGGTCAGCATGTCTGATGTACTTTGTGTTGATCGACATGCTTTCCCGGACGATGCACCCGAGTTGCAGGACATACCCTTTAGCAAACGCCTCTGGTGCAATGGGTTTGCCACTTTCTGTGACCTCAGGGAACTCATCGCAGACGGTGGCGAGCACTGGCACCTTCCGCTCCTTCTATTCCTTCTTCTTCTTCTTCTTCTTCTTCTTCTTCTTCTTCTTCTTCTTCTTCTTCTTCTTCTTCTTCTGAGAAGCGGCCGGGTTGCCGCTACCGCCATCCGTGCGCTCGCCGCCATCGGTGCGGGCGCCGCCATCGGTGCGGGCGCCGCCATCGGTGGTGTCATCCTCTTTGCCGCCGCCTTCACTAGTTCCATCGTAGTCGTCTTCGTCACCCTCGTAATCAGGATCTCCGCCCTCATTGGCCCCAGCAGCTCTGGCGACGGTCGCCTCCTCCTCTGGTGGTGGTGTCATCCTCATCGCCTCCTCCTCCTCCTGTTGGGACCCCTGCCAGAATGACTGGTTGGCCTGTCTAGCTTGTTCTTCGACGCTGATCATGTGCTTAGAAGGGCCAGACTCCTTGTTGCCCGACATGTTTGCACTACTCTATTTAAAAGAGGCAAAAAGTTAGCACAAATCTCGGCCGAAAAATTCGGCATGACCTTTGCTAATTTTTTGACCTAGGAGTGCCCATTTCTCAACCGAAACGGAAGTGAATCGACACTTCGGGAGAAATGGGCAACTCAAATGAATCCCTGCAAGACAAAACACCCCATCCCCATATTGACAGCCCCATGCATTGACCCCAGAATCCATCATATCCATCATCCACATGCACAGTATATATATAACAGATATAGTACCAGTCCATCATGTATCTATTATACTGGATGGGCTGCTGGATGGCCATCAAATGCAAGTATACTTGGTTTGAGTAACAGATATAGTATACTTGTGCTTCTATTGAATGAAAAATGAGTAGCAGTTATAGTACACACAGTATATATATGACATCACCTTGTGCACAGACATCATCAAGCAATAGAATTTATAGAAAATCCCACTGCCAGTAGCAACATAGTGTGTACTGGGCAGATTATGGACACATAGAAAATAGCCTACACATCTCACTACCAGTAGAAACATAGTGTGTACTGTCAAGTTAACAACATCGACACTATCAAGTATTCCCCTAGAACTAAACTAGAGTATATGCAGAAACATTCCAGAATATCCCACAGTACAAATTATTGTGCCAAAATTGATAGCAAGTAGATAGTAGCACATAATCAACTATGTAGTGCAATACACAACAGATGAATTCAAACCAATGGTTTGAATCCAAACATGTCTCACAACACATGTACAAGCTATGAAGTCAAAATAGATGAGCACGATTGAACTACTGGTACTTAATCACTAGAAATACCTCAATTTGGATGACCTAAATCTAAAAGATTCCAAAATAAAGAACCTTAGACTGCACTTGTGGTACCTCAATTGAAGTCTGAACAAAATGCTCAACAGAATGCTCAACATATCTCCAAATTATTCATTTTAACTGAAGCTTTTATGAATTCATATACACTGAATATCTCAACATATCTCAATTAACTCATATACACTGAATATCTCAAAATGCTCAACATATGCTCAACATATATCAATTAACTCATATACACTGAATATACTTGAGTACAATCATATACACTCAAGAAAATCTCAATTAACTCATATACACTGAATTATAAAACTATACTTGCATTATAAAACTGACAAAGATTCAAGAAATTGCAAGTTAGATTATAAAACTGAATTATAAAACTGACAGAGCTCAAGTTAGATTATAAAACTGACAGAGACTCATATACACTGAATTATAAAACTATACTTGCATTATAAAACTGACAGAGATTCAAGAAAATCTCAATAACTAGCAAAACTGACAGAGATTCAAGAAATTGCTTGTTCTGTGTATTTAACTGATAGAGAAAGGGGAAGAGCATCAGACGGGGGTGGGGGGGGGGGACGGACCGTGGGGGGGTGGGGCTGGGGGTGGGGGGACGAACTTGCTGCGGTGGTTGATAACGATTAGGGTTGCGGGGTACGGCGCGACTCCTCCTCCTCCGGCGGCTCTTCCTCCACGGGCTGCAGGGCTACAGGGCGGCTCCTCCTCTGGCGGCTCCTCCTCCACGGGTTCGTCGGGCGGCTCCTCCTCCACTGGTTCACCGAGCGGCGCGGCGGTGGCGGCTCCGGCAGCAAGGGCTAGTGCAGCGGTGTGCCGTCTGCGGTTGTCTAGGGCTAGCGCGCGGCGGTGACTGAGAATGGGGAGAAGGGGAATGAAGCAGGCCGTACCGTTAATTTCGCTAAGTCCTGAGGTTCTGTGGCGCATTTCGGCACTATGCGCCACAGAAGTTGGAACTTCTGTGGCGCATACTGCCGAAATGCGCCACATAACCTATAGACTTAGTACAAAACGCGGCGCACGTGGTAGTATGACAAGATCACACACTTGCCTTAGTGGTCTCCGCTGCTTGCTTGTGCCATTCTAAACCTGAGGCAGCCAGGTTCGAATCCTGGCTGTCTCACACTTTTTTATTTTAAAAAAAATATATTTTTAATTATAGATTTGTTTAAAATAAAGCAAGAACATATACAAACATTCATATTTATTCAAAAAACTCTCTCCCCGAACTTATACAATCATTAATGTGTTTTTAACTATATGTATGTCTAAAATGAAGCAAGAACATATACATGCATTCATATTTATTCAAAAAACTCTCTCTCCGAACATATACAATCATGTGATGTGTCGAGCTAGTGTCTCTTCACAATCTTCTTTCCCTTTTTTGCCGTGGTTGAATACTTTAGCCCGTGAACTTTGAGATTTCTTCTTGTGAATGGACAACCTTTAGTAGGCAGTGTGTTCTTCCTTCTTACTTTAGTAGTAGTAGGCATGTTGAAGTACTTGTCGAATTCCTCTTCGATCTTTGGGTCGCCGTTTTTGTCGAAGTTTTGCTCATTGGCAACTCCTTCCATTCCGATGATGCTCCTCTTGCCCCTCCTAACTACAACACAGTTGGGCTTTGACGGGTCGGTAATAAAAAAGCATTGATCAACTTGGCTAGCGAGTACCCAAGGCTCATTTTTTGCGGAGGCGTTCTTTGTTGATTTGGCATCTGGTATAACCATTGTGGTGAAATAGCGGCCTTCTTTTTCCACGTTCTTGGCCCACCTAACATGGAACATCGGTACGATCTCTCCACAGTAGTCGAGCTCCCATATCTCCTCGATCCTTCCGTAGAATCTTTCCATCACAGTAGTCTCGTCATCAGCAAAGGATAACATAGTTACTCCTGAGTTTTGATATTCACTATTCTTGTCCTTTTCCTCGGTGTAGAATCTGTAACCGTTTATGTCGTATGACTGATAGGTCCTTAGGTTGTGCCATGGGCCCTGCGACAAGGAGAATATGAGTTTTTGATCTTCCGTAGAAGGCGTCTGTGGGGGATTGTCCAGATGCCTTTTCTTGAACCAACCCGTGAAACTGGAGTTGTGCTCTTTGGTTACATCTCCCTTCTTCCTCGGCCGGCCCTGGTCGACGTACTCCTGCTCGATTAAGCTTCTGTGCTCTTCGACCCAAGGGCCGACCACTTCAATGTGTTGTAGCGCGACTCGGTGTGCCCTTTCAAAATCAGTGCGTCGACCATCAATGCCGACATGTAGTGAGCGGAAGCCCTCGCGGTGACCATATCCACCGAGCCTGCCGAGGTGCTTCTTTCTGGGTATTCCAACATCCTCGTTCTCGGTGGTTAGATAATTCTGGCAGAAGGAGATGCACTCGTAGATCAGAAAGCCCTTGGCTATGCTTCCATCTGGACGAGACCTGTTGCGAACGAATCCTTTGATGACACCATTTAGCCTTTCAAACGGGCATCATGTTGTGCAGGAATGTCGGCCCGAGCTGGATGATGTCGTCCACGACATGTACAAGCAGATGCACCACGATGTCGAAGAATGCGGGCGGGAAGTAAATCTCAAGCTCGCATAGTATCATCACGATCTCTTCCTGTAGCCTGTCGAGCTGCTTCACACCGATCGACTTCCTAGATATGACGTCAAAAAAGTTACAGAGGCCAAACAACGTCTCACGGACATGCTCGTCCATTATCCCACGGATCGCAACGGGGAGTATCTGCGTCATCAACATGTGCCAGTCGTGAGACTTCATACCGCTGAACCTCTTCTTCGCCATGTCCAGATATTTGCTTATCTTCCCTGAGTAACCGTGAGGAACTTTCACTCCTTAGAGGCACCTGAAAAACTGCTCGAGCTCCTCCAGACTCAGAGTGAAGCAAGCAGCGGGAAGCACCACCTCATTCTTCTTAACTCTTTTGCGGCGACCTTGAGTCCCTTCCTGATGATGATGATCATCATCACTATCAGGGTACTGAAGATCTTTCTTTATGCCAAGAAATTTAAGGTCCTTTCTTGCTTTCGGCCCATCCTTGGTCCTCTCCGGCATGTTCAGTAGAGTGCCAAGGAGACTCTCGGTAACGTTCTTCGTGATGTGCATTACATCGAGGCTATGGGGAGTGTGAAGGACCTTCCAATACGGCAGGTCCCAGAAAACAGACCTTGCTTTCCATACACCCACCAACGTCTTTGTCCTCGGTCGTTTTTTTCCAGGCGCAGGGCAATCTACCCAATTATTCAAAAGCTCCTCGATTTCTTCGCTGCTCCTCGGACGCGGGGCTCTTTCGAGCTCGTCCTTACCATTGAACAGGTCACCACGTTTTCTCCACGGGTGATCCATGCGGAGCCACTTTCGAGTACCTTGGAACACGGTTTTCAAAGACCCAGGATCCCTTGGTAGCTAGAGATGCGGTGTCTCATCCATGCACTTGACGCATGCATTGTGTCCGTGGTTCACCTGGGCCGATACATATGCGTAACCAGGATAGTCCTGCACGGTCGTGAGCAACGCGGCTCTCAGATGGAAATATTATTTAGTGTAGGCGTCCCACGTACGGGCCGGCATCTCCCACAAGTTGGCTAACTCCTCTCTCTCAATAGCTCGGTATACAGATGCATATCGATACCTGGTTGTTTCGGCCCCTGAATAAGAATGCTCATGTGTACATACCTTTTCTTCGTGCATAGCCACGGGGGGAGGTTGTATGGCCATACAAACACGGGCCAGGTGCTATGCGTGCTACTCTGGTTTCCAAAAGGATTGAGTCCATCGGTGCTCATACCCAGCCTGACGTTCCTTGCATCGCCCCCAAACTCTTCGAACTTGATGTCTAATGCATTCCACTAGCTAGAGTCTGAAGGGTGTGTCAGGATCTTGCCCTTCTCTGGATCATCTTCGGGTTTCTCTCTTTCCGCGTGCCATTGCATGAGCTTTGCTTCCCTAGGATCTACGAAATATTGCTACAGGCAAGGGGTGATAGGAAAGTACCATACCACTTTTCGAGGAACTTTCTTGTTCCCTCTCTTGTACCGTCCTTGGCCACACAACGGACATGTAGTTCTATCCGTGTACTCGTTCTGATAAAGTGTGCAATCATTGATGCATGCATGGTATTTAATGTGTGGTAGGTCAAGAGGGCACATGATTTTCTTGTCCTCCTCGATACTTGTTGGCAATGTGTTCCCCTTAGGAAGTCGGTCGTGCCAGTATTCCATGTTCACGTTGAAGCTCACATCGGTCCATTTGTGTTCGGCCTTCATCTCTAGAGCCTTGAGCGTTACACTCAAACGTGTATCCTCGGGGCGACACCCAGGATACAATGGAGTCATCCCGTCTACCTCCATTTGGGCCAGCTTGGCTTTCTCTCTGGCTGCAGCTTTCTCGTTGCTCGTCTCCTTGAGGAGCAGTTCTTGAACATGAGGGTCCTGCAAGACCGAAGTTAGCAGCGTCTATGTGTTCGCGTCTTCTCCTTCTTCATGATCATGCCCGTCATCATCTCCTTCTCCATGCTGATCATGCCCGCCGGCATCTCCTTCATCATGATGATCATGCCTGCTGGCATCTCCTTTGTCATGATGATCATGCCCGGTAGACTCTTCGTCTTCTCGCCCGCCCACGTCTTCGTGACCACCACCATGTCCTGCAGGCGCCTCATTGAGGTCGCGCATGAAACCGCGCCTGAGCAGGTGACCCTCCAATTGTCCAGATTCAGGGTCGATCCAGAGCTGCAGTTTGCATGTTCGACATGGACATCTTATGATGGTCTTGTTGTTCAGAATCATGTCCTCCTTCGCGCCTTTCTTGTACTTGGCAATTCGACCTTCGCTCATCATGAGGACCATGGTTTCCTGAGCGGTCAAAGCAGAGAGTATAGGTGAGAACCACACCATATGAACACACACATGCATGAATGCTAGCCGGAAAAAATTCAGCATGACCTTTCCTAAAATTAGGACATATGGGTAGTGCAAAAATTTTCCGAAATGGAAATGAATCAACATTTCGGCAAACATCCATGCAACCACACCGGCCAGGCCCGACAACAACAAGCCTCCAACAAAGAACTTCCTCCCATTGCAAACATTCATGCACTACACAAGCATCGTCTCGCCATGGATCGCACACACACACACCGCCCGCGCAACAAGCTTCACCTACATGTTCATCATGATGGCAAGTACACTCACCTATATTAGACACAATAATAGCGAGACGAGACCACGCGATGAGAGAGTGTGGACAAATAGATCTACAATGCAAGTTGGTGGAGAGGAAATTAGTAAACAAATAGAGATGTGAGAGAGAAAAGTAAGGAACTTTTAGATCTAGAAGTTGGAGCGAAGCTTCCACTTACCAATCTATGGATTAAAGTAGGTTTAGTTACAAGAAAATGGAGAAACTATGGGTAAGATGGGGTGTGAGGGAGGAGGAAGGCGAGTTGGGAGGAGGTAGAGATGTGAAATGGTTGGTGGTGGATAGATAAGAAGGTAGCTCTTGTCACCTTTTTAACATGGATCTGGACGCCCTCATCTGTGGCGCATATGGTGGAAATGCGCCACAGATGCTGAAACTTATGTGGTGCATAAGTCCATATGCGCCATACAAGTGGGTGAATAAGATTCCCTGTGTGGGGCCCACCTCCAAGTTCTGTGGCGCATGTCGGACTTATGTGCCACAGAAGTGACACACATCTGTGGCGCATATGACAACATGCGCCACAGAACTTGGGTGAATTAGATTCCGTGGTGGGGCCCCCTCCATGTTATGTGGTGCATGAGGAAATATGCGCCATAGAAGAGGCAACTTCTGTGGCGCATATTTCAGAATGCGCCACAGAACTTGGATCAACCCACTGTGGCCAGCGGGTCCCACCAATCTTCTGTGGCGCATGTTCTGGAGAATGCGCCATAGAACTTCCAATTTTCTATGGCGCATGCTTTCTGGTGCGCCACTGATGTTTTCCTGTGGCGCATGCTTTCGCATATGCGCCACTGAACATCTTGTCTATCTATAGGCCGTTTCCTAGTAGTGGATGGGCATTCGATAGTCAGTTTCAACAGCCGGGAGAGCGCCATCCTGGATCTAGTAGATGTGCTCCGACTCCTTTATGGCGGTGCACCACCACGATCTGTTGGTGACACGCATGCCCGCACCTTTCTTCTTGGTAGCTGCAGCAGCAGTACCGGAGCTCGTAGAGGCGGCACCCTTCTTCTTGGCCGCAACGGCGGCAGCCGCAGATCCAGTGGCAGAGGCGCCCTTCTTCTTCGCCATCTTTCGACTGCGGTGGGAGCGCAGAAAGTAGCTGGGGAAGGTCTTGAGGCTGTCCAGCGCAACAATGGAGACACGAGCGATGGAGCAGCAATGAGCAGCAATGGAGGAAGAGCGCGAGGAAGAAGATGAATTATAGGGAAATTACTGCACGAGAGATCCCTACTTAACCTCAGCATAGATGCAATCCAACGGCCAGAAGCACAGTAATCAGATGCGTAGCGAAATCAAGATGGACGCGTGGCGAGGAAAGCGGTGAACTGTTGCCCCACTTTTTCCTTTACACGTAGGAAACGAGGAGACGCAGCTAACACCGAAGATTACGCACGCCTGGTCAAATCCAAGTCAGAAATGGGGTCCCACCTTCGTCACGTCCTATCAAAACCGCTCACGCGAGCAACTGAGGTCATCTCATCGTCAGCACTGATATCAGCCACTCCAGTAGGAGAATCTTCTGACTAATCTAGTCCTCACTCGAGTCTTCGACTCGACCAAGCACTAGGGGGCTACTCCTAACAGGAGCACTGGCCGCGCACCCGAAAACTTCATGGAAACATTTTTGACAAAATAATTGAACTCAAAACCCCTCACTCGAATCAACGATTTGATTGTGGACTCGGGGCTACTCCCATAGGGAGCACTGAAGGCATACGCGAGTGAACCAAACAAAAGATGACAATAGTCGAAAATATTCATAAGTACCCACGCGAGTCTGCGACTCGAATAGGCACTTGGGGGCTACTCCCAGAGGGAGCGCTGGCTGCGCACCCTATGATTTTATTTCCTAAATGTATGTTGACTACGTTCACACTCGAAAGCATTGGCGACTCCGTCTCATATTTTCCCCGCAAGGAGATTACATCTCCCGGGCCACCTGAATCATCTCTGTGATGACAAAATTCGGATGCCACGCTCACAACGTGAAGATAAGACCTGAAAAAGGCCTGGCAATGCACCTGTTGTGCTCTACCAGAAATAATCTGTGCCTGCAGGTACGATGAAATAAGACTTGACGGATGTGTCGAGTACTCAAACTTACATACTGGAATTTGATTCTGTAAGACCTCGGCGGCATGAGTCGAATTATGCCAGCACTTTTCCGAATTTGGGTCCGGGGACTCGAGTTTGAGTAGATTGCGTTGTTTTTCCCTAAGGCAGTTAACTGATCCCGATACATCGGATGAATCAGGCACGTATATTGACAATCCCTATGACATAAGCTAAAGCACTCGAAAACGCATTTGGCTATGCACTCGAATGTCTCATAGTCTCCACTCGAATCTGCGATTTGACTGGACACTCAAGGGCTACTGACATGGGTATACCCTACAAGTACTCGAGATCAACATATACGATCCAGCTCAGAAGAAGCACACGACGTTGCTAAGGCCCATTCAAGATTCTAATGACCTGGGAGACTTCGACTCCTTGCAAAACACAACAAATACAAGATAGAAGTTCAAAGGAGAAACCCTAATATGTAACCGACTCGGCCTGCTATCCTGATACCTAGCCTATCTATATAAAGGCTAGGAGGGGGCAGCGAGGAGGAGATCCGCAACCCTAGTTTTCCACACCATCGCTAGGTTGCATCTGCACACCCCTATAACTTTCGACTCCTCGATAATTCCAAGAGCAAACAAGCAGGAGTAGGGTCCTCTACGAGGCTTGAACTTGGGTAAACCTCGTGTCACCTGTGTGCTTGTTTGCTAGCCGATCAATGCCTTCAGTGCTCCCCACTTACTCGAACCTAAGTCCATTTATGAAGGGCATTGATGAGTTAACCCTTGTCACCAGCAGAACCTCCACAATTATCACATCCATCGATTACATCCTAGGTCCTTTGTCATAGGGGACCGGGTTCTTCGACTTAAGCAAGATGGCCACCACAAGCTAGAATCTCCATGGGAAGGACCCTACATCATCATAGAAGTAATCACTGGCGGAGCATATCAGCTCCAAGGCAAGAAGAGCAGAGTCATGTACTCCAACCCGTGGAACGTTGCATAGCTACGACGTTTCTATGCTTAGGACTTTACTTTCCGCAATTTACATTCAATAATGCCTATGGCCAAGCATGTCAACCAAAAGAATTCCTACTTTACTACCAATAAGGCCAATGGCCAGGCGATTAGGCCAAAACATGTGAAATGGATCGTATGGGCACCTAGAGGGGGGGGGGTGAATAGGTGCTACTCCAAATTTTAATGCTTTTTCAATTTTAGGCTTAACACAAAGGGTACATTCTCTAGATAAACTATTAGGTGGAATTTCCCTATATGCAAACCTATCTACTAGCGAGTAAAGGGTTAGTGGAAGAGGAACGAGTGAACCGTAGTGAAGCACACGGAGACACATGATTTGTTTTACTGCAGTTCCTTCCTTGTTAAGGGTAGTACGTCTGTGTTGGAGGGGTGGGCGGTACTAAGACCACCACGCCACAATAGGCCTCATCCTATTCTCCGATGGATCCCTCCACCAAAGGCCTGATCCACCTTTCCACTATAGGAACCCTTCGAGGCGGGTACCGGAGCCTTTCCACAACTAGCGGGGCACAACTCCACAATCAACTTGGAGGCTCCTGTAATGACAACAAGATGCCACAAGAACAAGTTATCAATAACAAAGAACAAGATCTAGATATTGACAAGAATACTAGATCAGGGATTTCTCCAAATGAATGGAGAGGAGTTGATGCACTTGATTCGTGATGGCGATGAAGATTGTCTCCTCCTTCAATTCCCCCAAAGATCGAAGCCTTCATGTGATTGAAGTGGGAGATCTAGTGAGAGAGCTCTTGCAAAGGGTCTGAACGATTTCGAGTGAATCAAGAATTCTGCACGATGAGGATGAAGGGGCTTTTATACCCCTGCACGCTCTGAGCCGTTGGAGCCATTTGGGCCGGATTATCCGGCCTAGGGAAAACACCGCCCCAAACTCGAATAATCCAGCAGATAATCCGCCCCACTCTGAGTGACGCGCCGAACCTGCCCTTGATCGCCTCCTGGGGGCCGGATTATCTGGCCTGGGGAGGAAAAACCGCCCCAGTTCGGATTTTCCGGGAGAAAATCCAACCGGACTCCGAGGGACGCGCCTTGGCAGCCTTTGACCGATTTCTGGGGGCCGGATTATCCGGCCCATGCAAAGGCCGGATTATCCGGCCTGGAGGGGAAAAACCGCCCCAGTTTGGATTTTTCGGAGAAAATCTGAACCCAATCTGAGCGCCGCGCCTTGGCTGCCTTTGATTGATGAGATAGGCCGGATTATTCGGCCCTTGATGGGGCGGATAATCTGGCCCCCCAAAACACCTGCACACTTAGCGCACATGAGAAAACTCCACGGTATTGTTATCTAACACTCAAAACAGAGGAAACCATGAAATGTTCTTTCAATCTCCCCCTTTTTGGTGTTAGATGACAATACTAGGATTTGCAGGAAAGGATCACAAGAACACCAACAAAAACATGGAAGAGACTCCCCCTCAATGTGTGCATATTAGAAATTTGCATTTGAATACAAATGCACACAAATAGGTGTGAATCTATTCCATTGACATATGAACAACATAATCATACCACCGAGATAGGGAGAGAGGCGTCCTTGAAATAGCCACAATTATCAACGTGATAACCAATATAAGCGCCTTCCTCAAAATAGATTCCCAGCATAATAGGATATGAATAGATGAATCCATAAGCATAATCCATGAGATAAATCCGGACATCCACCGACACAGAGTCTCAAACAAACCACAAGACAGAAATTAAAGTTCAACGCTAAATGGGCACAAGCGAGAAAATGACGAATAGGAAAAAGTGCAAATGCTTGTGCCCGACCCATGCAAATCCTCGAAGACCTAATAGAACTACTTCTCCCCCTTAGGAATCGAGACGCCAAAAAGGAAGAAGAGCGATGCTAGTGCCCCAAGGTATCACTCGTAGTCCTCATCCTCGTCCTCGTCCTCTTCCTTGTTCCCATCATCGTCCTCATCTTCAAGCTCCTCAGTGTCATCATTCTCATCATCAGCAGTGGCCGCAGAGGGAAACAAGTGACGCTCCAGCTCTCCATAGTTCAGCCGAGAGGAAGAGTTCCACCAGGCATATGGTGTGGGAGGGGTAGGAGCCGGGGGATCACCAGAAGCACCGGACACATGGTGGAGGATGAGCTGCTGAGAGTGAGCCAACTCATGGTGCTGCTTGTACGCCTCGTACTGGCCCTTGCGTGTGTCCATGCCCATGCAAAGGATGTTCTGTTGGAACTAGTTCAACTGCTTGATTTCACGAGCAACGGGAGGCACTAGAGGCCTGCGAGCATCCCTCATGAGACCCTCAGGAGCAGAAGAGGGGTGAGAGGTCTTCCGAACCTTGGTGTAGATCTTATTTGCCTTATGCACAACATCAATGTTATAATCTTCAGAGGGAAGCATGTTCCTGATGAGCATCATAATGTAGGGAGCATAAGGAATGGACAACCGGTTGAACATTGCATCAGTCAATTCATGGTAGATGAAATCCATCACATCCAGCTTGTACTACACGGACTCATCCTCGCACGAGGCAACCTCATGAGAGAAGGCTAGGGGCTGGACAAGGTGACCACGAATGCTATCATTGTTGCCTCCACTCGGAGTGATGGAATCACGGAAGAGGCCCTCCAAGGTAGCATAGATAGGAGCAAGACCAGCAAGAGTGCCCACAATGCCATTATCCATTGTGCAAGGAGAGAGAGCTGCATCTTTGTTGGGCTTCAGCTGGGTGATGATGCGGTGGCCATTGGCCCTATCCCTGCTGTGGAAAGAGTATCCAAGTACCTCAGCAAACACACAGAAATCAACAGTCATAGGCCTATCATGAGTCATCCACTTCATAGTACGATGCTCATCTCCACAAATAACCAAAGTGGAAAAGAACTGCTTCACCACCTCAGAGTCATATGAGCACTGGAGAGCCATGAGATGGTGCAGCCCCATCGGCTCAGCCACATACATGGCATCAACAAGGTGGGGCTTCTCCAAAGCCTCAGCAAGAATCAGCGGGTGCATAGGCCTAATGTTCAGCCTGGCATACACATCTTCAAAAATACCTTTCTATTCAGCACACCAAAAGCGAGAATCCCCCAGCTCAGAATCACGTGGCAACTCCACAAACAAATCACGGTGACGGATAGAGGAATAAGTGACTGGATCCAAAGCCTTGTGGTTGATCTTGGGCTCTTTGCCCTTCCTTTTGGACACCCCCTTTCTAGTCCTCTTTGCTTGTTTAGCCATGCGCTTCTCTTCGTTCTTTCTTCTCCTCAACTCAACCTCGTCCACTAAGTTACCCTGTCCATCGTCCCGAAAGTAATTACCACGAGGACGGCGCGTGTAAGTATTGGGAGCACTAGAACCACCTATGAGGAGAACAAGGGTGATATCATGGGGATAAGAATACACACAAGTCCAGGAGAGAGCGTGGAAAAGAGTAGTCAAAAAGTTCATAGGACAATTCTACTTGATGCACACAACATGGGGAAACTGAACCAGATTTGATTATGTTAGGCCGGATTATCCGGCCTGGCCAGGGGCGGATAATCTGGCCCTGGCAGAAAATTTTCAACTTCACCTAGATTGAATGCAAAGAGTAGATCGGGCCTAGAAACTGCAAGACTATGATTTCTAAGCGAAACAACATCCTTATAGACAATGTTCCACCCAACAAATAACACATCTAGCCAAAGATGGGGAGAGAGGGAGTTACCCTCACTCATTGGAGGAAGAACGTGGAGGAGAAGGCACCCGGAGGCGCGGAGGAGAAGATCTGGGGAGGCCCGGAAAATCTGGTGGCCAGAGTGGCTCCGAGGAGGGTGGGGGACGACAGGCAGCAGCTGAGGAGGAGGAGAGGGTTGGGGGAGAAGTGCTGCTCGTTATGAGCCCTTCCCCCCGATTCGTACCCTTAAAGATGAAATCCGCCAGAGCCAGATTATTCGACCTATACTTGGGCCAGATTATCCGGCCTAAAATCTGAATTTCTGTTGTACACAGATTCAGGCCCGCGCGTCCCCAAACAACACCCCCATAAGGTGTACAAGGGACTTGTGTGCAAGAATAGATGGCTTAGGGGTAGGGAAAGGCTTAGGATTGAGAGAGACAAACTGAGATGGTACTACACACTCACAATTGCAAGAACCAAATCAACTAAAAGCCAAAATTGAGTGTGATTCCCATAAGAACATGAGATGAGCTAAAACAACCAAAAAGATCCACAAAAATCCAACTCTCCTCATGGAAGAGGGCGGTGGCCGAAGCCACCATGTTGGAGTGTATGGTATGACACCGCGAAGATATATCTTGGGTTCATGACCAATACTCATCAATAAGCTCACATATCACAAAAATGATATTAATAGAAATGATTTATCTTGCTTTCGGCATTATGGGGAAAGGGTTAGCCCAATTAATTAGACCACACTCCCCCTATATCCATGCCCACATCTAGACCAAATAAGACTGAGATGTACGAGTGAGTGCATGGGTAATCAAGACAAGCTCCTGGAATCAATGATATTTAGCTCATTCCTCAAGTAGCAGAACCTTGCTTCATCAAGTGGCTTCATGAAAATATCAGCCAGTTGGTTCTTCGTGCTCACAAAAGATAGATCAATATCGCCTCGAGCAACATGGTCCCGAATAAAATGATTCCGAATCTCAATATGCTTTGCCCTTGTGTGCTGTACCGGATTGTACGCAATTTTGATTTCACTTTCATTGTCACATAAAAGAGGCACTTTTTCACAATTGACACCGTATTCCTTTAAAGTTTGCCTCATCCACAATAACTGAGTGCAGGCACTAGCAGCAGTAACATATTCAGCTTCGGCGGTGGAGAGAGAGATACAATTCTTCTTTTTAGATGACCAACACACTAGAGACCTTCCCAAGAATTGACAAGCTCCAGAAGTGGATTTCCGATCATCCTTATCACTAGCCCAATCTGAATTAGTATAACCACATAGAGAGAAATTGGAGTCCTTGGGATACCATAGACCAAAGTTAGGGGAATGAACAGAATATCGAAAGATCCTCTTGACCGCCACTAAGTGACTTTCTTTAGGAGCTGCTTGATACCTTGCACACACACCCACACTCAACACAATATCGGGTCTAGATGCACAGAGGTAAAGAAGAGAGCCGATCATGGACCGGTATACCTTTGGGTCCACATCTTTACCATGGGGGTTAAGCTCAAGGTGACATTTTGTTTGCATCGGAGTGGCGACACCATTAAGATCTGTCATCTTGAATCTCTTGAGCATGTCTTGGATGTACTTAGCTTGATTGGTGAAGGTTCCTTCTCTAAGTTGCTTGATCTCGAATCCAAGAAAGAACCGTAATTCCCCCATCATAGACATCTCAAACCTATTAGTCATAAGCTTTGAAAATTCATCATTAAAAGCTTTATTAGTAGAACCAAAGATGATGTCGTCTACATATAGTTGGCATACGAAGAGCTCCCCCTTAACCTTCTTAGTAAATAGAGTGGGATCGATTTGCCCAGCTTCGAAGCCACGGTCTAGCAAAAGCTCTTTAAGGTGCTCATACCACACATGTGGGGCTTGTTTAAGGCCATAGAGTGCCTTATCGAGTTTGTGTACATGGTTCGGGAAGTTAGGATCCTCAAATCCCGGGGGTTGCTTTACATATACCAACTCATGTAGAGGACCATTAAGAAAAGCACTCTTGACGTCCATTTGCTGCAATTTAAAATTGTTATGGGCAACATAAGCAAGAAGGATACGAATGGACTCAAGCCAAGCCACAGGAGCACATGTCTCGCCGAAGTTAATGCCCTCAACTTGGGAATAGCCTTGTGCCAGAAGTCTCGCCTTGTTCCTCACGACAATGCCATTCTCATCTTGCTTGTTTTTAAATATCCATTTAGTGCCGATAACATTGCGGCAATCCTTGGGCTTCTCCACGAGTTTCTAGACCTTGTTGCGCTCGAAATTATTCAATTCTTCATGCATAGCAACAAACCAGTCCGGATCTTCAAGAGCTTCAAATACTTTCTTGGATTCCACCATTGAGATGTGAGCTTGATGCTCACCAAAACTTGCCAATTCCCTTCTTGTGGAAACCCTTTTTCGAATATCACCTACAACCTTGTCAAGAGTGTGACCCCTTAACTCAAGGTTCTGATCAGCATGAGCCTTGCGACGAAGTTCAATAACCTTGTTGTCTCTTGATGGAATAGTTTCATCACTTGAATCTTCATTGGAATCATTTGCTTGAACTTGATTAGAATTCGTATTAATAGCAATAGGAGGTGATGAAGCGTGCCCTTGAGGTGGGTCTGCAGCTGTAACAAGAGGCTGCTAAACAACAAGTGATTCAGGGCTGGATAATCCGGACGATGGTGAGGCCGGATAATCCGGCCTGGGAGAACTTGTAGCATCTTCATCAGGCTGCCTGGTACTTGCTTGAACTGGCGAGGGGCCGGATAATCTAGGGCCAGCCAAAAAATCTGGCCTGGAGCTTGCATCGATTTCTTCAATACCAGGAGCAGTTTGGTCGTCAGGAGCGGGGTGGCCAGATAATCTGGTAACGACCGGATAATCCATCCTGGAGCTTTCTGGAACATCTTGACCTTCAACAATTGATGGAGATGGTGTAGAAGTTACTCCCGTGGTTGGAACATGTTGAGTATGTGTAGATGAGGGCTCTTCATGAGTAGAGCATCGTCCTTCCCGATCCGCCACAAGGGGTTCCTCAATGGGGCGGAAAAATCCCACGCCCATTCTTCTTATGGCATCTTGGGGTATTTCAACATCTGCATCACAAACATCAACTTGCCCCGCATGGGAGCCATCATTTTCTTCGAACACCACACTACAAGATTCTACAACAGTTCCAGAGAGCTTATTGTAAACTCTATAAGTGTGGGATTCGGCACCATAAACAACAAAAATACCTTCTAGAGCCTTAGATTCAAACTTAGATAAACGAACTCCCTTGATGAGAAAGAAACACTTACACCTGAATACCCGAAAGTATGAGATGTTTGGCTTGTTACCCGTAAGTATTTCATATGGAGTCTTGTCCAAGATTTTACGGAGGTATAACCGGTTGGATGAATGACAAGCGGTAGAGATTGCTTCAGCCTAAAAGTTATATGGAGACTTGAATTCGGTTAGCATTGACCTTGCCATATCCATTAGAGTCCAATTCTTCCTCTTGGCTACACCATATTGTTGAGGTGTGTACGCAGCGGAATATTGATGTCTTATCCCCTCTTCACTTAGGAACTCATTTAAGGTGTAGTTCTTGAACTCAGAGCCGTTATCACTTCTTATAGCCAGAATAGGGACGTTGTGTTGACGTTGAACCTCGTTAGCGAAGGCGATGACCATTTGTTGAGTTTCACTCTTCAACTTGAAGAAATAAACCCAAGTGTATCTTGAGTAACCATCAACGATCACAAGACAATAATTCTTCCCACTATGGCTTGTATGAGATGGAGGTCCGAAGAGGTCCACATGAAGGAGCTCTAAGATCCTTTTTGACGAGATAATAGTCTTCCTTCGATGAGGAGAGTCATGCATTTTCCCTTCAACACAAGCCCTGCAAACACGATCTTTGCCAAAGGAGACATTTTCTTTTAGTCCAAGGATGTGGCCACCCTTGTGAAGACTTTTCAAAGTTCTCATATTGACGTGGGCTAGTCGGCGATGCCATAACCAACCCGCATTAGCCTTTCCGAAAAGACAAATCGGGCCTGTAGTGGTTTTCCCCGAAAAGTCCACCACATACAAGTCATTTTCGACATATCCCACGAAAGCGACTTTTAGAGACTTGCTCCATAAGATTACCACCAAATCAGCATCAATATAAACTGCAAAGCCCATCTTACCAAGGGCGCGAACTAAAAGTAAATTGTACCCGAGGGTCTCAACAAGCGTGACATCCACGAGAGAGATATCGTGAGACACCATGACTTTGTCGAGACCCAATACCTCAGATTTTGACTTGTCACCATAGGAGACAGTTATATGATCATGATTTGGCCGCATCTCCGTGATGATCTCCTTGCTTCCGATCATGTGACTCGTGCATCTGCTATCGAGTACCCATTTAGACCCAATGGAAGCATAGCCCTACAAGAAAGTTACTTCTTGGTTTTAGGTACCCATTTTTCAATGGGTCCTCTCATGTTAGTGACAAGGGTCTTGGGGACCCAAATAGACCAGGGAATGTAACAATCATAAGGACCTACATAACTAGCATAAACATCACCATAATGATCGCAATATAACTCAAAGTTAGGATTGTTTGCCCCTGCAAAACCATCATAATTAGACTTGTCATTGGTGGTGGTGCTAATGTTTGGTTGAGCAGTCTTGCACTTCTTCTTCTTCTTCTTCTTCTTCTTCTTGTTGTTGTTGTTGTTTTTCTTGTTTGTTGTCTTGGGAATATAACCAAGACCTTCTTTTCCATTGTTTGTCCTTTGCTTGCTCATTATCTCATCTAAAACTTCTTTACCTTTGTGTTGAGAACCTCTTGCAAGTCCTTCTTTTCCATAGGATGATGTGGAGGTGCTTGGCACATCATACATCTTCAATTGAGTTTGGAGCTAGTCATGAGACTCATTTAGAGTCGAGTGATCACTCTCCAATGCCTTGTGAGCACTGTCAAGTTTACCAAACTTCTCCGAGAGTCTAGCATGAGCAACCCCAAATTCAATCTTTTCTTTCTTTAGTTTCTTTACCTTGGCAAGAGCATTGTCACGTTCTTTGATGAGCTGAGCCACAACTTCTTCATGTGACTCCTCAATGGATTCGAGTCTCTCTTCCAAAGATACTCGAGCTTCCTCTTCTTCTTCCAAGGCATTCTTCAAAGAAGCTATCTCCAAGGCATCTTCTCTTTCAATTCTGCCCTTTTCTTTAAGAAGATCTCCGGCTTGAGCAAGTTGACTCATCAGAGCATCAAAATGAAGTTTGTGGTCACCTTGGAGGTTAGTGAAAAATTTGTCCAAAGCAATAACTTCTTCTTTCATTTTAAGACTAGCATGATCATCCATATCCAAATTTATGTTAGTCTTAGGAAATGAAGAGCTAGAACTTGATACCATAGACCCTCTTGCCATAAAGCAAGTGGCGTTGTTGTTGATGACGTTCTCGTTTGGCGAGTCGAAGAGAGATGATGGAGTCGATGTGGTGGCTATAGCAGCCACCTCGCGAGAACTATCTCCATCCTCTTCATCTTCACTTGGAGAGGAGTATTCTTCTTGTGCCACCAAGATGATCTTGGGTTGCTTCTTGTAGGGGCCATTCTTTTTAATAAATGGCTTCTTCTTAGGCGCCTTCGATTTTTCTTTAAGAATGAGCCTGCCACCATTGCCTTCTCTATTTTGATATGGACACTCGGCTATGAAGTGCAGCCTATCTCCACAATTGTAGCATGTTCTCAATTTTGGGCCACTTTCTCTTCTTCCACTTGACCCATTCTTGTGTTCGAGTTCCGACTTGGCCTTGGCAGGATCCTTCCAAAATTTCCTTGCGTAAAACGCCATGTACTCACCATGAGCACATTTGACTTCATCGGGGCAGTCCATGGAGGCCCCCTCAAAAGATCTTTTGTCCTCATCTTGCTCAACAACATTAGCCTTTAGAGCAACATTGACCCCCTTTTGTATTCCAATGGCACGGGCACGGGCATCTTCAGCGTTCTTTGCAGCAACTTTGAATGACGCCATTTCTTGCATGACTTCATTGGATGCCATTTGATGGTAGTTGTGTCTACCTTGCAAGCTCTTCAAGTCCGTTGGCTCGCAAGGCATTAAGGCACTCACATATTTTCTTTTTATCCATGCATCATCAATGTGAGTGGCTCCATGCTTTCTAAATGTTGTTGCAATGCCCTTGAGTCTTCTATACATGTCTTCATGGTTTTCACCATCCAACATGTAGAATCCTTCAGCTTCATTACTAAGGGCATCATACCTATTCCTTCTCAGGCTTTCATTCCCAATAAAGAGATAAGTGAGGGCATCCCAAGCTTCTTTAGCTGTGTTGAGATGTTCAATGTGGGGCATGTCCTTGGGACCCACACCAGGTTGTATCATGTGGAGAGCCGTAGCATTCAATTGGCTGTCCAAAACTTCTCTTCTTGTCAGGTTGGTATGATCTCCAATATGAAGACCCTCTTCAATAATCCTCCAAAGTTCAATAGAAGAGCTGCAAACATGAGACTTCATTAAGGATTGCCATTGATTAAAAGAGGATGCAGTAAGCTTGGGTGGATCACCCCTATTGTTTATATGAGGATGAGGGATAGGTGGGTCGGGGGAATATACGTGACGAACCTCACTATATTCCTCCTTACCACTTCCCTTCTTAGAGGTGGAACCATTATGTTTTTCACCTACCACTTCATCATCCTTGGATCCGGTGTTAGCCTTATCCTTGGATGATGGTGTGGCGGCCTCAGAGGAGGATGGAGATGGGGCTATGGATGATGTGAGACGAGCAATCATTTGATTCATCTCCTCCATCTTGGCCTCGAAGGATTTCAACAAGGTTGTTTCCAACGTCTTAAGGTCATCCACTGTGACCTTATCCACAGCCTCATTCCCATTCTCATTGGTACCCATACTTCTCTTAGGCGGTTAAGCCCGAATAAAGAGCCGGGGCTCTAATACCAATTGAAATGGATCGTATGGGCACCTAGAGGGGGGGGGGGGGTGAATAGGTGCTACTCCAAATTTTAATGCTTTTTCAATTTTAGGCTTAACACAAAGGGTAAATTCTCTAGATAAACTATTAGGTGGAATTTCCCTATATGCAAACCTATCTACTAGTGAGTAAAGGGCGAGTGGAAGAGGAACGAGTGAACCGTAGTGAAGCACGCGGAGACACAGGATTTGTTTTACCGTAGTTCCTTCCTTGTTAAGGGAAGTACGTCTGTGTTAGAGGGGTGGGCGGTACTAAGACCACCACGCCACAATAGGCCTCACCCTGTTCTCCGATGGATCCCGCCACCAAAGGCCTGATCCACCTTTCCACTATAGGAACCCTTCGAGGCGGGTACCGGAGCCTTTACACAACTAGCGGGGCACAACCCCACAATCAACTTGGAGGCTCCCGTAATGACAACAAGCTGCCACAAGAACAAGTTATCAATAACAAAGAACAAGATCTCGATATTGACAAGAATACTAGATCAGGGATTTCTCTAAATGAATGGAGAGGAGTTGATGCGCTTGATTCATGACGGCGATGAAGATTGTATCCTCCTTCAATTCCCCCAAAGATCGAAGCCTTCGGGTGATTGAAGTGGGAGATCTAGTGAGAGAGCTCTTGCAAAGGGTCTGAACAATTTTGAGTGAACCAAGAATTCTGCATGATGAGGATGAAGGGGATTTTATACCCCTGCACCCTCTAAGCCGTTGGATCCATTTGGGGCCGGATTATCTGGCCCAAGTCAGGGCCGGATTATCCGGCCTGGGGAAAACACCGCCCCAAACTCGGATAATCTGGCAGATAATTGATGGCTCGTGTTGATGTAGAGCTTGTTGGGAACCCCAAGAGGAAGGTATGATGAGCACAACAGCAAGTTTCCCTCAGTTATGAAACCAAGGTTTAGTCGAACCAGTAGGAGCAAGGAAACACCCCAAAGGTTTTGCTAGCTGAGCCTTGGCAGGGCGCACTACCGGTGCTAGTAGCAATGTGGAGACCTGCACAACACAACCACAGAACTTTGTCCCCAACTTGTGACGAGATATTCAATCTCACTATGTTTTGCTGAAAACAAAGGATTAAACATATCGAATGGAAGGAAGTAATAGTTTGTAGAAAGTAAACACAAAACAGTAAACAGTCTATAGATTGTATGTAAAGAAAAAGGACCAGGATCCATAGTTCACTAGAGGTGGCTCTCCTTAAGATAGATAACATGCTGGGTGAACAAATTACAGCGGGGCAATTGACAAACATCGAGAAAGCAATACATGCATATACTAAACATCTTGACTCCTTTGAGATTCGATTGGGCATTACAACATTATACATAGACCGCCATCCAACTACATCTATGACTAATAATCCACCTTCAGGTTATCATCCGAACCCCCTCTAGTATTAAGTTGCAAGCAACAGATTATTGCTTTACGAACTGCGTGTAAAGTAAACAATACGATTGTTCTATGAACAAAGGATTGTTGTTTTCTCCCTAGTAGCAACATCACATCTAGTACCTTAGAGATTTCTGTCACTTCCCTAGATTACCAGAGGTATGAACCCACTATCGAGCATAAATACTAACTATTGGAGTTGCTAGCATCTACTTGGCCAAGATAGCTACTAACAACGGAAAGCATGCAAGATCACAAATAACAAAGACATGATAGAATCAATAATCAATCTGAAATAGCATCTCAATATCCATCAGATCCCCGCAAACACAACATGCAGAATTACAAATAGATGATCTTGATCATGAACGGAGCTCACAAGATCTAAACATGAAAGCACAAAGGAGGAGAACCAGCCATCTAGCTACTACATGGATACGTAGTCCAAGGATGAACTACTCACGCATCACACCGAAGGCTTGCATGGTGATGAAGAAGGCCTCCAGGGTGAATTCCCCTCTCCGGCAGGGTGCCGGGAAGAGCTTAAGATCCCTCCCGGTCTAGGGATGGAGATGATGGTGGCTACATACTCTTTCGTTGATTTTTGATCGGGTACTTAGGGTTTTCGTCCTGAGGGCATCTTATAGGCAGAAGGAGAGGCCGAGGGGGTGCTGGGGTCGGCCAGACCACCCTCTAGCATGGGCCAGGCCTGGCCGCGTGGCCAGGTGGTGTTGCCGTGATACATTGCAAATGTATCTATAATTTTTGATGTTCCATGCTTGGTTTTATCCACTTTCTTGTGTTTTGTTCCAACTTTGGAGTACTTTTCATATGATTTCTTGGACTAACCTATTAACAAGAGCTACAGTGCCAGCTGCCTGTTTTCTGCTGTTTTTGGTTCCAGGAAAGTCAGAAAATGAATATTCTCGGAATTAGACGGGACAAAAGCCAAAGTGCCTATTTTTCCGGAAGTGATCAAGTGCACCAATACGAGACGGAGAAGGGCCAGGGAGCCACCACACCACCTAGCCGTGCAGCCAGGCCTGGCGCGCACCAAGGGTTGGTGTGGCCGCTCCCGGCACCCCCTCGGCCTCTCCTTCCGCCTATATATTTCCCTCGGGACGAAAACCCTAAGTCCCCGATCAAAAATCCACGAAAGAGTCTGTAGCCGCCATCATCTCCATCCCTAGATCGGGAGGGATCTGAAGCTCTTCCCGGTACCCTGCCGGAGACGGGAATTCACCCTGGAGGCCTTCTTCATCACCATGCAAGCCTCCGGTGTGATGCGTGAGTAGTTCATCCTTGGACTACGGATGCATGTATGTTGGGGGGATACCCCCGGGTAGGGTCACACCAGGGTATAAAGGCCGAGTTAGCCGAGGTTCAGCAAGGCCAAAGTAGATGCTGGCCGGGTCACCTCAAGGCAGGCCGAATCACGGGATAACCCGGACCAGGGGGCGTCCGCCTAACTAAGTCTCGTCCGACTTAAGCAGTAAGTCGGAAATGCCTATTTAACTTGTATGCAGGAACGTGTGTGGCCGGATCAACTATGATCCGGATCACATCTAGCTTCTAGGAGAAGGAAGGAACCTCGCTGGTCAAAAGGAGCCCCGGTACGCGCTGCATGAGCGAAGCGGACGAGGGCAGGACCACCGAGGCGTGGCCGACAAGGGTGACGACGCCCATGTCGGCTGATGTAGGCGCCGTAGAGGCTCACGTAGCCTCTACATGTGTGACGCGGGGGATAAGCAACCCGGTCGGCTCACTACTTTGGGAGAAGGCATATTCTCAGGAATATGCCTCCACGTATGCCCTAAGTGGAGACCTAGCCACCCCTATATAAGGAGGGCTAGGGCCTTTGTAGAAGGGGTTCCGCTATTCTGATTTGGTTGAGGGTTTTAGGAGTGAACTGTGTGTGAGAGTAAGAGAGCTTCTTCTTCCTCCTCTCGCCAATACAGCTCTGGGAGCACTTGTAATCTTGTAAGCGAAGCAAATATAAACTTCTGTGTGAGGAATCACCTCGCTATCCCTCCCTGGATTCCCCTAGCATGTATTAGTCCCCACCTTTAGCCTATCCATGGCATCTGCCGTGACACCACCACGACAGTTGGCGCCCACCGTGGGGCTAGCGGCGCTAGCAGGGGTCAAGATCCAGACGGGAAACTTCATCGGCACCGGCGAACGCATCGTCTCCGGGCTCGTTCAGCGCTTTGGAGCGCTGGACTTTGTCAGCGACAACACTGGCTGCTTCGGCACGCGCCCACTTCCGCGCAACAGCCTCTTCGTCAAGCTCGGCGCGCACAAGGTCTACGTTGCCGTTGACGTGTCGTGTGTTCACCCGCGGCATGGCGTCGAGGCAGGGGAGCCACCCCTTACCGTGGTTCGCGGGGCGTGTATCGCTCACTCCCCAGACCATGCAGAGGTGATGATGCCTGCGCCTGGTGCGGGTGCAAGCAAGGATCTAGCGCCAGATCCGGAGATAACGCCTAAGGCACCGAGGAAAGGTAGAGGTCCTCCACTAGAGAGGCCGGAGAATGTGTTGAGGGAAGCGATGGATAGCTTGGCAAACCCTGTAGTAGCAGCAGTAGATCCGGCTCGGGCACAGGCCGAGCTAGAGGAAACTAGACAAAAAATACTAGAGGGTGCGAAAAAGATTGCCGCGGCTCAGCTGTCGTTGAACATGACGCTGCGTGAGTATGCAAAGGCGAACAAAGTTGGTGGTGTAAAAGTGAAGGGGAGAAATCTCATGAGAGAAATGAACAGAGAAGGTGATACTGGAATTGAGGAATCAGAGAACTGTTTGTCCGTGGGGCTGCCGAGGTACAGTACCCCGGCAAAGAACCTCAGAGCAGCAGATGCAGCTGCATCCGAGTTAGAGGGTCTAACGGGTGAGGCCCGACAAAGACAACAAGATAGGGTTAATGAGCTGGTTCGGATCGCGAACAGACAAAATGAGGAACTACTCAGAGCTAACCCGGAGAGAGCTGGGGCCTCCAAGATCGTTCATTCGGCGATCGGTAACCCAGAGAAATCCGCTGGAGCCGCATCGTCTCCTCATGGTGGACCAAGGAGAGAAGAGGTAGTAACCTCGGCCAGAAGAAACAAGCAGATCGTCCTGTATGACCCAACACGGGCAGGGAAAGGAAAAGAAGCATAGAAAAATGATGATCGACGAAGTGTGAGCCGAGGTGAAGCTGGTCGGGGTAACCGCGACCAAGGCAATGCCGGTCAAGGGAATGTCGTCAACGGCAATGCCGGACAACAAAACTTGGTGGGAGCAGGAAAACCGCAGCAGCAGAATATACCAAGGCAAGAGCAAAGTGCCGGCCGAGGTATGCAACAGAGAGGTGCTCCACGAGAGCAAGACCGGTACAACGATGGAGATTCGGAAATGGCAAACGCGGGATACCCAAGGAGGACTATCATGTGATAGGGTCAAGATTGGGAAGCAGGGATTTGATGCCGGATGATGCCAAGTTGAAACTGGATCGACTGTATAGGTCGGAACAAATCGAATGTCAAGGTCCACCGGGTCCAGCATGTTTCGGGCCCCGGATCATGAAGGAGCCACCGGTACCCAACTTCCAGTTACCCAGGGGCACGAAGACGTATGACGGCAGTACCAAGCCGGAGGATTGGTTGATAAACTATGCTATGGCTGTGAAAATTGCCACATGCAACTTGAGATGGGCTGTACGATACGTACCCCAGATGTTGGAAGGGCTGGCAAGGGTATGGCTGAACAATTTGCCACCCGGAAGCATTAACTGCTGGATAGATTTTGAGGAGATGTTCATCAGCAATTTTTCAAGTACGTATCAGAGGCCAAATAGGCCGCAGACCCTAGCTATGTGCAAGCAAAGACCAAATGAGACAGACCGGGAGTTTTTAACCCGGTGGTGTACCGTGAGAAACTCATGTGAGGGCATGATAGAATCAGAGGCCATAACATGGTTTGCTCAAGGGTGCAGATATGCAAACGAACTGTGGCAAAAGTTGCAAAGGAAAATGCCAACCACGTTGGCAGAGATGATCCGGATTGCAGATTCGTATGCTCTAGGTGATCCGACTCAACCTAGGCTCGTGTCGAATGAGTCAAATGATGAGTACTACCAGAGAGATGGAGCCGGGTCATCCCGGAGGAATGACTACAGAGGGAAAAGAAGAGATGACAGACTGGATCATCGATACGGTTCACAACAAGTTGCGGCTGTGAATCAAGATCAGCCCGGAGCAGGGGGCAGTCAACGCTAGAAAACTGGAGGGCAATGGACTCCGAGAAACGATGGTAAGAAAACATGGACGCCAGAGCAAAAGAAACAGTGGCAAGAAAAGAAGGACCGTCCGAGGTATACTTATGAGTCGATGTTGGATCAGCCGTGTAAGTTTCACACGCCAAATTCGAGCAACCCACCGGGTCATACAACTAGGCAATGTGAGTGGATGCGCAAGATTGAACAAGGTGGTTCGGGGAATGCTCAGGCACCCCGGAATGATCAGCCTCGGCAGGAGTTACCCCGGCAGCAATTGCTCGCTGGAGCGAACACGCAACAGCTAATGTTGTCTCCCCCTTCGCCGAGGTATGATAACAATGAGAGAAGGGATGTGGTGCATCAGGTGGAAAATAAGCATCATCCGGATCAGAGGTACCCCGGAAATGAGGGGAGGAATGAGTACAGAGAGCATCATCAGAGTTACTGCGTATTCACCACTGAGGAAACAGATAGAAAGAGCTTGCAGCGCCGACATATGGAAGTGAATGCGGTAATGCCTGAAGTGACGAGGTATATGCCTTGGTCTGACCAAGAAATCACCTGGAGCATTAAGGATCATCCCAAGCTTATGCCAAGCCCTGGTTCATATGCGTTGGTGCTAGATCCGACATTCATTGGGCCTAGCATTAATGTAAGATTCTCAAAGGTACTGATCGAAAATGGCAGTAGCATTAACATCATGTATGCTGACACAATGCGCAAGTTGGGTATCTCGGAGAACATGCTACAGGCCACGAGGACAACTTCCCATGGCATTGTGCCCGACATTTCTTGCGAGCCCATAGGCAAGGTCCGGGTGGACGTATTGTTCGGCACGAGAGATAACTGCCGAACCGAAAATTTGGAGTTCGAGGTGGTGAACTTGGAAAGTGCGTACCACGCGTTACTCGGAAGGCCAACGTTGAACAAGTTCATGGCAAGCTGTCACATTAGTTACTTGAAGATGAAATTGCCCGGGCCAAATGGAGTGATTACCATTGCTGGGGATTTCCGACGTTCCATGGAATGTGTGTCGGCCGGGTCTAACTTAGCCGAGTCACTTGTGATTGCGCAGGAGAAAAGGAAGATTCAAGAGGTGGCTGCATTGGCTCAGTCCGTGCAGTAGTATATGCCGGCGCTGAGTAACCCGCATGGAAGTGTCTCCTTCCAAGCCACAAAAGATACCAAGAAGGTTCCCGTTGATGATATGTTCCCAGAGCGCACCGTAACAATTGGTGCCGGGTTAAGTGATAAATAGGAAAGCGAGCTCGTCAGCTTCCTCCATGAGAATCGGGACATTTTTGTTTGGTCCACACAGGACTTGCAAGGTGTTCCGAGGGAGTTGGCCGAGCATTCTTTGAATGTGAGACCCGAAGCAAAGCCGGTGAAGCAGCCTCTCCGCCGCTTCGCCGAATATAGGAGGAAAGTCATCGGAGATGAGATAGCTCGGTTACTAGCTGCAGGATTTATCATGGAGGTTCTTTACCCGGATTGGCTGTCTAATCCAGTGCTGGTGGAGAAGAAGAAGGACGATCCGAATGTGGCGGTGGTTTGGCGAATGTGTATCGATTACACGAACCTGAACAAGGCGTGTCCAAAACACCCATTTCCACTGCCAAGGATAGATCAGGTCATAGACTCAACTTCAGGATGTGAATTGTTGTCATTCATTGATGCATATTCTAGTTTCCACCAGATACCTCTGAATCCGGATGATCAAATAAAGACTGCGTTTATTACCCCGTATGGGGCTTATTGCTATCGCACCATGCCGTTTGGTTTACGTAATGCAGGAGCAACGTACCAAAGATGTATGCAAAAATGTTTGCACGACCAAATTGGTCAAAGTGTACAAGTGTACGTGGATGATGTGGTTATCAAGACCAAGGAAAGCAAAACACTCCTTGACGATATCAGGCAAACGTTTGCAAACCTAAGAAGGTTCCGGATGAAACTTAACCCGGAAAAATGTACCTTCGGTGTCCCAACTGGGAAATTACTCGGTTTCCTTGTCTCCAGCCGAGGTATCGAGGTTAATCCAACTAAAATCCGGGCCATCAAACGAATGGAACTGCCGAAGTGTCTCAATGATGTCCAGAAGTTCACGGGTTGCCTGGCATCATTAAGTCGGTTTGTATGTCGGTTGGGGGAAAGGCATTGCCTCTTTACCAACTCATGAAAAAGTTGGATAAGTTCGTTTGGACGCCGTAGGCCAATGAGACCTTTGCCCACTTGAAGAAGATGTTAGCCACTGCACCAGTGTTAGCCTCTCCACTATCAAAGGAGCCAATGTTGCTCTATATGGCCGCAACCAATCGAGTTGTAAGTGCAGTGATAGTGGTGGAGCGCGACGAGGACGGTAATACGGTGCAAAGGCCGATATATTACTTGAGTGAGGTACTATCAGCCTCAAAGCAGAACTACCCACACTATCAAAAAGTGGCGTATGGCGTGTACATGGCAGCTAAGAAGCTGAAGCACTACTTTGAGGAACATCCCATCAGGGTCATATGTGAGGCCCCCATATCCGAGATAATGAGTAACAAGGATGCGAGTGGAAGAATTGCAAAATGGGCAATTGAACTAGCTCCTAATGCGCCACAATATGACAGAAGAGAGGCAATCAAGTCTCAAGCTGTGGCGGATTTTTGTGTGGACTGGGCCTAGGTGCAATACGAACCGCCGTTTCTAGATCCGAACTATTGGCGAATGCACTTTGACGGATCAAAAACAAAAACCAGGCTAGGTGCCGGAGTTGTACTTACCTCGCCAAAGAAGGACCAGCTGAAATACGTGCTGCAGATCCATTTCGCGGCTTCGAACAATGCCGCTGAGTACGAAGCACTTGTGCACAGGCTCAAGGTGGCAAAAGAGATTGGGATACGTCGGATCATATGCCTTGGCGACTCGGATTTGGTGGTACAACAAGTGTCAGGACTATGTGACGCCCTTGATCCAAACATGGCACTGTACAGATTTCATGTGCAGAAGATATCTGGTTACTTTGAGGGATGCGAATTTCACCATGTACCCCGGGTGGAAAATGAGGCTGCCGACATGCTGTCGAAGCTTGGGTCGACCCGACAAGCAATTCCACCGGGTGTAGCATTAGAGCACCTCAGGAAACCATCCATCAGACCGTCCCCAGAAACCGACTCAATTTATGTCCCGAAGGACATGGAATCCGGAGCTGTGCCCATGGACATTGACACGGGAGGTGGCGCGCGAAACCCGGGGACTGCCTCGGCGAACCCGGGGACTGCTACGCAAGACCCAGGGACTGCTCAGCCTGATCCAGTTGAAGTTATGCCGGTGGATATGATGGAAATTGATGAGGATGTGTTCCCTATGCGAGCGATACCAGCTTGGGCACTACCTATATTTCAATTCCTAAAAGATGGAACGTTACCCACTAAGGAAGTGCTGTCCAGGCAAACACAGAGGAGGGCAAATGCATACACGATCAAGAATTCTGAACTATACAAAATGAGTGTGACCAATGTCCTCCAGCGTTGCGTTGACCCGGAAGAAGGGCTTGACATCCTCCGAGATATACATCAAGGGGAGTGTGGGCATCATGCCTCGTCCCAAGCCTTGGTGGCAAAAGCTTTCCCACATGGATTCTACTGGCCAAGTGCCTTAGAGCAAGCAGAAGATCTGGTGAGAAAATGCAATGGTTGTCAGAGCTATGCTACCAAGACACATATGCCAATGTCGGAACTCAAGACCATACCAATTACATGGCCATTTTCCGTATGGTGCTTGGATATGGTTGGTCCGTTCAATTCAGCAAGGGGAAATATGACTCACATTTTGGTCATGGTGGACAAATTTTACGAAGTAGATTGAAGTGAAGCCTATAAGAAAGTGTGATGGAGCTACGGCCGTAATGTTTCTCAAGGACATCATCTTGAGGTACGGTTATCCTCACAGTATCATAACTGATAATGGCACGAATTTTGCGGAAGGAGCATTTGCGCGTTTCTGCCGGGATAAGAAGATCCGACTGGACGTAGCGTCAGTAGCCCATCCCGCATCGAATGGACAAGTGGAAAGATCCAACGGATTAGTATTATCCGGGATAAAACCCCGGCTCATTGAGCCGCTGCAAAGATCAGCGGGGTGCTGGATAGAAGAGCTACCAGCGGTACTGTGGAGTTTAAGAACAACTCTGAATCGAAAAATAGGCTATACGCTGTTTTTTCTGGTATATGGGGCAGAAGCTGTATTACCAGCCGACATAGAGCATGATTCGCCTAGGGTCACCCATTACACAGAAGCCGAAGTGCAAGAAGCCCGGCAAAATGATGTTGATCTGCTGGAAGAAGCGAGAGAACTGGCATTGTCCAGATCCGCCATATATCAACAAAATCTTCGACGCTATCATAGCCAGAAAGTAAGCCCCCGAGTCTTTCGGGAAGGCGGTCTGGTGCTCTGGTTGGTACAACATACTACTGGCATGCATAAATTATCCCCCCATCGGAAGGGCCGTTCATCGTGAGCAAAGCGTTGCAAAATGATTCTTATTATCTTATAGATGCAAAGCCTCAGGAAAAGAACAAGGCGGACAGGTCCGGCGAGGAATCTAAGCGTCCATGGAACGTAGCTCTACTTCGTCCTTTCTACACTTAGCAAAGAAGTGTATGTATCTGAGTCTTCTCATGTGTCAGTATGTATGCCGACAATGAGCTTATCAATGAAATGTTGGCACCTCGAGGAGTAACTTGGGGACTGACTTAATAATACTTGTTACTTTTATGCGTTAGCTGGAATAAGTTGTTCTACTTAACTCGGATTAGTAATGTGTGAGCACCAAGAACCCAACTCTTCGACTTGCTGCTGTCCAACAAGCATTGGCTTCATGGCAAGCAAGAGAACAAGTTTGGAATTGTGTAGCACACAAAAACGACTAAGGAAAAGAACTTAATCGAGCCGACGTTTGTTTTTCGGACTAACCTTGTATTTACTTTCAAATTATTATGCTGTTTTGTTTTTGAGCTAAGCCTCAAAGTTTCCCAGTATTGTTAAGACAATTTTTGAAGCTCGGATTCGTAAGTCGTAAAACCGAATCAAGGTAGACACGAGCCGAGCCAAAAGATTGAACGAACAAGAAAAATAAACTCGGGGACTACGCCCAAGTTAATCCTGCATAGGAACTTAGTAGCAAAATATCACATGTATATGGGATACAATTCCACCCGACATACCGGGGATCTGACAAATTTTCAAGTTTTTTCGCTCAAGGAGCAGCAGGAGGAGGAAGTTCGGCGTCATCTTCGCCGTCTTCGATATCCGAAGCGTCATCCTATTCATCACCGTCCGAGCCATCTTCATCGTTCTCAACCTCTTCGTCCCCAGCCGCTTCCAGGAAGCTCGGTCCCTCAACCCATTCGTGAATGGGAGCATATTCGATGAGGCTATGGGCGCAAGCCTGGCGCCGAGCCACTCTGGGTCATTGGTCCATTTGGATCCAGTGCACAGACGCGTCAGGAGGTTGAGGTCGATCTTCTCGTACCACGTGAGTATGTGGTGAAGAACGGTATCAGCTGTAGCGCGTCCAGCGGACTCCCTCCAGAGGTTGAGCTGGGTCTCGGTTTCCATCAGCTTCTCAACAAGAATTGCTGTGGTCTCCGGAGTATCTTCTCCAGGCCAGAACGTGTTGAAGATGCGAACTGCAACGTCGAGGATGTCCTTGCCATAATTCTTGATGAGCTCCACGCGAGATGACAAGCTGACCAACAGGTCCTCCATGTCATAGGGAATCTCTTCACCGTCAGGAGCGGCGGGAGTACCCCTTTCTCGGCGGAAGTCCGCAACTGCTGTGCTCGCAATAGCAGTGCCCTCTAGAAATTTGCCTGGAAATGACACAAAGGAAGAATGTAAAGAAAAGACATATGAAGTAACCTGGAGAAGTATGTCGGATAAGGGAAGGAACTTACGTGATATATGGCTAAGGATCCGGGTCAGCTCCTTGGTACAGTCATCACGCCTTTTGCGAAGCTGCGCAAGCTCAGCATTCGCCGACCCAAGCTGGATGTCGGGCTCCTTGAGTAGATCCTGGTCCTTGGCGATCTGGAGAGTGAGGCACTCACGCTCTTCTGAGAAATCCTGGCCAACCTTTTGGAGCTCAGACTGGTGCTGGACTTTCATTTTCTCCATCTCGGCCTTGAGCCTAGCGATCTCATCGTCCTTGGTCCGGAGGAGGGCGAGCTCATTATCTTTCTTCTTAAGCTCGGCTTGATGCTGCCCTGCTTGTTCGAGAAAATGCAGCATCATATCAGGCACGGGCACACTATCTTCAAGAGATGCTGAAATATTGTGTTGACCCGGCAGAGCCAAGGTATGAATGTTTGCCGAGCCAAGGAGAAAAGGAGATGGAAAGCACAGTAAGGCCGGACAAAAATGACTTACCCTTGATCTGCTCCAGGTTCTTCCGCATAATCTTGTTCTCAGCCTCCACCCTAGCTGCGGAAACCGAATGATGAGATTAGTTCGGCAGAGGAAGATGAAGAAAAACGGAGCAGCGCCAAGGGAGAAATTTATCTCTTTTCTCGTATTCCACGAGAAGTGTAGCTTGCTTTGCGCGTAGCATCTTGTGAGTATCCAGGAGACGCTGGAATTCAGCACTCCGGCGATTGGTGGTCACCTGAAAAGAGTGCAAAAACATAAATTAGCTTGGTGCATATTCGAAGTGTACGAAATCCGGGCCAAGTGGAACTTAACTCGGCCCTAGGTGTGTGCATATTCGAAGTGTACAAGATCCGGGCCAAGTGGAACTTAACCTGGCTCTAGGTGTGTGCATATTCGAAGTGTACGAAATCCGGGCCAAGTGGAACTTAACCTGGCTCAAAGTGTGTGCATATTCGAAGTGTACAAGATCTGGGCCAAGTGGAACTTAACCCGGCTCTAGGTGTGTGCATATTCGAAGTGTACAAGATCCGGGCCAAGTGGAACTTAACCCGGCTCTAGGTGTGTGCATATTCGAAGTTATCTCGGAGCTGCGTTAGTTTTGTAAGGAGCATCCGCCCGAGTAACAAGTTACTCGCCCGGAGGCTCGGGGAAAAATGGTTATATCATCATTATCTACAGCATGTAAAGGGGAAGCGACGTACCTCCATCATCCGACCCGCGAGGTTGATTGCCTTAGCGGCTGTGTTCATTTGGGCGGAAAATTTGGCGGGGCCAAACCTCTCCGGGAGATCATCATCATGGACGAATTCCGCCTTGTTCCAGTTGTTGACGAATTTAATCAACATCGGAGGGTACCGCTCGCCGGTGGGCCTATGGGGCGCCACCAAGCCCTTCGCATGCGCCTCCTTCCTCTCAACCAAGGCAAGGGCTGGGCTGGTGTGCAAAACCATTTGTTGTGCATCGGTTGGCTCGGCAGGGGCGTCCTTCGCTGCTGGAGCTTTCTTGGGAAGCATGGATGCGAGGGTATGCTGCCCAGCCTCGACGAATGCTGCCTTAGTAGCGTCAGGAGCCTTTTTGCCCTTTGGCTGCTGGGAAGAGGAAGTGGTTGCAGCGGATTTTCCGTTAGGAACTGCCGGGGTATTTCCTCACCGAGATTGAGAAGACTCGGACGAGGCAGAAGAGCTCGGCGCTGGAGCTCTGGGTGTTGGACTTGTTGCCGCTACTGATGTTCTTGCCGCCGGAGTTGGTGTTGGTGCCGGGGTTGGTGTTGGTGCTGGTTTGGTTGCTGGTACTGGAGCTGGTGTTGGTGCCGAGGTAGTCTCAGTAGCTGCTGGTTGCGGCGAAGCCAAAGTTGTGGATGCCGCCGCCTCGGCTGGGCCGGTCTCCCCCGCTCCGAGGTTACCCCCCTCTTGATGAGGTGGAATAGAACCCGGAGTAGCCGCAGAACCCTCTGGAATAGGGCTCAGCAGGCGCGACTCGTCGTCACGAGGAGGAGAAGGGCTAGGTCGGAGCGGCAAAGAGATGCTAGATCCACTCTAAGGGACCTCCACCGTAGCCCTGCCGAATCAAATAGTGTCAGAAAAGAGACTACAACAATGCAATGAAGAACAAGTTGCAGAGGGAAAAAAGACTTACGCATCCGAGGTTTGGGGCTCCTTGGGTTCCCGAGCCCTTCGTGCTGGGGCCTTGCCTGCTGGCTTGGAGGCAGTCTTGTCTCCGGACTTCTTTCGCCTTTTGGCGGGCTGAGAAGGTCCGGAGGAGGAACTTGATGCAGCTCCGTGCTTCTTCTTCGGCGCTACCGGAACATGTTCGCCCGTAGCAAGGGGAGGGTCCTTGTGGATATGCCCACCGGGGTTAGCTGATGCCGGAAAAGCATAAGAAAGGGGGACAACGTCAACAGGTTCCATCACCTCGACATCCGAGTCATCTTCATCATCGGGCCAATCTCTAATAGAAGAGGGTTTACCGGTGGGTCGCTTCGTAGCGTCGGTCATCGGGAGGAACATCTCCTGGTCCAGCTCTTCCTCGTCCGGGGTCTCCCGGTCGGGCGCCCACTTAAGGGTCGGATCAGTGCCGTCCTCGAGGGTCTGCTGAAGGAATAGCTGAGGAAAAGAATGAACAACAGAGTCAAAAATGCAACAATGACCGACATAAAATTAAATCCGGAGTAAGTTTGCGCCACAAGGCTTACCGTGGGAGGAAGCCTATCACGGCAATAATGCTCAATTCCCCACGTCCACTCAGCGGAGAAGTCCTTGTGGGTGGTGAAGAGATCCTTGACCCGGCGATATATCTCCGTGTTGCTCAACTCGAAGGATGAGGTCCGGTTGGGGTCGCGGCCGAAGCTCATGTGACACACCTTGTGAGTGCGCTTCTGGAGGGGGGGAGATCCGGTTGCGCACGAACATGATCATAGCGTCCTCGTTGCGCAACCCGAGCTTCTTCAGCTCCGCGAACCTCTTGTTGACCTGGTTGGCCAAGGCCGTGGGCTTCTTGGGGACGACATCCCACAATTCCGGTTTAGGTGGACCCGGAGCATAGGGAAGCAGCCGGATCAAGTCTTCGGTGCCTATATTCCGGACATAAAAGAAAGTCCGGGCCCATCCTTTGCAGGAGTCCAGCCCGGTGACTCGGGGAAAACGAAAAACCTACGGGGTGAGATGGACGCAGCTCCAAACCGAGTGAGCTGCTTGTCCTCCGGATCTAGCTCTACGTTCGGAATGACATTACGACGAAGGCCGAAAAACCGAATCCATAGCTCCTTCGTGGGCCATAGTCCGACATAGCCTTCGATCATAGAAGCGAAAGCGGAAAGAGAAGTAATAGCGTTGGCAGGAAGGTGGTGCGGCTGGAGTTCGTAGGTGTTTAGCCAATCCCGGAAGAAATCGCTGACCGGCACACCGAGCCCCCACTGGAAGTGGGAGAAGAACACAACGTACTCACCCGGATTGGGTGAGGGGGCTAATTCGGCGGAGGCGAGACGCGTAGCGACGCCGACGAGAATGCGTCTGGTGCGGTAGAGCCAGTCCAGGTCGTCTTGGCAGACCCAGGACCCGGCCCACGCACCACGGTCCGCCGTCGCAGTGTCCTCCTCCATTTCTTGCTCGATGATGACGAGCTCCTCCTTCTTCATCTGGTGTTCCCTACCCTCGCTGGCGCTAGCGGCGGCGGGGGGCAAAGGGCTAGATTGGTAACGACCTGTGGTGAGGGAGGTGCGTCGCGGTGGCGGTGATGCAGAGGTGTGGGGAAGCAGTGCGGCGGCGGCGCAGTCGCGGGGAAGAAGAAGAAGAGGAAGAGCTAGGGGCAGAGGGGCACGGAAGGGGGAAAAATCCTAAGGGGTGCGCCCCTCCCCTATTTAACCACTCCCTCAAGGGGAAAGTGGGATCGCGTCCTGCGGATATGCCACACGGTGTGGCCATGTATAGCTCACGTCGGCCAATCAGCAGGGAGCCACACGGAAGGCCACATGGTGGGGTTGATCCCATGACATTTATGCGGTAAATGAGGAGGCAGGCGTGACGTGACCCGCGCAGTGATAACTGACAATTACTGCGGCGGTTGCTGCAGCTGGCCTTTAAAATGAGGCAACCTAATGATTAGCCTCCACGTGGTTTAGCGTACGAGAAAAGGAAAGAAGACCTGGACGAAACCATGGTAACCCGGCCAGCAAGTGAACACTTGGAATGTGCAGAGGGAAAGTAAAACCACGAGGTCCGAGTTGAAGTGGTAACCCGGCCGGCAAGTGAAAACTTGGAACGTGCGAAGGGAACGTAAACCCATATAATCCGAGATAAGGAGGTAACTTGGAAATAGCGTCCAAAGCACAAATATAATTGAACCTGATGTGGCCTTAGCAGCCAAGGCAGTTAAGACCGCACCAGCTTCGGGGACTAATGTTGGGGGGATACCCCCGGGTAGGGTCACGCCGGGGTATAAAGGCCAAGTTAGCCGAGGTTCGGCAAGGCCAAAGCGGATGCTGGCCGGGTCACCTCAAGGCAGGCCCAATCACGGGGTAACCTGGACCAGGGGGCGTCCACCTAACTAAGTCTCGTCCGAATTAAGCAGTAAGTGGGAAATGCCTATTTAACTTGTATGCAGGAACGGGTGTGGCCGGATCAACTATGATCCGGGTCACATCTAGCTTCTAGGAGAAGGAAGGAATATCGCTGGTCAAAAGGAGCCCCGGTACGCGCTGCATGAGCGAAGCGGACAAGGGCAGGACTACCGAGGCGTGGCCGACAAGGGTGACGACGCCCATGTCGGCTGACGCAGGCGCCGCAGAGGCTCACGTAGCCTCTGCATGTGTGACGCGGGGGAAAAGCAACCCGGTCGGCTCACTACTTTGGGAGAAGGCATATTCTCAGGAATATGCCTCCACGTATGCCCTAAGTGGAGACCTAGCCACCCCTATATAAGGAGGGCTAGGGCCTCTGTAGAAGGGGTTCCGCTATTCTGATTTGGTTGAGGGTTTTAGGGGTGAACTGTGTGTGAGAGTAAGGGAGCTTCTCCTTCCTCCTCTCGGCAATACAGCTCTAGGAGCACTTGTAATCTTGGAAGCGAAGCAAATATAAACATCTGTGTGAGGAATCACCTTGCTATCCCTCCCTGGATTCCCCTAGCGTGTATTAGTCCCCACCTTTAGCATCTCCATGCCATCTGCCGTGACACCACCACGACAATGTAGTAGCTAGATGGCTGGTTTCTCCTCCTTTGTGCTTTCATGTTTAGATCTTGTGAGCTCCGTTCATGATCAAGATCATCTATTTGTAATCCATACATGTTGTGTTTGCAGGGATCCGATGGATATTGAGATTCTATTTCAGATTGATTATTGATTCTATCATGTCGTTGTTATTTGAGATCTTGCATGCTTTCCATTGTTAGTAGCTATCTTGGCCAAGTAGATGCTAGCAACTCCAAGAGTTAGTATTTATGCTCGATAGTGGGTTCATGCCTCTAGTAATCTGGGGAAGTGACAGAAATCTCTAAGGTACTAGATGTGCTGTTGCTACTAGGGAGAAAACAACAATCCTTTGTTCATAGAACAATCGTATTGTTTACTTTACACGCAGTTCGTAAAGCAATAATTTGTTGCTTGCAACTTAATACTGGAGGGGGTTCGGATGATAACCTGAAGGTGGAATATTATTCGTGGATGCAGTTGGATGGCGGTCTATGTATTATGTTGTAATGCCCAATCAAGTCTCAGAGGAGTCAAGATGATTAGTATATGCATGTATTGCTTTCTCGGTGTTTGTCAATTGCCCCGCTGTAATTTGTTCACCCAGCATGTTATCTATCTAAGGAGAGCCACCTCTAGTGAACTATGGATCCCGGTCCTTTGGCTTTACATACATTCTACAACTGTTTACTACTTTGTGTTTACTTTCTACAAACTTTTACTTCTTTCCATTCGATACGTTTAATCCTTTGTTTTCCGCAAAACACGGTGAGATTGACAACCTCATCGCAAGTTGGGGACAAAGTTCTGTGGTTGTGTTGTGCAGGTCTCCACGTTCCTACTAGCACCGATAGTGCGCCCTGCCAAAGCTCAGCTAGTAACACCTTTGAGGTGTTTGCTCGCTCCTACTAGTTCGATTAAACCTTGGTTTCATAACCGAGGGAAAACTTACTGCTGTGCTCATCATACCTTCCTCTTGGGGTTCCCAACGAGCTCTACGTTGAAAGTCGAGCGCATCAAGATCTTTTCTGGCGCCGTTGCCGGGGACTGAAGAAGAAGCTCCCACGTCAACCACGCGCCAGATCTTTTCTGGCGCCGTTGCCGGGGAGTCAAGGACATCTTCACAAGGGGAGTCCCTCATAACCAATCTCTTTACTTTGTTGTTTTTTTTGCTTAGTTTTCATTTTGCTTTGTTTGCTTGTTTTGTTCTTCAAAAACACAAAAAAATTAGTTTTACAAGTTTGCTTTCTTATTTGAAAACCCAAAAAAAATGACTACTCTTGAAAACACTAAGTTGTGTGACTTCACTAGCACCAACAACAATGATTTTATGAGCACACCTATTGCTCCACCTATGGCTGAAAATACTTTCTTTGAAATAAAACCTGCTCTACTCAATCTTGTTATGAGAGAGCAATTTTCTAGTATTCGTAATGAAGATGCTGCTTCCCATCTAAATAACTTTGTTGAACTTTGTGAGATGCAAAAGCATAGGGATATAGATGGTGATATTATTAAGCTGAAATTGTTTCCTTTCTCTTTGAGAGGAAAAGCTAAAGAATGGTTGAATTCCTTAACTAGGAATAGTATTGATTCTTGGACTAAATGCAAAGATGATTTTATTGGAAAATACTATCCTCCTGCTAAGATTATATCCATGAGAAGTGAAATAATGAAGTTTAAACAACTTGATAATGAGCATGTTGCTGAAGCTTGGGAAAGAATGAAATCTTTGGTAAAGAATTGTCCCACTCATGGACTGACTGCTTGGATGATCATCCAAACTTTTTATGCAGGATTGAACAATTCTTCAAGGAACCTATTGGATTATGCTGCTGGAGGTACCTTTATGACCATCACTTTGGGTGCTGCAACGAAACTTCTGGACAATATGATGGTTAATTATTCTGAATGGCATACTGAGAGAGCTCCACAAGGTAAGAAGGTAAATTCTGTTGAGGAAACCTCCTCCTTGAGTGATAAGATTGATATTATTATGTCTATGCTTGTTAATGGGAAAGCCCATATTGATCCATATAATGTTCCTTTAGCCTCTTTGGTTGCTCAAGAAGAGCAAGTTGATGTGAACTTCATAAGAAATAACAATTTTGGCAACAATGCTTATGGTAATAATGCTTATAGGAACAACTTTGGTCACAACAATTATAAGCCATATCCTCCCAACAATGGTAATGCTTATGGAAATTCTTACAACAATAATAAGAGTGCTCCCTCTGAACTTGAAGTTATGCTTAAAGAGTTTATTAGTAAACAAACTGCTTTCAATAAAACTATTGAGGAAAAACTCTCTAATGCTGAAAGAAATATAGCATCTTTGGCTGAAGCTCAATCTACTTTGAATAAAATGGCTGCTAAACCTGAAACTAATGAGAATCCCTTTGCAGCTACTAATGCTATGCAAGTAAGAATTGATGAAAATGTTAGACTATTAGCTGAATTACATGCTAAGTGGGAAAGAGAAGATGAAATTGCTAGAAACATTAGTGTTTCTACTATTACCACCACTAGTGTTGAGGCTAGTATTAGTTCTACTACTTTAGATGATAAAGTTGATTTTGATCTTGATGGTTGCAATATCTCTGAAGTTATTAAGTTCCTACAAAAGCTTGCTAAAAGTCCCAATGCTAGTGCTATGAACATGGCTTTTACAAAACACATTACTAATGCTCTCATAAAGATTAAAGAAGAAAAGATGAAACATAAAGGTTCTATTCCTTTAAAACAAGAAGATGGTTGGGAACCCATCATTAATATGAAAGTGAATGACTTTGATTTCAAAGCTTTGTATGATCTTGATAGTAGTGTTTCTATTATGCCTAGAAGGATTTATGATATGCTTGATTTGCCTCCTCTTGAAGATTGTTATTTGAATATCCCACTTGATGCTAATGCTAAAAAGAAACTCATGGGGAGTCTTAATGATGTTCTTATTATGGTTAACGATTCCTATGTCCCCGTTGATTTCTATGTTTTGGATGTTGAATACAATGCTTCTTGTCTTATTACTTTGGGAAGACCTTTTCTTAGAACTGTTGGTGCCATCATTGATATGAAAGAAGGCACCATTAAATATCAACACCCACTCAAGAAAGGTATAGAAAACTTCCCTAAAAAGAGAGATAAGATTTCTTTTGCTTCTCCAATGAAAACAAAATTTGGTCTTAATGCTTCTTCATTTGAGAACACTTGATTTTTTCTTTGCTTCTTATGCCTAACTTAAAGGCGTTAAAGAAAATTACTTGTTGGGAGATAACCCAAGAGTTTTAGATGAGTCTTGGAAGTTATTACCTCTGTAATAACCTCTCCTTATCCTTTTTATTTGCTTTTTGTGCCAAAAGTAACCTCTAATGAGAGAGAAGTAATGATTGGGAAAGTTGCTGTCCCGAAACAGATTTCTTTGCTTCACGGTAAAAATTTGTGAGAGAGCTCTGCATGTCGGATTGAGCTGTAATGTTTTGTGCTTCTGCCCCAGGTTGGTATCAAACTTTCGTTAGTTCAACACTTTTTTATTTGAGCAACAGAAGGTCTTCGAAAAAAATCGTCTTTACCTGCTGGTCTGTTTTGACAGATTTCTGCCATTTTCTGCATTTGCTTCTTGTTAGTTCCTTCTTGAGTTCTTTTGGGGAATTGAGATTTTTGAGGGAAGTGCTACAGTATCTAGTGTTCTAATGGAAGTTTATTTGGTGTTAGAACTGAACCTTGAGACTTATTTATCTTAAGTGCACTAATGTTGCTAATGAGATTGTGTGAAGTTTTGTATGAATTAAAAATTTCAGGTGTATAGAAGGAATGAGTAATGAGATGAAGGATGGACTAAAGCTCAAGCTTGGGGATGCCACGCGTGTCACCCCAAGAAATATCCAAGAAGTACAAGCGTCAAAGCTTGGGGATGCCCAAGGCATCCCCCTTCTTCATCAATAAAAATCCCAGGTTTCTTCCAAACGCTTCATTTTTATTGTTTCATGCACAGTTGTGTTTTTCTTGGAGCGTCTTCTTTTTCGTTTTTGTTTTGGTTTTTAGTTTGCTTGGTTTGATTAGTTTTCTGAATAAATTGGTTGGACCCCCTCTTTCATACATTGGTTTGCAAATATTTTGGTTTGGTTTGGAAAAGAGTAGGAAAGTTCATACTTATGTGGTAAAAAGAGCTTGTTTTTGACTGTGGCCTATCCTTTGTCATGCCATGCTTGATATTGTTTTGGCTTTATGCTTAGTATTCTTTGCTGTAGCATGACTTGTTATAAACAATCGAGATTGCTTAATGTGCCTTGGATGAATCATGCGTTGTTTTAGCATATTAAAGCATAGTATAGTGGTATTCTCCTTTGATGCTTTATTTGGGTTGACTTGGCACATGCTCACACCATGTCATGACTATATCAAGTCACCATAGCCTTTATGATCCTTTAGTTTTCAACTTGTAGTATCACTTTATGCTTTGATCAATGATCTTTTGTCGCTCTGCATGATTATGGCCATTATTGCTCTCTTAGTTTGTCGCTCCCAGAATTTTGCTAGCCTCCACAACAAAGTATGAGTTCCAGTCATGCATCCAACTCCCTAAACAAAGTTATTCCAAAGAGTCCACCATACCTACCTACTAGCTTATGCTATTCCAAGTATATTCGTGCTTTTGTTTACCTTCCACTTGTTATGAGAAAACTAGTGATTAAATCTCTCACGAACTTGATGGCACACTTTACTTTAGTTTCCCTTAATAAACTTGAACCATTATGTCTTCTATGTTGTATATGCTTGCACTTATTTGTCGAGAATTAGCAGAACCATGCTTTCATGGGGAACGCTTTCAACATTGCACTTGGTACTTGTACCTAGTTGATATCATGCTCTTTTGTATATGGATGTCGTCGGTGTGAAATTAAAGGGGAGCTTGTAAGTTCATGGAGTTATGTATATGTGTTAGACAAACGCCTGGGCCGCTGGTCTAATCCATGCTGACATGGTGGAAACCTACAGCGTAATCATAATGAGTTGTCTATGAAGCATTCTTCTTAAAAAAAGAAAGAGTCCTATATTGAGAAAAAAAAGAGAAAAAAAAAGAGATACTATGAAAATAGGAAAGAGAGAAAAAAGCACCATATTCCCATGGTAAATAAGAAGAATGCTGAGATGCTCGTTGTCTGCTTGCCTTGTCATTTTGATATGGGGATTCTTCCGTATCATCGGGCAAGGGGTACCCCGTTGGCGGTTCTCTATGATACACATGTAATTACGATGACAATAACTTACCGGTGACTAAACTTGAGTAGCATGAGGAGCGGCCCTCGTATACAAGGGTCATGAGATTTCTGACTTATACTTCGTCAAGCATGTACACCATAGTTTGTTCACTTTAACCTTAATCACTTCAAGATGCTTATGATAGGGGCATTGAGAGCTGAAAGCTGCAAGTACCATAATTTTTGGAAGCTCTTTATGAGACTTGAATCCCTACTTCCTTTTACAAAAGGCCTTTCTTCCACCATTATATTGAGTCTCCACCTTCTATCTTTATGCACCTACTTTGAGAGCATAGTGTCCATTCTTAGTTCTATGTGCATTGTCCCAAGACTAGTTGATTGATGCATAACTTGTTATTGCTTGTTTGAAACTATTGTATCTAGTCACTCTTATGAACTTTGAAGGTGTCCTATGCATTTATATATGCTACTCTATTGAGGGACAAGCTGAATACTACTATGCTATGTTTTCTTTATGTGAAACAAACAAACGTCTTGCAAAGCATTGCTATTCATGAATCTTTTGTTTGTGCCTTTTCATGTTGCATCATAGTTTCTTTGGTTATTGCTAGAACTTTGTCTTTCATGTTATGATTGAAGTACTATGATCCCAGCTTTGAATGTTTTGCAAATACTTTGATCAAGTCTTTGATGGTGCATGTGACCTCAAAAATTATTCTTTCTTTTTATCACTTACCTACTCGAGGAAGAGTAGGAGTTAAGCTTGGGGATGTTGATACATTGCAAATGTATCTATAATTTTTGATGTTCCATTCTTGGTTTTATCCACTTTCTTGTGTTTTGTTCCAACTTTGGAGTACTTTTCATATGATTTCTTGGACTAACCTATTAACAAGAGCCACAGTGCTAGCTGCCTGTTTTCTGCTGTTTTTGGTTCCAGGAAAGTCAGAAAATGAATATTCTCGGAATTGGACGGGACAAAGCCAAAGTGCCTATTTTTCCGGAAGTGATCAAGTGCCAGAATACGAGACGGAGAAGGGCCAGGGAGCCACCACACCACCTGGCCGCGCGGCCAGGCCTGGCCCGCGCCAGGGGGTGGTGTGGCCGCTCCCGGCACCCCCCTCGGCCTCTCCTTCCGCCTATATATTGCCTTCATGACGAAAACCCTAAGTCCCAATCAAAAATCCATGAAAGAGTCTATAGCCGCCGTCATCTCCATCCCTAGATCGGGAGGGATCTGAAGCTCTTCTCGGCACCCTGCCGGAGAGGGGAATTCACCCTGGAGGCCTTCTTCATCACCATGCAAGCCTCTGGTGTGATGCGTGAGTAGTTCATCCTTGGACTACGGATCCATGTAGTAGCTAGATGGCTGGTTTCTCCTCCTTTGTGCTTTCATGTTTAGATCTTGTGAGCTCCGTTCATGATCAAGATCATCTATTTGTAATCCATACATGTTGTGTTTGCGGGGATCCGATGGATATTGAGATGCTATTTCTGATTGATTATTGATTCTATCATGTCTTTGTTATTTGAGATCTTGCATGCTTTCCGTTGTTAGTAGCTATCTTGGCCAAGTAGATGCTAGCAACTCCAAGAGTTAGTATTTATGCTCGATAGTGGGTGCATGCCTCTGGTAATCCGGGGAAGTGACAAAAATCTCTAAGGTACTAGATGTGTTGTTGCTACTAGGGAGAAAACAACAATCCTTTGTTCATAGAACAGTCGTATTGTTTACTTTACACGCAGTTCGTAAAGCAATAATCTGTTGCTTGCAACTTAATACTGGAGGGGGGTCGGATGATAACCTGAAGGTGGATTATTAGTCATAGATGCAGTTGGATGGCGGTCTATGTATTATGTTTTAATACCCAATCAAGTCTCAGAGGAGTCAAGATGATTAGTATATGCATGTATTGCTTTCTCGGTGTTTGTCAATTGCCCTGCTGTAATTTGTTCACCTAGCATGTTATCTATCTAAGGAGAGCCACCTCTAGTGAACTATGGATCCCGGTCCTTTGTATTTACATACAATCTACAACTGTTTACTGCTTTGTGTTTACTTTCTGCGAACATGTTATCCATTCAATACGTTTAATCCTTTGTTTTCCGCAAAACACGGTGAGATTGACAACCTCATCGCAAGTTGGGGACAAAGTTCTGTGGTTGTGTTGTGCAGGTCTCCATGTTGCTACTAGCACCGGTAGTGCGCCCTGCCAAAGCTCAGCTAGTAACACGTCTGGGGTGTTTCCTTGCTCCTACTGGTTCGATTAAACCTTGGTTTCATAACTGAGGGAAAACTTACTGCTGTGCTCATCATACCTTCCTCTTGGGGTTCCCAACGAGCTCTATGTTGAAAGTCCAGCGCATCAGGCCGCCCCCTAGCCCTTCTCCGTCTCGTATTCTGGCATCTGATGACTTCCGGAAAAATAGGCACTTTGGCTTTTGTCCTGTCCAATTCCGAGAATATTCATTTTCTGACTTTCCTGAAACTAAAAACAGCAGAAAACAGGCAGCTGGCACTATGGCTCTTGTTAATAGGTTAGTCCAAGAAATCATATGAAAAGTACTCCAAAGTGTGGACAAAACACAAGAAAGTGGATAAAACCAAGCATGGAACATCAAAAATTATAGATACATTTGCAATGTATCAACATCCCCAAGCTTAACTCCTGCTCGTCCTCGAGTAGGTAAGTGATAAAAAGAAAGAATAATTTTTAAGGTGACATGCACCATCAAAGACTTGATCAAAGTATTTGTAAAACATTCAAAGCTGGGATCATAGTACTTCAATCGTAACATGAAAGACAAAGTTCTAGCAATAAGACAAAGAAAACATAAAAAGGCACAAACAAAAGATTCATGAATAACAATGCTTTGCAAGACGTTTGTTTGTTTCACATAAAGAAAACATAGCATAATAGCATTCAGCTTGTCCCTCATAGAGTAGCAAATATAAATGCATAGGACACCTTCAAAGTTCATAAGAGTGACTAGATACAAATAGTTTAAAACAAGCAATATCAAGTTACGCATCAACCAACTAGTCTTGGGACAATGCACATAGAACTAAGGATTGCACTATGCTCTCAAAGTAGGTGCATAAAGGTAGAAGGTGGAGACTCAATATAATGGTGGGAGAAAGGCCTTCATAGACGGAAGTCGGGATTCAAGTCTCATAAAGGGCTTCCAAAAATTAGGGTACTTATATTTTTCAGCTCTCGTTGCCCCTATCATAAGCATCTTTAAGGTGATTTAGGTTAAAGTGAACAAACTATGGTGTACATGCTTAACGAAGTATAAGTTAGAAATCTCATGTCCCTTGTATACGAGGGACGGTCCTCATGCTACTCAAGTTTAGTCACCGGTAAGTTCTTGTCATCGTAAGTACATGTGTATCATAGAGAACCGCCAACGGGGTACCCCTTGCCCGATGATATGGAAGAATCCCCATATCACAATGACAAGGCAAGCAGACAACGAGCATCTCAGCAATCTTCTTATTTACCATGGTAATATGGTGCTTTTTTCTCTCTTTCCTCTTTTCATAATCTCTTTTGTTTTCTTTCTCTTTTTTTCTCTCAATATAGGACTCTTTTTTTATAAGAAGAATGCTTCATAGACAGCTCATTATGGTTACGCTACAGGTTTCCACCATGTCAGCATGGATTAAACCAGCGGCCCAGGCGTTTCTCTAACACATATACATAACTCCATGGACTTACAAGCTCCCCTTTCATTTCACACCGACGACATCCATATACAAAATAGCATGATATCAACTAGGTACAAGTACCAAGTGCAATGTTGAAAGCGTTCCCCGTGAAAGCATGGTTCTGCTAATTCCCAACAAATAAGTGCAAGCATATACAACATAGATGACACAATGGTTCAAGTTTATTATGGGCAAGAAAAGTAAAGTGTGCCATCAAGTTCGTGAGAGCTTTAATCACTAGTTTTCTCATAACAAGTTTAATTCGGAAGGTAAACAAAATCATGAATATACTTGGAATAGTATAAGCTAATGGGTAGGTATGGTGGACTCTTTGGAATAACTTGGTTTAGGGAGTTGGATGCATGAGTGGAACTCATACTTGGTTGTGGAGGCTAGCAAAAGACTGGGAGCGACAAACTAAGAGAACAATAATGGCCATAATCATGCAGAGCAACAAAACATCATTGATCAAAGCATAAAGTGATACTACAAGTTGAAAAACTAAAGGATCATAAAGGCTATGGTGACTTGAGATAGTCATAACATGGTGTGAGCATGTGCCAAGTCAACCTAAATAAAGCATCAAAGGAGAATACCACTATACTATGATTTAATATGCTAAAACAACGCATGATTCATCCAAGGCACATTAAGCAATCTCAATTGTTTATAACAAGTCATGCTACAGCAAAGAATACTAAGCATAAAGACAAAACAATATCAAGCATGGCATGATAGAGCATAGGCCATAGTAAAAAACGAGCTCTTTTTACCACATAAGCATGAACTTTCCTACTCTTTTCCAAACCAAACCAAACCAAACTATTTGCAAACCAATGTATGAAAGAGGGGGTCCAACCAATTTATTCAGAAAACTAAGCAAACCAAGCAAACGGAAACCAAAACAGTAGAAAATAGGCAGCTAGCACTATGGGTCTTGTTAATAGGTTAGTCCAAGAAATCATATGAAAAGTACTCCAAAGTGTGGACAAAACACAAGAAAGTGGATAAAACCAAGCATGGAACATCAAAAATTATAGATACATTTGCAATGTATCAATAATCCGCCCCCACTCTGAGTGACACGCCGAGCTTGACCTTGATCACCTCCTGGGGGCCAGATTATCCGGACCCATGCGAAGGCCGGATTATCCGGCCTGGGGAGGAAAAACCGCCCCAGTTCGGATTTTTCAGGAGAAAATCCGACTGGACTCCGAGCAACGCGCCTTGGCAGCCTTTGACCGATTTTTGGGGGCCGGATTATCCGGCCTGGAGGGGAAAAAAGCGCCCCAGTTTGGATTTTCTAGGAGAAAATCCGAACCCAATCTGAGTGTCACGCCTTGGCTGCCTTTGATCGATGAGATAGGCCGGATTATCCGGCCCTTGGTGGGGCGGATAATCCGCCCCCCCAAAACACCTGCACACTTAGCGCACATGAGAAAACTCCACGATATTGTTATCTAACACTCAAAACACAGGAAACCATGAAATGTTCTTTCAACATGTAGCTCTGTATTCGATGATAAATAAAGCTAAGTTCCCGAAACTCAACCTTAGTCATTTTTTTGTTATTCTCAATTTTCACCTGATACTCGGGGACTCGACCATATTCATCTAAATAAATATATATATCTGGTACTCAGGGGCTTCAACAATAGAGCGCCACAAAATTTTGGCTTTATTGACGAGCACGCAATGCTTTGACCTGAATAGCTGACTCGGCCCTAGGGCGTTGGGTAAACGGAAGGGTCTCGCATAGGGCAACTTCGCATCAAGCAAAACACACAGAATAACAAAATATATTCAATCAAGAATAGAACAAAGTTTTACACGATTTACATGTCCTTTTGCAGACACTAAAAGTTACACTATGAAATTGAGGAAAAAAAATCTTCGTCTTCCTCGAGGCATCTGTGGATGATTCTAATCGCGGGCTTATAAGAAGCCGCATAATGAGCCTCCATGCTAATCATCCCACCTCCGGAAGGAGAAGGCAATCCTTGCGACACAACGTCCAAATCTAGCGTAGGATGATGCACATGCACCCAAGCAAGTGCAAGCTTCGCACCCACAACTAGCTGTAGCTTCACAAAGTGATAGATCCTCTTGCCTTGCTGAAACTTCACCATCAATTCGGCAAGACCATGAGGCTTAGGATCTCGAGGAAACATGGAATTATACACAATAGCCAGGGCCCGACGGTAGCTCTCGACAAATTCCTCCACCTCAGACACCCAATCCTAGAGAAGGGCCAATGTATAGGCATGATGGTGGTCAGTCCAGAAATTGCTACCCGCACCTTGATAAGACACCATCAAAGCGTTCATTAGGGTCCAAAGATTTTGAGTTTCTTCCCTCTCACACAACCATATACCTGGAAAAAAGCAAAAGGTTACTTTCTACGGCTGGACAATATGACTCGTGGGCTCTGCGGGAAACTTACAAAGCATTTGCTCGCTCGCCCTGGACATTTCTTCCAGGAGATATGCCTCGCGATACAAAGTCCTGCGCATCTTCGACTATGATACATCTACCATTGCCTACACAGCCTGAAGATCATTCTCCAACCCCTTTATTCGTTGAATTTTCTCGGCATACAGAAGTGGATCTACAATGTGGGTAGTAATAGTTTTAGGCGTGGCCACTTCAGATAACTTGGGTTGAGCACCCGAAGATTGGGGAACCTCCAAGGATTCAGATGGATCAGTAAGTATCTGGCAGAACAGATGTCAAAGAACAAGAGTTCCAGCAAAAATACAGGGGCACACACAAAATGGTAAACTCAATGTAAGCAATGCATATATATACAGAGAGCAGAGGGTTTTCTTCAACCCGAAGGCCAGATATGTGTAGATTAATAAATTTATTACATTTAAAAAAAAGCGACAAAGGATGCAACTAAACTATCAGATAGATTTTTCGGCCGAGCGCGTGGCGCTGGCCGAAGGAGCTTCAATAGTAGGCTTGGTCACAATAACAATGCCAGAAGGAGTGTTGGCTACAGGTTTGACAGGAGGAATCTCCTGACCTGCACCTGTCACTAGAAGGAGTCGTGAGTATTTTTTGGCCCTCTTAATGAAGGAGGTTAGGTCAACTTCTTTGCCATCGCGGTTGACTTGAATAAAGGAGCTAACCTTCTTCTAGTCAACCTTCTCGCCGCGTGCCATAACTAGGGCCATTGAAGTTTCAGCGCCGCTCTTCGATTGGATCATACTGTATCATGTCAGCGGGTTGGGTTCAGCATCAAAGATAGCAGCAAGATCATTGAGATCCGTGGGCACCTCCTTGGCCGCAAAAATCTTGGCATGAAGACTCTTGAAAGCACGTTGTGAACAGATCAAAAGATTCTACCCATGAACACTATCCACCTCCAAGGTTCCTACAACATCCAACAATGGATCGGATCTTTTATCCTCGTCCAAAGTCAGCGACTGGCCAGTAATTTATGCAGCAGAAATATTAAAGGCAAATATGAAGGCATGGAACTCAAAGAAAAATTCGAGGACAAACTATAATAAGCACACAACTTACGGGTCAAGAAGTATTGAAAGCCTCCAATCGCTTCTGAAGATCTTCATCCCTTTCGGTAATAGTGGCGGCCTGGTTCTACCGTTCTTCGGATGCAGCTTTGGCAGTTTGTTTGGCTTCTTCCAACGCTTTTTCTTTGACCCTTAGTTTGGCCTCTAGATCTTTGGCACATTTCAACACCTCGTCCCAAATAGTCTCAGATTGTTCGGCAACGGGTGGACAATACAAACTTCATCGAGTTAGTGGAAATTGGATGTACAAGAAATGGAAGCATTAAATAAGCAAGACAAACCTTTGGATTCTTTGGTGTCCTTACAGATCTTGATGACGCGGGAGGCCATGTTGACCATTTCACACATCAACGGCTAAAACCCAAGGAAAATCACTTAGGGGATGTGAAAGGAGCAAGCAGGGGCAAGCTACAATATCAATAAAGGAATGGTACTTGCATCTTTCATGTTAGCTTCGGTGAGGTTCTCGGCAATAGCCACACCTTTACCCACAATTTTCTTCTTCTTGGACGGTAGAGGTTTAGGAGTAGTAGCCACAACCTTCAAGTCCGGCACCCTCACATACACTTTTTGCGTGTTCTCTAGATCCATCTATGGGATCGGTGACTTAACACTAGGAAGCAGCAGCTGGTAGTCGCGAGCAATCCTCATCATCCCGATTCTCCCTGTTTTGGCAAACATATACTCAACTTTCGTCATAGAAGCACATGAAGTCTACAAAAAATAGTACAACAGGAATAACACTTACGAAGATATATCTTGGGTAATGTGGAAGAGATTCATCCTTGGCGGAGCTGAAGAGGTAGGTTTCACAAATTTTGGTTTTAAACCCATCGAATCATCTGAATCCTCGACCGTTTCGATGGCTTCAGAGCGCTTCCGCTTTCGAGCCACGAGCACCCTCTCGAAATCTTGGGAATGAGCCGAAGGAACAGACCGAGTGTCTTGGTAATATTCAACAGTAGATGCTTCCCCTTCTTCGTCGGCTATAAACCCAGTTCCAGTGAAAACTTTGGATGCAGCGACACTTCCTGTCAAGTCGCCACTCTTAGGAAGAGGAGGAAAGGAATGGAGATGATCATAATCCTGCACCAGCATAACCAAAGTTAGGCGAGAATGGTTTATCGCAGCATACACACATAGGAAAGTTGAAAATTCAAAAGAAATCAATCAAACTTACATCTGGCAGCAGGTTCTTCTTGCCATAGGGCTCGACCTGACAATCTGATGGCACAAGATTTTTCTTTGTTAGGGTGGTGAAAGACCGTACCCTCTTCTCGAGACGTGCAATGGGAAGACTCTCTGTTGATATCCTCCTTGGGTCCTTCTTGCCGATATAGTCCCACATACCAGTCAACCGAGCCTGGACAGGATGGATGCTCACCCGAAGGAAATAGGCCATAAGTTGCAAACCTGATAGTTCGCATCCAGCCTCGGTGCACAACTTCTTGATTTGGGCCAGTAGTGGTCTGATTTCCTCTATTTCCTCGGCAGTAGGGCTTGGCTCCCATGAATTGAGCCTTTGACAAGTTTTCTTCAGGTCAAAGGGCGTCAACCCGATGTTCTGACCCTTGACTTGTCAGTCCTTGATATAAAACCACTTTGTTTTCCAACCTTGGACAGACTCCACGAACTTGAAGTCAAAGTAGTTAACTTCTGGGAGGACAGAAATATTGTGCCTCCCATGTCATGAATGATGGTTTCACTAGCATTTGGCAAACATAGAAGAAATTTCCACAAACCACTGTGGGTGTGGATACCGAGAAAACACTTGTAGAGAGTGATGAAGCAAGCAACATGGAGAATGGAATTTGGTGTGAGCTAGTAGAGCTGCACGCCATAAACAAAGAGGAGGCCATGAAGGAACTCGTGGGCTAGAAGAGAGAGGCCACGGTAAAGGAAGGAGAGAAACATTACCCGCTTGATGCATGTAAAATGCATACATGAACTTTGTAGTTTGTTAACATGTTTTCCCACATATTTGCATCATATATAATGTTATATCCCTGTTTTATATTGATTTTTGTGGATTTACCAATCATCCCCTTTATTTTGGTTATAACCCTAGAGGGCATAAAAACCCTGTTTTCAATATTTTTGATGTTTTAGGACCTAAACGAAGTCAAATGGACCTATACTTTTGGGAATGCCAATATTTATCCTCAAGAAGCATCTAGAGCACTGGAATCTCATCAAGAGGGCCAGGAGGGCCAAAATACCCTAGGAGGTGCGCCTAGGATGGTGGGCGCGCCACCCATGCTCTTTCCCTCATCGACCGTCCAATTGCCTTGATTCTTTCACCCACAGAGTTATATTTACCTAAAAACCCCTATATAAGGACCCCCTAGGGCGTCCTCGGAGAGAGAGAGAGAGAGAGCCACCAGAGAGGTCTCACCACCAAACAGAGTCTGGTCCAGTGAAGATTGGAGGGGAAAACTCCACCGGAGCCACCTCTAGGGAGATCTCCACCCTCTCCAACATCTCCAGCTTCATCACCCTGATGAAGAGGGAGTAGTATACCTCCAGACTATGGGTTTGTGGCAGTAGCTTAATCTATTTCTCTCTTTTTCTTCATAGATCTAGTACCATATGAGCTGAGCAACATGATTATGGTCATATTTGTAATTCCTATGTGGTGGATCTTTGTTCTGTGATTTGGTATTTGAGATTGGAATCTATTTTATGTAAGATGTTTTAATATATGCATATCATGCACCTTGTTCTTCATTGCTTGTTTTGATCCAACTTGTATGCAAGAACTTGTATGGGGAGAAGTATGTGTAAGATGGAGTAGCATGGGGATAGAGATTGAATTGTGACACATATTATACAAGATCTTCTTTGGGTTTTACCTTTATTTTGCTGCTCACTAGGGGTAAAGTGAAATCATGTGCTATAGTTATCACGTGACAGTGTGATGACCTTGACTAGATCAAGGAAGCATATTTTTTATTTCAAACATCATATAATATTGCTTAAAGCTATACTCTGATCTATTCTTAAATCAATATTGCATGGAGATTTCCCTTTTTGAGGAGTATAAGAGAGAGCTGTATTCCATCTCAATATTAGAATGTGATGCCCATATTAATTCCTTTTATCAAGTACTTATAGAATTTCCATGGATCTTTATCATGGATGAATTGTTTTGTGATCACTACAACCTAAAAAGAGAGCAGACAAGTGAACCCATGAACCCTGGTCCGATTTTTATCATAAGAGACACCTTTCCTTTGCATCTACTATCCTTTTTAATTTCTGCAATTTATTATTTAGAAAATACAAAAATACTTTCTCTACTTGCAATCACTTGTAGAAACCCAAAAACAACTCTACTATCTTCCATATCATCTAGTTTGCATTACTTTACTTTAGTTTGTTTATATTTTATTTCATATTACTAATACGAAACCTTGGGCTTGACAACCACTTGGTGGAGTTGGGGACACAAGACAAATTATTTTACTTTACAGGTTGCTTGAAGAGGAGAAGACAAACATCCTTCCATAACCAATTCCTCGAGAGTTTGATATAAACCCTCGAGTCACCCTTGTGGCGAAAAGAAGCTTGCTACAACACTCTGCACTTGGAATACCTACGAAATGTGGCTGCATTTGTTGCCATCACCATGATCCTACTTCAGGCGTTGGAATGGCTTCAACCCTAGGAGCCTTGAAGGAATGATCCGCCATGAGACTATTCTTATGTGCTTCACGCAAATCCTGCTCGGTGCACTTGGAGGGAGCCCATCCAATGGCCCTTGTCCTTGTTGCCTTGGCAGCAGTAGTGGAGGTGCCACCCTTGCTCTTTCCCATGGTGGCTAGGAGGTGAGACACAAAAGCACATAGGACAAAGAAAGCACATGAATCGATGGAGCACAGAAGCAGCGGGAGGAGAAATACGCAAGGAAGGGGAATAGTGAGTAGAAAAATTCTTACCTTTAGCTTATAAAGAAAAGGAGCACAAGGATCATTCATCAGATTGGGTGGCGAAATGACAAGGAGGATGAATACACATGGAAAGTTTCGCTGGAAGTATAAAAATTGTGGGCAGTAATTACCACGGTAAATACAGAGAAAACCTGCACGACGCCTCGATTTTCGCGCATAAAGGGGGTCATGCGGTCGAAAATAACCGCTGATGCACCACCCACGCGTCATCATTACTACATCACGGGCCCACTACTGTAACGTCTGATCGGGTCTTGTTTTACAAAATTGTGACACACCATCTTTGTCAGCACGGACATCATGCGTGGCTACAAAGTGAAGAAATTTTCGAATGAGTACAATGAAGAATGAATGATGAACATTTCTTGATGATTGACTCTGAGCCTATGCTCTAGTGCACGCACCCGAACATAGCCTCATGGACTACTCCCATCGAGAGGGCTGGCCGCGCACCCGATAAATTTCATGGTCTGATTTAACCAAGGCCTGAGTTGAAGTACCTCTCGGATAAAAATATTGCTCTGAGCCTATGCTCTAGTACAAGCACCCAAACATATCCTCGGGGGCTACTCCCATTGGGAGCGCTGCATGCGCACCCGATAAAAAATATAATTCTCCAACAGAGTCGAAAAATTAAAATCCTATGAGCATTACATTACTGTATCCTCAAACGGTTACTCCCATCGGGAGAGTTCTTATCTTACCCGATAAAATAAAGTGGCAACTTCAGCAATTCCAACATCCAAACAAGGCAGTCGAAAAAATTCAAAAACCTCCAGACCGCATTCGTCATGATAACATGTCTGAATGCCGTGTCCATGACATCAAGATAAGACCCCAGGATCCGTCATGTGAGGTCTGGTAACCGCACACGAATGCGCTCTGCCTGTATCTATGATACAATGAAAAATCCCGACGGATGCGTTGGGTACTTATGACTTCAAGTGCATAGACAAATTGTAGCTAGTTTCGGAGTAAAGATATCGAACCCACATAGAGCTATTTGGTAAAGGTCTTTATGCCCCTCGTCAATATCTACCAAAGGATACTTATAAGCTGTCTTTCATCTCAAGTAGAGGGTGTTTGAAAGTTTTTTGGTTGTTTGCTGAAAATTAATTAAATCAAGTAAAAGGAAACAAGTAACAACATTGTGCGAAAATGTGGTTGAACTCAATAGGGCTAAAACATTCTCGAGGATGTAGGATACACCACTAGAATGGTATTGTTAGTTATTAATAATCAAGATAACATACTTGTTGTGTCATGAGATGTGTGGAGAGAGCTCCATAATAAGATGTTCACTCCAAGGCTTGTAGGAAGCCACTTTGTTGAGCCAAGTGTGAGGTCACCTCTAAATAACCACTACGATGTCTAAGAATAGTCACCCATACAAACCACCGCAATTAAAGGTTTTCATCGTGTATATTGTAATTAGCTTATGGAGTCCCTCTTTTATCCTCCTTTGACCGTATAGATTATGAGCCGGTGCTGATCTGTCACGAGGCCATTCCAGGTACGATCCCAAGACACGTCCAAAGGATTTCTCCCTCCCTTTAGTCCCAAGGGCAAATGATATGTGACCGACTACACATACCATCTAAAGAGAGAGATGAAACTATAATAAATCAATCATTGCCGGCAAGTCATATGGACACAAGAATAGATCATCTTTATTACAAATTCATAATGGTGCTAGGGTTTCTCCATCTTCATAAGAACAACGAAACTACTCACACATGGAAGCAATCAACAACATCATCATAATCAAATGAATGGATAAAAGTACGGAGATAGATATAATGCAAACCACAATTGAATATAGAATTACAACAAGATATAATAGATGAGAGATGGGGGTAATGGTGGTGATGGAGATGAAGTGGTTGATGATGAAGGGGATGATGTGTTGTCCTCCAATGATCCGTGAAGTAGCTGGGATTTTACCCCAGCCAAGTTTCTCCTCCGGATCCCTTTCATATGTGGTTTTTCATGGTTTCTGGTGGCTGTGAATGTCGGATCCTCCTCTCATCTTTGCCAGGAGAAAGTATTTGACGAGGCGATCACGCTAACACCTAGTACGAGCGGACGTTACGGGAGGGCTTCGCCCGTACCACCGGTCATTATCGGTACTGATTGCTTCTCCTCGCTTTGTATGGTCCCAGGTGTGAAGGTATATCCATAAAATGACGTTTATCACTTAGAAATATCATAATAGAACACAATATGACAGTTCCAATTCATATGTTCATATAAGACTTAGTGATTTGGGATCCTGTTGAAACAAGAACAAAATGGTGCATGCAAACACAGTGAAATACAATGATCCCTATTCTATTCATGCAAAAACAAAAGGTAAATATGCTTCAATTTTGGACTCATCAACTCCCCAAGCTAGGCTCTTGCTTGTCCCCGAGCAAGATGATGGCTTATGGACAAGATCATCATGTTCACGAGACACGTGTCGTTACAATAAGTGAGGTAGAAATTGAAATAGTAATACAACATAAGATGTAGAGATACTTTTGGGGTATTACCATACCCTTACACATTACATGACTTGGAGGCTTCCACACCTTTTCTAGTATTAATGAAATCATAACAAACTTCTAGTAATTCAACATATCATATAATCACAAAGTTTAGAGATATCGAGCACTAAGTTTAGTAATGCAGATTCATGGTCATTCTTTTTCTTCTACACTTGATTATTTTGATAGTTGTTCTCTCTTATTTATTCTTTTCTTATCTTTTTTATATGTTTATATTTTTACTTTCTTCTCTTCCTATTTTCCTTTTAGTACAACTATTTGATCATTCTCACTACCTCAATGGCTTTCAAAAAATCTTAATCATAATATGCTACCAGAATTCTTCTTCTCATAACTTAATCAATACTTTTATTGTTGTGGAAGTCCCTAAAATTATGACAGTGGTACTGAAGGGTAACGGGTAGGCTACACTAGCGTAAAATCAAAAATTTCTACCGCGTCAACCAGGAATACTATTGTCATAGATCACGGGATTACCGCTAGACGCGCAGGTGCGGAACTCGATGAAGCACGTTGCGGCAGTGTAGATGTTCTACGTCTCCTCCTCGTCCTCGTCCCACGAGCAGCTCCCCTTTGCGCGGCTCGTCCAAGTGCTACAGATGCAGCACCTCCGAGGTATCCACACGTCCGGAGTGGAAGTCGTCACACGCCAGACTGCTAGGTCTGCGCGTGCAACACAGGCGAAAGAGGAGTGGCGGCTGGGTGGAATGCTCTCTCGTTTTCAGCTCGCCTCACTCCCTCTTATATAGGCATCCCTGGTGGGCTTCTACATTAGCAGCCCATTAGCAGCCTAAGCCTGGTCTAATTCGGATCCAATCCTCATTAGGCTTCCAGCCCCTAAAGTGTGTGACCCTATAGGTTCATACACGTATAGACATGACGCGAGTACACTTACTCCGTCAATAGTTGGTAGCGGCCTCTAGCAAGACGTGCCAACTCCTAAACGCATATAAAGATCATTCGGACGAACCATCACAAGGTTGAGTACATGTCTTTCCCTTTGCCTCACGATATTTGGTCTAGCTCTAAGCTGACCTCTCTTTCTCGATACTGTAATTCAGAATCCCTTTACTAGGTTAACTCTTAACCATATGTAGCACGGCCATGCATTTCTGGATCCGATCACTCGAGGGGCCCAGAGATATCTCTCTCAAGTAGAGAGGGGCAAATCCCATCTTGATTGACCGATGCCTTGCAGCATGTATCAGGACAAACCCGAAAGCTACCTTTATAACTACCCAGTTACGGAGTAGTGTTTGATAGCCCCAAAGTAGGTCGATCCACATCTCAAGTACATGCGACAATCTCAGGTCTAAGGACAAAACGTACACGATGTGTAGAGAGAGCTGCAAGTATTATTGCTAGTCTCATGTTGGGTCAGTCCAACCCCATGTTCATAACATGTGTCCACATCATTGGTTTGACATCTCCATGTCAATGACTTGCGAAACATAGTCATTAACCAATCGATGTGCTAGTCTAATATTCACGTGTGTCCTCGCATGAACTCCGACTAGGGACAATTATGGATATTCAAGGAACATTATAATAACTCATGGATACACATGAAATACAATCATCTCTATGATTGCCTCTAGGGCATATTTCCTTCAGTCTCCCACTTGCACTAGAGTCAATCTAGACAGTATCTAATACCTATTGCTCTTGTGTGCGCTTCATGCGCAGGCTGCGGGAGTGGCTTAGTCAAGGGATCAGCAACATTTGAGTCCGTATGTATTTTGCATAACATGACACTACCTTCATCAATGAACTCACGAATCAGATGGTAGCGCATGCGAATATGTTTGTTCTTCTGGTGCTGTCTAGGTTCTTTGGCTTGTGCAATAGCACCATTGTTGTCACAATAAACGTCCAAGGGATTGGACGAGCCCTGAACCACACCAAGAGCGATCAGGAAATTCCTAATCCAAACAGCTTCCTTTGCAGCCTCCGAGGCAGCAATATATTCAGCTTCTGTTGAAGAGGAGGCCACTGTATCTTGCTTGGAACTTTTCCAGCTCACAGCACCACCATTCATGACAAACACATAACCTGATTGCGATTTCGAGTCGTCTGAGTCATTAAGGTAACTCGCATCTGTGTAACCCTTTACACTGAGTTCAACCTCACCTCCATAAACTAGGAACATATCCTTAGTCCTTCTCAAGTACTTAAGGATATTCTTTACCGCTGTCCAGTGAATCTCACCTGGATCAGCCTGGTATCTGCTCGTAACACTTAGAGCATAGGAAACATCTGGGCGAGTACATGTCATTGCATACATGATGGATCCAATAGCCGAAGCATATGGAACCCTACTCATGCGTTCTCGCTCATCAGTGGTCGAAGGACACTGAGTCTTGCTGAGTTTAATGCCGTGAGACATGGGCAAGAACCCCTTCTTAGCCTCTTCCATGCTGAACCGTTTCAACACTTTGTCAATGTACGTACTCTGGCTTAATCCAATTAGCCTCCTTGATCTATCTCTATAGATCTTGATACCCAGAATATATGCCGCTTCTCCCAAGTCCTTCATAGAAAAACTATTTTTCAATGAGGTCTTAACAGACTCGAGCATAGGAATGTCATTTCCAATCAATAATATGTCATCCACATATAAGATTAGAAACACAAGTGATTTCCCATTTTCTTTCTTATACACACAAGGTTCTTGTTCGTTTTTGGTGAAGCCAAACTCCTTTACAACTTCATCAAATCGAATGTTCCAACTCCGAGATGCTTGCTTCAGCCCATAAATGGACTTTTGAAGTTTGCATACCTTTCCAGCATTGTTTGGATCGACAAAACCTTCGGGCTGCATCATATACACGTCCTCAGAAAGGATTCCATTTAAGAAAGCCGTCTTGACGTCCATCTGCCATATCTCATAATCGAAATGTGCAGCAATGGCTAGAATGATCCGTATAGATTTAAGCATCGCTACGGGCGAGAAAGTCTCATCGTAGTCAACTCCTTGAACTTGTCGAAAACCTTTTGCAACAAGTCGAGCTTTATGGATGTGAACATTTCCATCCATATCAATCTTCTTCTTATAGATCCACTTGCACTCGATGGCTTTAAAACCATCAGGCAGGTCAACCAAGTTCCAAACTTGATTGTCTCCCATGGACTCTATCTCGGATCTCATGGCAATCAGCCATTTCTCAGAGTCTGGGTCCACCATCGCTTCTGCATAGGTCGCAGGCTCATCATTGTCTAACAATAATAACTCTCGCGCTTCGCGGAGCCTCGCCGACCTTCGTGGTTGTGGTGCTTCTATTGCCACGGGTTCCTCAACTTGTTCTGCTACAATAGCATCACTCGTAGAAGCATCCCCGACTGGCTCATCTTGAACTTCTTCAAGTCGCACCGACCTTCCACTCGTTCCCTTTGTGAGAAACTCTTTCTCTAGGAAAACACCGCTACGAGCGACAAACACTTTGCCCTCTTCTCGGTTGTAGAAGTAATACCCTAAGGTTTCCCTTGGGTATCCCACAAAAATGCACTTATCCGATTTGGGTGTTAGCTTGTCTGACTGAAGTCGCTTGACAAATGCATCACAACCCCAAATCTTTAGAAAAGACAAACTGGGATTCTTTCCAGTCCACATCTCATATGGTGTCTTAACTACGGATTTAGATGGTACCCTATTTAGTGTGAAAGCTGCTGTTTCTAGCGCGTAACCCCAAAATGATAATGGTAAATCCGACTGGCTCATCATCGATCGAACCATGTCCAACAAAGTTCGATTACGCCGTTCAGAGACCCCGTTTCTTTGAGGCGTTCCGGGCGGCGTGAGCTGTGGAACAATTCCGCAACTCTTAAGATGATTGCTAAACTCGTGACTCAAATATTCGCCTCCGCGATCAGATCGCAAGGCCTTTATTTTCTTGCCACGTTGATTCTCTACCTCATTTTGAAACTCTTTGAACTTTTCAAAAGTTTCAGACTTATGCTTCATCAAGTAGACATAGCCATATCTACTGAAATCATCAGTGAAAGTAATGAAGTAGTGATATCCTCCTCTGGCTGTCGTGCTCATTGGTCCACATACATCAGTATGTATGAGTTCCAACAAGTCTGTCGCTCTCTCGGGAAACCCCGTAAAAGGCGTCTTGGTCATCTTTCCAAGTAAACAAGCTTGACATGTCTCGTATGATTCAAAATCAAACGAAGTTAGAAGACCATCACCATGGAGCTTCTTCATGCGCTTTTCACTTATATGCCCCAAACGACAATGCCATAGATAGGTAGGACTCAAATCATTTGGCCGAAGCCTTTTAGCACTAACATTGTAAACACATGCATTATCAAGATTTAAAATAAATAACCCATTCACAATGGGAGCATCAGCCACAAACATAGCATTCTTAGAGATTACACAACCATTGTTTGTACTCGCGAATGAATAACCATCCCTCATCAAACATGAAGGTGATAAAATGTTTCGACCCATACTAGGAATGTAATAACAATTATTCAACTCCATGATAAATCCTGACGGAAGGTGAAGTTGCATGACGCCGACGAACAATGCAGCAACCCTTGCTTTATTTCCGACGCGAAAATCCACTTCGCCTTTTTGCACTTCTCTAGTCCTTATTAGCCCCTGCATCGAATTGCAAATATGAGCAACCGATCCGGTATCAAATACCCAAGAGTTAACATAAGAATCTGCGAGAAAAATGTCCACAACATTTACAACAAGTGTACCTGAGTGGGAAGTACTCTTACTTCCACTTTTCTTCAAAGAAGCCTGGTACTTGCTGCAGTTCCTCTTCCAGTGGCCATATTCGTGACAAAAGAAACACTCAGTGTCTCCTGCAGGACCAGCCTTTTGCTTGGGTGCAGGGTTTGGCTTAGGGATCGTATCCTTAGCCTTGCCCTTCTTCTTCTGCCAAGAAGTGCCCTTTTTCTTGAAGCTAGGCTTGTTCTGCACAGCCATCACATGGCTATGCCCTGCACACTTCTTAATGTCACATTCTGCTGTTTTCAGCATCCCACATAATTCATTAAGGCCCCTCTCCACCCCATGCATATGGTAGTTCGAAATGAAATGCCCATAGCTAGATGGAAGAGATGCCAAAATGAAGTCAGTGGCCAACTCTTGGCCTAATGGAAAACCAAGCTTTTCCAAAGTCTGACTGTAACCAACCATTTTGATCACATGGGGGCCTACAGCTGCTCCCTCTGCCAGCTTGCATTCCACAAAGGACTTAGCGACATTGTACCTCTCAGTCCTAGCCTGAGTCTGGAACATGTCCTTAAGCGCAACGATCATATCGTACGCTTCCTGATCCTCAAACTGTTTTTGAAGATCAGGTTCCATGCATGCAAGCATAAGACAACTGACCTCAAGAGATTCATCACATGCTTTCTTGTAGGCATTCTTAAGGGTAGCAGTTGCATTATCAGCAGGTTCATCCGGGATTGGGGTATCCAGAACAGTTTCCTTTTTCTCAGCCCTGAGAACAATTCTCAGGTTACGGACCCAGTCCGAATAGTTTGTTCCATTTAGTTTATCCTTTTCAAGAATCGAACGCAAAGCAAAAGGTGATGAATTGTTCGGTGCCATTGATCTACAACAAAAAAATATGCAAAATACTAAGCCATGTAACCATGAAAGAGTAAAACATATTAAACAATTTAATAGCATATACTCCCACTTAAATCAACATCCCTCTATTGATACTAAGTGATTCAAGATCCACAATTAACAAGTCGACTAGTGAGCTTTAGCATCACTGCTAGAAGACAAGGTAAATCGGTAAGCAACCTTTGCTAATCATATCACATATGACTCTTGTTGTTGGGTGACATCTCTATGTCAAACCTAGGCGCCCAACCTTTATGCCCCAAGGTCCTTAACTGTTAAGATGACCTTGTTAAGCTCACCAACCCTTATGCGTGTAGGTATCCGATACAAACCCATCCAGCCAAGGAAAACCGTGGCACCCTAATTTCATAGACCCACCAACGATTGTACAGGGCATAGGATGGTGCAAGGTTTGGTTGGGAGGGCATGGTTTAACTTAAACTTTGTGAGGGATCGTTCTACTTCTATCATCTAAGCATGCATAGTAGTAAAACGTATAAGAATAGCATTCACATAGATGTGATACAGTATGGCCCATTTTCTCATGGTGATCTCCATCGCCATAGAACCTGTCCACCATGATGATCTCCATCTTCATGCTCTATGCGAGCCATCCTCCAAGTGATGAGTTCTCCAAGAACTAATACAAGCTATTACTCCTAACATCTAGTAATCAAAATTACATGGTATTGGGATCATCACAAGTTGGCACGCAGGCCATTACAATAATTGACAACACATATGGCTCCAGCCGTGTTGCCCAACTCACGACACGCAGGTCATGAAAAAATACATACATGCATCACATACATTTTTGGGCCATACTGATCACATAAATCCTGCAAAAACAAGTTGTGCATAGAATCGCATTCTACCGGATCATGTGAAATCGTACCACCTATGAACCTTAACGAGATACAAAAAAGGGGGATACGACTAAGGGGGGTCTAGGGGGTCTCCCCCTGCGGGGTTCGAAGGGGCAGCGCCCCTCGCGGTACCTTTCCGGGCGTCCGGACATTCGTGAAAAATGAGAGATCAAATCTATACAATTTTCTTTAAGGATTTTGATCGGCAAATCCAATTTACCATAAACCGACCATAGTTCCGATTTGACCAAACTCCTTTGATCACGGTACGTCGATTCAGATCTAATTCCCGATTCGATCAATCATATTGATCTTCGCGTGATTCAGAAGGATTTATGTGTCACTGTCTACCCCGATGGCGGAAACCGACCGGTAGGGGTAAGTCGTTCGACGACCTTAGAATCACGATCACGGAAATTAAGATCATAGATCAATCCAGAAAACACCGCCATACAAACGATCATATCATTCATATCAATCTACATATCACCATATGCAAACTTCCCGAACCTATGACTGAATAGCATCGGCTCTGATACCACTGAAGGGTAACGGGTAGGCTACACTAGCGTAAAATCAAAAATTTCTACCGCGTCAACCAGGAATACTATTGTCATAGATCACGGGATTACCGCTAGACGCGCAGGTGCGGAACTCGATGAAGCACGTTGCGGCAGTGTAGATGTTCTACGTCTCCTCCTCGTCCTCGTCCCACGAGCAGCTCCCCTTTGCGCGGCTCGTCCAAGTGCTACAGATGCAGCACCTCCGAGGTATCCACACGTCCGGAGTGGAAGTCGTCACACGCCAGACTGCTAGGTCTGCGCGTGCAACACAGGCGAAAGAGGAGTGGCGGCTGGGTGGAATGCTCTCTCGTTTTCAGCTCGCCTCACTCCCTCTTATATAGGCATCCCTGGTGGGCTTCTACATTAGCAGCCCATTAGCAGCCTAAGCCTGGTCTAATTCGGATCCAATCCTCATTAGGCTTCCAGCCCCTAAAGTGTGTGACCCTATAGGTTCATACACGTATAGACATGACGCGAGTACACTTACTCCGTCAATAGTTGGTAGCGGCCTCTAGCAAGACGTGCCAACTCCTAAACGCATATAAAGATCATTCGGACGAACCATCACAAGGTTGAGTACATGTCTTTCCCTTTGCCTCACGATATTTGGTCTAGCTCTAAGCTGACCTCTCTTTCTCGATACTGTAATTCAGAATCCCTTTACTAGGTTAACTCTTAACCATATGTAGCACGGCCATGCATTTCTGGATCCGATCACTCGAGGGGCCCAGAGATATCTCTCTCAAGTAGAGAGGGGCAAATCCCATCTTGATTGACCGATGCCTTGCAGCATGTATCAGGACAAACCCGAAAGCTACCTTTATAACTACCCAGTTACGGAGTAGTGTTTGATAGCCCCAAAGTAGGTCGATCCACATCTCAAGTACATGCGACAATCTCAGGTCTAAGGACAAAACGTACACGATGTGTAGAGAGAGCTGCAAGTATTATTGCTAGTCTCATGTTGGGTCAGTCCAACCCCATGTTCATAACATGTGTCCACATCATTGGTTTGACATCTCCATGTCAATGACTTGCGAAACATAGTCATTAACCAATCGATGTGCTAGTCTAATATTCACGTGTGTCCTCGCATGAACTCCGACTAGGGACAATTATTAGATAACCATACAAGTAAAGAGTTTCACAAACAATTCACATAATTGCCAATCAATACAAGTTGCCTGGTATATGGATATTCAAGGAACATTATAATAACTCATGGATACACATGAAATACAATCATCTCTATGATTGCCTCTAGGGCATATTTCCTTCAGGTACAAGTATCATAACACTCAACCTAGTTCAATCATCTAATATAATAATCATGAATCAAACGCAACTTCAATTATCATAAAGTCTCGCAACTCAATGGATATAAATCTTCTCTTGAACAAAGGAAGATCAAAGTTGATGCAACTAATGCAAATTTTGGAATTAAAGTCTAACATGCGTGTGGGAAAGTAAACATGCTAAAAACTATAAGATAGATTACAAGGCTCTCATAGATCTCCCAAGCTTGAAATCTAGCTAGGTGGATCAAATAATTCCTTGCGATTACTTACTCCTTGGGAGTAAAGAAGTCATCATCTTCCTTTTCTTCATCTGCCTTGAGACTACAAGCTTGAGCAATACATGCAAATCGAGTGGACATATCTAGGATGCCGACATGCAATTCTTTATTTATCTTACTTAAGGTCTTCCTGTCATCGGCCATCTCCATGATAATCTTGGTCAGGAGTTGCACTCTACCAACGATGTCATTGACCTTCTTTTCGAGGTCTTCGCCCATCATCTAGTAAGAGTCAACTCCTTCTCCAATAGTTTCAACACAAGCTTTCAAAATATTTTCAAGGTTCTTGATCTTTTCTCGAACTCATCTTGGTTTTCCTCTTTTCTAGAAGAGGTTCCTAGAGGGGATTTAAGAGAAGATCCTCGAAAGTCATACCTGTAGGGGTTGAGTGGGATTCTCCTTTGTTCTTTCCTTGTTCCACGTGCCTAAGCATCTCCAACTTATGCAAGAACATGTCTTTCCAGTTGGGGAGTGGAACCACTTATGAGGACTTGCGAAATGAGGGAGATGAAGTATATCCTTTGGATCCCTTCTTCTTGGCTTGTGCTTCAGAGACGCGCTCCTTCTTGGTCAAGATCTACTTAATATGAAAAGGCTGCATAGACCTTGAGTAATCAAGTGAGATTTGAGGTTTCATTGTAAAGGGGGAAAAAGAAAACTTAAGATATGAAATTCGATAGAAAAGAACAAGGAAGAGGAAAAGTGTAAATTGAAGGAAGAAATCCCTAGATAAAAAGGGGTTAAAGTCGGTCGTGAGTAATGGTAGGGGCGGGCCCCACCCGTACCACACCTTCGTATGGACTTCTTACCGCCTTTCAATTTTTTTTGAAACAAAACATGTTGAATAGACACGGAAAAGGTAGAGCCAGTAACGATCATCAGTACAAGCGCTTATACCCGTACGGTCCGACCGTACCGTATCAGCGGAAACAGAGATGGTGTCCCGAACTTTTAACCACTACGTGTACGGGCGCGCCTGCCCGTACGGTATGCCCGTACCAGGTCGAAAAACAGCTCCGAATAATAGGAAAAACAAATGGAGAGCAATGAACAAGATAAGATCAACTAAAACGTTTCCAAAATAGCAAGACTAAGCGACCAAAACTTTGTTGCCTCACTTTGCTTATTGTATTCTTCAGTTGAAACCAAAGAGATCAGCTCCATAGTGTTAACCTCGCAAACTCTATAATGCTTCAATCACTGCCCATTAAAAATCCAGGATGAATAAGAGGGTGTAGTATTTTTCGATCTTACCACTCCCGAAGGATATGCCTCTTCAACTTCATAAGGTCCTTCCCACCTGGATTTTAATTTTCCTACAAAAATCTTAAGCCTAGAGTTGTAAAGCAAAACTTTATCTCTAGTTTTAAATCCCTTGCCCTCTAATTTTTTATCGTGCCATTTCTTCACCTTTTCTTTAAATATTCTAGAATTTTCATAAGCCTCATTTCTGAGTTCATCCAAAGCATGAATATCTAAGAGTCGTTTTGTCCTACAGCTTTAAAATCAAAGTTCATAGTTTGAATACCCCACCAAGCCTTATGCTCAAGTACTAACAGAAGATGACAAGTTTTATGGTAAACCATTTTGTATGGTGTCATTACCATAGGATTCTTGAAAGCTGTACGATACACCCATAATGCATCTTTAAGCTTCAAAGCCTAGTCCTTTCTTGACATGTTCACCATTTTCTGAAGTATGACCTTGATTTCTCTATTAGATAATTCCACCTACCCACTGGTTTGAAGGTGGTAAGGTGAGGCTACCCGATGGCCTAATCCATACTTTTGAAGTATCTTGTTAAAAGTTCCCTTCATAAAATGAGTTCCACCATTAGTTATAAAAAACCGGGCTACTCCAAACCTGGGAAAGATGATGTCCTTGATCATCTTGATGAAAGTGGCTGCATCTGTATGAGAAGTAGGTATAGCTTCTACCGATTTAGTAACATAGTTGACAACAACAAGAATATGAGTATAACCGTTAGAGGGACAAATGGTCCCATAAAGTCCATTCCCCATACATCAAATGGATCTATTACTAAGTTATATTTCATAGTTATTTCCTGTATTTTACCAATATTACTCATACGTTGGAAAGTATCACAATTTGTAACATATTCATGAGAGTCTTTAACTAGTGTAGGCCAATAGAAACCTGACTGCAAGACCTTAGCTGTAGTACGATTATCGACATGATGTCCTCCATAAGGACTTTGCCTCATGCTCAGGTACACATTTCCGGATTATCCCATCTATAACATGCCTATACAAGTAAGGGTCATCCCAAAAGTAATGTTTTAAATCATTAAAGAATTTATTTCTTTGATTGTAATCCATTCCTTTTGGTAGAAACTTGCCTACAAGGAAATTAACATAACCTGCAAACCAAGGATTGTGAGGTTCTATAACTGCAAGGTATTCTCCTGGAAAAGATTCGCTAATAGGAATGGGATCCTCTAGATTCCTTCCATCCGTGACAGATGGTCGGAAACAGGGTTATCCTTTCCTCTTCTATCTACCATCTGCAGGTCATATTCTAGTAGTAGCAAGACCCATTTAATTAGATGGGGCTTAGCATCTTTCTTAGCTAGGAGGTGTCTCAAAGCTTGATGGTCAGTATGAACTATTACTTTTGAGTTGATAATATAGTGTCTAAATTTATCACAAGCAAAAAATAATAGATAGAAATTATTTCTTGGTTGTTGCATAGTTCCTTTGATCCTCATTAAAAACTCGACTAGCATATTGAATGACGTTGAGATTCGGTCCATCTCTTTGTCCTAAAACAACCCCAATAGCATAGTCACTAGCATCACACATAATTTCAAATGTTTCATCCCAATTAGGTGGTTGAATGACCGGTGCAGAAATTACTGCCTTTTTTAACTGTTCGAAGGAATCATAGCAATCTCTATCAAAGGTAAAAAGGTATCTTTATCTAAGAGACGAGTTAAATGGGCAGCTATTTTAGTGAAATATTTAATAAAGTGTCTATAAAAACCATCATGTCCAAGGAAGCTCTTTACTCCCTTTATATCTTGCGAAATCGGCAGTGTTCCAAAAGTAACCAAGTTTGAATTATCAATCTCAATGCTCTTTTCAGAAACCTTAAGCCCGATAACTATACCGTCCCTTACCATGAAGCGGCAGCGCTCCCACTTGAGAACCATCTTGGTTTGTCTACATTGCTGCAAAACTCTATTAAGATTATAGAGACATTGCTCAAAAGTAGTTCCATAAACAACAAAATTGACCATAAGAACCTCCATGGAACTTTCCACAAAACTATCGAATATTTTTAGAACACACACTTGAAAAGTAGCAGCTACATTACACAAACCAAAAGGCATTAATCGATAAGCATAGGTTCCATATGGATAGGTAAAAGTAGGTTTTTCTTGATCTTCAAGGTAGATAGCTATTTGAGAATATCTAGAGTATCCATCAAGAAAACAGAAGTAAGAATTAGTAGACATCCTTTCCATGATATCATTAATGAGAGGGAGTTGCTTATGAATTTTTATGGTTACTTTGTCCAACTTCCTGAAGTCAATACACATTCTATATCCTGATATCGTTCTAGCGGGGATTAATTCATCCTTATCCTTATTAATTATTGTTATACATACTTCCCTAGGTATGCAATGGGTTGGGCTAACCCACTTACTATCTGAAATTGGATAGATAATACCTCTTTCCAACATATGTATAACTTTCTTTCTTACCGCCTCTTTCATTTTAGGATACAACCTTTTTGATTATCAACAAATGGTTTAGCATCTTCAATCATAGATATCTTATGAATTACTATGGAGGGATCTATACCTTTTATGTCATTAAGAGTGTATCCAAAAGCTTCACGTTGTTTGACAAGTACCTCTAACAATTTAGTGTTTTCCTCAAGAGAGAGCTTATCATCTAAAATTACTAGGCATTTACCTTCCTTATCTAAGAATTCATACCTGAGACCTGAAGGAAGAGGTTTTAAAACAAGGGTGGCGGATGCTCATCCCATTTTCTTTCAAGTTCTTCAAATCCATCCTGAGGCCAGCCTCAATCTTAGGTGTGGTGTTTAGAATCTCATCCAAATCTTCTGGCGCAGAGTCGTTCGGAAGCAAATCATCGCTTGTCAAACTCCTGTCCAACTCAGATTGCGGAGTGCAAAAATAGATTGCTGCCAATTCTTCAATAGTCTTATCCTCTATAATCTCAACTTTCTTTTCATAAGGTAATCTTTTGAATTGGCTGTAGTTTATTTCTACCACTTCTTCACCAAACTGCAAGGACATAGCCTGATTTTGTTGTCAATGTCAATGTTCATAGAGTTGTAAAAACGGTTACCAAAAAAGACCATGAAGGAGGAGTTCAAAGGTATGTCAATAATAAGAAAATCAACTAGGTATACAAAAGCTCCAATAGAAACACATACATTGCAAAGTATCCCGTGAGTAGGATGCAAAGTTCAATTAGAAAACATAAAAGTTGCTTCTGATGGCTCAAGGTAATATTCATCAAGATGGTCACACATCTCTTCAAAGATTGTATAAGGCATGATATTTATGGAAGAACTTAAGTCACAAAACCCTACATAAGTAGTTCCTCCTAAATAAAAAGGTTGTTGACTTCTATTTTTACCATCAAACTAGCCCGCAATCATTTCGGAGGATTCTTTACTTACCATGATCACTTTTGTAGCATCCCAATTGTCTAACAATTGTAATGCTACTTGTTCTAGTAAGATATTGTCTACTTCCTATATACAATTGTTGCATCATAAGTATATCATGCTCATGTCATCATGCCACCTTGCATTTGAGCATCATATAAAACTCTTTTCTTTTGGTTCTTCTCTCACATGCATTATTAATTGTATTTGCCTCTTGATATTGTATTTGGTTATTGATATATTGTCTAAATGCCCAAGTTGAGTTGGGGGCATATATTTTATTCACCTCCATTATCTTTTCCTTTCACCACTTTATAATTCCAGCATCCTACTAGTCCATGAGCTTGCAATTCTTTTTCTTTTGATTTTATCCTAGCTCATGTGGTGGGGTGGATCTAATCCTACTTATCCTTTGCTTGGCCTTTATTCCACTTATGGGAAATGCATAAAAATAATGCCATCATATTACTATTGTTTTCACAAAATAAATCATGGCATTATTATTTTGCATGGGCCATGCAAAAGTACCACCACCTTTAGCCATTGGGTTTTCTTTTGGATTTAGTGATTCTTTTCTTTGTGTATCATCACCATCTTTACCACTCCTTTACTCTCATCAAAATCTATTATTTCAATTATGTTCATTCATGTTTTATATGAAGGATTCTTCCCATACATCTTTCTTCCTCTTCTTCATGATTATTTTTCCTCCACCTCATCTTAGCCTAAATCCAAGCCTTTTCTCTCACTCCCTAGCTAGCCCTGTTCCATTATTCCAATATGCAAAAACTCCCAAAAAGATTAATTCTTGGGCTGGTTTAAATCTGAAACAAATCAAAAATATAAATCAAAACAGATAATAAAAAAAGAAATAAAAAGGAGAGGACCTTACCTGCAGCGCAGCCAGCAGCCTCACCCGTCGCGGCCCATCCCCCTGCCCACCTTCCCACGCCCAGGTCCCTAGCATCCCCAGTGACCCCACCTGTCCGCCGCCTGGCAATCTTGCCGAAAACTCCCCTAGGTTCCTCGGCCGTAACCCGCGCTCCCCTGGCCCGCCACTTGGTCAGCCCACCACTGCCACTGTCACATGGGCTTCGCATTTTCGTTGGGCCCGCCCGTCAGCCTCAGTGGCTAGCCCAGCCCGCGGTGGAAATTTTTTTTCGTGCGCGTGGCCCTAGTCAGCGCAAGGCCCACCCGTCAGTGGCTGTGGCTGGATCTGACTGAGTAAGAAAAGTTTTCCTGGCTGTCTGTTTTTAATCAAATCTTTTTCAAATTGATTTAAATTCAAATTCAATTCAGATTCAAATAATTTTTAAAATACAAATCCAAATCATGCAAATAATATATGTTTTGGAATCAGGAAAATGTGAGGAATTCAAATATGCCTTTCAAAATATGTTTTGAACACTTTAAATTTTCGAGATGATTAAAATTACATTAAAATGCCCTTTTCCTTAATTAATTAATAACTTTTGTTTTATAATTCCAAATTAGACAAATAAATGTCTAAATCGATCAGCGTGACGAGCCCGTTCTATCTTTGCAGTCCTTGTTCTGAATTGAAGCATGCATCATGTTGTTATTAAAAATCTGAACTGTTTATGACAATAAAACTTGGTTCAATAAATAATAAAATGCTTTATTTCTTGTATCCACACCTCACCTATGCCATGCTACTTTAATGCCATGCAAATTGTGCATCATTCATCATGGCATGCTTGTTTGCTTGTCGCATTTTAATTCATATGCTTGTGCACTTTATTTATGTTGGCCCTTGTTTGTTTGGTTCTTCTTCGAATAGACGCCCAGCAGGAGAATTACCAGGAATCACATGAGTACTACCCAGATCCATCTCTCGCTTCAACTGAGCTGCCAGGCAAGCACTACCACATGCTTGCATACATACAGTACCTATTGCCTCTCTCTTATTCTTGCATCATTGAGTCGCGATTGCATTAACTTGAATCCCAAGTACTGCATAGCCTTTACTTTTAAACCCCACCGAAGCTTGTTCCTCCATCCCATGAGCCATTACTACAGGAGTTGTTTGAGCCATGCGAGTCGTAGAAAAGCATGTGTAGGGTATGTGAGTGTCTGATGAATAACGAGGTACCTAAACAACATAACCTGAGTAGTAATGGGATAACTAATGAAAGAGGCACTGGTGAGCAATATCTGCTATTTGGTTTTCATGCTCACTTGTGTCCCGTAGGACCCCGAGTACTTGATTCCTGTTCCTTGACTATTCGCACTATCCACATCCGGGAGGCCTTATGGACCCCCCTGAGCCAGAGCTTGATTCATTCTTATTTCTTGGGGCCACAATTAGTTTGGGGCTTTATTACTAAAGCGTACTTATGCCATGTTACTACTTTATTTAAGATTGTGCGAGGAGCACCTGTACTGTTTTGGATCGTGACACGTTTTCGCTGTATCGACAAGCCCAGTCACATTTTCGGGTTCCCAGTCGTTTACCGCCGTCCACACAAACCTTGGGTCCGTCTCGGAGCCGGCCAACTTCGTTGCGGGTAGCTTAATGGGGTGGCCCCCTGAAATATTTCTGAATCCTGTGATTGCTTTGTCGTGAATGCCTCGTTGGGTTTTGAGTTGGTTTTTCCGAGGTTGATCGAGTGTGTGTTGCTATTCGTGCACCCCTGCAGGGTAAATCTTTCTGAAAGCCGTGTCCGCGGTTATGGACGACTTGGAGCACAGTTTCTCGATCATAGACAAGTATAACTAAAGTACCGCTTTTAAATTGACTAAGTACTTGACTAGTAAATAGAGAAATACTCATGGAATGGTTAATAAAACTGCCAACGGATGATGGGGGTTGTTCGTCCGCTTCCTCGTTGGTAAGCGAGGAGGAGGATGGATCTGTTAATTATACTGTTATAACTGTTGTTCTTAATTCACGGACATCCGTCTATCATTGGTTAGGCGGATGGTTAGCGAGGATCTGTAGGATTGTTAGGTATTATCTTTTGCTGCAATTGCGTCACCCCAGGTTGTGTCCCCTTTAGCGGCATAAAGACTTGCTGAGTACCCCTAGGGTCTCACACGATAAATTGTTTGATTCAGATGAACAGGCGTACCCGCAAGATGGATACTGGGTGGAAGAGACAGATGAGGTTGGCAACGATCATTCGGTGTAGAGATTCCGGGAACGGGGATCCGTGAGATCTGTGGGCGGGATGTGTTTATTTATGGGGCATCTTATGCCAATTTGCTTCTTATCCGTACTCGGATCTTGTTTCCGCTTACGCCTGATACTCTGATGTGTGATGTATGGGGAGCTATCCTAAATTATTATATCTATCTAGGACATTTGGATCTTGCCGTATGGCGTTGCAATATTTCTATTTATTTTAGATGGAATGGCTCTGAGGACTGTTGTATGTGGCTTGCATACATACTCATTTGTGTATGTAGTTGATCCCTTCGCCTGCCGATTACGCCGCTCGTTCTTGTCCCGTTGTCTGAAAGTGGTTAGGACGGCCGAAAGGTCTACCGTGAGTGGCCCTGGGCCCCACCGTACTATTTTAACCACTTTCGTTCATCCAGGCATTAACTAAGAGCGGAATTCACCGAGGTAGTTACAACTTCATCCTTGAAGAATTCAGGTTCCAGAAGTTCTTTTACTATCCAAATATTTTGTTTAATGGTTCCTAGATTCTTAGTTAACCTTCCTGTTCTTTGATTCCTTTCACCCCTGCTATCCATTACTTTGGTTAGAATAGTTTCTTCCTAAGCTAACATTTTCTTCTGTATTTGCGAATATTTATCACTATGGCAAGTTTTAGAGGGTTTCTCTTCCGCAGGTGGTGTACAGCGTTCCCAATCTTTTGGAATGTGTAGGTAGTCAGCATAAGTTCGAATAATTTGAATAATCATGCGATGGTCAAGATTAAAATTTCCGAGAAGTTTTTCTATCTTTCCCGAAGCTAGAAATCTTTTTAAACAAGTGTACACTATGGAATTTCTTTATTAAACCCAGCCTCGCGTTTGGATTTCTCTATCCTATTCACCATGTTTAGCAAATTCCATGCTCTTTCAACGCTAAATTGAGTGAAAGACCCATTGGTAAGGGAATCAAGTTCATTTCTGTTATCATCATTCAAACCTGTGTAGAAGGTATGTATCACCAGCAAAGGGGGGAAATTTTGATGGGGCAGCGATCAAGCAATCCCCGAAACCTTGTATATCCTTCATGAAGGCTTTCTTCAGGTTTTCCTTTAAATTTGTGATCATGCGTCTCACGCCAAGAGTTTTTGTCCTGGGAAAGAAATCAACTAAAAATAAAGAGGCTAAGCTCTCCCAGGAATTAGTAATCTTTGCAAAACTTTGGATGTACCAAGAACATGCTTCATCAATGAGGGTTTGAACAAAAAGGGAGCAAATTTAACCTCATCCTCAGTTTGTAAATTAAAGTGGAATGTCCCACAAATATCTTCAAAGAACCCTACATGCTCATACGGATCCTCCGTACCATCTCCTGCAAAAAAATTGCATGCAAAAATCCAAGAGCATGGGGTTAATATCATACCCTCTTAGGTTATTGGATTTTAAATAGGCGTCCATGGGCGGACCTGAATTCCTCACAGCCTCTAGCTAGATTATATGTTGGTATTCGCCCATAATGTATCACCTGAAACTAATAAACAACTTTAGTAAAACAATTAGTAAAATAAGTAACTAAGAACAAATACCAAAAGCTCTTAGCTCCCCAACAACATCGCTAGAAAATAGCTTGATGACTACAAGTGCACATATCAATTGTAGCTACTTTCAAAGTAAAGATATCGAACCCACAGAGAGCTATTGTTAAAGGTCTTTATGCCCCTCGTTACAATCTACCAAAGGATACTTATAAGCTTCCTTTGATCTCAAGTAAAGGGTGTTTGAAAGGTTTTCGTTTGTTTACAGAAAAGTAATTAAAACAAGTAAAAGGAATCAAGTAACAAGATTGTGTGAAAATGTGGTTGAACTCAATAGGGCTAAAACGTTCTCGGGGATGTAGGATACACCACTAGGATGGTATTGTTACTAATTAATAATCAAGATAACATACTTCTTGTGTCATGAGATGTGTTGATAGAGCTCCATAATAAGATGTTTACTACAAGGCTCGTAGGAAGCCACTTTGTTGAGCCAAGAGTGAGGTCACCTCTAAATAACCACTACAATGTATGAGAGTAGTCACCCATACAAACCACCACAATTAAAGGTTTCCCCGTGGATATCATAATTAGCTTAGGAAGTCCCTCTTTTATCCTCCTTTGACCGTATAGGTTATGAGCCGGCGCCGATCTGTTACGAGGCCATTCCAGGTACGATCCCAAGACACGTCCAAAGGATTTCTCCCTCCCTTTAGTCCTGAGGGTAAATGATACGTGGCCGACTACACATACCATCTAAAGAGAGAGATCAAACACAAATAATAAATCTATCATAGACCGAAAAGTCATATGGACACAAGAATAAATCATCTTTATTACAAATTCATAATGGTGCTAGGGTTTCTCCATCTCCCTAAGAACAAAGGAACTACTCACACATGGAAGCAATAAACAACATTACAATAATCAAATGAATGGAGAAAAGTACGGAGATAGATCTAATGCAAACCACAATTGAATCTAGAATTACAACAAGATCTAATAGATGAGAGATGGGGGTAATGGTGGTGATGGAGATGCAACGGTCGCGGTTGATGATGAAGGGGATGATGTGTTGTCCTCCAATGATCCGTGAAGCAGCTGGGATTTTACCCCAGCCAAGTTCCTCCTTCAGATGCCTTTCAGATGTGGTTTTTCGTGGTTTTTGGTGGCTATGAATGTCGGATTGTCCTATAATCTTCGTTAGGAGAAAGTATTTGACGAGGCGATCACGCTGACACCTAGTCCGAGCGGATGGTACAGGCGGGCTCCGCCCGTACCACCGGTCGTTATCGGTACTGATTGCTTCTCCTCACTTAATATTCTCCCAGGTGCAAAGGTAAATCCTTAAAATGACTTTTATCACTTAGAAATATCATATTATAACATAATATGATAGTTCCAATTGATATGTTCATATAAGACTTAGTGATTTGGGATCCTTTTGAAACAAGAACATAATGGTGCATGCAAACGCAGCAAAATACAAAGATCCCTACTCTATTCATGCAAAAAACAAAAGGTAAATATGCTTCAACTTTGGACTCATCAGGTACACAAGATAAAAACACTGGAATTTAGTATTCGATAAGACCTCTACGCCTCGAACTGAATTACGCTAGTAAATACCAAGTTCGAGCCCGAGACTCGAATTTGATGTAGGTTCACAATGTTTTTTCCCAAGCAAAATTAACTGATTCCTGATCTGTCGTATGCATCAGGCCCGTTATACCAAATCCTTATGATAATGAATATATGAAACATTAAGAATAAAAGAAGTCCAGGAAGCATCCATTGGGATTCACTACTCTAGGCCTACAAAGTCCTACGGCCCATGAAGCCCATGAAGAATAAAATAAGTCCATGAAGCATCTGATGGACAACATCGTGTCTTGGCAATCAAGAAAGAAATAGGAACCGACAAAATATTAATGTTGCAATTGTAAATTGTAACCTATCCGCATACGGCTTCGGGACCCAGCCTATTATATAAAGGTTGGGAGGAGCCAACAGAGAGGTACCGAAGCTTTAAGCAATTTGTAACCACACTTTCCCCAATAATCAGACGATCTTGACTCCCTTCTTTGTCTTATCAGCCGACGAAATCCCTAGCATTCTCTTTTCCATGAAAGCCTAAGTCCATAACCATGGGCATTGCCGAGGTTACCCCTCGTCAATTAGTTTCTATGCTACTGGAGACCACCCACGTCAACTCATGGTCTCTCCTATACTCACTAATTATTTTGGTCAAGTTCGTGAGACATTTTTATAAATTTGTTAGACATGGCAAAAAAATTGGCACCATAATCGGTTCCAGCGGCCATCCTAATCTGCCGGACATAGCACAAAAAATTTCTTGCGGCTGGTTCCGGTTCATCGGACCTGGCGCCGGGACGTCTCGACCAAGCTTCTAGCCTCGCCGGAACTGGAACTGAAACCCCCTACCTCAAAGTTTCCTGGAAAATGCACTTGTTCAAACACAATTTTTGTTGGGTTCTTTCCATGTGACATGTACACTCATCTTGTGCTATGCCTCTATATTCTTTTGTTTTGGTGTAGATTTTGTGGAAAGCAAACACATCGAGTAGGTTCTAAGGCACATCAGTTTGATGGGAAGAAAAGGAAGCTTGCTCCTCCACCACTTAGGGGTTTTACAAGTGGTCGCCTTTCTTCCAAGCCAGCTCAGCATGTTGCATCAGCTCTAGGTAGTTCCAGTGCATGGGCTAGTGCTGCATCCATTAAGAAGAAAGTAGGATCCAACAGGAAAGTCTCAAGTAGAAAAGGGCAAGAACCTTGATACAGCTCCCGAAGAAGAGGTACCAACTAACACTCACTATGTGGAGATCATTGCTCAATAGAGGCAGCTTAGGAGGATCAATCTCTATCGCTTCCATGAGAGGACCTATACCGGCTTTGACATGCAGTTCTGTGCTGAGACCCAACGTTGCTTTTGGGATGATTTATACTCCCAAAAGGCATGAAGAGTCATTTCTATGTTCCCCCAAGGCATTCAATGTGGATCACTTTCAGAAACATCTCAATAGGGATTTTTGCTATATTGATGTGGCTTTGAAGAAGATGGATGTGTATGATTTTACCATGATCCAAGAGGTTCTTCGGCCCAAGCTCATTCATCGGTTTCATTGCATGGTGTTCTTTCACTCAGATGTTGAGGGCTCTGTCACTTGGATGACAAGCCCTACTCCTTATACTATCACATTTGGTCAGTTTTGTGAGGACTTGGGCTATGGGGATGGCAGGGCAACTGGTTTTTGTATTCACTCTGAGAAGATCTTGACCAAAAATGCCATTGCTCATTGTTATCTTGAGGATCCAACCCATCCTTATCCCAGCCTCTTCGGCATGTACTAGTATTACAATGTCCTTACCAAGCTCTTCCACTATAACCTTGTAAGCAAGGGAGGTGATGATGCTAGTTACAGTGGCTTCTACCCAAACTTGATGCACTATTGCTGCCCCGATAGGCTAAGGAAAATCAACGGTTGTTACTTCATATGTCAAGAAATCCAATGGTCCATGGAGAAGCGCATGACACCCAACTACTGTCAGTTTATTCCGCATGTGCTCAACCTCTGCACACCCCAAGGCATGATCAAAGGACAACATTTTGAGATGGATTTGTATGCTCTTCCCCTTCGTGGTCACTTTGTGGAACTTCCCGAGATGAGGCCTACCGAGCACAAGACCAAGGCTGTTGATGACACTTAGTTTGGGGCCTTCAGATTCAGATCCTCTCATTGCGCTGCTCCTCCTCGCAAGAAGGCTCTTGCTAGGTTTTTCACTTCCCTCTTTGAGGTTTCTCGGGGCTCATATGATGTTTGTCACACCCCACCTTCAGTAATCCTTACTAAGTGTCCAAAGTTTAAAATTTAGAGGGAACAACAACTTTTTCTGGCTTAGTGGTGAAGTATTTGTTGATGGTTTATGCTTATGTCTTTGGTTGTGTAGTAGCTTTCTTGAAAAGTTTGTATGAATTGCCTTGATATGTTGTCTCTAAACTAGATTGTCTGAACTTGCTAGACTAGGAAGTATTATGAGCTACTCTAGGAGCTCAAACTGTAGTAACAAACTAACCCAACATTACAACCTCTACTCTTGAGAATAAAATCAACAAGCCTTAGTAGGAAGACCATCTCCCTCCCTGATATCAGGATCAGTTCTTGGAAAACTCTTAAAATCCTTAAACATGGATATAAGGTCATGTGCCTCTTCTACACTCATCCTTGGGATGTGCTCTACCCTCTCTCATACTCTCCCTTGATCAAGAAACCAAATAACCAATTCTCCCAAGCTTGTCTTGATCTCTAGTCAGTAAACACTACAAGAATCCAGATGATCCATGATATTTTTTTCATGATGGTACCTAAAAACGTCATGGATCCGTGACAATCTAGTTTTTTTCGTCAAGAGGGGCTCAAAGGGCCTCTGGCCCGGTCATTCATGACGTTTCCTTATTTCGTCATGGTGAAATCATCATGGATTTCGTCCCCAGCCCTGAAGCCTAGTTAGCCAATTTGTCTCGCGTATAATCGTCATGGATATCGTCGCGCTGCATGTTTGAATCTATTTTTTCCCACGACCACGTCATCCGTGAACTAACCCCACCTGTCAGCGCACTATGCATGGTAGCACTTCAAGGAATCTAGGGGTGGTTTTTTAGCTAGTCCCACATGTTAGTCTGTTTGATCCGAACTTGCATGCATTGCATGGCTAGTTCACGCGCTAGTTCTGAAAAAAGCCCGTTGATCCAAACTTGAAGTTGCAGTTCCGCTTCTTCTCTGTTGTCTCCTCGTCTCCTCGTAGTGGCAGTTCCACTTCGTCTCCCTCATCTCTTCTCCTCCTCCTGCTCCTCCTCCTCCTCCTCTTCTTCTTCTTCTTCTCCTTGTCTCCCTGTTCTTCTTTCTTCCTTGATCAATATGAACCATTCCCACACGTAAGCCATGGCTAGCAGTCGGATGAAGAGGAACTGGTCCGATATCGAGGCCTACCCACTTCACAAGATCATCGACTACTTGCTGGAGAAACAGGAGTATGTCGACACCTATGCTGCTTGTCGGGAAGTCTGCACCATTTGGTGCCGCACTTTAAAAGAGCCCGGATTCCATCTCAACAACTAGAACATGATAGATCACACACTTCCAAACGTCGGTGACTTCACCTTCCTCAACCTCACCACTAGTTGTTGCTTCACGACGAATCTAATGGACGTCCACTAAGGTTCACATTCACATCTGATATATATAACATTCATTTATTTGTATTTTCATTGAAAACATCTTAGTTCTAACTTCCTCTTCTTCCAAAATATTCTACTTTGTTGGTGTTTCTCGTGGTGTCATCGTGCTTGGTCAGAGGGTGGAGCCATACAACATTTGGCTTCTGAACCCAATCACTCATAAGTCTAACACTGAGTTTCAAGCACACATACCATCTGATCTTCTGCAACGTGTCGCCATGATGAAGTCCCCGATGATGGTGTTCGTTTGCGCGGATTATCCTAATATTATTGCATGGGCCGATGAGAGCACCCCAACGGGGCAAATCAATGAATCATTTGGAGAAGGAATGTATTCGCCACCACCTGATATGATTTTGGTCTGCATGACGGCATTCCAAGGGGAAGTATATGCATTACTTTAGAATGGAGACATCATGTCGACCAACATCCAGTTAGTGTAACACACAAGCACTATCACGATGGCCAAAATAATTGCAACCCCAATCTTTGAACAGGTACGTGGAACCTACAATTTTTACCTTGTGGATTCAGATGGTGATATGCTTCTTGTGTTGAATGGTGATTTTGCCAAAGGGCAATTGGTGTTGTACCGAGTGGACACAGAAAAACGCTCTCTTGAGGCTGTCGGTGACATTGGAAGTCATGCCCTCTTTGTTGATTACCATCGGTCTATCTCCATTGACACCAGGTTACACCCCACAGTGAAACCCGGTTGCATACACTATAGGAATTATATCAGACTGTACGATCATGAGGTTCAAGTCTAGGAAGAGGAACCAATAATGGTAATGTATGGCTTAAGTATGGAACATACACCAAGGCCTTACGCTCTAGACAAGATACTGGCAGCACATTGCAGACGGAGAGAGTTCTCTGAACATGTGTTGCAGCACACGGGAGCGGACGATGATGAAAAATATAGGGGAGAATGAATCCTATATTCATCCTTGGTTAATTGCTAGCATTTCTAGGTCTATTTTGAAGTAGAAATTTTTATTGTGTTTATATTATTTCAGCACTATGCGTATTACTAACGAGTAGTGGTGCAAGCTTGTTGATACTTGGTCTGACCCCAAGAAATAGATTACTTTTTGTTTACTCTTATATTGTTACTACACGTGTTTGAATTATTTGATTGGAACTACCTCTTATACTGTATGGTTTCTGCTTGTGTAGAGTACATGCGTAAAAAACACGCCCAGGAGGAGCAAAGTCTTATACCCTGCTACCACAGGTTCTCGTAGCTATGAGGTTGTGTGCAATGGTGAGGACGATGCCTTCAAACTCTTCAAAATGATGCATTGCAGCCCGAAAAATGGCTACACTCAGAATGTGAAGGAAGCAACTGTAAGTCCTCTTGAATACATTTCATCTTCGTAAAAGTCAATGCTATCTTCATCTCTCAATTGTATACAATATGATTGTAGTTTTCTTGCTATTTTTCTAATGTTCACTTCTATTCTAAATACTATAGGAAATCATGCAAAAGAAGATGGCTCCAGATGTCCAGGGGGAAGAACCACTTTCTTCCACCGAGGCTGTGCACTTTGCACTCTCGTTGGACAGCAGAAAGCCAACGTTCCCGAAGAACATCGGCCTGCATCCAAGTACATTAAGACGAAGCAGGTCTAGCCTTGAAGCGGAACATTTGGTTGAGAGAGCAGGGAGTGACAAACTGTATTGTACCATAGAGGAATTGCAGAGAGCGAAAGAAGTTGCTGAGGAAGAGAGGCTATAGTATGCCAAAGCCATGACAAAAATGCAGAAGAAGCAAGAAGAGATGCAGGATAAACAAAACCATACAAACGACTTACTTCACAAGTGTTGTCTCAGATGACTCAGTAGAAGTAGTAGCAACAACATCAGCTTCAGCAGTTGCAAGTGAACTTGTGGTTGACACTTCTGAGTTCTTGGGCTAGGAAAGCTAACTGGTGTGGAAACTTGTGTCTTTTGGGCAGGGAAACTTGTGAGGCTTTTGGCTCATAAACTGCTGTGAATTTTTTTTGGTTGTGGAAGCTTGTGAGGCTTTTGGTTTAGAAACTGCTGTGGAAATTTATGTGGAAACTTGTCCTAAAATTCATTGTCAAATTCTATTATTTGATGCATGTGGTGTGAAATAGGTCACAAACGATTAGGGCTAGTAGAATTTTACATGCACAAATGCCTCCCTAAGCTCACGGCGACGCTAACACGCATTTGTGATGAAAACGAAATCATCTTAGTTGTTCTTGACAAAATATTCCTTCATCGGTAAACGCTGATGTGGCCGCCTTTCATTGGCCAACTATCTAGATGAAACAGAAACGTCACGGCCAACGATGACATCATCACACAGAATTCGTCGTCGATAGGTGATACATGTCCCATTTTGATTTGTCAATGTGTCGTTCTGTGGCTTGCCCACGCGGCCTCGTCCGATTGGCGCAAGATTGGCCATGCCAACCATACACATGTCAACATGGCGTCGAAAGGTGGTAACGAACAAAATTCATCATGGCCCATGTGACATCATAAACAGGATGGATGGCACCATGAACAGGTTGGATGACGTCACGGATATGGAGACAACGGAATCAGGCCGTGGCGGAAAAATGGTCAAGAAGTCGATGATGTCATAAATGGCGAACATGACGTCAACAAATGTTGCTGACGGCCACCCATGGTGCTGTCTGCCACATGGCCGTGGTCATGAAAAAATAAAAACATCCTGAACGATCGGGTCTAGGCTGGACCGGTCTAGTTCACTGCGATGAAATTACAGGAACGTCATGATCGAGCATGATGTTTTCAGACAGAAAAATGTCACGGATTGAATTATGACGTGAGGTCCTCAACCTATTTTTTCATTGCAGAATTTGTCGCGGATGGCCATCTACAACATTTTGACCCTCATCCACGATGATATCAAATTGTCATGAACCGCCTAGATTCTTGTAGAGAAAATGGCCTCCTGTTTTCCTTATCAGACCCATTTTTGAGTCACCTTTCTTGTGTGGCTTCCAAGGTAATGGTGACCAACTCAAGCCATGGATCCCCTTTTACTTAACCTACTCTTTGAAAAGAATATGTCTGAGAGGCAATAATAAAGTGGTTATTATATTATTCCATGTTTATGATAAATGTTTATTTCTCATGCTATAATTGTGTTAACTGGAAATGTTAATACATGTGTGATTTATAAAAAAAAGAAAAGGTTCCTAGTAATGCCTCTCTTCATACTAGCTTGTTTATTAACATATGATCAAAGGTTTCTTGATCATGAACAATGGTTGTTGTTAATAATAGGGTCATATCATTGGAGAATGATATGATGAATAGTCACACGTAGTAGATTTAGCAGTACGATCAAGTCCTCAAGTTTATATTGCTATCGCATTCGTAGTATCTCAATGTCCTTATACCATGAGATCACGTCAATCACTTTCACCAGAAAGGTACTTTGATTACATAAAACGTCACTTCATAACTGGGTGATTATTAAGGTGTCATCGGGTACTTGGAAATTGTTAGTTGAGGATCGTGCATTTTTCCATGCAGATGACAGAGAGATATACTCAAGGCCCTCTCGGTGATATCACATTAACATAGCTTGCAAGCAAGTGATTTGATCACTAGAATGTTATATCATAGGAACGAGAAAAAGTGTACTTGTCGGGAACGAGATTAAACAAGGTAGTGATTTGATACCGAGTGATCGAATCACGGACAAGTAAAGTACCACGAGACAAAAGGAATTTTATTACAGCAAAAAAGGTTAAGACGATGATTGGATTTTCGTGGAACTAGTGGGAGTCATTATGGATCTCCAGGCCCCACTAATGATTATTGATCGGACAGAGTCTTGATCATGTCTACATAGTTCTCAAACCCGTAGGGATACACACTTAAGGTTAGAAAACGCAATTGAGTGGATAGGGAACAAAGGGGAAGACAATGGACATCACAGGAATTTATTCTATTGAATCTGCCGAAATGGTTTCGGGGTATCAAAACAAAGCAAGGGAATGAATTGTTAATGTGTTCATTAAATGAAGTGTTAATAAAATGAAGTACTCATTAAATGAAGTGTTCATTAAAGGAGTTACGTTAAATCAAGTGAATTAAAAGTGGTTTTAATGAAAAGACTCTTGAATTTTGAGTGGAAAATGAATGAGAGGAAGTGGAGAGAGTTTTTATGTGAGTGAAAAGTCCACAACATAAATTGGGGGAGAGGTGGGGGAAGACCCATGGCTGTGCGCCTAGCCCCCTTGGGTTGCCCCCCTCACCTATATATAACCTCCTCCTCTCCTCTCTCGCACTCATTCACCCCTCTCTCATATGCCCTTTGGTTAACATCTTCTCCCTCTTGCTAGCCTTGTCCATTGCCACTAGAAAGGTGCTTAGGCGAAGCCCTGCTCGAGATCTTCCCCTCCACCAACTCTACCATGGCATAGCGCTATTGGAGTTCCCGGGGATCCGCTACTTCCGCTGCCCGGCTAGAGCGAGGGATCGGGAGTCATCGGCACACCGTACATGTGACCGATTACGGAGGCGCCGCCTCTTGTGGTGTTGATCGTCTACGTGTCCTTGAGGACGGTCGAGTATATTCTACACCATCCACATTTGTTTGCGGGACCATTATCCCGCATTACGGCCTTCGAGGGTGAGTCCATCTGAAACTATTATATGTATCTCCTAGATATGATCTTGGTGGTTGCAACCGTAGGATTTTTTTTGTTTTCTATGCAACGAACCCCATTAGTGGTATCAGAGCTATGTCTATTCTAGATGCTTTGTATGGTTAGAACACATAGATATCTAGGTGCTGATGATCATGTTATTGCATCCTTCATATATTTTGGATATTAGCGTCATAGGGGGATGAAGCGGCCCGAAAAAACTTTACATGTCCTCGCACATGAGACATGTTCCACGCTTGACGTGCAACTAGTTTTGCATAAGTGGCTAACGGGTGTCTGTCTCTCCCACTATAGTTGATATATAATTTAAAATGGGTTGCTAATAATTTGATTATCATCGTTGTGGTTCCTTGTTCATAGGTAAGAACGGTTCTATCTTCAAAAGCCCAAATCCATGTACGTAAAATATGCAAAAGATAAATTAGAAGCCTTTAGTTTTATTTTTGCTGGGCACGTGTCATGATATGGTAAATGTTATAATTTTAGTATGGTGATATACTCTCGGGAATCATAACAAAGTGGGAGCGTCAAAGACTTTGCCACTACACAAATGGAATGATAGAGATCATACCATGATGCACAACATAGTGATCGAGTGCAAGAACCATATCATATCACTTTATGCATATGATGTTTGTTTGCATCTTATTTATGCTTATGTCTAGCTTAGAACTTGGTGGTAGCATTATAAGATGACCCGTCCTGCTAAATATCAAGATGATAATATGTTCTTCCTTAGTATGCACCGTTAAGAAAGTTCGTCGTTTCGAAGCACCACGTGATAATCAGGTGTGAGAGACTCTACATTCACATATAATGGGTGTAATATAGTTTTACACACGCAAGTACTAAGGTTCTTACTTGGCGAGCCTAGCATGTACCGATATGGCCCCAGAACATGAACCGAAAGGTAAAGGACGAGGCATATGGATGATATGATGCCCATACAATGCTCGTCATTGGAGCTGCGCCACCACTTGTGATGATCGGTCATGGCATAGTGAATTTGGTCCGTGTAATCACTAGAAATGACTAGAGGGATGTCATTTTTGAGTGGGAGTTCACATAGTAATATGATTAAAGTTGAACTTAATTTATGATAAACTGAAACAAAAGTGAATTTACATAGTACATTGTAGTTACTGGCATTCGTTAACTACCTTGTGTTTGGCTATGATTGAGATAATATAACTATATGATGTTGGAATTTTTACTTTACGAACTGGTATCATATTGTTTTATTAGTGTCAATCTAAAGTTTAAAGTACTATTGCAAACTTTCAGCAAAACCTCACTTAGTCCGTGAAATTCATTAACTTGTATTGAATCAAGAGTAACAAATTCTTGTGTTAGTATCTAAGTATCTTGCTTGCCTCCATGATTCTTGATATTGAAATTTTTCTTTAATATCATCGTTATCTAGGAGCTGAAAGAATTGTTTCAGAAACCATCATGCATGAAAGATATTATGATATTAGAAACAATGTTTGGTTGCAATATGATAGGATATAAGTTTAGTAAGATACATGTTCTCATATTGTATGAGAATTTGCAAAGGTTGGAGATGCTAGGCGTCCCGATCTCTCAAAAGGTTTTGGGAACTAACATTATATTCACGATTCACCTTTATAAACTATAGTAGCTTGATCATTAAAGTTGGCATGATAAGGATGGTCAAAAGATGTGGGTAAAAGGATTACTAAAGGGAATGAAATTTGAAAGAACGCCAAACATTTGATGATGGTGATCAACTTCAAAGTGCAAGTCCAAAGGTATTAGTATTTGACTATACACGCTTTGGACTATGTGTCATATGTATGGCACCACTATTGATGTTGATAGATTCTTTAAAAAAGGAAAGGTAATGCTGAAATAGAATCTGGTAAATATTGGCAGCAAGGAAAAAGTCTGGAAAAGTCCAGCTTAGGTATATAGATGATATACACGTTATGGGTGTATTCTTTGCTTGTTAAACAATGTGGTTCTTGGGTATTGGATACCGGTATTGGATACCGAATTTGTTGGTATGAAGTGTCATACAGAACAACACAATTCATGAACTACAATGGCCTAAGTAACTAGCAAAATAATATGTGATGATGTTCATCGAAAAAAAATAAAGTGTTATTGTGTTTTGCATTGACATCAAAGCTTTCCTTCAAGATTTGTATTAATAATTTTTATTTTGTTCTGGTATTATGAGAATAATGGTTATACAAATAATTACCGTATTCCATAGAAGATGGATGAACTTTTACAAATCTAGTTCGATAAATCACGTCCATAAACACTGATGCTAAAAAGTCCCAAGACGAATGATTGCAATATCACTTTTGAGTGACATCGCCATTTAAATTATATTGGAAATAAAACAAGAAGAAAATCCATGTTAATGGATTTTTGGAGTCTTTTGATTTTGATAAATTGATGCTTGTGAAACTTTCTTGGAGATAATTAAAACCTCGTTCATGGGCCAAAGAAGATCGAACTACTAACCTATTGGACATAGTACACGTTGATGTATATTGTAAATTATGTGTAGTCGTGAGCGATGGATTTAAACTACATATGCTTTCTCCGATATTTGAGTTAATACATGTGTATATTTACTTAATAAGGGAGAAGTATGAAACATTTGAAATGTTCAAATGATTTCAAGATGAAGTGGAAAATCATTATAACAAGAAAATAAAAAAAATTATGATTGGATCATAAAGGAAGATATTTGGGTTACAAGTTCAAGAAAACACCAAATATTTGAGGAATCATTCCATAAACTTGCGTTTCTCGAAACACCATAGGAGTATGGAGTGTTTGCGAAATGTGATCAAACCTTGTTTAACATGGTAGGACCAAAGGTGTTATTCATAAAATTGCCATTATATTGTAAAGATTAATCTTTAGTAACTACCGCTTTTACACTGAAAAGAGCTCCATTGTGATCCGTTGAAATGACACCATATGAGTTATGGATTGGGATAAAACCTAGGTTGTCTTTTCTTAAATTTTGGTATGCTAGGCATAAGTAAAATGTTTACAACCAAAGTTAGATGATCATTTCTTTGTAGGTTATTCCAAATAACCGTTGGGTATTCCTCCATAGCACCGAAGACAAAAGTGTTTGTTGCTTAGAATGTCAAGTTTCTTGAGAAGGAATTTTTGGTGAAAAGTTAAGTGATGTCTACGCATGCTTCTATTCTTATAGACAGTGTTGGGCCTCCAAGTGCAGGGTTTGTAGAACAGCAGCAAGTTTAGAACGGCAACAAGTTTCCCTTAAGTGGATCACCCAAGGTTTATCGAACTCAGGGAGGAAGTGGTCAAAGTTATCCCTCTCAAGCAACCCTGCAATTAAGATACAATAAGTCTCTTGTGTCCCCAACACACCCAATACACTTGTCAGGTGTATAGGTGCACTAGTTCGGCGAAGAGATAGTGAAATACAAGTAATATGGATGGTTATAAGTGGTAATTGCAATCTGAAATAAAAGTTGTGCAAGAAACATGTAACATAACTGATTGTAAATGGCGTTTCAATGCTTAGAAACAAGGCCTAGGGATCATACTTTCACTAGTGGACACTCTCATATAAATATCTTCTCTTCATGATGCTACCCTGAACTACTCTCCGGTTGGACGATGTAGGGCTATAACAACACACCTTAAAGTTTGCATTTCCCATCTAGATAACCCCTCACTATCACCTTGAGCGTCAGATGGTTCCAACAAACACCACAATCTCATAGAGACATCCAACTCAAATTATACTCATGATAAGTATTTATGTAACCTTAGCCAAAGTGCCACATGGTGTGCACACTGTCAACTTCACACACGTGGGGATAAGCAGAGATTAATTAAAGCACTTGAGTAGCAGAATAGATCCTAGATTACAAAGCTCATGATCTCTATAAGATCACACATAGAGAGAGAGATGAACACATAGCTACTTGTAGAGCCCTTAGCCTAAACAGAGAGAACTACTCCCTCCTCATCATGGGAGTCAGCAACGACGATGGAGATGGTGGTGGAGTTAATGGAGATGGATCCGGGGGCACTTCCCCGTCTCGGCAGGGTGCCGGAACAGAGACTTCTGTCCCCCGAATCTCCTATTCGGTGGCGGCGGCGTTGCAGAACTTTCTGTGGCATTCTGATCTGGTATCTAGGGTTTTCGTCCTGGGAGGGTTTTATAGGAGAATGGCCAAGGTCGGTGGAGCACCAAGGGGCCCACACCCCTGGTGGCGCGCCCCCAGGCCGCGTGGCCGCCCTGGTGCGCCCTTCGTCTCCCCTTCGGTCTCCATATTGCTTTAGGTAAAATATTGACTTTGGCTTTTGTCCCGTCCAGTTCTGAGAATATTTGCTTACTAGCTTTTCTGAAACCAAAAATAGTAGAAAGCATGCAATTGGCATTGTGTCATCTTGTTAGTAGGTTAGTTCCAGAAAATGTATAAAATACCTCAGAGTGTGAACAAAACATAAGAAAGTAGATATAAAACAAGCATGGAACATCAAAAATTATAGATATGTTTTGGACGTATCAACATCCCCAAGCTTAACTCCTGCTCGTCCTTGAGTAGGTAAGTGATAAAAAAGAATAGTTTTTGAGGTGACATGCACCGTGTTATGATACATAAAACCATGTTTCCCTCTCTCATAATAACTTTCAATAGCATCATGAATACAATTAACAATATAACTATCACATAAAACATTCTTATCATGAGCCACATGCATATAATCATTATTACTCTCCACTTAAGCATAGTTACTCTTATTAATTGTAGTGGGAGCAAATTCAACAAAATAGCTATCATTATTATTCTCATCACCATAATCATCAATTATAGGAGGCATATTGCAATCATCATAAGCAATAGAATAGCTATCTTCCAATGTGTGTTCGTTTGTAAACATATCATCATTCGAAGGAACATGGATAACACTAATAGTACAACAATTATAAATATCATCATTTTCAGAATTGGTACCAAAGAGATTTTCAATATCAAAAGTAGTGTGCTTTTCCCAATCATGATCACTACTATAGGTAAACAGGCATAAGAACATCATCGAGTTCAGACTCATCAAAAACTATAATAGGAGCAACTTGCTTAGGGGAAAATACCGTTTCCTCCCTCCTTTTACTCCTCCTCTTCTGTTTCTTCTTCTCTTTAGGAGGGAGAGGCTTGAAAGGAAGCTTCTCCATATACCCTTGTTTATTGTTAGAGACAATAGAAGAAACTTTGGAGGATTCCTCCTTTTCATTAATAAGAACAAAACACATATTAGTCTTGTCATATTTTGGTAAAATCTCATCTTTTATAATATTTGTATATAAGTATTTGTGTGGCAATTATCAACACAATAAAGATGAAAACCATGTAGGACGCTATTCATATCACAAGCACTAATATCTACCAAAGAAGTTTTTCTTGATAACTCTTCACACCCCAAAAATATTGTAAGTTCATCATGTTGATTAGGAGTGATCATGTTATCACAATACAAACTTGTAGTACTCATTGGATTAGAAGGGCTATTATTATGGCCTGAGCATTGAAAATTTAAATGACCCATTTCAAAGTAAAGTTCACAAATAAAAGGATAGAGGGCACAAAATTTTTTACCAAGATCATTTAGAGCCCTATACCACTGTCGTGGTGGTGGCACGGCATATGCCATGGATAGGCTAAAGATGGGGCCAATGTGTGCTAGGGGAATCTAGGGAGGGAGAGCAAGGTGATTCCACACACGGAATTTCTTGTATATTCTCAATCAATGGTGTTTTCAAGTACTCTTGAGGCTCTTAGCAAGAAGGAGACAATGTCTCTTACCCCCTACCAAATAGCCCTAGAGTTCTACCTTAGACTGAGAATGATTCCTCTATTTACCGTCCTCCCTCTCTATGGAGGCCCTGGTGCTCCTTATATAGGGGAGCCCAGGTTACAATTATAGGGCACGGGTGGCAGCATATTCTATGAATATGCTCCTTTCTTAAAGCAGATGCTTCTTTATTCTTCTTTAACGGCTCGTCCGGGCTTTGGACGTAACTCGCAGCATCATCCTTGTCTTTTGGCGTCACGGGCCACGTCATCTGGCTTTGCCTGCGTCACCTTGGTCACCACTGACCCGCTGGTTCTCTCCTTTACTTTACTTTGCTCATGCTTCAGCTAATAAAGCCACCTTTTGACTAGCGGGGAATTCCTTCTCTTTGAAACCAAGATAATCCGGCTAGCATATAGCTGATCCGGCCTACCCAATTACCTGCAAAACAGATAGGCATGGCCAGCATAGATCTTATGCCGGCCGGACCATTGTCAAGAAAATGCCCCATGGGCCGGGTCACACTGTGATTCGGCCTGCCTTGAGGTGACCCGGTCAGCACTTTGCTTTCACCGCACCATACCTCGGCTAACTCGGCCCTTATACCCCGGCGTTGCCCTACCCGAGGGTACCCCTCCAACATTAAAGGATCCCACAACGCGCGTGGCACGGTTAAGTAGAGGGTGCAGTGCACTCCCACGGGAAGATCCCCATTCGCGCCGCGCTCCATTGATCTCTTTCTTTCACTGCGACTTCGCCGCCACCGATTTTCTTCTCCACGAGCGCCACTGTGACCGTGCTCTGGCGATATTTCACGCCAGTGCCACCGTTTCCAGTGCCAATTTCCACCACGGGGCCTTGCGCTTCCCGTTTCCCATCTTTCGGCTACCATTATTCCGATTACCCTGTTGAGAGCTTCGATCTCACCATGACTGAGGCAGAAGCTTCGATGGTGGCGCAGCAGGAGGAAGGGACGGAGGGCCACGAGCGCGGATGCTGGGATGGCTCCATCGCCCGCGAGGAGGACCTGGCTTGGATCTACGCCTCCTGTCGCATCCCCGTAGGCGTCGCCTGCCGCCTCCCCGCCGGTGAGATTACTCCCATCCCCAAATCTGGGGAATACGTGGTTTTCTTGTTGCATTTCCAACGCGGCTTCGGCCTAACCACCTCTGATTTCTTCTTCGATTTCATCTCTACCTACCAATTGCAACCGCATCATCTTCCTGCAAACGCTATCACCTCTCTGTCCTCTTTTGCCTCCGGCATTGAGGGATATATCGGCCTCTGGCCAACCAAAGAACTTTGGATCAAGTTCTTTGGTTTGCGGAGGAATGTGGTTCCGGACAAGGAGTGCGCCTCGGAGGACAAACACTTGACCCAATGTGGCGCCGCCTCCATCTCGCCCCGGAAACAGTCCGTCTTCCCCCGGGTCACGGGGCTTGAATCTTGCAAGGGCTGGGCCCGGACCTTCTTCTACGTCCGGAACACCACCAAGGAGGACCAGATCTGGCTGCTCCCCTTCAGACTCGATCCTCTAGACACCTCGCGATGGGAAAGCATTTCCAAGCGCGCCACGGCCCTAGCGAATCAAGTGGCTCGCCGGATCACGAAGCTTCTTCAGGAGCATCTCCGGGGGGAGGATATCATGATCACTTTCCTCCGCAGCCGGGTCTCCCCCCTCTAGAAGTGAGCCCACAAGATCTGCTACCTTAGCGGTCCTCTTGACCCTCACCGGACCTCCTCTTTTGAGCTGGATAACTCGGCGGATTACCACCGGATTAAGGCCATCTTCAACATGGAGAAGGAGTTCTCCGAGGCCTGGGAGTGGGGACTTGAGCCCTTCACTCGCGCCAACCCTCCTCCAAAGGTAAGTTAACATTCTTTTGTTATCTGGATTTTCTTTGTATGTTGATTTCCCTTTGTAACTTGGCGATTATTCTTTCAGAAATTTCTCCAGCAACCGCTGGAGGATGGCGAGGTTCTGGCCAGCAAGTGCTTGGAGGACCGCCCTGAGGGAGACAAGGTGGAGACTGACCTGGAGGCCTTCTTGCCTGCCCCGGACGTCGTCAAACGCAGCGCTGGTAAGGCCTCTTCTCTAAGGGATTGGCCAGACGATGATGATTCGGACATTGAGGTCCTTGAGGTACTTCATCCGGTTCTTATTTCTTATTTGCATCTGGCTTATGTTCGAATGTTCAGATAACCCAGACGCTCAGGTCCATGAGGTTCCTCCGCTTGCCACCGGTGGCCCGGCCCCGGCCCCTTCCCAAAAGCGCGCAGCTACCCCGGCCACAGCTTCGGAGGCGCCGCCGGCCAAGAAGTTGAAAAAGAAGTCCAGGGTTAAACCCTTAGCCAAGCCTGCCGCCAAGAGCACAGTCTGGAGGGCACCCAAACCTCGGGCTCCTCCTACCGTTGACGAGTAAATCTTTGTAGCATTCCTACTTCAGATTCTTCCATTGCTTGCTTTAGCGTCTAGTTGGTTCTTTATTTTTGACTGGTTGTCCTTCCTTTTTTCCAGAGCTCCTATGGACATCTCCTAGAGCGGTTCCGGCATAGCCTCCCAAATCTAGAGCGATCCCTCTCCCCCCGCAACGATGATCATTGTCCGCTTAGCCCTATTCATGAGGGTTCTGCGGCCGCGCCTGACCAGAGTATACCTCGTCAAGAGGAGGGCAATGTCGACACGGGGGGTAGTGGGCCGGATCTGGATAAGGTAATGCCGGATCTGCCTAGCTCCTCGACCTCTGTGCCCAATGTTGAGGCGCCAGCTTCATCGGCGCCGCCCCCAGTATCCCAGTACCAGCACCAGCACCAGCAACACCAGCAGCTGTAGCAGCAACAACACCAGCAGTAGCAACACCAGCACTAGCACCAGCAGCAACAGCAGCACCAGCACCAGCAACAACAGCACCAGCACCAACAGCAACAACAGCCGCATCAAGAGTTTCCAAGCCTCCTAAGGCGAAATCTCCCTCGGCCCCCACCGGGTCTGGCCGTTCAATCACTGATTTCTTTCAACACGCTCCTCAACCCTCATCCGGCAAAGCTAAGAAGACTTCCGGGTCAGCTTCGTCCAGGCCAGGTTCTGGATCAGAGGGCAGCAAACAACTAGTTCTGCACACCAGCCCCGCTGCGGCTCAATCTGCCAGGCGCGAGGCCCATGTGAAGGGCCTAGTGACGAGCCATTCTGCGAGCGGTGAGAGTTACAGTCCACTACTCCTTGAGTACGTGAAGAACTAGAACAACACTGAATTTGTCGACCCTCAGGGCGATCTCCCAGAAAAGTTCGGCCCTGGCGAGTTCAGCGCGTAGATGAACTCCGCTACTCGGGCTATCTCCCTGGCCGGTCGGATGATGGAGGTAATCCTTTTTCTCTGCTGTTGATGTTTTTCATAACTTAGCATTTGTAGGTATAGCCGAGTCCCCGAGCCTCCTATGGGATAACTTGTTATTCGGTCGGATGCTCCCTAGTTTTTGTTCATATCGTCATTAATTTGCAATAAATTTTGGGCCGGGTCTATTTCCCTTGGCCCGGATCATGTAGTCTTCAAATATCCACACACCTAGAGCCGGGTTAAGTTCCAGTTGGCCCGGATCTTGTAGACTTCGAATATCCACACACCTAGAGCCAGGTTAAGTTCCACTTGGCCTGGATCTTGTATACTTCGAATATCCACACACCTAGAGCCGGGTTAAGTTCCACTTGGCCCGGATCTTGTATATACTTCGAATATCCACACACCTAGAGCCAGGTTAAGTTCCACTTGGCCCGGATCTTGTAGACTTCAAATATCCACACACCTAGAGCTGGGTTAAGTTCCACTTGGCCCGGATCTTGTAGACTTCAAATATCCACACACCTAGAGCCGGGTTAAGTTCCACTTGGCCCGGATCTTGTAGACTTCGAATAATTTCTACTTTGCCTCTGAACTTTCGTCTCTTTTCTTGTTTCAGATTACCACTAACCGCCGAACCCCTCAGTTCTAGCGCCTGCTGGACTCCTACAAAGACATGTGCGGGCGTTATGGTAAACTCCTGGAGGAGTACCATAAGAGGGGTTAGTTTCCATTTCTCTCCCTTCCTTGTTCATTCAAACTTCTTAGAACTTATATGAATGTTTTTGTCCGGATTACGCAGTCGAGGTTGAGGTTGAGAATATAATCATGAGGAAGAATCTTGCGGAGATCAAAGGTAACTTCATCCCCTTTACATGATCATTGTACCCTCTGTGCCTTATCTGGTGGACACTCATATTTTGGGTCCTCCAGATCATGTTGCAGTTGCTCTTGAGGACAGTGTCCCTATGCCTGAACTGATGACCCACTGCCTGGAACAATCAGGGAAGTATGAAGCTGAACTGAAGAAGAAGGACGCTGAGATAGCTCGGCTCCAGTAGCAGGACTCGGAGATTACTCGGCTGTATGCCGAAATCCAGAGGCTCAAGAGCTCTCATCAGTCCGCGCTGGAGAAGGACGATCAGGAGTTTGTCGAAGAGAAGGAGCATTTAGTTACGCAAATCTCTAAGGACAAGAGCCTACTAGAGGAAGCCGACGTCAAACTTACATCGGCAATCACTAAGTACGAAAAACTCTGGGTCCACAATGCCAACACTGATTCCAAGCTTCAGCGACTTCTCTTCCAGATTGCGCGTAAGTTCTCCGCTCTTGCTTGATCTGTTACAATTCGGATTTGGTCCAGCCGCTCAACATTGCTCCTCTTATCCTTAGGCAAATTTCCAGAGAGTGACACATTTGCCGCCTCCCCGTACGCGAATCTCGTGAGAAGCATGGAGTTCCTGCTGGCACTATCACCGAGCCCAATTCCCTATACCACAGAGGATCTCCTGGCGAGTCTCACTGCTCGTCTTGAGATAGGAAAGAATTTCAGCGCAGACATTGTCCCAACGGCAACACGGTTGTATGCCTGCCTCTGGCCCGGTGAGACCATTCCCAAGAAAACCTTAGACTTCATAGCCAAGCTCATGGAATGTGACACGCAACTGCGTCTGTGGCGCGAATCTGCGGCACGGGCTGGAGCCGACATTGCTCTGAAATTTGCGCTTTCATGGTATGAAGGGATTGATTTGGCATTGCTCAAGCATATGCGCACCGGGTCTAAGTGGTGCGAGGATCCGGAGTGGATCGCGCACCGCCAGGCTGTGCGAACAATCTTATCCAATATTCCTTCTGCCATGCCTGGAATGAGGGGCCGAGCTTCCTTGATGTTGCTGATGACGAGATTGTCTCTATAGCTGAAGAAGAAGGGAGTGAGAGCGAGGGCTCCGAGTTAGGCGACGAGCTGAAGACCCGGAGAACAACGAAGTTGATCTGGAGGATGAAGCCAAAGCTAGTGCTCCTCCCGCACAATCCGGAGTACCTCCCTCAACAGATGATTCTCTTGTTGCTTCTGCCCCTTGAAAAACACTCATCATATTTATAAGATCCCCGGAATGCCGGGCGCAGATGTAATTAAACATTTTGGTTTGTTTGTGCTACAATTTTATGTTGTGAACTAAGTTTTTTATTTCCGGATTATCGTGGGCGAAGTCCCCGAGTTTCATTTTCTTGTTCCACCAATTTTGACTCGGCTCGCGTCTACATTGATTCGGTTTTTTGACTCGCGAGTCCGAGGTTCAAAAAATTGACTTAACAATACTTGAAACCCTGAGATTAGCTCTAAATGATTCGGCACCTTAGTGAAGAAAATAAACTAAGGGTTAGCCAAAAAACCAATGTCGGCCCGCTTAAGCTCTTTTTCCGTAGTTGTTTTTCATGTGCTTCGACATTCCAAACTTGTTCTCTTGCTTGCCATGAAGCCAATTCTTGTTGGACAGCAACAAAGTCGGGTTTTTGGTGCTAACACATTACTAATCCAACTAAGGAATAATCGACTTAACCTAGCCGACATAAAAAATATGAAAACAAGACAAATGTTATAACAATCCTCGAGTCTCTGCTCGAGGTGGCAAAGTTTTTATTGATAAGCTCACTGCCGACATACATACTGACATACGAGTAGTTCGGATACATTCACCTCTTAGGTGTAGAAAGGACGCAACAGTGCTATGTTCCATGGTCTTTTGGATTCCTCTCCTGACATGTCCGCCTTGTTCTTTTGCTGGGGCTGTGCATCAATATGATAGTAGGAATCATTGCGCAAAGCTTTTCTCACAATGAAGGGCCCTTCCCATGGGGGGTATAGCTTGTGCATGCCAGCGGTGCACTGTATTAGCCTCAACACCAAATCACCTTCCTGAAAAACTTTGGGGTTTACTTTCCGGCTATGATAGCGTCGAAGATTTTGCTGGTATATGGCGGATCTGGACAAGGCCAGTTCTCTCGCTTCTTCCAATAGATCAACATCATTCTATCGGGCTTCACGCACTTTGGCTTCTGTGTATTGGGTGACCCTAGGCGAACCATGCTCTATGTTGGCTGGTAATATAGCTTCTGCCCCATATACCAGAAAGAATGGCGTATAGCCTGTTGATCGATTCGGAGTTGTTCTGAAACTCCACAGTAGCGCTGGTAGTTCTTCTATCCAGCACCCCGCTGATCTTTGCAGCGGCTCTATGGGCCGGGGTTTTATCCCGGACAATACCAGTCCATTGGATCTTTCCACTTGCCCGTTCGACGCGGGGTGGGCGACTGAGGCGACATCTAACCGGATCTTCCTTTCTTGGCAGAACCTCGCAAATGCTCCTTCGGTGAAATTTGTTCCGTTATCAGTTATGATGCTATGGGGGTAGCCGTACCTTAAGATTATATCCTTGAGACCATGTACCAATGCTTCGTATTCCGCCACATTATTCGAGGCACTCAAATGGATCTGTAGGACATACTTCAGTTGATCCTTCTTTGGCGAGGTAAGCACTACCCCAGCGCCTAATCCATCTTTCAGTTTGGATCTGTTGAAGTGCATTTGCCAGTAATTGGAGTCCGGCAGGGGTGGCTCGTATTGCATTTCAGCCCAGTCCACAAAGAAATCTGTCACATCTTGTGATTTGATCGCATCTCTTCTGTCAAATTGTGGCGCGTATGGAGCTAATTCGATAGCCCACTTTGCTATTCTGCCCCTTGCGTCCTTGTTACTCATGATCTCTGAGATAGGCGCCTCACATATCACCTTGATGGGGTGTTCCTCAAAATAGTGCTTGAGCTTCTTGGCCGACATATATATGCCGTACGCCATCTTCTGATAATGAGGATAGTTCCGTTTTGACGCTGACAATACTTCGCTCAGATAATACACCGGCCTTTGCACCGACTTTCCTTCTTCCTCGCGCTCCACTACGATCACTGCACTTACGACTCGATTGGTCGCGGCTACGTAAAGCAACATTGGTTCCTTTGGTAGTGGTGCAACTAGGATTGGCGCGGTAGATAGCATATTTTTCAATTCTCGAAATGCAAGATCCGCCTGTGGTGTCCATGTGAACTTGTCTGCCTTTTTCATTAGCTGATAGAGGTGAAAAGCCTTCTCTCCCAGCTGACATACAAACCAACTTAATGATCCCAGGCAACTAGTGAACTTCTGGACATCGTTAAGACACTTTGGCAATTCCATTCTTTCTATGGCCCGGATTTTCGTTGGGTTAGCTTCAATGCCGCGGCTAGATACCAAGAAACCGAGTAACTTTCCGGCGGGTACGTCGAAGGTGCATTTCTTCGGATTGAGTTTCACTCAGAACCTTCTCAAGTTCGCGAATGTCTGCCGGATATCCTCAAGGAGCGTATTGCTTTCCTTGGTTTTTATCACCACATCATCCACATACACCTGCACATTCTGACCTATTTGGTCATGCAAGCATTTTTGCATACATCGTTGGTACGTTGCTCTTGCATTACGTAATCCGAATGGCATAGTTCGATAGCAATAAGCCCCGTACGGGGTGATGAACGCAATCTTTATTTGATCATCCGGATTCAGGGGTATCTGATGGAAACTAAAATATGCATCAATGAATGACAGTAGCTCACATCTGGCAGTTGAGTCTATAACCTGATCTATTCTAGGGAGTGGAAATGGATCTTTTGGACACGCCTTATTCAGGTTCGTGTAGTCAATACACATTTGCCATACCACTGCCACGTTCGGATCATATTTCTTTTTCTCCACCAGCACCGGGTTAGAGAGCCAATCCGGATAGAGTACCTCCATGATAAATCATGCCACCAGTAACCTTGCTATTTCATCTCCAATTACTTTTCTTCTATCTTTTGTGAAACGCCTGAGAGGCTGCTTTACCGGCTTAGTCCCGGGTCTTACATTCAATGCGTGCTCAGCCAACTCCCTCGGTACACCTTGCAGAACTTACGTAGACCAAGCAAAGATATCCCGATTCTCATGGAGGAAGTCGACGAGCTCGCTTTCCTATTTTCTGCTTAACCCGGCACCTATGGTAACAGTGCGCTCTAGGAACAGATCATCAACTGGCACTTTCTTCGTATCCTTTGTCGTTTGGAATGATACGCTCTCGTACGGGTTGGTCAGAGCTGGCATATGTTGTTGCGTGGATTGAGCCAATGCCGCCACCTCTAGTATCTTCCTTTTCTCCTGAGCTATCACGAGTGACTCGGCTAAATTAGATCTGGCTGATGCGCATTCGATCGAACGCTGGAAGTCCCCTGATATAGTTATCACACCCCTTGGCCCGGGCAACTTCATCTTAAGGTAACTGACGTGGGTAGTTGCCATGAATTTGCTCAGCGCTGGCCTGGCGAGTAATGCGTGATAAGCACTTTCCGGACTCACTACCTCGAATTCTAAGTTCTCCATGCGACAGTTGTCTCTTGTGCCGAATAACACATCAACCCGGACCTTACCAATTGGTTCACAAGAGATTCCTGGCACAATACCATGAAAGTGGTCATTGTCGCTTGCAACATGTTTTCTGTTATCCCCAACTTGTGCATGGTATCCTTGTACATAATGTTTATATTGCTGCCATTGTCAATCAATACCTTGGAAAATCTCACATTGCGATTCGGCCCGATGAACGCCGGATCCAAGACCAAAGCATAGGTTCTTGGGCTTGGCATGATCTTTGGGTGATCCTTGACACTCCATGTGATCTCTTGATCCGCCCAAGGCATATATCTCGGCACAGCGGCATTACTGCATTTACTTCCATATGCCGACGCTGTAAGCTTTTCCGGTCATTCTCTTCCGTGGTGAACACGCAATAGCTCTGATGATGCTCTTTGTACTCATTTCTTCCTTCATTCTCGTTGTAACCTTGTCCTTGTTGCTGGTTGTTTCCTACTTGATGTACTGCATCCCTTCTTTCCAGATTCTCGTACCTCGGTGGAGGTGGTGGCAGCATCAGTTGCTGTCCATTTCCCCCTGTTAGTAACGGTGGCCAGGGTGTTTCATTCCTAGGTGCTTCATTCCGAGGTGCCTGAGCATTCCCCGAACCCACCTGTTCAAATTTCCTCATCCATTCACACTACTGGGTCATATGATTCGCTGGACCGTTCGGACTTGGCGTATGAAACTTGCAAGGTTGATCTAACATAGACTCGAATGTATACCTCGGTCTATCCTTTCGTTCATGCCATTGCTTTTTCTGCTCCGGGGTCCAAGGCTTTCTCCCTTCGCTTTTCTACTGCCAGTTTTGCCCTCCAGTTTTCTGGCGTTGGCTAATCCTGGTCTACTGCTGCAACCCGCTGCGAGTTATACCGATAATCCGGACGCTCGTCCCTTCTTTTTCCTCAGAAATAATTCCTCCTTGATGACCTGGAAATATCTCGGTTATAATATTCCTCATTTTCTTTGCTAGACATTAGCCGGGGTTGAGTTGGATCTCCCAAGGCATATGAATCTGCAATCCGGGTGGTCTCGGACATGGTGGTTGGCATATCTCGCTGTAACCTTTGCCAAAATATACTTCCATATCTACATCCCTGAGCGAACCACGCAATTGCTTGTGATTCAATCACCCCTTCGCACGAGTTTCGCACATTGCACCATCGAGTCAGGAAATCTCTATCTGGTTTATTCGGTCTCTGCCGGCATAATGCAAGGGTCTGTGGTCTGTTGGCTCTCTTGTAAGTGCTTGAGAAATTGCTAACAAACAGTTCCTGGAAATCCAACCAATAGTTGACACTCCCTGGTGGCAAATTGTTCAGCCAAACTCGCGTTGGTCCTTCCAGCACATATGGTACATATCTCACTGCCCATCTCAAATTCCCTGTCGTGATCTTGACGGCTGTGGCATAATCAATCAGCCAATCCTCCGGCCGGGTACTTCCATCATAGGTTCGGGTTCCCCTGGCCAGTTGGAAGTTTGGCACTGGTGGCTCATTCATGATCCAGGGCCCGAAACATGCTGGACCCGGTGGACCTTGTAACTCGATTTGCTCCGACCTATAAATCCTATCCAACTTCAACCTCGCGTCATCTTGCTGCAAGTTCCTGCTTCCCAACCGTGATCCATTTACATGATGATCTGGTCTAGGGTATCCATCGTTAACCATAGCCGAATAACCATCATTGTATCTTTCTCGATCCGGATCTACATGACGCTGTTGTGCCGCTTGTCCTGCACTTCCTCCTTGCCGAGGTTCGCGCTGTTGCGCATGTGGTACATTTTGCCCCGCTCCCACAGGATTACGCTGTCCGGCATTGCTATTGGCAGCATTTCTTTGACCGGCATTGCCTTGGTCATGGTTACCCCGGGCAGCCACACCCCGACTGGTACTGTGGTGATCCTCCTCAACTTGCACTTCTTTTCCTTTTCCATCTCTTACCGGGTCATAAGGGACCATTTGCTTGTTTTTTCTCCCGGAGTCCACTACCTCTTCTCTCCTGGGATCGTGACCCGGAGACGATGCGGCTCCCCTGGATCTTGCCGGGTTATTTCTAGCCAAATGTACCACCTGTGAGGCCCCTGGTGGTGCCGGGTTAGCTTTGTTTATTTCTTCATTTTGTTGGCATGCGACCCTCAACAAGTGGTTCACTCTCTCTTGTTGCCTCTGCCGAGCCTCACCGGTCAAGCCTTCTAACTAGGATGCGGCCGCATTTGCTGCTCTGAGGTTCTTTGCTGGGGTACTGTATCGATCCAACCCTCCTATCACTATCGTAGCTGTCTGACCCGGCCTACGCTCATACTCCTTGTCAATCTCGGTGATCAAGTTTCTGCCTCGGATTTTCACTCCCTCGATACGATTTGCCTTAGCATACTCTCTCAAGGTGATGTTCAGCGACTGATGCAGCTCTGCCACCTTCTTTGCTCCGGGTAACATTTTCCGCCCAGTTTCCTCGAACTCAACTTGCGCCTGAGCCGGATCTACCACAGGTGCTATCGGTGTTGCTAAGCTATCTATCGCTTGCTGGAGCACATTCTCTGGCTTCTCCAGCGGAGGAAACCTAGACCTGGTCTGTTTGGGTGTTACCTCTGGCTCTGGCACCGGATCTTTGCTCGGTCCCGCATCTGGCGCGGTCATCAGGACTTCAACGCTGCTAGTGGGGCGAGTGATACACACTCCACAAGCGGCGCAGAGAGATGGTTCCCCTCCTTCGATGACGTGCTACGGGTGAACGCATGACTCATCCAACCCGACGTAGATCTTGTGCGCGCCAAGCTTGAAGAAGACGCCATTGCGCGGTGGCGGGTTGCTGCCAAAGCATCCCGTGTTGTCGCTGACGTAGTCGAGCGCTCCAAAGAGCTAAACCAAGCCTGAGACGATACGCTCGCTAGTGCTCGAGAAGTTTCCCGTCTGGATTTTCACCCCTGCTAGCACCGCTAGCCCCACTGTGGGCGCCAACTGTCGTGGTGGTGGCACGACAGATGCCATGGATAGGCTAAAGATGGGGCCAATGTGCTATAGGGGAATCCAGGGAGGGAGAGCGTGGTGATTCCACACACGGAAGTTCTTGTATATTCTCAATCAATGGTGTTTTCAAGTACTCTTGACTCTTAGCAAGAAGGAGACAATGTCTCTTACCCTCTACCAACTAGCCCTAGAGTTCTACCTTAGACTGAGAATGATTCCTCTATTTGTCGTCCTCCCTCTCTATGGAGGCCCTGGTGCTCCTTATATAGGGGAGCCCGGGTTACAATTCTAGGGCACAAGTGGCAGCATATTCTACAAATATTCTCCTTTCTTAAAGAAGATGCTTCTTTATTCTTCTTTAACCGCTCGTCCGGGCTTTGGACGTAACTCGCAGCATCATCCTTGTGTTTTGGCGTCACGGGCCACATCATCCAGCTTTGCCTGCGTCACCTTGGTCACTACTGACCCGCTGGTCCTCTCCTTTACTTTACTTTGCTCATGCTTCAGCTAATAAAGCCACCTTTTGACCAGCGGGGAATTCCTTTTGTTTGAAACCAAGATAATCCGGCTAGCATATAGCTGATCCGGCCTACCCAATTACCTACAAAATAGATAGGCATGGCCGGCATAGATCTTATGCCGGTCTTGTCAAGGAAATGCCCCATGGGTCGGGCCACACCATGATTCAGCCTGCCTTGAGGTGACCCGGTCAGCACTTTGCTTTCACCGTGCTGTACCTCGGCTAACTCGGCCCTTATACCCTGGCGTTTCCCTACCTAGGTGTATCCCCCCAACAACCACGTTCTAGTTTTGTCATTCTTGTGGGTGATACAGTATTATTCTTCAATTTGATTCTTTTCACAAGGTCTATGTACTGCACAAAAATTAACATGCTTATAAGAAATAGTACTTTCAGAGGTTTGAGCATGTTTATTGTTATCATTAATAACAATTTCATTTTTCATGCAAGTGTCTTTAAAAGGTTCATGATACATGTCCCATTTTTATTTAGGAGCATTAATATGAGAAATAAAGGCTTTACAACAATTAACAAGAATTTGAGGATCAAAACCATATTTAGCACTAAGTTCTTGAAAATTAGCAGTTTCAGCGAAAGACTTAATGCAATCATACTCATAATTTATACCCGGTTCTTTACCTTTGTCGTTATCCCAACCTTTGGTATTGCTTTGAAATGTTTCAAGAAGATCCCACTTAGCTTTGACCTCCTTACTTGTGAAGGATCCCTCTAAACAAGTATCCAGATAGTCCTTGTAATGTCCTGAAAGCCTTGCATAAAAATTATTAATAACAATATTACTGGGGAGCTCATGAATGGGACATTTGAGAATTAGTGACTTCAATCTCCCCCATGCTTAGGCAATACTTTCTCCATCATGAGGATGAAAATTATAAATATAATTCCTATCTTTATGAACTTCATGAGGAGGATAAAATTTAGAGTAAAAGAGAGATTCAAGTTCCTTCCACTCCGAATGATGAGGACCGTCTAGTAGCTCATACTAGTCCCTTGCTTTGCCCTTAAGTGATAAAGAGAATAGCTTGCTCTTAACTTGGTTCATTGAAATACCTGCACACTTGAACAACTCGCATAATTCATGTATAATGAGTAAATGATCACCAGGATGGACAGTTCCATCTCCAAAATAACAGTTATTCATAACACGTTCAACAATTTCCATAGGTATTTTAAAAGGGACGCTTTCAGTATGTGGATTTAAAATATCACAAGTATCATTTGAATTACCACATATGGGATATAAAGTATCATCAGAGAAAAATTTCTCCTTTAAAGCTGGGGAACTAAAAAGATCATTTTAATAAAAACTAACTTCCCCAAGCTTAGACGTTTCCATAGCATTAATAACAAAGGTGTTCAAAAAAATCATACTAATAACATTGCTATTAGCATACAAAGAAAGTTCCATGGGTTCTTTCATTTTATTTTCATACCATTCATGTTCTATCTTAGGAAAAATACTAAAAAGCTCTGTAATTTTGTTGTTGTTTTCCATTAAGCCTAACTAGTGAAAATAAAAACAAGAAACAAAAAGATATAATTGCAGAATCTAAAGAAAATAACTTCGAGCACTCACACACCAACAACAGTAATAGAAGATAACTTAGTAGCCATAGGATGTGAGTACCTATTACCTTACCTCCCCGGCAACAATGCCAGAAAATAGCTTCATGTCTATGCACGCTTATATTCTTGTAGACAGTGTTGGGCCTCCAAGTGCAGAGGTTTGTAGAACAGTAGCAAGTTTCCCTTAAGTGGATCACCCAAGGTTTATCGAACTCAGGGAGGAAGTGGTCAAAGGTATCCCTCTCAAGCAACCCTTCAATCAAGATACAAGAAGTCTCTTGTGTCCCCAAGACACCCAATACACTTGTCAGGTGTATATGTGCACTATTTCACCGAAGAGATAGTGAAATACAAGTAATATGGATGATTATAAGTGGTAATTGCAATCTGAAATAAGAGTGGAAACAAGCAAACATGTAACAGAACTGATTGTAAACGGTGTTTCAATGCTTAGAAACAAGGCCTAGGGATCATACTTTCACTAGTGGACACTCTCATATCAATATCTTCTCTTCATGATGCTACCCTAAACTACTCTCTGGTTGGACGATGTAGGGCTATAACAGCACACCTTAAAGTTCGCATTCCCCATCTAGATAATCCCTTACTATCACCTTGAGCGCTAGATGGTTCCAACAAACACCACAATCTCATAGAGACATCCAAGTCAAATTATACTCATGATAAGTATTTATGTAACCTTAGCCAAAGTGCCACATGGTGTGCACACTGTCAACTTCACACACGTGGGGATAAGCAGAGATTAATTAAAGCACTTGAGTAGCAGAATAGATCCTAGATTACAAAGCTCATGATCTCAATAAGGTCACGCGTAGAGAGAGATGAACACATAGCTACTTGTAGAGCCCTTAGCCTCGAGAGAGAACTACTCCCTCCTCATCATGGGGAGTCAGCAACGAAGATGGAGATGGCGGTGGAGTCGATTGAGATGGATCCGGGGGCACTTCCCCATCCCGACAGGGTGCCAGAATAGACTTCTGTCCCCCGAATCTCCTCTTCGGTGGCAGCGGCGCTATGGAACTTTTCGTGGAATTCTGATCTGATATCTAGGGTTTTCTTCCCGGGAGGATTTTATAGGCGAGGGGCAAGTTCGGTGGAGCACCAGGGGCCCACGCCCCTGGTGGCGTGCCCTGCCAGGCCGCGTAGCCACCAGGTGTGGCCACCCTGGTGCGCCACTTCATCTCCCCTTCGGTCTCCGTATTGTTTCAAGTAAAATATTAACTTTGGCTTTTGTCCTGTCCAATTCTGAGAATATTTCCTTACTAGCTTTTCTAAAACCAAAAACAGCAGAAAACAAGCAACTGGCACTGTGGCATCTTGTTAATAGGTTAGTTCCAGAAAATGTATAAAAATACCTCAAAGTGTGAACAAAACATAAGAAAGGAGATATAAAACAAGCATGGAACATAAAAAATTATAGAGACGTTTTGGACGTATCATTAAGTTGGAGGACAATAGAACTTTGATGATGTTATTTAACCTTAGCTATATGTGCAGAGTTGCACAGTGCTAGAAAGTGTCCCGGAGGCAACCATAATGCTCATGGCTCCCATGCCTCAAAGGTCGTGGTCACGGAGATCTAAGTTCCTACTGAACCTTGTAGGTCGGGTAAACAATCAAATAGTAAGATTTGAGTTTGAATAATTATTGTTTGATAATGATGAACCGGCTACATGCGAAGAAGTGATGATGGGCCCTGACTCCATCAAATGGCTTGAAGCCATAAAATCCGTGATAGTTCCATACACGAGAAACCAAGTTACTGAACTTGGAAGACCTTCTGGAAGGCATGAAGCCTATCAGTCGTATTTGGATCTATAAAGAAACAGATATGGATGTTTTACATCTATGAAATAGTCGACATGTCGGTAAACAGTTTACGACCATGTTCAAAAATTTGAATACGATAAGATTCGATCTTTCGTAGCGATATTTAGTCTGAACGGATTAGTGTAGCAACCACTACATATGTTAATTGTTATATATGCTAGTTGAACAAACAAAACAACGTTCTTCTAATAGAATGTTTACCTAGGACGTGTACGCGACACGGTCCGAGGGGTTTTGTTAAATCAAAGGATGCTAAGAAGGCATGCAAACTTCAATGGTTGAAGTAAGCATCCCGGAGTTGGAATCTTCACCATGATGAAATTATTAAAAGGTTTAATTTCATTGGAGATGATGAAGCATCTTGCATATGCAAGAAATTAAGTGGGAGCGCTGAGACATATTTCTAATATATTGTGTATAAGAAATTGTGTTGATTGGAAATGATGTATCTTTTATTGACATGGGTTAAGAATTTCATTGAAATTAGATTTGGATGAAAGACTTAGGCAATACCCGAATATTAGGCATCAATATCTATTTGGATAGATTGAGACACTAATATGGTTATGCCAAATGTACATAGATGAAATGTTGAATGAGTTCAATACGGAAACAACAAGAAAGGTTCTTGCCTCATGGATAAGGTTGAATCAAGATTCAAGTGTTTTGACACTTTGCGAGTAAAATGACATGAATAACTTGATAAACGAGATTCAAGTGTTTTGACACTTGTGAGTGAAATCACATGAATATCTTAACCAGTCATTCCGTGATATGTACATATCCAGATATGTCCTATGATCTAAATGTTATGAGCATATACAAGAGTGAATCATAATAAGATGATCATTGGACGATAGTAAGGACATTCCTATGATCTTTGGAAGAACTAAGAATATATTATGTATGTAGAAGTGATAGATAGTTCATTGTAAGGTGTTCCATTGACACTATACAGATAGTTAATTGTAAGGTGTTACATTGACACTATACAAGTAGTTCAATGTAAGGTGTTACATTGGAACTAAACAAATAATTCATTGAAGTGTTACATTGATACTAGTTTTGTCACCAGATACAAACTAAGTTTATCTCAATTTAGGATATAGGTGAATGTGGCATAGTGTAATGCAAGAAAGTTCCATGATGGGTTTGGATGAGTTCCAAAGTTATGGATATTGTGACAGATACTAGAACGAAAGGCTAAGTATAAGAATGCTATGGTAGCAGCAAAGGAACTAGGTGCGGTTCGATGGGCTAGTACTATGAAGATATATTGTATGACAATTGTTGTGGTATTGCCGACGAGTATGCCATGGAGGGGTCCTCACAGTGCGTGTTTAGAGATGTGGGGTAAGGCGGAGAGTTGGCAGGTACGAGGTAACACAGCTTACCCAGGTTCAAGTACCTCAACGGTGGTGGAACTCTACTCCTGCTATAAATCACTATAATGGCAATACGCCGAGTTATAGAGATAGGTTCGCCATGCGAGGTGTTGCGCATTGTACGCAGCAATCTAGGTTCTATCGTGTTGTTCCCTAAAGGCTCCCATAGTTCCGACTTATAAAGGCACCAGAACCTAGTGTTACAGGGAAAGATCCTTGCCGGACAAGGTAAAGAGTCCTACACTAATACGAACTAGTCTTTCATGTCTTGCACTCCAAGGCTCTGAGTACGTCAGTGACTCCTGCGTAGCCTTCCTTTATCTGGCATGGGCCTCCCATATGGATCCGTCTAACTGAGTCACCCAGGAGGCCATAGGCCTTGCTACCAACTATGAGCCACCCGAGTTAGGCGGATTGGTGACATGCTATGAGGATACCCATATCGCATATCCCCAATAGTAGCCCCCAGAGGACTATGAAATCTTGCGTTATCTTGCCCATTGATCTTTGAATATCCCGTCTAAGTGATGCCGACAATTCGTCATGCAATATCTCAAAGGTCTCCCAAAGAAACCTGCAATCCTCTCCGGCTTCACAATGTAGCCGGAGATTCCTTGAGTCTTCATTTCTAGAGCCGGATAATCTCTGTCTTCGATGGAATCTTCAGACGTGACGCTTCACTACAACTGTCAGGAAGATGCGTAGGGTACACCCTACGCTGCCTTGAAACTCACAAAAATAAGTAGTTAATCATCAGCTATTTTCACGTGCGCGGAATCCGAAACAGCGAAGCGGCAAAAGAGGAAGGACGTGGCGAAATTACTGCGCACGTCCGTCTCCACGTCAGCAACGCTCCATCCGTTAGATCCCTTAGCACAAATCTTGATGCGGGGTCTATATATTTTCACCACGGTTCATTTATTTCTTTTTCGCCCGCATTTGCTCCTTCGTCATCGTCTTCCTCCAGCCGCGCATCCGTTCGAGCTTGTCTACGAAAACCCTAGATAGAGCCCTTGTTTCCTCCACTCACCCCCTCGTTTCAATGGCCTCTAGCAGTTCTATCCTGTCAACAGCGGTGACTCCTGAGGCGATTCTGGAGCCATCCTAGGGAGTATCCGTCCCGCTGAGGGGGTGGTTATCCCTGTCTCCGCCGTGGTGGAAACCACCGGCGATGACCAAGAAAGAGCGGCACCAGAAGCTGCTAATGAAGACAACGACTCCCACAAGGGGGTGTGGAGAGACTCTGACCTCACCGCTGAGGATCTTCAAGAATTGGTCGTTGACGGGTATCTCCCCGCAGCGAAGGAACTGGTCTAGCGGGCGGCGCTAGCCAGCGAGGTGGTCCCTTCTCACCAAGCCAGAGAGAAGGTGTACCTCAAATCTCAGCCGGTACACGACGTAAGCCTGCCAGTCTCCATCTTCTTATTGGATGTCCTCCGGCACTTCCGGGTACTTCCCCACAATCTCTCTCCCAATAGCATCTTAGTCCATAGAATTTTTTTAGCTCGGTGCGAAGGATTCCTAGGTATCAAACCTAGATTAGATATGTTCATATACTTCTTCACCATCAAGAGAGAGTCCGTAGAGTCCAAGGACGAATTGCGGATCTACGGAACCATTAGCTTTAAGATCCGGCCTAGCCGGCTCTTCCCCGACATCATCGGACATGAGTCATGCAAGAACTGGCAGCGCACCTACTTCTACGGCCCAAATATTCCTCTGCCAGACCGTCTTGAGACTTATCCTGACTTTGTTGATGGAGCCGCCGCCGAGGTACCCACATGGTGGACCCCAGCCTCCCTTCCTTCTGATGACGAGGCCAACCGCGCCGTAAGGCGGACTGAATGGCTCATGGATGGAGGTTTGACTAGCGTGGACCTGGCCATGTGCTGGTTTTTTGGCGGATCCAGCCTCTGCAGCATCGCGCCGAGTTGATGTGCAAATATACTCAAGACAGGAGGGATCCCATGCGAATCTCGCGGGATAACTTGTCTACTGACTCCATCAAACTCCGGCTTAAGGACATCGTCAGGGTGAAGGACAAGAAGCGTGGGTTCAAGATCACCTATGACATGTTCAATTGTGGCAAATGCCTAGAGGTAGATTTTGTTTCCTTTGTTGCTCGTTATATACTCTAAGGTTTTTCTGTCTTGAAGGTGTCAGTCTAACACTCCTTTGTACCCCAGCTGGCGACCTTGGCGGCGGATCAGATGGCCTCCTAGGTCTATTGTAACACCCCAAAATATTAATCAAGATTATCAAGTTCTAATCATCCAAGTTTAGGGTTAACAAAAACTTTTATTAGTAAGTTGAATATGAGTGTATGTGTGAATTGCATTAGTGTATAAATGAGCACAATTGCCATGTTTGATTGCTACAAATGATAAGGAATGGTTTAAAGATGAATACTACATCATCTTGGCCAATTACAAACAAAATCAAAAGAAAGGAAATTCAAATATGAATCATATGATCAAATGGTCATTTTGACCAAAATTAACCACTAGACCACTTTGGGTGTTTCTAGAAAAAGATTTCTAATATAAACTTTCTCAATTATTTTCACCCCTTGCTAGACCAAGTAAAAGTAAACCCAAGCCCACTTTACAAACCAATAGAAACAATTCCCAAATCATTTTGAAGGACAATTCAAAATTGAATCAAGTTCATATGTATAGATCACCATTTTTCAAAAACCACTCAAATCAATTCCACTTGACTTTTCCCAGCAACCATAGACACTCAAGTATGTGACAAACCCACTGACCAAATTTCATTCAAAATTTCGAACTTAATTTCATGCGGCCATTTGGTCGAGCACCTAGCAGACACAAATCAACACTGCCTAACTTACACTGTTCTGTGTAGTGATCACTTGCCACTAACCCCTCATTTCACTCCCCTGTCTTCCCTAGTGTCTAGCAGCAGAGCAGACTAGCTTCCCCCTTTGTTGTTTTGCCAGTACAACCCCGCCAGATGCTCACCGTGCCGGTTGACCATGGACAGCTCACCTCAGCCAGCGCTGCCCTCGCCCACAATGCCCAGGAGACAGGCAACCATCCACCGCCACCCTCTGTCCGCCCCTCGACCGCAGACACACCATGGACCACCCACAATCGCCGTGCCCATTTCACTGCTAGCCATGCCGAGAGCGTGCTAGAGCGCCGCAGCCGACACGCGCGCACACGCCGTGCCTTGCCCTCACCGCGCGTGCCCGCACTCGCCGTGAACCTAGCTACCTCCCAGACATGCCCATTCGCCGCCGCGCGACCCATAGCCCCTATGCACCGTCTCGAACGCCGCCGTTTCTGCCTAGAGCACCGACCGTTCCCGACCATTCTCGACTGCCCCTTGTCGTGCCATCAATCGCACGACGACCGCCCTGAAGCATCCCATCGACCCCTACCCTTAGCCATGCCTATAGCCCCATGTATCACCGTCACCGATGAGCCCGAGCCATCCCGCTCTGTCCCTCTCGCCGGTGTATAAATAGAGGTCGCCCTAGCCCTCGTTCGCCACACCATTCCACTCCCCTCTCTCCAACACACCTCCCACACCCTTCCCCGGAGCAAGGCGAGCACCAGCTCGCCAGAATTTAGACGGAGTCCGCCGCTGCAGAGGAGGAAGGAGCCCGTTGATTGCGACCACCCCAGGAGCCGCCGCAACCACCATTCGATTCGCCGTCATCGACAAAGGCATTCAACCCCATCGCCAAGTCTAGGTGGAGCCCTGGTGAGCCCCCCACGTACCCCCACCATCGATGTTAGGGTTAGAATCTCGTCGAAGCTGTTTGCCAGAGATGAAGAACCTCAGCCGTAGATCTTACTTCTAATCGTAGGGCTGAGATTTAAAGATACCGTTTCGGGTTAATTTAGTTGCTGACCAGTGGGATCGTCCTGTCAGTAGTCCGCTGCGCCAGTGCAGTGTAGTTGGGCCAGCCCATTTAGTTTTCCGCACAGAGCCAGTCGATTCAAATAGAATCTTCCCATTTTAGTTAAATCTAGATTCTATCAGTAGATTCAAAAATCAATTCAAAGAGTTTCACTAAACCAAATTGCATGATACCAATTTTGTTAGAAAGGTATTCAAATTATCTATCCAAGCCCGTTGGATTCAATCCATTTGAAATTATAGATCACCTATAGTTAAAATAACAAGACAGAGACTTTTCCACATTCAAACATTTTTCAAAAATAAACCATAAATGCTTTTGAGTTGATTCCAACTCTCAAAAATCACATTTGACAAGATCTACCTGAATATGTAAAAATATTTAGGTAGGTTTACATGCAGTGATCTTGGACTAGTACTAAAACGATGCTATATAGGCATTTCTAGTCATTTTAATTGTATTAAATAGTAATATTAATCTTTATAAAATATGACCAACACTTTAAATCACATTCCCAAGTATTAGAATATGTGGTGATTATATGTGTCAACATGATCCCATATTTTAATTGGAGAATATTAAATCTTAACTATTTTCAATGAGTAGAAATTACTTTTCCAAATTAAAATAAATAAGACTAGGTCTTTATTTCATGTGATGATTGTGATGATATTAGGTCATCAAGTGTGAGCCTTAGTGTGCTAAATAGAAGTAGTTAAGTATTGTTTGGTAATTGTGTACCTCGTGTTCATTTATAGATGATAGTACCGACCCGGGATATGAGGAGGAGGAGTACTACCAAGAAGAACAAGAAGAGAACTTCAACCACTGCACTACTCAAGGCAAGCTAGAACTATGCAAGCCAACACTTGCAAGTTTCATACCTATGCAAGATAACCCTTGCAAACTTGATAACCTATGCAAGATGCATTAGGCATGCTTTGGTTATACAACTTTGATTATACCAATCCAAGTTTTACTTGCAAGCTTTATTCTTTTACTTTTACTAAAGTTCTTTACCTTTAGTTAGTAAATTATGAGTGTTGGAAAAGTAGGATAGATACCATAAAGATTATAAAACTAGGCCTACGCGGTTATACTTAGATGCCATCCAAAAACATGAAAACTAAAGTTGGATAGTTACACTTGATTAGCACCCCTCATTAGTGAATACCCTCAACTTTAGTGGCTAGTGCTAAGCATAAAAGTTGATCACTTTAGATGGGAATGCTTGGTGAAAATGATTATGAAAACCTTGGAATGATGGCTCATTATATTGAAATGTTTTGACATGTGTTATGGACACAAAAGGATTTGATGATGAAAATGTTGAGGCATGAGCCTTAGCCCTTTATAAAAACTGATGGTTGGGTTCGGCTGCGATACTATTCCAATTTTACCGTACAGCAACAATACATGAATTGGGTAGGGCTTAACTAGAAGTTTATATGCCTTAGTATGGGTTCCCTCGCGGAAAGAGGTTGAGCTGAGGCTACCTCGTGAGTGTGAATGTCCACCTATGCAGTGCCCAGGATGGCAGATGGCCATGGCTGGGAGGTCAAGCTCATAGGGGAGGTGCCTATACTAGAGTGTGTAATTGAAAGGTTAGGATTGATTATCCGCATACTAAGTATGATGATTCAGGGTTATCCCTGACGGATGTATCGAATTTTGTGGTGAAAGTGTACCACCTTTGCAGAGTGTTAAACTATTCAAATAGCCGCATCCGTGGTTATGGATAGTTGGAGTGGCCATAATGTTCCGTTGTCAGATGTTTTCAAAATGACTTGTGAATTGAACTATGAATTTGACTGGACCACAACAGGGTTGTGGATATGAAAACTAGGTTCCCACTTAGGTGATGTAGAAAATTAAATTAGTTTTCTTTACTTGTAAACTCAGTATGAAATAAACCTGGCTTTTTGCAAATAAACCTAGAGCTTAAGATTCCTATTAGAACTACCTTACTTGTTAGTGATAGTTTGCGAGTACTTAAAGAGTACTCATGGATTTGTCCCTGGCTATTCCCGTGGACAGACTATGAGGAGGACTACTAGAAAGATGGACAGCAGGAGGTCTATGACAACTAGGATCATCTCCCATCGTCAGCATTGCCCGTGACTCTGAAGATGGAGCCCCTACTATGTTTACTTTCCGCTGCTTTGATTGTATTATGACTGGATCATGAGGTCCTTTATTTGTAAGGCCTTTATTATGGTTTGTAATGGATGATGTACTGTGGTACCAATTTTGTTATGTCTCGCAAAAATGGTAATCCTGGGATTGCGATGTATGGCATAACATGCATCTGGGGTTAAAAATCTGGGTGTTGACAAGTTGGTATCAGAGCCATCCTGACCATAGGAGACCCTAGTTAGAATGGACGTCTGAACAAAAACTTAGTTTCAAAACAAAAGAAGTGAGTATTTATGAAAACCTATTCCCACTCTTATCCTTGAGATTCTTTCAAAAAAATCATGTTCCTAAAAAATACTTGCAATCCTACATAAAATTTGACACACTTGATCACCCCACTAACTTGCTCACCCTAAATTCTTATAGATGGAGGTCAAGTATAGCAAGTTCTACCAGCTAGGCAACGGAGGCCACCTGATCTTTGAGAGGGATCTAGATGCACTCGCAGAGTATCTTGAGCGCCCGCACCTAGAGTTCTTCGGGGCACAACTCAATGATCATGTGGGAGGAGACCTACAGTGGATGATAGTTGCAGATATTAGAGGCAATATGGAAGCACCCACCTCAGAGAAGATCCAATTCAGCCTGAGGGAGAAAACTGGCTAGACGGATTAGCCAGGGCTATGCAAGAAGCTCTTGCCCGTCTGTGTGGACAAAGCATCAACCAGATCAGTGGAACTCGCTTTGCTCACTACGCAAGGCGTGATTCTATGGGGATGACTTTGGAGATCTAGGACACCCGGAGCTGAAGCACCAGGTGGATAATCTTGAATTCATGTTGTATGATAGACAGATGGAGTTGGACAACGCCCGCGCCTACACCAACCATAACAAGGACATTGCAGTCAAGAAGGACCAGACCCTCGCCATCCTTGCCACGGAGCGCCAATCACTTCATCGTCAGCGGGATAAGAAGGATCGTATCATCGATCGTCTTTGCAAGAAGGTGGCCACTCTCGAGAGGACCATCCATGAACAAGAGATCTAGCTTGAAGCGAAGGAGGAGGAAGGTGAAGATATCCATGGAGATATCTACTCTTACTTCAGTGATGATGACGACTACCTGGAGGATGATGCCATGGAGTCCCACACTGATGATGATTAGATGCACTTGAGCACTACCATATGAATGAGTTGTACCTGGTCCCACTATATCGTAGTTTCACAGAATGGTTCTTAAAACCATCTATTTTCTATTTGTGTTGTGGTGTGTGTTTGTATTGTGTGCTTGGAATGAATGAATGAGAGGAAGTTGTTAGTTTTCAAAACCTGAGTCCAAACTCCAAGTTTAAAGCTTTTAAAACAAAACCATGAACCTTAGAAATTTCCCTCTTATCTCATTATCTATCTCAATCTTCAGATGAATCGTGGAAATCCCGGAGGAAGCAGCTCATCTCAGGACCCAATGCTGCAAATTCTACAAATGCTAGTTTCTGACCGTGAAGCTAGTAGAGTCAAACGTCAAGCCAACTTAGCCACTCTTCAATAGATAGCTCAGATGGCCCACAATAATCAAGGTCACGGAAACCTGGATAACCATGGATCCGAGCTCAAGAACTTTCAGAATACTAACCCACCTATATTTAGTAAGTCTGAAGAGCCCTTAGGTGCTGATGGCTGGCTGCAAACCATGGAGAACAACTTAGAGGTCGCAGGAGTTGAGGCCAATGAAAAAGTACCGTTTGCCACCCATTATCTGGCAAGTGATGCAAGAGCCTGGTGGAATAGCATCCGTACCATGAACGGAGGTCAGATGATGACTTGGGATGAGTTTAAAATCAAGTTCAGCCGGACTCATGTGCCCCCAGGTCTGATTAAGAGGATGAGGGATGAGTTCAGGGAATTGAAGCAAGGAAGGATGACTGTGGTTGAGTACCGTGACAGATTTCTGTCACTAGCTAGATATGACCCTGATAAGATTGACACAGAAGCAAAGAAGAAAGAGAGATTCCTGAATGGACTGCATGATGAAATGCAAACCATGCTAGTCAAAATTCAATTTGATGATATTGAAGATTTGGTGGACTCCGCTATCCAGATGGAAGGAATGATCAACCAAGCCAATGACAACCGCAAGCGCAGGATGATGCACTAGCCTGGATCCTACCATACACAGAAGTATCGCCCCAACCCATCTGCAGGATATGCCCCAAGAAACAATAGACCCCCTATGTCCCATCCCAAACTATCCCAATCATGGTGGAGGAAACCCAAGGCCCGGAGGAAACAACAACAACAACAACCCCGACAACTCTAATAACTTCAACCATGCACCGCCAAGTCCAACAACAACAACAACAACAATACAGCCCCAAGGACTGGAAGCAATGTTGTGCCTATCGCAGGAAAAGACAAGTCACCGATTAATTGCTTTGAATGCGGAGTCAAGGGTCACTACTCCAACGAGGGCCCCAAGAAGCTTGCAGTAGCAACCAATGTGAATGCACCCACTCAGCAGCAACGTCGTGTTTAGCCTAGAAGGAGATTTTCCCCAGGGAACTCGCTCAACCGCAACGGCCGTCTGTTCCACATGAAAGCTGAAGAAGCTCAGGAAGCGCCAGATGTCGTGCTGGGTATGTTTTCTGTTAACTCAGTACTTGCAAGAGTGTTGTTTGATTCTGGAGAATTGCACTCGTTTGTTATAGAAGAATTTTCCTGCACTAGTAAGATTCAACCAACAAAATTGAAGCATGTTATGATAGTTCAAATACCTGGTTCAACCAACAAAGCTAGAAAAATTTGCAAGGTTGTACCTATCAGAATCCATGGAATAGAATTTTATGCTAATATAATAGTACTTTGAACCAAAGGTTTGGAAGTAGTACTAGGAATGGATTGGATGTCGAAACATAAAGGATTAATCGACTATGCCAAGAAAGCCATAACCATGACCAGTAGGACTGGAGTATCAGTAGAGCATGTATTTGAGACACTGCCCCTTCAATTCAAATGCAACAAGAGTCTAGCCCAACCAACCCTAGACCAAGTCAGAGTAGTCTGTGAATACCTAACGCGTTCCCAGATGAATTGCCCGGTATGCCCCCAGATCGGGATATCGAGTTCATCATTGAACTAGTTCCTGGAACTGGACCCATAGCTTAGAGACCTTATAGTATGAACCCATCGGAATTAGTGGAGCTGAAGAAGCAACTTGATGCTATTCTGGAGAGAAAGGTTTCATTCAAGCAAGTGCATCGCCATGGAGATCGCCTGTTTTGTTTATGGATAAGAAAGATGGAGGTAACCGTTTGTGTACAGATTACCTGAAGCTGAATGATGTCACCATCAAGAACAAGTACCCACTACAAAAGATAGAGGATCTGTTTGACCAGTTGACTAGTGCCAGAGTGTTTTCTAAGATTGAACTTAGAACTGGTTATCATCAACTCAAGATTCGTGCAACGGATATTCCAAATACCGCATTTTACCATCAGATATGGATTGTATGAGTACACTATCATGTTTTTTGGATTAACCAATGCCCTGCTTATTTCATGAATTTCATGAATAAGATTTTTATGGACTTCCTCGATAAGTTTGTCGTTGTTTTTTTCGATGATATTCTGATCTATTCCAAGTCAGAAGAATACCATGAGCTACACCTGAGAACCATCCTTGAAACCCTTAGAGAACATTAGTTGTATGCCAAGTTTAGAAAATGTGAGTTCTGGTTGAAGGAAGCAGGATTCCTCGGTCGTATCCGCATGAGGAGTCGCTGTTGATCCCACCAAGATTAAGGATGTTGAAGAATGGAAAGCCCCAACCACTCAAACCCAAGTCCATGCATTTCTAGGATTAGCGAGATATTACCGCAAGTTTGTTGAAGGATTTTCGAGTATCGCAAGACCAATGACCCAATTATTGAAGAAAGATAAGAAGTTTGAATGGATGGACAAATGTGAAGCCAGTTTTTAGGAGCTCAAGGAGAGATTGATTTCAGCCCCAATTTTGATTATGCCAGATATCAAGAAGCCTTTTGATGTGTATTGTGATGCATCCAAGATTGGTATCGGATGTGTGTTGATGCAAGGAGGCAAAGTTATATCCTATCTGTCTAGACAACTGAAGTAACATGAGAAAAACTACCCTACCCATGACTTAGAGTTAACAACCATAGTTTTAGCTTTGAAGACATGGCGTCATTACCTTATGGGTAACCGCTGTGAGATTTATTCGGATCACAAGAGTCTGAAGTATATTTTCACCCAAAAGGAGCTGAATATGAGGCAAAGGAGATGGATAGAGTTAATCAACGATTATGACTTTGACATTCACTATCACCCCGGCAAAGCCAATGGCGGATGCTCTTAGCACATTGCCGTGTAGATTAAACGCCATGATAAAAGAGGCCCAAACAAATTTGCATGAAGAGTTGGAGCAGTTTCAAACAGAGCTAGTTAGCAAAGGATTTTTAGCTAGCATAGAACTTCAACCCACCTTGATCAGTTAGATCAAGGAAGCCCGGAAAGGAAATGCAAGTATGGACGGAATCAAGCGTCGTATCGGTACAAGGAAGTTACCCGGATTCACCGAAGATGAAGAAGGAGTTTTTTGGTACAAAGGACGTATCTGTGTACTAGCAGATTCTGAGTTGAAACAAGTCATCATGCAGGAAGCTCATGATACTCTTTATTCTATCCATCCCGGAGGACCGAAGATGTATAAGGATTTGAAGGAGCAATTTCGGTGGCACAAGATGAAGAGAGAAATTGGAAGCTACATAGCCAAGTGTGATATCTGTCAGAGAGTCAAAGCGGAACATCAGCGATCTGCAGGACTTTTGCAACCATTGTAGATTCCGGAATGGAAATTGGATTCGGTCAGAATGGATTTCATCACCGGTTTGCCTACATCTAGTAGGGGAAATGACTCTATTTGGGTCATAGTTGATAGACTGTCCAAGGTAGCCCATTTTATACCTGTCAAGACCACCTACCAGAGTTCAAAGCTAGTAGAGCTGTACATTGCTAGAATCGTTAGTTTGTATGGAACACCTAAGACCATAGTATCGGATCGAGGAACTCAGTTTACCTCAAGATTTTGGCAGAAAGTCCAAGAAGGATTAGGAACCAAGCTGAACTTCAGCACAGCTTATCACCCGCAAACCGATGGACAAACTGAAAGAGTCAACCAAATCTTAGAAGATATGTTGAGAGCTTGTGTGCTAGAATATGAATCAAAATGGGAAGATTGTCTGCCTTTCGCAGAATTCTCATACAACAACAGTTATCAAGCTAGTTTGCAAATGGCCCCATTTGAATTTCCGTATGGAAGGAAGTGTCGTAACCCCCTGAATTGGTCGCAAGTAGGAGAGAGTCAGATCTTCGGACCTGACATCCTACGAGAAGCCGAAGAGAAGGTTCACAAAGGCTGTGAACATCTCAAGAATGCCCAATTGAGACAGAAGAGTTATGCTGACAAGAGACGTCGAGACCTAACCTTTAATGTCGGACATTTTGTGTATCTCAAAGTATCACCCTTGAAAGGAATGCAACATTTTCAACTGAAAGGGAAGTTAGCCCCCCAGGTATATTGGACCCTTCAAGATTTTAAATCGCCGAGGAGAAGTCATCCATACATGATGTGTTCCATATCAACTAGAACTACCAAAGGAGATGTCATCCATACATGATGTGTTCCATATCTTTTTACTTCGCAAATGCTTAGAAGTTCCAGAGAAGACTGAAGTGTTCAAGAATATTGATTACCGAGCCAGAGATATCAACAAGGATCTAACCGTAACAACCTCAGACCCTATGCTCTAGGTTCAAGCCTGGATGAAACGGAAGTGGTTAAAATAGTACAGCGGGGGCCCAGGGGACCGCCCACGTGTAGACCCATCGGCCGTCCTAACCACTTCCAAGACATCGGGACAAGAGCGAGTGGCGTAGGCAACAGGCGAAGAGATCAAATACATACACAAGTGAGTATGTTGCAAGCTACCATACAACAGTTCTTAGAGCCATTCCATCTAAAAGAGATAGAAATATTGCAATGCCATACGGCAAGATCCAAATATTCTAGATAGAGATAATAGTTTAGGATAGCTCCTCATACATCAAACATCAGATTATCAGGCGGAAGCGGAAAAATAAGATCCGAGTATGGATAAGAAGCAAATTGGCATAAGATGCCACATAAATAAACACATCCCGCCCACAGATCTCGCGGATCCCCATCCCCGGAATCTCTACACCGCGTGATCGTTGCCAACATCATCTGTCTCCTCCACCCAGTATCCATCTTGCGAATACACATGTTCATCTAAATCAAACAATTTATCGTGTGAGACCCTAGGGGTACTCAGCAAGTCTTATGCCTCTAAAGGGGACATAACCTGGGGTGACGCTATTTTAGCAAAAGATAATAACTAAAAGTCTATAGATACTCGCTAACCATCTGCCTAACCAAAGATAGATGGATGTCCGTTGATTAGTAACAACAGTTATAACAGTATAAAGTAACAGATCCATCCTCCTTCTCGCTTACCAACGAGAAAGCAGAAGAACAACCCATCCGTTGGCAGTTTTATTAACCATTCCATGAGTGTTGCACTATTTACTAGTCAGGTATTTAGTCAGATTTAAAGCGGTACTTTAGTTATACTTGTCTATGATCGAGAAACTATGCTCCAAGTCGTCCATAACCGTGGACACGGCTTTCGGAAAGATTTACCCTGCAGGGGTGGACAAATAGCAACACACACTCGATCAACCTCGGAAAAACCAAATCAAAACCCAACGAGGCCTTCACGACAAAGCGATCACAGGATTCAGAAATATTTCAGGGGGCCACCCCAATAAGCTACCCGCAACAAAGTTGGCCGGCTCCGAGACGGACCCAGGGTTTGCGAGAAAGGCTGTAACGACTGGGAACCCGAAAATGTGACTGGGCTTGTCGATACCACGGAATCGTGCCGCGATCCCTAAACAGTATAGGTGCTCCTCGCACAATCTTAAATAAAACAGTAAATCATGGCATAAGTACGGACAGTAATAAAGCCCCAAACTACTTTGTGGCCCCAAGAAATAGAAATGAATCAAGCTCTGGCTCAGGGGGGGTCCACGGCCTCCCGAATATGGATAGTGCGAATAGTGAAGGAACATGAATCAAGTACTCGGGGTCCTACGGGACACAAGTGAGCATGAAAAACCAAATAACAGATATTGCTCACTGGTGCCTCTTTTATTAGTTATCCCAGTACTACTCAGGTTAAGTTGTTTAGGTACCTTGTTATCCATCAGACACTCACATACCCTACACATGCTATTCTACGACTCGCATGGCTCAAACAACCCCTGTAGTAATGGCTCATGGGATGGAGGAACAAGCTTCGGTGGGGTTTAGAAGTAAAGGCTATGCAGTACTTGGGATTCAATTTAATGCAAACGTGACTCAATGATGCAAGAATAAGATAGAGGCAATAGGTACTATATGTATGCAAGCATGTGGTAGTGCTTGCTTGGCAGCTCAGTTGAAGCGAGAGACGGATCTGGGTAGTACTCCTGGGATTCCTGATATTTTCCCTGCTCGGCGTCTATTCGAAAGAAGAATCAAACAAACAAGGGCCAACATAAATAAAGTGCACAAGCATAGGAGTAAAATGCGACAAGCAAACAAGCATGCCATGATGAATGATGCACAATTTACATGGCAATAATGTAGCATGGCATGGGTGAGGTGTGGGGTACAAGAATAAAGCATTTTATTAAGTTTTAGTCATGTTTTTCTCCCATAACACTTGCTATCCACTTAATATTTATATGATGCATGCTGCAATTCAGAACATGGAAAGCATAGTTAGAACGGGCTCGTCGCGCTGATCGATTTAGACATATTATTTGTCGAATTTGGAGTTGTAGATTTAAAGTTATTAATTAATTAAGAGAAGGCATTTTATTACATTTAAACAATTTAGAAAATTTAAAATAGTCAAACATTAATTTGGATGGAAGATTTTAAATCCTCACATTTTTCTGATTCAAAAACATATATTATTTGTATTATTTGGAATTACAAATTAGAAGTTATTAAAAACAGAATTTAAATTCGTAATTAAACATTTCTGAAAACATTTTTATAAAACAGAAAGGCAACTTGGACTTTTTGCACACACAGGCAGCTAGCCACAGCGGCTGACATGTGGGCCAGCGCGGAGCTGGCGAAAACCGCGCGCAACCTGAACTTTTTCCACCGCTGCGAGAACTAGCCACGGGGACTGACGGGTGGGTCCGACAGACGGCGGGGCCACGCGCGTGTCGCCCAGCAGGGGCCGGACATGTGGCGGATCCGGGGACTACAGTTGAGATTACAGAAAATGCGGGAGCCTTTTTGTAAAACACCACGGCGGCTGACAGGTGGGGTTCGGATGGAGCGCGGGGTGATGAATCAAAATCGGCGATACCTTTTTGTAAAAGGCCGAGGAGACCGACAGGTGGGACCTGGTGGATTGTGGGTTGAGGAAAAAGGTGTGTGGGGGGCGGTATTTGCAAGACTGCCAACGGCCACAGTTTTTCTTCCACTGCAAACTGACGGACAGGACGGTGCACGACAGGGAACGGCACGACGCGGGGGTTCGAACCAGCGACCTGGGGCGCACGCGCGGAGGGCGGAAGCCACTGCGGCCGCTCAGGGTTGTTGGAGGGACAGGGAAGCGCGTCTAGGTAGGTCTTCTGCGGCGCGATGACGAGGAAAACCACCCGCGACGCCGGTGCACAAAAGCTGCTCGACGGACCGACCGGCGAGAACAGGAAGCAGAGCTAAGCGGGAGGTTGTCCGAGGGGTCGGGGACTCACCGCGGGGCTGCCGGTGGGGTTAGATCGGGTCGGGGAGCGACGGATTGGCGACGTAGCAGGCAGACCGAGGCTAGGGTTTGTCGGTGCGCGTCAGTGTGCAGCAGGTACGGGGCGTCTCCTCCTCGCCGCCTTGAACATGGGGTGGTCCAGGGTCCTCCTCTGCTTCCTTGACAGACGAACTCCGCGCCTGCCTCCTTGTATCCGTTGGTGGAAGCCGAAGCCGAGGTGATGGCCGGCGATGGAGAAGAGAGTTGGTAGGGGAAGATGGGGAAGAAGGGTGCGGCACAGGGCCCCTAGGGAGGATCTAGGGTAGCTGCACGTTAGGGGAGGGAGTAGATAAGGGCAGGAGAGGGGTAGCACATGGGGTGGACGGTGAAAAGGTGGAGGTGGCTCGGCCACCTTTTCTTTTTCTCCTCCTCATGCTCACATGCTCGGTAGGTTAGGGAGGGCAGGGAGGCTATAGCTGGGGGCCAGGGCGAGGACAGGGAGGTGGCCTGGCTCGGGTGGGGCCTTGTGGCAGAGAGAGAGAGAAAGGAGGGAGAGGGAGACTCGGGTAGGGTTAGGGTTTGGGAAGGGGTAGATGGGGTGGTGCCTCGGCATGGGCTGGTTAGGGTGGTGGGTCGATGGGTTAGGGTTGGGGTAAGGTGGAGGGTTAGAGTTTAGCTAGGACAAGTAAGGGGAAAGATGGGTAAAGAGATGTAGGGGTAGGGTTTGGTTAGGGTTTTACATGATTAAGTGTATGGGTAGTGGGAGATGGAGGTGAGGGGTGAGGTTTGTGATGCACATGGCAAGGAGAGGAAAAACAAGATGGTGAGGGTTGAGTAAGAGCAAAAGAATAGAGCTCAACAAAAGAAAAGATTCACTCAAAAGCCAAGAAAAACCCAAAAGAATAGAATGGTGGTGATTTTTGCATGGCCCATGCATATTTATCAAGTGCCATGTTTAATCTTGTGAAAACAAAATAAAATCTCATGGCCTTGATTCACATGCATTCCAAAAATATGGATCTAGGACCAAACCAAAAGAATTAAAAGGATGTTCCATGTGGGGTAGATGGAGATGCTCAAATTTAAATATAATTTGGACATGCTAGTGTGTATATTCCACTAGGTGTATAATATCCTCAAAAACATTCCAACATGAGCAACTATTCCAAAAACAATCCATATGGAAGCTAGAAAAAGGGGTACCACTCACAAGTCATGCAAAGGTGGCTCCACATATCAATAATGTGAAAACAACATGATGCTAGTGTGAGAGCATGTGGAAATAGAAGTGGATCCATCCCAACCCACATGAGCTAGAGGTAAACCAAATAAGATGCAAAGCTCACATATAGTTGGATGGTGGGATTATAGGGTGGTGACAAGAAAGGTGGTGGAGTTAATAAAAGATATGCCCCCAACTCAACTTGGGCATCAAGCACTTATCAAGAACCAAATACAATATATCAAGAGGCAAATGCAATTAATAATGCATATAAGATAAGAACCAAAAGAAGAAGGGTTTTATATGATGCTCAAATGCAAGGTGGCATGATGACATGAGCATGATATAATTATGATGCAACAATATATGTAGGAAGTAGCAATTATATTACTAGACCATGTAGCATTACAGATGTTAGACAGATGGGATGCTACAACTCTCCCCTACTAAACAGGAATCTTTCCCCGAGATTCTAGGAAGAAGAATAAGACACGAAGAGGGTAGGATACTTGGCACGGAGCTCATCCTCGCGTTCCCAAGTGGCTTCATCAATGGAATGGTGCGACCACTACACCTTGCAGAACTTGATGGACTTGTTGCGAGTCCTTCTTTCTGCGACTTCTAGGATTTTTATGGGGTGTTCTTGATAAGACAGATCTGCTTGGAGATTGATGAGTTCATGGTCCACAGTCCTGCCGGGATCCTTGAAGCACTTCATGAGTTGAAAGATATGGAACACATCATGGACCTTGAGTTTTTCAGGGAGCTCAAGAGCATAAGCGACTTCTCCTCTTCTTCCATGAACTTTGAAAGGACCGATGTATCTAGGAGCCAGCTTTCCTTTGATACCAAAATGGTGCGTGCCTCTCATGGGAGTGACACGAAGGTAAACGAGGTCACCAGGGACATACTCCATGTCCGTGTGTTTTCTGTCATAGTTGCTCTTCTAGCGACTTTGAGCAACCTTCAGGTTTTCAAGAATGATGTGAACCTTCTCCTCCGCTTGAGTTACAATGTCGAGGCCAAACAATGTTCTTTCACCTGCGCCGGACCAACCAATCGGAGTTCTGCATTTGCGTCCATAGAGAACCTCAAATGGTGCCATCTTTAGACTTTTCTGGAAGCTGTTGTTGTAAGAGAACTCAACATAAGGAAGACATTCTTCCCACTTCATGCCGAAAGAGATAACGCAAGCACGGAGCATATCTTCCAGAATCTGATTGATCCTTTCAACTTGTCCTTGCGACTGAGGATGGTAAGCTGTGCTGAAGTTCAACTTTGTTCCCAAAGCATTTTGGAAACTGCTCCAGAACTTGGAAGTGAAGATGCTTCCACGGTCTGAGGTGATCTCAAGAGGAACCCCATACAGAGAGACAATTCTGTTGATATAGAGCTCAACCAACTGAATTGCAGAAATTGTTTCCTTGACGGGAAAGAAGTGAGCCACTTTAGAAAGCCTGTCGATGACAACAAAGATTGCATTGTTGCCCTTCTGCGACCTTGGAAAACCAGTTATGAAATCCATCTCTACTTTCTCCCATTTCCATTCTGGAGTCTTCAATGGCTATAGAAGACCGGAAGGTTTCTGATGGACAGCTTTAACTCTACGGCAGACATCACACTCCGAGACATACTTGGCACAACATTGTTTCAACCTAGGCCACCAATATTGTGTTTTCAAGTCCATGTACATCTTAGTGCTACCAGGGTGGATAGAAAGGACAGAATCATGCGCCTCCTTAAGAACTTGCTCTCTCAAACCCGAGTCGTTCGGAACGAACATCCGGTGTTCAAAGAATAGAGCTCCTTGATCATCGATGTGGAAGGACTCATACCTCGGCAGCTGAATGTTGGAGATGATGTTTTTGGCGTAAGCATCACCTCGCTGACTAGCACGAATCTTTTCTTCCAAGAGAGGGGTTGCCAGAAGATTCAGAAGATACCCTTGATCCACAATTTCAAGGTTGAGTTGGCGGAATTCATCGCACAAGAGAGGCTGTTGTTCTTCCACCATGAGGTTGTTGACATAAGCTTTTCGGCTGAGAGCATCGGCCATCACATTAGCTTTGCCAGGAGTGTAGTTGATGGTCAAATCGAAATCATTAATTGCTTCAATCCACCTCCTCTGACGAAGGTTGAGATCAGGTTGTGTGAAGATATACTTCAGACTCTTGTGATCAGAAAAGATCTCACAACGGTTGCCAAGCAAGTAGTGCCTCCATACTTTCAACACAAAGACAACTGCTGTGAGTTCGAGGTCATGTGTAGGATAGTTGCTCTCATGCGTCTTTAATTGTCGAGAGGCATAAGCAACAACTTGTTTTTTTTGCATAAGGACCGCTCCCAATCCTTGCAAGGAGGCGTCACAGAATATCTGGAAAGGCTTTGATGTATCTGGAGGAATCAAGACTGGTGTGGAAGTGAGCTTCTCTTTGAGTGTTTCAAAGCTTGCTTGACATGCAGGAGACCAAAGGTATTTATTGCCTTTCTTGAGGAGATCGGTAAGAGGCTTCGCAATCTTTGAGAAATTCTGAATGAAGCGACGGCAGTAACTAGCCAAACCAAGAAAACTCCGGACTTCTTTGACATTTTTGGGTGGAAGCCAGTCAACAATTGTCCGAACAGTTTCTGGGTTGACGGCAATGCCCTTGGCAGGGATGACGTAACCAAGGTAGGTGACTTCAGGCAGCCAGAACTCACACTTGGAGAACTTTGCATACAGGCGGTTCTCACGAAGCTTGTTTAAGACACACCAAAGGTGTTCTTCATGTTCTTCCTTTGACTTAGAATAGACTAGAATGTCATCAAGATAGACCACGACGAACTTATCAAGATACTCCATGAAAACCGAGTTCATAAGCCTCGAGAAGGTGGCAGGTGCGTTGGTGAGACCGAAAGACATGACCGTGTACTCATACAGGCCATAGCGGGTGGTGAAAGCTGTTTTGGGAACATCTTCCTTGCGGATCTTGATTTGATGATATCCACTTCTCAAATCCAGCTTAGAGAATACCACAGCTCCAGCTAGCTGATCGAAGAGATCATTAATCCGTAGAAGGGGATATTTATTCTTGATGGTTTTAGCATTGAGATCTCGATAGTCAACATAAAGTCTATCGGTCTTGTCTCGCTTCTTCACAAAGATGGTTGGGCTACCCCAAGAAAAAGTACTGTGCTGAATGAAACCCAACTTCTCTTGTTCATCCAGCTGACATTTGAGTTCAGCCAACTCAGTAGGACCCATTTTATAAGGCCGCTTGGATATAGGAGCGGTACCAGGTTCAAGCTCAATCACAAACTCGACCTCTCGATCAGGAGGCATACCCGGCAACTCTTCAGGAAAAACATCTAGGAACTCACAGACCACCGAAACACTCTGAATAGCTTCCATAGCATCATCATTCAGAGCCGCCAAAGAGAAAAGCTCAATAGCAGGAGTCAGACTTGGGGAATAGACTATATGGCCTTCAAGAATTTTCCGAGAAACTGAGCGTTCAGCACAATGAGCGTTCAGCATTTGCTGTTAACCAATCCATGCCCAAGATAACATCAATGTCAGAATTTCCCAATTCAATGAGTGATGCCGGAAATTTTTTGTTTCCAATTTCAATTTGGTTCCCATGGCTTATTTGAGAAGCCTTCATAGTTGTCCCCGGTGATTGCACCCTAAGAACCTTGGACAATGATTGAAGCGGAAGACCTTATTGCTGAGAGAACCTTTGAGACATAAAAGAATGCGATGCACCAGTATCGAATAACACGCGTGCAGAAACTGAGTTAACAGAAAGCGTACCTAGCACAACTCCAGGTGCATGCTCCGCTTGAGCGACGTTGACACAGTTGACACGAGCAACAGTAGACCCGGGCTTGGTGTTGATGCTGAGATCCCGAGGTGGAGGTGCACGAACCATAGAAGAACTTGCCGCAGGTCTTGGACGTGGTGGAGGAAGATCTTTGTTGTTCATGGGACAACTCCAGCGTTGATGCCCAGTGTTTCCACAAGTGTAGCAAGCACCAGGTGGACGTGGAGCAGCGTAGCCAGGGACTCCGCCAGGCGCTCTAGGGTAGTTGTGGTTGTAGCCCCTAGGAGCCGCGGTGAAGGAGTTTGGTGGCCTTGCCGCGTAGCTTGACGGTCTTGGTGGAGCTGGGAGCGACGGTGGGGTGTTAGGAACCCACACGCGACGCTTAGAAGGAGCTGTCATAGCTGAAGAGCTTGCTGCATCACGACTGTGTTTCTTGGACTCCTCAAACACTTGCCTACTTGCTTCCTCCTATAGAGCTGTATGTTGGAGTTCTAGAAAAGACCCCGGCCTTGCATGAGTGATTTCATATTTGATAGATGCATTGAGCCCTTGCCTGAACCTCTTTTGTTTCTTCTTGTCATTAGAGATCTCATCGCCACCATACCGAGAAACATTCATGAAGTTTCTGATATAGGTATTGACATTGTCATTGCCCTGCTTGAGGTTGAGAAACACTTCCTTCATCCTTTCCATGACAATTTCTGACAGGTATTGCTCTTTGAAAGCCCCAGTGAACTGCTCCCAAGTAGGCTGAAAACCAGAGTGGTTTGCCTTGAGGTAATTCTCCCACCATAGAGCTGCGTCGACCTTCAGAAGGTGAGTGGCACATTTTACCCATTCTTGCTCTGGAACATCAGCACTCATCAGCAACCTTGACATCTCACGCAACCAATCATCAGCATCAAGTGGCTGATCAGACACCTCAAAGTGGCGCGGGTTGAACTTCAGAAAACTCTTGATGTCTCCTCGCTTGGGAGGTGGAGGTAGCAGAACAAACTCATTCCTCCTGACACTTTCCTCAAATCGCTGCTGGTTCTGCTGCATTGCTCCCAAGGCATTAGCAATACTTGCCAACATAGCCCCCAGTTCAGGTGGTATGTCCTCCTCAGAACGGCGTGGTGGTGCCATCCTGTGATTGATTTAAAACTCAAGTCAGTACTATAATGGAGAATAATAATAATCCAAAATAGTACCAAAATGGAATTGGCCAAGATTAAAGGATACAAATTACTAAGATGATATTAAAATACCAACAAAGTTCAAAGCACCTAGAAGATATTAAGCATATCGCACACGACTGAACAAGGAGTGTGGTACACAAGCTAACAAACAAAAAAAATTCCGCAAATTTCGGCATTAAAATACCACTATATCCGCAAACCCACTTAACGAATCAAGATTAGTAACTCTACCAATTCAATATACAAGAGCGAATGATAAAAGTAGTGGTATGGTCGCGACTCCATCCCGCACTCAAATCATTACTCCGCACATGAATAAGTAAAACACATATCCCAACACCTTCATCTTAAGATGAACCTAAAGATTAGTAACTACGGAAACGAACAACCCAAACAAGATAGCGTCGGATAACAAAGAGTAAGACAAATCGTGTCGGTTTACAACGAATCAGATAGATCGTGTCGGTTTACAAAGGCTCGTCGGTATGGAAATGTACCAACAGTTGATAACCAAAAGGCAGATAGTGATAACATTTGGATGCAACAGATAGACAAGGAATTCACACACACACACAACCTATGGTACTACGGAACCCAGAACACGTGAATCCTAGTTTGAATTTTCGAAGAGGATTGAAAACGATACACTTCCTTACCAGAAAAGGGTGGGTGGGCGGGTAAGAAGAAAAATGGAAGCAGTCCTACTCTCGCGCTTTGTTTTTCCCTAGTATACATAGCTACCAAAAATATTTGCTAGACTGACAATGACCATTTGGCTGAGAACTTGAAGGGCAGGATGGCTCTGATACCAATTGTAACAACCTCGGACCCTACGCTCTAAGTTCAAGACTGGATGAAACGGAAGTGGTTAAAATAGTATAGCGGGGGCCCAGGGGACCGCCCACGTGTAGACCCGTCGGCCGTCCTAACCACTTCCAAGACATCAGGACAAGAGCGAGCGGCGTAGGCAACAGGCGAAGAGATCAAATACATACACAAGTGAGTATGTATGCAAGCTACCATACAACAGTTCTCAGAGCCATTCCATCTAAAAGAAATAGAAATATTGCAACGCCATACGGAAAGATCCAAATATCCTAGATAGAGATAATAGTTTAGGATAGCTCCTCATACATCAAACATCAGAGTATAAGGCGGAAGCGGAAAAACAAGATCCGAGTACGGATAAGAAGCAAATCGGCATAAGATGCCACATAAATAAACACATCCCGCCCATAGATCTCGCGGATCCCCATCCCCAGAATCTCTACACTGCGTGATCATTGCCAACATCATCTGTCTCCTCCACCCAGTATCTATCTTGCGAATACACCTATTCATCTGAATCAAACAATTTATCATGTGAGACCTTAGGGGTACTCAGCAAGTCTTTATGCCTCTAAAGGGGACATAACCTAGGGTGACGCAATTGCAACAAAAGATAATAACTAACAAGTCTATAGATACTCGCTAACCATCCGCCTAACCAAAGATAGACGGATGTCCATTGATTAGTAACAACAGTTATAACAGTATAAAGTAACAGATCCATCCTCCTTCTCGCTTACCAACGAGAAAGCGCACGAACAACCCATCTGTTGGCAGTTTTATTAACCATTCCATGAGTGTTGCACTATTTACTAGTTAGGTATTTAGTCATATTTAAAGTGGTACTTTAGTTATACTTGTCTATGATCGAGAAATTGTGCTCCAAGTCGTCCATAACCGCGGACACGGCTTTTGGAAAGATTTACCCTGTAGGGGTGCACAAATAGCAACACACACTCGATCAACCTCGGAAAAACCAAATCAAAACCCAATGAGGCCTTCACGACAAAGCGATCACAGGATTAAGAAATATTTTAGGGGGCAATCCCAATAAGCTACCCGCAACGAAGTTGGCCGGCTCCGAGACGGACCCAGGGTTTGCGAGAAAGGCTGTAAACGACTGGGAACCCGAAAATGTGACGGGGCTTGTCGATACCGCGAAATCGTGCCACGATACCTAAACAGTACAGGTGCTCCTCGCACAATCTTAAATAAAACAGTAAATCATGTCATAAGTACGGATAGTAATAAAGCCCCAAACTACTTTGTGGCCCCAAGAAATAGAAATGAATCAAGCTCTGGCTCGGGGGGGTCCACGGCCTCCCGGATGTGGATAGTGCGAATAGTCAAGGAACAGGAATCAAGTACTCGGGGTCCTATGGGACACAAGTGAGCATGAAAAACCAAATAACAGATATTGCTCACCGGTGCCTCTTTCATTAGTTATCCTAGTACTACTCAGGTTAAGTTGTTTAGGTACCTAGTTATCCATCAGACACTCACATACCCTACACATGCTGTTCTACGACTCGCATTGCTCAAACAACTCCTGTAGTAATGGCTCATGGGATGGAGGAACAAGCTTCGGTGGGGTTTAAAAGTAAAGGCTATGCAGTACTTGGGATTCAACTTAATGCAAACGTGACTCAATGATGCAAGAATAAGATAGAGGCAATAGGTACTATATGTATGCAAGCATGTGGTAGTGCTTGCCTGGCAGCTCAGTTGAAGCGAGAGACGGATCTGGGTAGTACTCCTGGGATCCCTGATATTTTCTCTGCTCGGCGTCTATCCGAAAGAAGAACCAAACAAACAAGGGCCAACATAAATAAAGTGCACAAGCATAGGAGTAAAATGCGACAAGCAAACAAGCATGCCATGATGAATGATGCACAATTTACATGGCAATAATGTAGCATGGCATGGGTGAGGTGTGGGGTACAAGAATAAAGCATTTTATTAAGTTTTAGTCATGTTTTGCTCCCATAACACTTGCTGTCCACTTAATATTTATATGATGCATGCTGCAATTCAGAACATGGAAAGCAAAGTTAGAACGGGCTCGTCGCGCTGATCGATTTAGACATATTATTTGTCGAATTTGGAGTTTCAGATTTAAATTATTAATTAATTAAGAAAAGGCATTTTATTACATTTAAACAATTTCGAAAATTTAAAATAGTCAAACATTAATTTGGATGAAAGATTTGAAATCCTCACATTTTTCTGATTCAAAAACATATATTATTTGTATTATTTGGAATTACAAATTAGAAGTTGTTAAAAACAGAATTTAAATTCGTAATTAAACATTTCTGAAAACATTTTTATAAAACAGAAAGGCAACTGGGACTTTTTGCACATAGAGGCAGCTAGCCACAGCGGCTGACATGTGGGCCAGCATGGAGCTGGCAAAAACAGCGCGCAGCCTGAACTTTTTCCACCCCAGCGAGAACTAGCCACGGGGACTGACAGGTGGGTCCGATAGACGGCGGGGCCACACGTGTGTCGCCCAGCAGGGGCCGGACACGTGGCGGATCCAGGGACTACGGTTGAGATTACAGAAAACACGGGAGCCTTTTTGTAAAACACCGCGGCGGCTGATAGGTGGGGTTTGAACGGAGCGCGGGGTGATGAATCAAAAGCGGTGGTACCTTTTTGTAAAAGGCCGAGGAGACCGACAGGTGGGACCTGGTGGATTGCGGGTTGAGGAAAAAGGTGTGTGTGGGGGGGTATTTGCAAGACTGCCAACAACCACTGTTTTTCTTCCACGGCAAACTGACAGACAGGACGGTGCGCGATAGGGAATGGCGCGGCGCGGGGGTTCGAACGAACGACCTGGGGCGCACGCGGGGAGGGTGGAAGCCACTGCGGCGGCTCAAGGTTGTTGGAGGGACAGGGAAGCGCGTCTAGGTAGGTATTCTGCGGCGCGACGACTAGGAAAACCACCCGCAACGCCGGCGCACAGAAGCTGCTCGACGGACCGACCGACGAGAACAGGAAGCAGAGCTAAGCGGGAGGTTGTCCGGGGGGTTCGGGGACTCACCGCGGGGCTGCCGGTGGGGTCAGATCGGGTCGGGGAGCGGCGGATTGGCGACGTAGCAGGCGGACCGAGGCTAGGATTTGTCGATGCGCGTCGGCGTGCAGCAGGTACGGGGCATCTCCTTCTCGCCGCCTTGAACAGGGGGTGGTCCAGGGTCCTCCTCTGCTTCCTCGACAGACCAGCTCCGCGCCCGCCTCCTTGTATCTGTTGGTGGAAGCCGAAGCCGAGGTGATGGCCGGCGATGGAGAAGAGAGGTGGTAGGGGAAGATGGGGAAGAAGGGTGCGGCGCAGGGCCCCTGGGGAGGATTTGGGGTAGCTGCACGTTAGGGGAGGGAGTAGATAAGGGCAGGAGAGGGGTAGCACATGGGGTGGACGGTGAAAAGGTGGAGGTGGCTCGGCCACCTTTTCTTTCTCTCCTCCTCACGCTCACGTGCTCGGTAGGTTAGGGAGGGCAGGGAGGCTGCAGCTGGGGGCCAGGGCGAGGACAGGGAGGTGGCCTGGCTCGGGTGGGGCCTTGTGGCAGAGAGAGAGAGAGAAAGGAGGGAGAGGGAGACTCGGGTAGGGTTAGGGTTTGAGAAGGGGTAGATGGGGTGGCGCCTCGGCATGGGCTGGTTAGGGTGGTGGGTAGATGGGTTAGGGTTGGGGTAAGGTGGAGGGTTAGAGTTTAGCTAGGACAAGTAAGGGGAAAGATGGGTAAAGAGAGGTAGGGGTAGGGTTTGGTTAGGGTTTTACATGATCAAGTGTATGGGTAGTGGGAGATGGAGGTGAGGGGTGAGGTTTGTGATGCACATGGCAAGGAGAGGAAAAACAAGATGGTGAGGGTTGAGTAAGAGCAAAAGAATAGAGCTCAACAAAAGAAAAGATTCACTCAAAAGCCAAGAAAAACCCAAAAGAATAGAATGGTGGTGATTGTTGCATGGCCCATGCATATTTATCAAGTGCCATGTTTAATCTTGTGAAAACAAAATAAAATCTCATGGCCTTGATTCACATGCATTCCAAAAATATGGATCTAGGACCAAACCAAAAGAATTAAAAGGATGTTCCATGTGGGGTAGATGGAGATGCTCAAATTTAAATATAATTTGGACATGCTAGTGTGTATATTCCACTAGGTGTATAATATCCTCAACAACATTCCAACATGAGCAACTATTCCAAAAACAATCCATATGGAAGCTAGAAAAAGGGGTACCACTCACAAGGCATGCAAAGGTGGCTCCACATATCAATAATGTGAAAACAACATGATGCTAGTGTGAGAGCATGTGGAAATAGAAGTGGATCCATCCCAACCCACATGAGCTAGAGGTAAACCAAATAAGATGCAAAGCTCACATATAGTTGGATGGTGGGATTATAGGGTGGTGACAAGAAAGGTGGTGGAGTTAATAAAAGATATGCCCCCAACTCAACTTGGGCATCAAGCACTTATCAAGAACCAAATACAATATATCAAGAGGCAAATACAATTAATAATGCATATAAGATAAGAACCAAAACAAGAAGGGTTTTATATGATGCTCAAATGCAAGGTGGCATGATGACATGAGCATGATATAATTATGATGCAACAATATATGTAGGAAGTAGCAATTATATTACTAGACCATGTAGCATTACATATGTAGACAAATGGGATGCTACATAACCTATCGTGAAGTACCCATTCGTATTTTGGAAGAAGCCTTCAGAAGCACCAGGACCCGGAGTATCAAGTTTCTCAAGATCCAATGGAGCAACCATACTGAAGGAGAAGCTACTTGGGAGCGAGAAGATTACATTAGGACTGAGTTTCCAAATCTCTTTAGTTCCTAGTTTTTTTAAATCTCGGGACGAGATTTTGTTTAAGGAGGGAAGGTTTGTAACACCCCAAAATATTAATCAAGATTATAAAGTTCTAATCATCCAAGTTTAGGGTTAACAAAAACTTTTATTATTAAATTGAATATGAGTGTATGTGTGAATTGCATTAGTGTATAAATGAGTGCAATTGCCATGTTTGATTGCTACAAATGATAAGGAATGGTTTAAAGATGAATACTACATCATCTAGGCCGATTACAAACAAAATCAAAAGAAAGGAAATTCAAATATGAATCATATGATCAAATGGTGATTTTGACCAAAATTAACCACTAGACCAGCTTCCCCCTTTGCCGTTGCGCCAGTACATCGCCGCTCGACGCTCACCGCGCCGGTCGACCATGGACAACTCGCCTCAGCCAATGCCGCCCTCTCCCATGATGCCCAGGAGACAGGCAACTATCCACTGCCACCCTCTGTCCATCCCTCGACCGCAGACACGCCATGGACCACCCACAATCACCGTGCCCATTTCTCTGCCAGCCATGCCGAGAGCGCACCAAAGCGCCACAGCCGACACGCGCGCACACACCGCGTGTGCCCGCACTCTCCGTGACACTAGCTACCTCCCAGACTTGCTCGTTCGCCGCCGCGCGACCCGTAGCCCCTGTGCACCGTCTCGAACGCCGATGTTTCCGCCCAGAGCACCGACTGTCCCGACCATTCTCGACCGCCCCTTGCCGCGCCATCAATCGCACGACGACCTCCCTGAAGCACTGTGTCTCCCCCTACCCTCAGCCATGCCTATAGCCCCATGTACCACCATCATCGACGAGCCCGAGCCATCCCGCTCTGTTCCTCTCGCCGGTGTAAAAATAGAGGCTGCCCCAACACTCATTCGCCACACCATTCCACTCCCCTCTCTCTCAAACACCTCCCACACCCTTCCCCGGAGCAAGGCGAGCACCAGCCCGCCGGAATTTACCCAGAGTCCGCCGCTGCAGAGGAGGAAGAAGCATGTTGATTGCGACAACCCCAGCAGCCGCCGCGACCACCATTCGATTTGCCATCATCGACAGCATCGTTCGCCCCCATCGCCAAGTCTAGCTGGAGCCCTTGTGAGCCCCCACGTACCCCCACCATCGTCGTTAGGTTTAGAATCTCGCCGGAGCTGTTCGCCGGAGACAACGGACCCTAGCCGTAGATCTTACTTCTAATCATAAGGCTGAGATTTAAAGATACCGTTTCGGGTTAATATAGTCGCTGACTAGTGGGACCGTCCTGTCAGCAGCCTGTTGCGCCAGCGCAACGTAGTTCGGCTGGCCCATTTAGTTTCTCGCACAGAGCCCATCGATTCAAATAGAATTTTCCCATTTTAGTTAAATCTATATTTTGTCAGTAGATTCAAAAACTAATAGAAAGAGTTTCGCTGAACCAAATTGCATGATTCTTAATTTTGTTAGAAAGCTATTCAAATTATCTATCCAAGCCAATTGGATTCTATCCATTTGAAATTATAGATCACCTATAGTAAAAATAACAAGACTGAGACTTTTCCACATTCAAACATTTTTCAAAAATCAACCATAAATGCTTTTGAGTTTATTCCAACTCTCAAAAATCACATTTGACAAGATCTATCTGAATATGTAAAAATATTTAGGTTTACATGCAGTGATCTTGGACTAGTACTAAAAGAATGCTATATAGGCATTTCTAGTCGCTTTAATTGTATTAAATAGTAATATTAATCTTTATAAAATATGACCAACACTTTAAATCACATTCCCAAGTATTAGAATATGTAGTAATATTTCTACCTATGCAGTGCCTAGGATGGCAGATGGCCATGACTGGGAGGCCAAGCTCATAGGGGAGGTGCCTATACTAGAGTGTGTAATTGAAAGGTTAGGATTGATTATCCGCATACTAAGTATGATGATTCAGGGTTATCCCTAATGGGTGTATCGAATTTTGTGGTGGAAGTGTACCACCTCTGCAAAGTGTCAAACTATTGGAATAGCCTATGGACAGTTGGAGTGGCCATACTGTTCCGTTGTTAGATGTTTTCAAAATGACTTGTGAATTGAACTATGAATTTGACTGGACCACAACAGGGTTGTGGATATGAAAACTAGGTTCCCACTTAGGTGATGTAGAAAATTAAATTAGTTTTCTTTACTTCTAAACTCAGTATGAAATAAACCTGGCCTTTTGCAAATAAACCTAGAGCTTAAGATTCCTACTAGAACTACCTTACTTGTTAGTGATAGTTTGCGAGTACTTAAAGAGTACTCATGGCTTTGTCCCTGGCTATTCCGGTGGCCAGGCTATGAGGAGGACTACTAGGAAGATGGACAGCAGAAGGTCTTTGACAACTAGGATCATCTCCCATCGTCAGCATTGCCTGTGACTCTAGAGATGGAGCCCCTACTACGTTTACTTTCCACTTCTTTGATTGTATTAAGACTGGATCATGAGATCCTTTTGTTTGTAAGACCTTTATAATGGTTTGTAATGGATGATGTACTGTGGTACCAATTCTATTATGTCTCACAAAAATGGTAATCCTGGGATTGCGATGTATGGCATAACAGGCATCTAGGATTAAAAATCTGGATGTTGACATCTATGATCCTAGGCTGAAGGATATCCAAGTGGTGTCCGACGATGACACCCCCAAGGATTAGCCAGCTCTGGCAGTGCGAAAGCAGAAGAGCTCCACCTCTAACGCTGCTGCCGAGGCCAAGAAGAAGAAGAAAAAGGAGAGTGGAGTCTCCAGACATTCCACTGCTGCCTTAGAGGCGGAGAAGAAGAAATCCACCGACATTCCCCTCACCAAGGCTCTTGCCATGGAGTAAGTGTATTTCTTCTCTAGCTTGTATTTTTCAGATCATACCTTTTTCAACTCTTGTACTTATACTTCAGATGTTTCATGAGGAAAGCCGGGTATAGTTTGATGTGATCCTCCAAAGATGATGTGATCCTCCAAAGATGTTGACCAGGGACATGGCCGCCAAGTCCTATCCCTCTACTGCTCCCCCTACTCCTGCTGCCAAGCCTCCTTGTGGCCCTGCTGGGCCTTCATCTCCCATCATTTCGGAGATCTTCGCCATGGAGACATATGTCAATCCAACCCTTGATATCTCAGGCTCTGTCGAGGCAGACATTGCTCCCAGTGGCCAGGCGACGCAGGAGAGCACTTCCTCTAAAGTGGCTGAAGCTTCAGCTAAGGATGCCACCGAGATAGGGAAGCAAGTGATGGAAGAGGCGGAGGCGGAGGCAACGGTCAAGGCGGGAGCCGCTGAGCCATCATATGTCTTGAAGATACAAGAGATGGCTAGGGCTTCATCCATGACTCCGGCTTCCAACTTCTTCATTGGCTACGACTCCTCCGACACTATGCTGAGATGACCTTATTGTGCAGGCGGATGCCATGTACAATAATGTTGGCATCTTCCGCACCGCATATGCCAATCTAGCCAACAATCTTAAGCTCATTGCCATTGTAAGTCTTTTGAACTTCCCTTCTTTTATCTTGTGTAACATATCCCTCTGTAGCCCCCGAGCTCTTAGGCGGATAAACCAAAGTTATTGGCCTGGGTTCTCCAAAGAACTAAGAGTAGAAATTGATAGTGTAGCCCCTGAGCGTCTAGTGGAAACTTAAAAAAAATCAGCTAGATGTTCGATGTCTACGAACTTCTATTCTTGTAGAAAGTTGTTGGGCCTCCAAGTGCAGAGGTTTGTAGAACAGCAGCAAGTTTTCCCTTAAGTGGATCACCCAAGGTTTATCGAACTCAGGGAGGAAGTGGTCAAAGGTATCCCCTCTCAAGCAACCCTGCAATCAAGATACAAGAAGTCTCTTGTGTCCCCAACACACCCAATACACTTGTCAGGTGTATAGGTGCACTAGTTCAGCGAAGAGATAGTGAAATACAAGTGGTATAGATAATTATAAGTGGTAACGGTGATAGAAAATAACTTGATGGCATGGAAAAGACTAAAGGCAAACTGAAATAAAGATGGAAGCAAGCAAACATGTAACAGATCTAATTGCAAACGGTGTATCAATGCTTATAAACAAGGCCTAGGGATCATACTTTCACTAGTGAACACTCTCATATAAATATCTTCTCTTTATGATACTACTCTTAACTACTCTCCGGTTGAACACTCTAATCCATGGTAGGGCTATAACGGCACACCTCAAAGTTTTTGCCTCGGGGGAGATATATAGACGAAAGAGGCAAGGTCGGTGGCTGGCCAGGGGGCCTACACCATGCCCTGGCACGGCCAGGAGGACCCGCGCCTAGGGGTGGTGTGGCCACCCTGTGGCCCCTCTCCGTCTCGTATTCTGGCTCCGTGAGTCTTCTGGTAAAATATCAACTTTGGCTTTTGTCCCGTACAATTCCGAGAATATTCATTTTCTGACTTCCTGGAACCAAAAACAGTAGAAAACAGGCAGCTGGCACTGTGGCTCTTTGTTAATAGGTTAGTCCAAGAAATCATATGAAAAGTACTCCAATGTTGGAACAAAACATAAGAAAGTAGATAAAACCAAGCATGGAACATCAAAAATTATAGATACATTTGCAATGTATCAACATCCCCAAGCTTAACTCCTGCTCGTCCTCGAGTAGGTAAGTGATAAAAAGAAAGAATAATTTTTTAGGTGACATGCACCATCATAAAATTGATCAAAGTATTTGTAAAACATTCAAAGCTGGGATCACAATACTTCAATCATAACATAAAAGACAAAGTTCTAGCAATAAGACAAAGAAACTATGTTGCAACATGAAAAGGCACAAACAAAGGATTCATGAATAACAATGCTTTGCAAGACGTTTGTTTGTTTCACTTAAAGAAAACATAGCATAGTGGCATTCAGCTTGTCCCTCATAGAGTGGCAAACACAAATGCATAGGACACCTTCAAAGTTCATAAGAGTGACTAGATACAAATAGTTTAAAACAAGCAATATCAAGCTATGCATCAATCAACAAGTCTTGGGACAATGCACATAGAACTAAGAATGGCCACTATGCTCTCAAAGTAGGTGCATAAAGATAGAAGGTGGAGACTCAATATATAAGTGGAAGAAGGGCCTTCATAGAAGGAAGTAGGGATTGAAGTGTCATAAAGAGCTTCCAAAAATTATGGTACTTAATAGCTTTCAGCTCTCATTGCCCCTATCATAAGCATCTTGAAGTGATTACGGTTAAAGTGAACAAACTATGGTGTACATGCTTGACGAAGTAAAAGTCAGAAATCTCATATCCGGTAAGTTTAGTCACCGGTAAGTTCTTGTGATCGTAAGTACATGTTTATCATAGAGAACCAACAACGGGGTACCCCTTGCCCGATGATACGGAAGAATCCCCATATCAAAATGACAAGGCAAGCAGACAACAAGCATCTCAGCAATCTTCTTATTTACCATGGGAATATGGTGCTTTTTTCTCTCTTTCCTCTTTTCATGATATCTCCTTTTTTTCCTTTTCTCTTTTTTCTCAATATAGGACTCTTTTTTATAAGAAGAATGCTTCATAGACAGCTCATTATGGTTACGCTACAGGTTTCCACCATGTCAGCATGGATTAGACCAGCGGCCCAGGCGTTTCTCTAACACATATACATAACTCCATGGACTTACAAGCTCCCCTTTCATTTCACACCGACAACATCCATATACAAAAGAGCATGATATCAACTAGGTAAAAGTACCAAGTGCAATGTTGAAAGCGTTCCCCATGACAGCATGGTTCTCCTAATTCCCAACAAATAAGTGCAAGCATATACAACATAGACGACAAAATGGTTCAAGTTTATTAAGGGCAAGAAAAGTAAAGTGTGCTATCAAGTTCGTGAGAGCTTTAATCACTAGTTTTCTCATAACAAGTTTAATTTGGAAGGTAAAGAAAAGCATGAATATACTTGGAATAACATAAGCTAGTAGGTAGGTATGGTGGACTCTTTGGAATAACTTGGTTTAAGGAGTGGGATGCATGAGTGGAACTCATACTTGGTTATGGAGGCTAGCAAAAGACTGGCAACGACAAACTAAGAGAGCAATAATGGACATAATCATGCAGAGCGACAAAACATCATTGATCAAAGCATAAAGTGATACTACAAGTTGAAAACTAAAGGATCATAAAGGCTATGGTTACTTGAGATAGTCATAACATGGTGTGAGCATGTGCCAAGTCAACCCAAATAAAACATCAAAGGAGAATACCATAATACTATGCTTTAATATGCTAAAACAACGCATGATTCTTCCAAGGCACATTAAGCAATATCAATTGTTTATAACATGTCATGCTATAACAAATAATACTAATCATAAATCCAAAACAATATCAAGCATGGCATGACAAAGTATAGGCCACAGTCAAAAACAAGCTCTCTTTACCACTTAAGCATGAACTTTCCTACTCTTTTCCAGTCCAAATCAAACTATTTGAAAACCAATGTATGAAAGAGGGGGTCCAACCAATTTATTCAGAAAACAAAGCAAACAAAGCAAATGAAAAACCAAAACGAAAACGAAAAAGAAGACGCTCCAAGAACAACACAACTGTGTATGAAACAATAAAAATGAAGTGTTTGGAAAAAACCTGGAATTTTTATTGATGAAGAGGGGGATGCCTTGGGCATCCCCAAGCTTTGACGCTTGTACTTCTTGGATATTTCTTGGGGTGACACGCATGGCATCCCCAAGCTAGAGCTTTAGTCCATATTTTATCTCATTACTCATTCCTTCCATACACCTGGAATTTTTCCTTCATACAAAACTTCACACAATCTTTATTAGCAACATTAGTGCACTCAAGATAATAAGTCTTTAGGTTCAGTTTTAACACCAAATAAACTTCCATTAAAATGCTAGCTACTGTAGAAATTCCCTCAAAAATCTCAATTCCCCAAAAGAACTCAAAAAGGAACCAACAAGAAGCAAATGCAGAAAATGGCAGAAATCTGTCAAAACAGACCAGTAGGTAAAGACGAATTTTTTCGAAGACCTTCTGATGCTCAAATAAAAAAGTGTTGAACTAACGGAAGTTAGATAACAACCTAGGCCAGAAGCACAAAAATTCACGCCTCAAAAAGACGTCCATATAATTTATACGAATTTTTACGGTGAAGCACATTAATCTGTTTCGGGACAGCAACTTTCCCAATCATTACTTCTCTCTCATTAGAGGTTACTCTTGGCACAAAAAGCAAATAAAAAGGATAAGTAGCAACTTCCAATACTCATATAAAACTTTTTGGTTATCTCCCAATAAGTACTTTTCTTTAACGCCTTTAAGTTAGGCATGATAGTTTGAGAAGATGCTCACATAAGAAATATGAATTGAATTAAAGAGAGCATCAAGAAGGAAATTCAAAGCACATTTAAGTCTAACCCACTTCCTATGCATAGGAATCTTGTAAAGAAACAAGTCATGAAAGAACAAAGCAACAAGCATAGGAAAGCAAAACAAGTGCAACTTCAAGACTTTCAACATAAAGAGGGGAAACTTAACATTGTTGAGACACATAAAACTATGCTTCCCTCTCTCATAATAACTTTCAGTAGCATCATGAATAAAATTAACGATATAACTATCACACAAAACATTCTTATCATGAGCCACATGCTTAAAAGAATTAATACTCCCCACATAAACATAGTCATTCTTATTAATTGTGGTCGGAGCAAATTCAACAAAATAGCTATCATTATTCTCATCACCATAATCATCAAATATAGGAGGCATATTGTAATCATCATTAATTTTCTCCTCAATAGTAGGTGGACTGAAAATATCATACTCATCGTTGTAATCATCATATATTGGAGGTATAGTATCATCATAAGCAATAGAATAATTGTCATCCAAATTGTGTTCATTTGTAAACATATCATCATTGGAAGGATCATGGATAACACTAATAGTATAGCAATTATTAATATCATCATTTTTAGAATTGGTACCGAAGAGATTTTCAATATCAAAAGTAGTGTTCTTTTCCCAATCATGATCACTACTATAGGTAATAGGCATAGGAACATTATCGAGTTCAGACTCATCAAAAACTATAATAGGAGCAACATGCTTAGGGGAAAATACCGTTTCCTCTCTTCTTTTACTCCTCCTCTTCTTCTTTTTCTTCTTCTCTTTAGGAGGGAGAGGCTTGAAAGGAAGCTTCTCCATATACCCTGGTTCATTGTTAGAGACAATAGAAGAAACTTTGGAGGATTCCTTCTTTTCATTAATAAGATCAAAACACATATTAGTCCTATCATATTTTGGTAAAATCTCATCTTTTATAATATTTTGTATGTAAGTATTTGTGTGGCAATGATCAACACAATAAAGATGACAACCATGCATGACACTATTCATATCAAAAGCACCCATATCTACCAAAGAGGTTTTTCTTGATAACTCTTCACACCCCAAAAATAATGTAAGTTCATCATGCTGATTAGGAGTGATCATGTCATCACAATACAAACTTGCAGTACTCATTGGATTAGAAGGGCTATTATTAAGCCCTGAGCATTGAAAATTGAAATGACCCACTTCAAAGCAAAGTTCACAAATAAAAGGATAAAGGGCACACACTTTTTTACCAAGATCATTTAAAGCCCTATACCACATTCTAGTTTTTTCATTCATGTGGGTGATACAATATTCTTCTTCAATTTGATTATTCTCACAAGGTCTATGTATTCCACAAAAATTAACATGCTTATAAGAAATAGTACTTTCAGAGGTTTGAGCATGTTTATTGCTATCATTAATAACAATTTCATTTTCCTTGCAAGTGTCTTTAAAAGGCTCATGATACATGTCCTATTTTTCTTTAGGAGCATTAATATGAGAAGCAAAGGTTTTAAAACAATCAATAAGAATTTGAGGATCAAGACCATATTTAGCACTAAGCTCTTGAAAATCAGCAGTTTCAGTGAAAGACTTAATGCAATCATACTCTTATTTTATACCTGGTTCTTTACCTTTGTTGTTATCCCAATCTTCGACATTGCTTTGAATTATTTCAAGAAGATCCCACTTGGCTTTGACCTCCTTACTTGTGAAGGATCCCTCTAAACAAGTATCTAGATAGTCCTTGTAATGTCCTGAAAGCCTTGCATAGAAATTATTAATAACAATATTCTTGGGGAGCTCATGAATAGGACATTTGAGAATTAGTGACTTCAATCTCCCCCATGCTTGGGAAATACTTTCTCCATCATGAGGATGAAAATTATAAATATAATTCCTATCTTTATGAATTTCATGAGGAGGATAAAATTTAGAGTAAAAGAGAGATTCAAGTTCCTTCCACTCCAAATGATGAGGATCATCTAGTAGCTCATACCACTCCCTTGCTTTGCCCCTAAGAGAGAAAGAGAACAGCTTCTTCTTAACTTGGTTCATTGAAATACCTGCACACTTGAACAACCCGCATAATTCATGTATAAGGAGTAAATGATCACTAGGATGGACAGTTCCATCTCCAAAATAGCAGTTATTCATAACTCATTCAACAATTTTTATAGGTATTTTAAAAGGAATGCATTTAGTATGTGGATTTAAAATATCACAAGTATCATTAGAATTACCACATACTGGAGATAAAGTATCATCAGAGCAAATTTTCTTCCTTAAAACTGGGGAACTAAAAAGATCATTTTCATAAGAACCAACATCCCCAAGCTTAGACGTTTCCATAGCATTAGTAACAAAGGTGTTCAAAAGATTCATACTAATAACATTGCTATTAGCATGCAAAGAAAGTTCCATGGGTTTTTTAATTTTCTTTTCAGACAATTCAAGTTCTAACTTAGGAAAAATACAAAAAAGCTCTCTAAGTTTTTTGTTGTTTTCAGTTAAGCCTAACTAGTGAAAACAAGAAACAAAAAGACAAAATTACAGAATCTAAAGGAAATAACTTCGAGCACTCACACCGGAGGATGTGAGTACCTTTTACCTTACCTCCCCAGCAACGGCGCCAGAAAATAGGCGTTTGCCGTGGGAGGTTCTTCTTCTTTAATCCTCCGGTGTGAATACCTTTTACCTTACCTCCCCGGCAACGGCGCCAGAAAATAGCTTGATTTCTATGCACTTCTATTCTTGTAGACAGTTGTTGGGCCTCCAAGTGCAGAGGTTTGTAGAACAGCAACAAGTTTTCCCTTAAGTGGATCACCCGAGGTTTATCGAACTCAGGGAGGAAGTGGTCAATGGTATCCCCTCTCAAGCAACCCTGCAATCAAGATACAAGAAGTCTCTTGTGTCCCCAACACACCCAATACACTTGTCAGGTGTATAGGTGCACTAGTTCGGCGAAGAGATAGTGAAATACAAGTGGTATAGATAATTAGAAGTGGCAACGGTGATAGAAAATAACTTGATGGCGTGGAAAAGACTAAAGGCAAACTGAAGTAAAGATGGAAGCAAGCAAACATGTAACAGATCTAATTGCAAATGGTGTATCAATGCTTAGAAACAAGGCCTAGGGATCATACTTTCACTAGTGAACACTCATATAAATATCTTCTCTTTATGATACTACTCTTAACTACTCTCCGGTTGAACACTCTAATCCATGGTAGGGCTATAACGGGACACCTCAAAGTTCATCTTTCCCATCTAGAAAACCCCACACTATCACCTTGAGCACTAGAAGGTTCCAACAAACACCACAATTTCATAAAGACATACAACTCCAAATATAACTCATAAAAAGTATTTGTAATCTCTAGCCTAAGTGTCACCATGGTGTGCACGCTGTCACTTTCACACACATGGGGAGAGAAGAGATCTAATAAAGCACTTGAGTAGCAAGGTAGATCTATAGATTACAAGCTCATGATCTCAATAAGATCATGCATAGAGAGAGATGAAGACATAGCTACCGGTAGAACCCTTAGCTTCGAGGAAGAACTACTCCCTCATCATCTTGGGAATCAGCAGCGGTGATGGAGATGGTGGTGGAGATCGATGGAGATGGCTCCGGGGGCACTTCCCCGTCCCGGCAGGGTGCCGGAACAGAGACTTTCTATCCCCCGAATATCCTTTTCGATTGCGGCGGCGCTGCGGAACTTTTCGTGGATTTCTGATTGATGATTTAGGGTTTTTGCCTCGGGGGAGATATATAGGCGAAAGAGGCAAGGTCGGTGGCCGGCCAGGGGGCCCACACCATGCCCTGGCATGGCTAGGGGGACCCGCGCCTAGGGGTGGTGTGGCCACCCTGTGGCCCCTCCCCGTCTCGTATTCTGGCTCCGCGAGTCTTCTGGTAAAATATCAACTTTGGCTTTTGTCCCGTCCAATTCCGAGAATATTCATTTTCTGACTTCCTGGAACCAAAAACAGCAGAAAACAGGCAGCTGGCACTGTGGCTCTTTGTTAATAGGTTAGGCCAAGAAATCATATGAAAAGTACTCCAAAGTTGGAACAAAACATAAGAAAGTAGATAAAACCAAGCATGGAACATAAAAAATTATAGATACATTTGCAATGTATCAATGTTCTAAGAGTAGCATACTTGTTGATTAAAATCTTGCATTGTAGCCCCCGAGCTTGTAGTTGAAACCATATAATTCTGACTAGATGCTCTAGAGAAACTAAGCATGCTTGTTTGTTTGCATAATGATAATAGACGGAGGATCATGGCCAATGAGAGGTTTGCTACTTTGCGGAAGGAGCTGGACCTTGAACAGGGTAAAACAGCCTTCCTGAAGCAACAAATCAAAAATAGCCAGTTTGTTTCTTGTAACAGCTCCTTGGTTTTCCTCATGGATTCATTTATGTCGTCTTCTCATAGTATTTTCTTATTTCCGTCTTATAGAAGCCATCGCCAAGGCCAAGAGCATCGTCGAGCAATCCAACCATATCTAGGAGCTCGATGATGAGAACAAAATCTTGAAGAAGGATCTAGCTGATTCCGTCAGGGGCCATGATGCGGAAATGAAGGCACTACAAGAGTCTGCTGACGCTGAGATGCAACGCCTGAAGGACGAGATTGCACAACTCAAGGAACAGAACCAAGCCGCCAAAGAGTAGAATGTGAGGAACCTTGAGGTGTACAAGACAGTCCAGAAGGAGCGGGATGTCTTGGCGGGGACATGCAAGCAAGCTGAGACGAGCATCTTCGGTAACCTTTCTCCGTCTTGGTGATTTCTGTATTTTGGACAACCGTTTGAATTGTTTGTACTCATGGTCCTTGTATCTTACGCAAATCATAGCTCCCATTGGCTTAGCCAACCTAGGTGAAGGTCCTCCAGATCTCAAGAATGCATGATTTTTGCCGACAACTTCGTTAGCACCGCCATTGCTCAGGCCAAGGAGATAGCCCAACCTCTAGGGATTAACATCAAGGCGGCAGACTCAGTGGCCAAGTACACGGAAATCATGCGCCGAGTCCCCAAGAAAGTGAAGGACTGGAAAGCTTCTTGTGTCCGGGTTGGTGCTAGGATGACCCTGTCCTTGGTCAAGGCACACTACGACAACACCGACATCGATCTGGTGACTTCCGGGTTTCCCAAGATGGACGAGGAAGGGAAGGAAATTGATAGCGATGCTATTTGGAATTCCCTCGCTGGTTTCGACACCGAGATCACCAGAATGGTCAACACAGATGTCTTTGTGCCTGCCGAGATCCTCGATGAAGACATGGCCTCGTCTGAGTCTAGGCCCTCTCCCTCCGATTCTGACGAGCTCTCCCGGCCTGGCTCTCTTGATGATGCCACCATGAAGCCCCCTGCTGCTGAGCCATAAATTTTTTTTGTATTAAATGTATCTTTGTGAAGTATATGCTGAAAAACTTATGTGTTATTTAAGGCGGAAAAACTTGTACTCAAGCTTCCTGCAACTTATCTGTTTGCAGCATGTGTATATTTTTTAAGGAAGTGCTGGCTTATCCATTATTCTGGTTCGTATGCTTGACCTTTTGTGAGACAGAAGACTCAAAACACAGAACTATGCCCTCAGGTGATGATGCTTAATAGGATCGTCAAGAACCTAAGAGCAAAATCACCGGCTTTGAGTGCCGAAAAGTCACTACTCCAGAATCCACATAAAACTTCAGAAAACGTGTAGACCAGAAAACTTAAGCTAACGCCCATAGGCGGAATTTTCACAAGTGCAAATGCTAACTTGCGCATAAAGGGTTTATATGATCCAAAAATGAACAACTAAAGGAGGTAAAAGGCTCAGAGAATATGAGTGAACCAAATGCTTTATTTCATTGATCATGTAAGAAACTTATTACATAAGATAAATGTGCTAAGTGTAAAAGGGACGTAGTCGTGCTATGTTCCATGGCCAATCCGTCTCCGGGTAATCATCATCGAAGTCAGTTGCTTGCGCTTGCAATTTTTGGCCTATCTTTCAACTCACAAATATCGACGAGGTAATAGGAACCATTTAGAAATGCTTTTCTTATGACGAACGGTCCTTCCCAAGGCGGGGATAGTTTGTGTGATTTCTCCTGCTTGAGCCTAAGCACCAGATCCCCCTCTTTAAACAAGCGATGCTTTACGCGACGACTATGGTAGCCACACAGCTTCTGCTGGTAGATGGCGGATCTCTAGCATGCCATCACGTGCCCTTCTTCAAGTAGGTCCACAGATAGGCATCAGGATTCTTCAGCACCATCTTCCTTGTAGGTGGAAACTCTTGGTGCATCATGGAGGATGTTGGATGGGAGGACTGCTTCTGTTCCATAAACCATGAAGAAAGGAGTCAAGCCGGTGGATCTGTTGGGTGTTGGTCATAAACTCCACAAGACAGATGGTAATTCCTCCACCCAGGCTCCAGCTTCTCTTAGTAGCGGTGCCTCTAAGCGCGGCTTGATTCCGTGCAGAATTAGTCCATTGGCCCTTTCAACTTGCCCATTTGACTATGGGTGTGCCACCGATGCTAGGTCAAGGCGGATGCCTTTTTCATGACAGTACTCCTCAACTTCTCTAAGAGATAAATTTCTGCCATTGTCGGTGATGATGCTGTGTGGGAGACCAAATCTCACCACTAGACCCCGGACAAATTTTAGGGTTGTTGCCCCATCAAGCTTTCTAATGGGTTTAGCTTCAATCCATTTTGCGAATTTGTCCACTACTACTAGCAAGTGTGTGAATCCACAGGGTGCTGTCTCCAAAGGTCCCACCATGTCTAGCCCCCAGACTGCAAACGGCCAAGTTATTGGTATGGTTTGCAATTCTTCAGCTCGAACACTTGGTTGTCTTGCATAAAACTAACACCCAAGGCATGTTTGTACCAACTTGTCGGCGTCCGCCTTGGCAGTTGTCTATTAGAATCCTTGTCGGAAGGCCTTAGCCACCAACGATCTGGGAGTGGCGAGATGCCCACAATCTCCGAGATGTATTTCTCTAAGGATTTCAATACCTTGCTGCTAGGACATGCATCAAAGGAAAACTCATGTGGTACTTCTTTTATATATCTGGTCATCAATGATGACGTAGCCTTTTTATCTACGTACTATTTGCTGGCTTTCGAATTCGTCAACGCGCAAAGTTCCGTCTTGTAGATAGTCCATGAAAGGTTTCATCCAAGCCAGAGAGGTTACTGTTACTATGTTAACAAATGAATACACACTATCCTGGTTGTCGGGGTCTGCTCCCTTCACGGATGGGGTCCGTAAATGTTCTAGGAAAACGCCTGGAGGAATTGGTCGACGAGCAGATCCAAGCTTTGACAGCAGATCTGCCGCCTCATTCTCCTCCCTTTTGACATACTTGACTTTGTAGCCGTCGAAGCACTTGGCTATTTCGTCTACTTCGTCTCGATATGCTGCAATCATAGGGTTCCGCGCGTCCCAGGTGCCATCTACTTGCTAGGAAACCAAGTCGGAATCTCCACAGCAAACTATGCGCTTTATGCCTATATCCTTCGCTACGCGAAGTCCGTGAATGAGGGCCTCATACTCCGCCATGTTGTTGGTAGCATTGAAGTGGATCTGCAGGACGTATTGCAACTTTTATCATGTTGGTGATTGTAATAATACACCATCCCCTGAGCCATTGAGTAGCTTTGATCTGTCAAAGTGCATGACCCAATATTCTGGCTCTGGCACAGGAGTGTCTTCTGGCAGTTCTATCCAATCTGCGAGAAAATCCGCCAATGCTTGCAATTTGATAGCGTCGCATCTTTTGTAGGTGATTTCAAAGGTGGCAAGTTCAATGCCCCCACTTTGCCACTCTCCGTATAGCGTCGCTGTTGTTGATGATGTCAGACAGTGGGGCTTTGCTTACCACTATGATAGGGTGCTCCTAGAAATAATGCCTTAGCTTACGCGAAGCAAGGAAAACTCCATAAGCTATCTTTTGGTAGTGCAGGTAATGCTGCTTGGATTCTGTCAAGACCTCGCTTACATAGTAAACGGGCCATTGAACTCCATATTCGTGCGTTGGTTCCTTGCACTTCACCACGATGACGATGCTGATTACTCGGTTGGTTGCCGCCATGTAAACTAACATAGGCTCCCTTGACTCCGATGTTGCAAGTATTGGTGGGGAGGAGAGTATTCTCTTTAACTCCTGAAGTGTTGCGTCAGCCTCGTCCATCCATGCGAATTTTTCCGCCTTCTGAAGCAACTTGTAGAGTGACATAGCCTTCTCACCAAGTCGGCTGATGAACCGCCTTTGACGAGGGTTTAACTCATCAATGCCCATTGTTATGGACTTGGGTTTTGGAGAAGGAGGGAGCACTGGAGACATCTATCGGCTAGCAAACAAGCACACAGGAGACAAAGGATTTACCCAGGTTCAGGCCTCGTAGAGGTCCCTACTCCTTCTTGTCTGCTCGTGGAATTAACGAAGGAGTCAAAAGTTACAATGGTGCGTAGATGCAATCTGGCGAGGGTTGTGGAAAACTAGGGTTGTGTGTGTCCTCCTCGCCGCCCCTCCTAGCCTTTATATAGATAGGCTAGGTCTCGGGTAGCATGTCGAGTCGGTTACAAGTTAGGGTTTTCCCCTTCAAACTTTCTATCTTTAACTTCTTCTTGTTCTTCAAGCAATCGAGAGTCCATAGGCCACTCGAGTCCCTTGTTTTGGGCCTTGGCGACACCGTGGGCCTGTACGTATTTGGACCGTATATACCAAGCTCGAGTACCTGTAGGGTATACCCATGTCAGCCTTACTGCTGCAATGCAGCCCGTGAGCCTTTGTATGTCCTTCAGGCATGCCGGGTGTTTGATGTCGAGGATGGCCTTGATTTTCCTCGGGTTCACCTCGATTCTGCGATGCGAAACGATGAAACCCAACAGTTTGCCGGAGGGCACCGCAAAGACGCACTTCTTGGGGTTCAACATCATGTTGTTTTTCCAAAGATTGTCGAAGGTTTCCTGCAAATCAGCTGTTGCGACCTCGGATCGTTAAGGATCCTAAGTCCCTGTGATTAACATGCTAGTCCCAGGATCAATAGCTAGCACTTCACAGTCGATGAATATCATGTAAAACACAAGTCATTATTACACGAATAATCCAGAGTATAATTATTACAACTTGCATAGCTTATAGCTAGCTCAAATAAAACAGTGGAAACTAAATAAAACTTGAGTCCATCAACGCCTCAGGCTAGTTGCGTGAAGACCCGCGATCCCTGCGCACCTTTCAATCTTCGGATTCTACACATAAGACGTGCAGCCAACAAGTTGGGTCAATACTTTGAATGTATTGGCAAATTACACCAAGGAAAGAGTAAGACTATCTCTACATGCAAGGCTAAGAGTAGGCTCTGGGGTTCATTTGCGTAAAGCCAATTTTATCAATGTAATAAGAAAAGAGGAAGAAAGTTTTCCCTACTTTGTAAACTTTGATAAATAGTATAGGGTCGAATGGAACACGTGGATATTACTCAGCAAGTGCCCAAATCAACCTAGCACTTGGATATTACGCACCAAGTTCACGAAATCCCACCCAATAGCGATATTACTCACGCCCTGGGGTTTATAAAATGTTAAGTTTGGAAAAGAGAGAGGGGAAGATCTTCCAGAGGCTCCATCCTTCAGATGCTCAATGTTGTTCTGTTTCCGTGAACACGGCTGATCGATCAGATTGCAATACTCTCGAGAGGTTGTCCACTTTCCCCACAATCCACGATCAGTTCCTTTTACAGACAAGACCATGGCGAAGCCTTCCCTTAGTAGCCCCTCTACCAGCTGGATCCAACCGTGCCAAGAACCTCCAAATGTTGGTACCCCGGTGAGGTTTCCCACTAAGTACTAAGCCAAGACAGAGCCCATATGTCTTGTGGTTGCACGGGAAGCTTCTGAATTCTGAAACATGGCAGACTTCTTTGATTCCTGGGCGGCCGTCCTCCACCAAAATCTCACTCGTTGTCCCAACAACCATTCTGCCCAGAAGAAAACTTATTTTTATTTTGAAGGGGTTTGGAGAAGAAAAGTTCGCTCGAGAGAGCTATCATACTTAGAAAATTCTTGAGTCTTTCGAACCCTCCCAACGGTATTTGATATATATAAGTATATAGCATAGCAAGCATAACTTAGAAAAACAGGATAACCTATTGGGATAGAAAATCCTAAGCATAGAGCTACTCATGGCATACTACAAAACCGTACTTGCAAAATAATACTAAGAAATTCTACCAAAAACCTACGCATGCATACTACAGAATTTGAAGAGTAAAACATGCATAGTCAAAACTGGGACATAACATGAACAAGTGGTGTAACTTGCCTTGATCCGAGCAGCAATCTACACAACAATACTCCTCAGCGCACTCCGAGCAATCTAACGAAACAAACATGGATCCAATCACAATTTGCACAAAACAAAGTCACGAAGTCGAATATGCATGCACGCAACATGGTAATATGCAAGGATGGATTTGATTTCGACCAAGGGTTTTAACCAGGGGTGTTGTTGAGTTGGAGATATCATTAGAATTGATTTCCCGCAGATTTTAAGTATTTTGGGTTAAACCCTAATTTACCAAGATCGAAACTAGATCCATAACTCTAATCTTCCTCGAGACAGATCTGAACACCCTAAGCAAGATATGACAATTTTCTACAGAAGACTTCGATGAAACAAAGCCAACGCAACAAGAATCAACTAAAACGGAGCTACGGATAATTTTCTAGAATTAAAATACTCTAATCTAAACTTTTAATTCTACTGCAATATTGCTGTGGCAAAACAGTAATATTATTGTAGATCTGTGTTCTACTCGAAAATATGAATCCAACGGAATATTATACGCAATTTTTGGACTAATATTCGAATTTCTATGAATTTTACGAGATTGGGGCTAAATCTCCCTATTTTAAAAGAAAAAGGAAAAAGGGCTCAGAGGCGCGCGACACGTGGCGGCTCATGAGTGGGCCAGCGAGGCGCGCGTGACGCGACGCGGTGGCGACGCGGCATCGACGTGGCGCTGCCATGCGGCGCGACGTGGTTGGCCGGGCCGTTGACCTGATTGGGGACCGTCAGATCTAGATCTGACGGTCGGAGATGGAGGGGGCGGCGCGGCTTACCGAGGCGGCGACGGCTGGTGGCGGCGGACGGCGGCGGTGCTCCGGCAATGACCGGCGGTGGCGGCGGTGCTCGGACGATGCGCAGCTCCTTCCCGCAGTCCCGTTCCCGAAGGCAGCGCCGGCCCTCCTTCTCCGAGGCGTCGGCGGAGGGTGGCCGGAGGCGGCGGGCGGCGGCGGAACTCCGGCGAGAAATCTGGCGGCGCTCGGTGGTGGTGGCGGCAAAAAAAATTAGGGTTCTAGGAGAGCGTGCCGAGGGCTATTTAAAGGCGGAAGACTTGGCGCGGACATCGCGGAGTCCGCCCCAGAATCGGCGGCGGCGGTTGCGCTGGCGGCGGCGGCGGCGTGGGGCTCGACCCGGACTCGGGGAGGAGGCGGCTGACAGGCGGGCCCCACCTGTCAGCGGCTGCGGGCGCGCGGGCCGCTGGTGGGCTGCTGGCGGCTGGCGGCTAGCGGCTAGCAGGCCGGCTGCGCGTCGCCCACCCGGCCAGGCGGGCGGCAGGTAGCCCCGGGCTGGCTCGGTCGGCCCAGTTAGATTAGGTTTTTTTATTCTTTTAATAATTTCTCAATTGCTATTTGTTTGATAACTTTTGCAAACGGACTCCGAATTAGACGAAATTGGTCTCTAAAAATTTGTAAAAAGGAGAGGGTTAGAATAGAACTATAAAATAATCCTTTTGCAAGATTTTTGGTGGTTGAAAAGGTTAAAAAGCTTTTTACCCCCTTTTGTCTATAATTGACTATGGGGTTTGAGAAAATACCTGATGCAAAATTTTCGATATGTGATGCCATGATGCAATGATATGAAGCATGCTTACTAGTAACATCTGAAATTACAAAATTTGGTATGTTACATCAGGGATAAGATCATTTGATTTCTTTGACATTACCGCGGTGTCGTCCATGTAAGCGTGTATGTTGCGACCTATTTGGTCATGTCAGCAACATTGCATCGTCCGCTGGTAAGTAGCACCAGCATTTTCAACCCAAAGAGCATATTGATGTAGCAATATGTGCCATAGGGTGTGGTGAACAAAGTGGCCAGTTGGTCCGACTTTGACATGCGGATTTGGTGGTATCCTGAGTAAGCATAGATAAAACACAGAAGTTCTGAGCCAACCGTTGAGTCAATGACTTGGTCAATGCGTGGCAAAGCAAACGGATCCTTCGGACATGCTTTGTTCAAGCCGTTGTAATCAACGCACATTCTTAATTCATTGGTTCCCTTTTTGGGGACTAGTACAGGATTTGCCACCCATCGGGTGTGAATAACTTCTCGGATAAAGCCAGCCTTAAGTAACCTAGCTATTTCTTTGCCTATAGCACTTTGTCTTTCATCACCAAAGCGTCATAGAGGTTGCTTCACCGGTTTGGCATTGGGGTCAATATTCAAGCTGTGCTCGGCAAGTTCCCTAGGTACACCTTTCATGTCGGCAGGTTGCCAGGCAAAGATGTCCCTATTCTCACGGAGGAACTCGATGAGCGCGCTTTCCTATTTGGGATCTAGGTCCGTGCCAATGGCGGTGGTCTTGGAGGAATCTCCTTCGACAAGCTCCACCTTCTTGGTCTTGATGGCAGCCTTGAAGGCGAGTTCGACAATAGTGATTTGCTTCTTCGAAGCCGGCATCTACGAGGCATCGACCTGGTTCTGGATCTCCTTGAACTCCTCACCGTAGGGGACTGCTTCGGCGAAGGCAGCTTCACTGAGCTCGCACTCCCGTGCCTTGGATAAGCTTCCGTCAACGGTGATGACGCCATTTGGTTTGGGAATCTTGAGCTTGTTGTAGACAAAGAATGGCCTTGCAAGGAAGGAGTGGAAGATGTCACGTCCGAAGATGATGTGGTACATGCTCTTGAAAGGCACCACTTCAAAGGTCATGTGTTCTTGGCGATAATTGTTAGGATTGCCAAAAGCGACCAGAAGGGTGATGCAGCCTAGGGAATTTGCTTGTCGGCCGGGGATAACCCCATGGAACACGGTGTTGCTCTTCCTTAGCTAGGTCTCCCTCAAGTTCATCTTGTGTAATGTATCCAGGTACATGATGTTGATGCTGCTTCCACTATCCACAAGGCACTTGGTGAACTCTGTGTCGTCAATCAAAGGGTTGATGACCATGGCATACTGGTTCTCTGTTGGGATAAGATCTGGGTGATCTTTCCTATCCCAAATAATTAGAACTTCTGACCACCTGACGTACTGGGGAACCGGAGGGAGGGTAGCCATCAGTATCCTCAGAGAGGTTTTCTGGGCCTGGATGGTGGGGGTGCCAAGGAAGGTTGAAGGGTTCACAGCATAGAAAACAAAATTTTCCTACGATATGAACTATACGCCAAGATCTATCTACTAGATACAAGCAACATGTGGATATACATCCATGGAGAACTTACCCTCGAAGACAACCAAGTTTTGTTAATGAGTGGGAACTCGTGGATGATGTAGTCGTATGCTTTTCTATCTCAAGATCGTGTGGAAGTCCTAGCGCTGCAAACAAGCAGCGCATCCGCACTCGCACACACGTTCAGGCCACCGAACAACATCCGCCTCCTCGCTCTAGCGATGAAGCGGAAGCAGCAATTCCTTCCAGACGAAACCGGGAACATGTATCTCGCTAATCCGAGACCATGCGGGAATAATTCTAGAGGAGGAGAGAGATCCTTCACGAGGAGGTGTGAGGAAGAAGGGTGAGAGGGGTGGCCATTTATAGGAGGAGGGGGTGCGCCTCCCCATGGCCGGCGCCCCATGGGAGGTGACCCCTCACCTCCCCTATTCATGTGGTGGTAACTCCCTCCACATTAAAATGCCCCTTCACATTCTCTTTTAAAGTCTCTACTTTAAAAGCATTAAATTTCTCCAAATTTAATGCTCTCTCATTTAATAAAACTATTTTATTAAATTTATTCAGAATTTAGAAATTTAATTCTCTCTCATTTAATAAAACTCTTTTATTAAATTTATTCAGAATTTTGTTAATTACTTTAATTAACAAACATTCACATAAAACCCCCTGCAACATTTCAATATTACATGGAGAACCAATTTCTGCAATTTCACCCGAAACAGTTTCGATGTATATTGAAATAATTCCAGTGCTTTGCAATTCATTAGTCTGAAACACATTTGCTCCAAATGGTGTTGGTGTCCCTTAAGTGTGTCACCCTACGGTTTTTGAATAATGCTGACATGATCAAGACCCCTCTCAGATCAATAATGAGAAGCGGGACCTAGAGATCCATACTGCCTCCTACACATTCTACAATGACTTCTGTGATCGCGAGAACCTTTAACATTAGTAACTAAATCCCTTTGTCTCGCGATATATTACATGTCCGAGATTCGATCATCGGTATCTCCATACCTAGTTTGATCTCGTTACCGACATGTACTCTTTTCTTGTTCCCATGATATAACATTCTAGTGATCTTATCACTTGCTTGCAAGCTAACTAATGTGATATCACCGAGAGGGCCCAAAGAATATCTATCCATCATCAGGATGGACAAATCCCACTCTTGATCCATGAGCTTCTACATAACACTTTCGTAGCACTGAACCCACCTTTATAATCACGCTTTCACGGTGTGACGTTTGATGTTATCAAGATACTCTTCCAGTATTAGTGATTAACATGATCTCATGGTCTAAGGACTAGAATTACTTTGTTAGATGTTATAGCAATATAAACACAATGACTTTGATCGTAATGCTATACTTCGGATGAATGTTCATCACATCATTCCACTAATGTTGTGACCTCGTTATTAACAACATCCAATGTCCATGATCAGGAAACCTTGATCATCTTGTTAATCAACGAGCTAGTTTATAAGAGAGGCATAACTAGGAACCTTACTTTTGTTTATTAAACACACATGTATTAACGTTTCCAAATTAATACAATTATAGCATGCAAAATAAACATATATCATATACTTGAAATATGTATAATAACAACTTTATTATTGCCTCTCAAGGTATATTCCCTTCAGTCTCCCACTTGCACTAGAAACAATAATCTAGTTACATGGTGATAAATCTAACACCCATGGAGTTCTGGTGTTGATCATGTTTTGCTCTAGGGAGAGTTTTAGTCAACGGATCTGCTACATTGAGATCCGTATATACTTTCCAAATCTTTATATCTCCATCCTTGACATGCTCATGGATGGAGTGAAACTGGCGCTTAATATGTTTGGAATTATTGTGAGACCTTGGTTCCTTTGCGTTGGCTATGGCTCCATTGTTGTCACAATAGATCACCATTGGATACAACGCACTAGGAACCGCACCTAGTTCAGTAATGAACTCCTTCATCCAAACTGCTTCATGTGTTGCTTCTGAAGCAGCAATATATTCCGCCTCCATTGTTGGCCTTGTTACCACAGGTTGTTTGGACCTCCTCCAACTAACTGTTGCTCCGTTCATGAGAAATATGTATCCGGATTGAGACTTAGAGTCATTCGGATCAGTGTCAAAGCTAGCATCAACATAACAATTAGCGACCAGCTCTTCTTCACCTCCGTATACAAGAAAATTTTCCTTAGTTCTTCTCAAGTACTTAATTATATTCTTGACCGCTATCTAGTGTTCCACACCTGGATCAGATTGGTGCCTACTAGTCAAACTAATAGCATGTGCCACATCTGGTCTTGTACATAGCATGGCGTACATTATAGAGCCTATGGCTAAAGCATAGGGGATCTTATCCATTATCTCTCTTTCTTCCACCGTAGCCGGACTTTGAGTCTTACTCAATGTCTTGCCTTGCAACATAGGTAAGAACCCCTTCTTACTTTCGTCCATTTAAAACTTCTTTAAAATCTTATCAAGGTATGTACTTTGCGATAGCCCTATTAGGCGTCTCGATCTATCTCTATAGATCTTTATGCCTAATATATATGACGCTTGACCAAGGTCTTTCATAGAAAATTTGTTGTTTAGATAACTTTTAACACTTTTAAAAAGATCTATATCATTTCCAATCAATAATATGTTATTAACATATAATATAAGAAATTCCACATTGCTCCCACTCACTTTCTTGTAAATACAAGCCGCTCCATAAGTTTGGACAAATCCAAACTCTTTGATCACCTCATCATAGCGGAGATTCCAACTCCGTGATGCTTGCTTCAGTACATAGATGGATCGCTGAAGCTTGCACACCTTGTTAGAATCCTTTCGATCGACAAAAACCTTTGGTTGTATCATATACAACTCTTCTTCAATGTTACCATTGAGGAACGCAGTTTTGACATCCATCTACCATATTTCTTAATCAAAATATGTAACAATTGCTAACATAATCCTAATTGATTTTAGCATCGCTATGGGAGAGAATGTCTCATCGTAGTCAACTCCTTGAATTTTTCGAAACCCTTTTGTGAAAAGTCGAGCTTTATAGATGGTTACATTACCATCAACATTTGTTTTTCTTTTGAAAATCCATTTATTCTCAACAGCCTTTCGGTCGTGAGGTAAGTCCACCAAGGTCCAAACCTGGTTTTCGTACATGGATTCCATCTCGGATTTCATGGCTTCTAGCCATGGAATCCGAGCTCATCATCACTTCTTCATACGTCGCACGGTCATCTATTTCATCAACCATGAAATTCACAACAGGATTCCCGTACAGTTCAGGAGTTGTACGTGTCCTGCTAGACCTGTGAGGTTCGGTAGTGTTCTCTTTCAGAGTTTCATGATCATTATCATTAGTTCCTTCTTCATTTTGTGAAGTCAACTCCGAAACGACTTCTAGTGCTACACTACTCGCTGTTTCATGAAGAGAAGGTTCAATAACCTCTTTGAGTTCTACCTTTCGACTACTCACACCTTTCGCGAGAAACTCTTTCTCTAGAAAGGATCCATTCTTGGCAACAAAAACCTTTCCCTCGGATCTGTGATAGAAGGAATACCCAATTGTTTCTTTAGGGTATCCTATGAAGACGCATTTTTCCACTTTGGGTTCGAGTTTATCCGGTTGAAGTTTCTTCACATAAACATCGCATCCCCAAACTTTAAGAAATGACAGCTTAGGTTTGTTTCCAAACCATAATTCATACGGCGTCGTTTCAACGGATTTAGACGGTGCTCGATTTAAAGTGAATGCAGTGGTTTCTAGTGCATAACCCCAAAATGACAGTGGCAAGTCAGTCAGAGAAATCATAGATCAAACCATATCAAATAGAGTAAGATTACAATGTTTCGACACACCATTATGTTGTGGTGTTCCGGTAGGCGTGAGTTGTGAAACTATTCCACACTCTTTCATGTGTGTGCTAAACTCGTAACTTAGATACTCACCTCGATAGTCAGACCACAAAAATTTGATCTTTCTATTACGATGATTTTCCACTTCATTCTGAAATGCTTTGAACTTTTCAAAGGTTTTAGATTTGTGTTTCATCAAATATATATACCCATATCTACTCAAATCATCCGTGAAAGTAACAAAATAATGATATCCACCCCACGCCGACACACTCATTGGACCGCATACATTAGTATGCATGATTTCCAATAAATTTGTCGCCCGTTCCATTGAACCGGAAAACGGCGTTCTAGTCATCTTACCCATAAGGCATGGCTCACATGTATCAAATGATTCAAATCAAGTGATTCCAAAATTCCATCGGAATGGAGTTTCTTCATGCGTTTAACGCCAATATGACCTAGACGGCAGTGCCACATGTGTAGATATATCATCATTAAGTTTAATCCTTTTAGCATCAACATTATGGATGTGTGTATGAGTACTATCAAGATTCAACAGAAATAAACCATTCATCACGGGTGCATGACCATAAAAGATATTATCCATATAAATCGAACAACCATTGTTTTCGGTTTTAAACGAATAACCACATCACATCAAACAAGATCCAAATATAATGTTCATGCTCAGTGTAGGCACCAAATAACAATTATTTAGGTTTATAACTAATCCTGATGGTAGGTGGAGAGGTAGCGTTCCGACGACGATCACATAACCTCTTGATCCATTGCCGACACGCATCTTAACCTCACCCCTTGCTAGCAGTCGCTTGTTCTGCAGCCCCTGATTCGAGTTACATATGTTAACAACCGATCCGGTATCAAATACCCAGGTGCTACTGCGAGTACTAGTCAATTACACATCAATAACATGTATATCATATATACCTTTGTTTGCCTTGCCGGCTTTCTTGTCCGCCAAAAAGTTGCGCTTCTAATGGCTAGTCCCCTTACAATAGTAGCACTCGGTATCAGACTTAGGGCCAGCCTGGGATTTCTTTTTAGGCGCAGCTACAGATTTGCCACCCTTCTTTCCCTTCTATTTACCCTTCTTGTCTTTCTTGAAACCGATGGTTCTATTGACCATCAACACTTGATGTTCTTTCCTAATCTCCACTTCTGCAGTTTTAAGCATTGACAGAAGCTCGGGGCGAGTCTTCTTCATGCCCTGCATGCTATTGTTCATCACGAAGCTCTTGTAGCTTGGTGGCAGAGATTGGAGAACACGATGTATGCCTAAGTCAATGGGAATCGTTATTCCCAAGGACACAAATTTATCGGCGTACCAAGCCATTTTGAGTACGTGCTCACTTACAGAGCTGTTCTCTTCCATCATGTAGCTAAAGAACTTTTCTGAAGCATTATAACTCTCTACAATAGCATGGGTATAAAAAATCATTTTCAATTCACGTATCAAAAGCATTGCCATTTTCAAAACGCTTTCGAAGTTCTGGCTCTAGCCCATACAATATGCCATAATGAACTAAGTTGTGGTCCTCCTGACGAGTCACATAGACATTCTTTTCCTTGTCAGGGGCATCAGGAGCTGGTGGCGGGCCTAGAGGCGCTTCTAGCACATATTGCTTTTGTGCAGCAGAGAGGAGAATCCTCAAATTCATAGCCCAGTTGGTGAAGTTGCTACCATTCGCAGCAAGTTTCTCTTTCTCCATGAACCCATTGAAATTAAAAGCAGGTGGTGCCATCTACAACATAATTTGTAAAGTTTATTTAGACTAAGTTTATGATAGATTGAGTTCAACTAAACTCCCACTCAAATACAACATCCCTCATGTCTTTTTGGTGATTACATGAACCAAATCCACTGCACCAAGTCCGATCATCACATGAGTCGGTGCAGCTTCAAAGGCGAGCATCTATATGGGCATCATATCAACTATATGACTCATGATTAACCTTTCGGTCCATGTTCCAAGGCCATGTCTGTACATGCTAGGCTCGCCAAGTAAGAACCTTAGTACCCGCGTGTGTAAAACTGTCTTACACCCGATATATGATCGTGGATTCAAGTACACCCGATCATCACGTGATGTCTTGAAGCGGCGAAACATAAATGGTGCGTACTTCAGGAAGAACACATTTTTATCTTGATATTTAAATGAGGGATCATCTTATAACGCTACTAAAACGCCAAACTAGCAATATAAGATGCGAACATCATATGTGTAAAGTGAAATGATATGGTTCTTGCATTTGATCACTATCATATGCATCGTGGTATGATCTCTATCATTCCTTTGTGTGTAAGGCCAAGGTCTATGGAACTTACACGTTAAGTGTGTCGTAAGAGTATCAACTATACATCAACTTACAACATTACCATATCATGACACAAGCCCAGCAACAATCTAAACTAGACACCTCTAATTTATCAATTGCAAGTTTTACGTGGCTTAGGGCTTTTGAAGATAGAACCGTCCTTACCTACGAACATGGAACCATAATGATGATAAACAAAATATTAGCAACTCGTTGTAAATCAGATATTGACTATAGTAGGAGAGATAGACACCCACCAGCCACTTATGCAAAACTAGTTGCATGTCAGTCGTGGAACTGGTCTCATGTGCGATGACATGTAAGGTTGGTCTGGGTCGCTTCATCCCACTATGCCACCAATATCCAAAGTACATATAAGAAGAAATAACATGATTATCACCGCCCACATACTCTTATGTGTTCTACCCATGCAAAGCACCTACGCATAGACCTAGCTCTAGTACCACTGAAGGGTTCGCAACATAGAAAAAAAAATTTCCTACGATGTGAACTATACGCCAAGATATATATACTAGATACAAGCAACGGGTGGATATACATCCATGGAGAACTTACCCTCGAAGACAACCAAGTTTTGTTAACGAGTAGGAACTCGTGGATGATGTAGTCGTACGCTTGCCGATCTTAAGATCGTGTGGAAGTCCTAGCGCCGCAAACAAGCAGCGCATCCGCACTTGGACACACGTTGAGGACACCGAACAATCTCCGCCTCCTTGCTCCAGTGATGCAGCGGAAGCAGCAACTCCTTCTAGACGAAATGCCACCGGGAACATGTATCTCGCTAATCTGAGATCATAGGGGAATAATTCTAGAGGGGGAGAGAGATCCTTCACGAGGAGGTGTGAGGAAGAAGGGTGAGAGGGGTGGCCTTTTATAGGAGGATGGGGGGTGCCCCTCGCCATGGCCGGCGCCCCATGGGGGGTGACCCCTCACCTCCCCCATTCATGTGGTGCTAACTCCCTCCACATTAAAATGCCCCTTGACATTCTCTTTTAAAGTCTCTACTTTAAATGCATTAAATTTCTCTAAATTTAATGCTCTCTCATTTAATAAAACTTTTTATTAAATTTATTCAGAATTTTGTTAATTACTTTAATTAACAAACATTCACATAAAACCCCCTGCAACATTTTAATATTACATGTAGAACCAATTTCTGCAATTTCACCCGAAACAATTTTGGTGTCTATTGAAATAATTCCAGCGGTTTGCACTTCATTCGTCTACAACACATTTTCTCCAAATGGTGTTGGTATCCCTTAAGTGTGTCACCCTACGGTTCGTGAATAATGCTGACATGATCAAGACCCCTCTCAGATCAATAATCAAAAGCGGGACCTGGAGATCCATACTGACTCCACATTCTACGATGACTTCTGTGATCGTGAGAACCTTTAACATTAGTAACTAAATCCCTTTGTCTCACGAGATATTACATGTCTGAGATTCGATCATCGGTATCTCCATACCTAGTTTGATCTCGTTACCGACATGTACTCTTTTCTCGTTCTCGTGATATAACATTCTAGTGATCTTATCATGTGCTTGCAAGCTAACCAATGTGATATCACCGATAGGGCCCAAAGAATATCTATCTGTCATTGGGATGGACAAATCCCACTCTTGATCCATGAGCTTCTACATAACACTTTCGTAGCACTGAACCCACCTTTACAATCACGCTTTCATGGTGTGACGTTTGATGTTATCAAGATACTCTTCCAGTATTAGTGATTAACATGATATCATGGTCTAAGGACTAGAATTAATTTGTTAGATGTTATAGCAATATAAACACAATGACTTTGATCATAATGCTATACTTCAGATGAATGTTTATCACATCATTCCAGTAATGTTGTGACCTCGTTATTAACAACATCCAATGTCCATGATCAGGAAACCTTGATCATCTTGTTAATCAACGAGCTAGTTTATAAGAGAGGCATAACTAGGAACTTTCCTTTTGTTTATTAAACACACATGTATTAACATTTCCAAATTAATATAATTATAGCATGCAAAATAAACATCTATCATATACTTGGAATATGTATAATAACAACTTTATTATTGACTCTCACGGCATATTCCCTTCAAAGGTGTGGTAACATGGAGCCTTCTTTTCGAAGGGATTTTTCCCTTTATCCTCTCCCTTATCGGAAGATTTGGGTTCCACGTCTTCATCCTTATCGCTCGATTCCTTGGGCTCTTCCTCCTTCTTCTTCCCTTTGCCCTTTCTGCGGGGTCTGTTTTTCCGACTTTGCTTATAGCCGGACTCAGGGTCCTCCTTGAGATCATTGACAAATTTGCATTGGCGGTTGGTGTGAGTGGCCTTGCCGTTTGCATCGAGGTGGACAAAACACGGCATATCACGGTACTCTTCATACATTTGGGGAACACGGGGCGTGGAAGGTGTAGCGTCACTCCTCTGCTGGCCACTGCTAGCCCCCTGACCACGTCCATGCTGTCCGCCTCCGTCTCTGCCAGTGAACATTGCAGCGACCATGTCGGCTGTTTGCTTCTCTTCAGGCGGATTCTTCCGCTGGTTATTGTTATTTTTTTTGGCCTGGGTAGGGATTGCTATTACTGGCAGTGATCCGCGTGCATTGTCATCAGCAGCGGTAAACTTGCTAGCCATGGGGATCATTGCGTTGAGGGTGAGCTCATTGTTGTCTTGATTGTGCTTCAACTTATGGTGGAGCAAAGTTCCCTTTTCCAGACTGTCAACAAAGGCGGCCATAGCGGTCTGTTCGTGCACCCAATGCGTAGGACTTTTTCATATCCATCCAGCGAGATAGGTAGGCATGAGATGTTTCATCCTTTTCTTGCACACACCGCTGGAGGTCTCCGACAGTGCAGGGACGTTTGTACGTGCCCTCAAAATTCTTGGTGAACACTTCATGCATGTCTAACCAATTGCATATTGATTTCTCCGGTAAGTCGTCGATCCAGTGCCGGACGGTGCCAGCCAACATGAGTGGGAGGTACTTGACAACGACATTGGGGTTTTCCCCTATGATGTGAATCGCTTCGCTGTAGTCCTACAACCACGTTGCTGGCCTGGCAGTGCTGTTGTAGGGCTTGATGGTCTTGTCTATTCGAAGGCCCTTTGGGTAGGTTGTGGCCCGTATTACTAGTTCAAAACAACATGTCCCAAGTTATGGGAGCTCCCGAGCTTCTTGGATCTTGTCCAGCCGTGAACGTGCGTTATATGGCTCTGGTCGCTTCCCTTTTCCATCATGGGGAGGGGAGTTGTGTCGTGATTTTGTGAGATCCGCCATTCCCTCCACCATGATGGCTGCTAGGTGGCGACAATGGCAGTGGAGGCGGTGGGTTAGCCTTCTTGCTGTGGCCCTCCTGCAACTCTTGGCGCCTGTCGCGGTTACTTGTCAGACGCGGCGGCTCCTTATGGGACCTACTCTTGTGTCCTTCATTGCCGCTGCGCTCTCCAGCATGCCAAGGCTGCTCGCCCTGGTTGCGTATAACGACGCCGACTTGGGGACACCTTGGCGGTGGCATGCTTGTACGATGGCATGGCTCTGGTTCCTCGTGACACCGAGATGGTGGTTGAGGTGGCGACCGGCGGGGACGAGCCTTTTCTCTGTGATCGGAGGATATGGGGATGGCGTCAGTCCGGTTGCGTGCATCTCTCCGTCTTTGCTCTGTGGAGCCTGTATGGGATCCCTCGTCACGGGGGGATTTTGGCCTTCTGCGGCTGTTCAGGGTTGACTGGCAAAGCTCTGGCCTTCAAGCCTCTATGAGGTAGCCTTTTCCTGTTGCTTGCATGCCTTGGCGAAGAGGTCGTACACCTGAGCAACTGCTTCTGGCAACCTCTCCTGCTCCAGGAGGGTCTCAGCGACGACAATGTTGAGGGAGGGAGTTGGCATGACTTGCCTCCCCTATAAATCAATGTATGGGGTGGCTTTTGTCGGCCTGGAGCCCTCATACCCCAACCCGCGCCAAACGCCGGGATCTTCGACGATGTGAGCCAGCGCTTTCTCTGCCTTTTGCTTCAACATCAACTACTTGTACTCAGCCTCCATAGCTCTTGTTGCCTTAATGGACTGCTACGCCCTAGCCATCTCTTCGTGCATCTTAGCACCCTGCTCTGCGATGCACTTGGCCTCCACCAATATTGCCGTGCATTTCTCGTCAAGCTCCGTAACACTCTAGATATGGGCGATAGTGATAGGCTCAACGAGGAGTGCGCCATAAATTGCTTTGTCAGTGGGAGTAGCTAATGGGTTGCTGACTGCAGACGTTGACGGTGGCATTAGCGGCTGATTTGATTGTCGGGCGGTACTCGGGGACGTGGTGAGTTCCTGTGCTAGTTGCGAGCAGATAACCGGAGGAGACATAGCTTTTGCCAGAGACAGAGGCTCGGTGGCTTTTTTAGCTGCTACTGCTCTGGTAACCGCTGGCATGGGCGGAGCTCTCTCATGTTCCTCTTCTTGTCCGTCTTCTTCCATCATGCTCCCAATGGCTACTAGCACCTGGTGGGAAGCGTTGGTCTTCTCGGTGCGCTGCTCCTTCTCGATATCCTGCTCGATATCCCTGATAACAACATCGTATTCCTCCGAGTTAGCGTCTGAGCCACCACCATCCATATTGATGTCGGCGCATAGCGCGTCAAGGACGGAGTTGGAGTTGGCTTTGGTGTTGGCGATGGCGGATGTGGAGGGTGATGGAGGCGGGCCATTGTTATTGTTTCCTCCAGCTTTCGGCCCATGCATAGCTTGGGTGTTCTCCTCCGTGTCCGCATATTCGTTGACAATGGTGACCATCTCACCAAGGGTGAGAGGACCTGCGGCCTGCCGTCTTCAGAGGGTATGCCAGAGGAGTGTTCCAGGTGTGAGCCCATCCATGAAGTGGTACACGAGCTCGTCGGTGTGGTTGCACTCTAGGGTTTCCCTCATCCTCATACATCTGGCAAGGTATTCACGTGGAGGTTCTCCATCCCTTTCAATGCATCTGGCCAGATCGAAGATGGTGACTACACCGACAAAGTGTGACCTTCGCATCTCTAACGCTTAGGGAAGCCAAGCTTATTTGCGGGGTCCTTCCACCTTTATATCCTTCACAGGGGCGGTTTGGGTGGGCCTTGAATTTTCCTGATCCGAGCCACCATACTCCAAGGAGAGGTATGGCCCAGATCCTTCTGCGAACGTGTCTTGCTCATAGGCAGTCCGTGCGGGGCTTGACGAGTTCCCGACTTCCTGGGAGTTAGGACCCGAGTCAGTTTCGCCGATGAAGATGTGGATGTCTCCGAAGGGGATGACGGAGTAGTGCGTAGGGTTCGTCTTCGGTAGCACCCAGATTTCATTGGAGGGACAATTGGGACGTTGCCGGAGAAGAGAACGCGTCCGATGGCTATGGTGTCACCGATTCCCGCAAAGAGATTTGACTTTGCCCAGTGTAGAGCTTGAAGCCCCTCTTGCCCCATGGTGGGCACCAACTATCGTGGTATTTCTGACGAGTACGCCATGGAGGGGTCCTCACAGTGCGTGTTTAGAGATGTGGGGTAAGGCGGAGAGTTGGCGGGTATGAGGTAACACAGTTTACCCAGGTTCAAGTCCCACATTGGTGGCGGAACTCTACTCCTGCTATAAATCACTATAATGGCAATACACCGAGTTACCGATATAGGTTCGTTGTGCGAGGTGGTGCGCGTTGTACGCAGCAATCTAGGTTGTATCGTGTTGTGCCCTAAAGGCTCCCAAAGATCCGACTTATAAAGGTACCAGAACATAGGGTTATAGGGAAAGATCCTTGCTGGACAAGGTAAAGAGTCCTACACTAATACGAACTAGTCTTTCGTGTCTCGCACTCCAAGGCTCCAAGTACGTCGGTGACTCCTACGTAGCCTTCCTTTATCCGACATGGTCCTCCCTTCTGGATCCGTCTGACTGGGCTGCCCAGCAGGCCATAGGCCTTTCTACCAAATATGGGCCACTCGGGTTAGGCGGATTGGTGACATGCTATGAGGATACCCATATAGCATATCCCCAACAACAATTGTATCAACATGTTTTAAACCCCAAGGAACTAAGGTATCACCAATTTATACAAAGCCACCTCATTTGAGAATGAGTGATGCATAGAGATGCAAAGACATGCAAATACACATAGACCTGAAAGTGTCAGATTTGGGATTATGTTTACCACTAGCAAACGCGAATATACAACACCAAAGTGCCATAGGTGTTGAAGGCGCAAGTTTTTTCAAACTAGATTATTGACTCTAGTGCAAGTGGGAGACTGAAAGGAATATGCCCGAGAGGCAATAATAAAGTGGTTATTATCTTATTCCTTGTTTATGATAAATGTTTATTTATCGTGCTATAATTGTGTTAACCAGAAATGTTAATACATGTGTGATTTATAAACAAAAGAAAAGTTTCCTAGTAATGCCTCGCTTCATACTAGCTTGTTGATTAACAGATGATCAAAGGTTTCCTGATCATGAACATTGGATGTTGTTAATAATAGGGTCATATCATTAGAGAATGATATGATGAATAGTCACCTATAGTAGATTTAGCAATACGATCAAGTCTTCAAGTTTATATTGCTATCACATTCGTAGTAACTCAATGTCCTTAGACCATGAGATCGCGTCAATCACTTTCACAGGAAATGTACTTTGATTACATCAAATGTCACTTTGTAACTAGGTGATTATAAAGGTGTCGTCGGGTACTTGGAAAGTGTTAGTTGAGGCTCGTGGATCAAGAGTGGGATTTTTCCATCTAGTTGACAGAGAGATATAATCAGGGCCCTCTCGGCGATATCACATTGACATAGCTTGCAAGCAAGTGATTTGATCACTAGAATGTTATATCACAGGAACGAGAAAAAGAGTACTTGTCGGGAACGAGATTAAACAAGGTATGGATGATATCGAGTGATCGAATCTTGGACAAGTAAACTATCGCAAGACAAAAGGAATTTGATTACAGTGAAAAAGGTTCAGACAATCATTGGATTTTTGTGGAACTGGTGGGAGTCATTATGGATCTCCAGGTCCCGCTAATGATTATAGATCGGAGAGAGTCTCGATCATGTCTACATAGTTCTTGAACCCGTAGAGAGACACACTTAAGGTTAGTTGACACAATTGAGCGGATAGGGAACACAGGTGGCATAGGTATGATTACTCGGGTACCTATGATTTGCTACCTAGGACCGAAGAAAGGCTTATGGCCCATGAAGAGTCAATATGATGGCCTAGAAGGAGCAACCGACAAAGGCTGTAGTTGTATTAGGAAAGAGGAAAAACGACCGACATTGTGTTGGTATTGTATTCACGTATATGTAACCTATGCGCATACAGCTTTGAGACCCGGCCTATTATATATAGGGTGGGAGAAGCCTAGGCGAGGGCATCGAACAATCCCCAAGCAATTTGTAATAGTGTGATTCACCAAATATTCAGGCAACTTTGACTCCATTATTCTCCTGGCATCCGATGAAATCCCTAGTGTTCGCTTTTCCGCGAAACCCTAAGTCCTTTTTCATGGACATTGCCGAGGTTACCCCTTGTCAATTGGCGTCGTCTGTGGGAACCATGGATTCGGCAGAACTCTCTTTTCCATGTAGCAACCCAACAAAAGCGGTTCCCCGCCCACCCACCCCCGTGGTAGTACCCGTCGAATTGAATGGCGGATCCGATCTAATCATCGGAAGCTTCCACTTCCAAGTAGAAGACCCCCAAAAATCTACCAGCATCATCTGTCGGATCCTCCACAGAGGTCAGGGTAGAAATCAAAGCACCAAAAGAAAATAAGCAAGATGAGGCAGATTTGGGGATCTTGATGGTCTTTATGACAATCTCTCCTTCTAATTAGAGCCCCCACTAACTCCACCACGTGGAACAAGCACAACAAACTCTAAACCCGAGGAAAGCAGTGAAAACATTGACTTCAGGATAAGGATGGCAGAAATCTACCCAGAACAGAAAACAATGGATTTCACTGACCCACCCGATAGCGTCTCCCTCGGTTCGGATGGCAATGACACAATCCCATACATGACGTGCCACCAAGTGTGTATGGTCAATGAGAATACCTCGACACCGCATGATTCTAATGGTAACCCTATCCTTGATCCCAATGATATTTCGGATGACAATGCAGTAAACCACAACAATGAAGAGGACCACAGAAATGGGGATAAACAACGAACAACCGCATAGTACCAGGAGGAAGAGCAGAACCAAGCGGGGAAGAAAGGTGAAATCTTCGGCTACCAGCGACGGCATGGCAAAAGTCCAGGGAAGCAATTTCGGGTGCAGTTCCAATGACAGCCGATGCCTCACACGAAGATTTATTAGCATATCAATACTTGCTTCACCATAAGAAGATAGACCTACTAAGGATGCAGAGGCAACTCAACGAGAGAAAGAGGTTAGCCGACGAATCCAGCCTACGACGGGCACAATTAAGCTCTACCCGAAGGTCTAGGAGTGTAACGAGAGGAGCACCACCAGGAAGGGGAACATCTCGATTACAGAACATCCCTGAAATAGAAAGGAACGCATTGATCCGAGACCTTGATCTATCGTTTATGTTAGTAGATCAAGCAGGAAACATCAATGCAAAAATAGCTCAAGCAGCTATTGTGGCCGCACAAACATATCTGATCACAACTCAACCCGCACCCGACGATCCTCGTGCGGCTCTTCACCATTCTGCCATGATGAACCTCGGCATCGTAGGAGCAACTCTCGCACAACCAGCACAAGGAATTACGCATCAACCCGACAGATCCTCGTGTTGTCGCAGCAGCCCTCGGCAAGCAAGGCACACCCAATGATCGCGATCCCCACATCAGGAACATCTTTTAGGACTGGAGCTGTGATGTAACACAAGAGACGAAAATCGAAACCGAAGATACCACGACAGCGACAATGAAGACGACTATGAACTTTGTGGAGCCAGCTGCTTCACTCAGCGGATTCAGAAAACTTCAGTACCCAAAGATTTTAAACTTCTGCATGGCCACCAAAAATACGATGGACTTCAAGAACCTGAAGCATGGTTGGCAAATTTTTTGGCCACTGTCAAATTACAGGGCAGATCGACAGCTACCGCAATTCAAAGTTTACAATTGCACCTTACTAGCGCTACAAGATCATGGCTCGGACAACTACCCAAATATTCTATTAGTAGCTAGAACAATCTTGAAGGTAAGTTCATCCAACAATTTTAGTCCACATTCAAATGACCCGTGTTTTTAGAGCAATTGCGGGCATGCAAACAAAAGCCCAGAGGGTCAATAAGAGCATTCATCCAGTGGTGGAACATCATCAAAAATACATCCGAATCCATATCAGATGAAAGAGCCATTGATGCCTTCAACGACGGCCTCCGTCACTGAGAATTCATAGAAGAACTGGGTCGAGTTAAACCTAAGACAATTTCACGGTTAATGGACATAGCAAACCACTAAGCTGATGGAGAAGACGCGATGTACAACAAACGAACACGATCACCCGAAGAAGACAGAGACAATCGTGGCAATGATAGGAGGCGACGAAACAATTACAGAAACACGGGACCAAGTTACGTTGCAACCAGTTTGTTTTGGGATGAAGGCAGAGGAAGCCAGTCGGTGCAACGATATCGTCCAAAAGCTCGGGACCCACCCATGGCCGCAATGCAAAAATTGGAAGGGCCCTGCAACATGCACATTTATGTCGACTCAGAGGGAAGAAGACAATCCAACCACCTCATGAAATACAGTCGAACATTCTTAAAAATTTAAGAGCTATGCAATGCAAAAGCAGCTGAAGCAGCAAGACAAGTATACACATCCACACTTAGCACGTTAGCCATCGGTGCACCTCCTCTGCTAGCGGGACAACCGCAAAACCCAATTGATCAAAACACTGACTACCCTAGGTCAAAGGGGGCAATGTCAATGATTCAAAAAGGGTGTCCATCAAACAGAATTCAGAATCTAATCACAAGACAAGTCAACATGGTAGAGGTGGATCCACTAGCCACACCCGAGTACCGCCATTGGTCAGAACAGAAATCACATTCAGCAGAGCTGATCACCCACATCAAGTACCGAAACCGGGTCATTGAGCCTTGATAGTTGAAGCACAATTTGGCGATTTCAACATGAGCAAGGTCTTCATGGATGCAGGAAGTAGCATAAACTTGATCTATGCCAAAACACTAAGGGTAATGAACTATCCCTTGGCAAATCTGGCACCAACAGAAACACCCTTCCCCGGCATAGTACTAGGTAAAGCCGAAATTCCTTTAGGTAAAATTTTCCTTGACATTGTTTTTGGATCTAAAGAGAATTTCAGGCGAGGAAAACTCGTGTTCAAAGTCATGGACTGGCCATTGTGGTATCACGTGATCCCGGGACACCCGGCTTTCGTGCAATTCATGGCTGTCCCGCACTATGCATACTTAGTCATGAAGATGCCAGCACCAAAGGGAAACATAATAGTAAAAGGAAGTTTCACACATTCCAACAATTGCGACGGGGAGTTCAACAAAATCTCTGAATCTTTCGGGATGGCAACAGAGTTCTAGCAGCTCAAAAGACAACACCCGCAGAACCTCTAGCAGTAGAACGTATCAATCGCGACCAGGCCTTTGACACTGGGAAAGACACAAAAGAAGTACAGATACATCCTGCCGACCCGAAGAAGACAACATTTGTGGCTTACAACCTTGGTCCCACATAGGAAAGCGCGCTCATCGAGTTCCTCTTTAAGCACTAGGAAATCTTTGCATGGATACCTTCTGACATGCCGGGAATTCCTAGGAAACTTGCTGAGCACGCATTAAATTTAGATCCAAAAGAGAAACCGGTAAAGCAATCGCTTCATCGCTTTGCAGAACCAAAGAGCAAAGCTATTGGGAAAGAGTACATCGCCTCACTGACGCTAACTACATAAAGGAACTGAAGAAAGCAGAATGGGTCGCAAACCCAGTATGCGTCCCGAAGAAAAACACCAAGGAGCTGCGGATGTGCATTGACTTCACCGCATTAAATAAACATTGTCCAAAGGATCAGTTCCCACTGCTGCGAATCAATCAAAAAATCAATGCAACTGTGAGATGCAAACGTCATTCCTTTTTGGATACATATTCAGGATACCACCAGATTCGGATGAAGGAGGAAGATCAGGAGAAAACAACATTCATTACACCTTATAGTGTATTCTGTTACACAACAATGCCCTTTGGCCTCTAGAACGCCGGAGCAACATATCAACGGATGATACAGCCAAATTGGCTCAAACGTACAAGTATATATCAATGATCTAACAGTTACAACAAAGAAAGGATCATCACTCATGAATGATCTCAAAGAAATATTCAAAACTCTCAATAAGTTTTGCATCAAATTAAACCCGAAAAAGTGTTCCTTTGGAGTCCCAGCATGGTAACTCCTCGGATATTTGGTATCAGCAAGAGGAATCGAAACCAATCCCAAGAAAATACAGGAAATTCTAACAATGAAAACACCAACAAATCTACGAGGTGTACAACAGCTGGCTGGGAGAGTGGCAACACTCAGCCGCTTCATTGCTAGACTAGGAGAAAAGGCATTACCATTTTACGCTCTAATGAGGAATTCAGATAATTTCGAATGGACCGATGAAGCTCAACGCGCTTTTGAAACCTCAAAAAGACACTTTCAATGCCTCATGACATTGTGTCTCCACGAGAGAAAGAGCCTTTACTTCTTTATTGTGCTGCTACAAATCAGGTGGTTAGTATGGTTCTAGTCGTAGAGCGACCCGATGAAAGAAAAACTCATGGTGTTCAGAGGCCAGTTTATTTTGAGCGAGGTCCTTTCGCCATCCATACAAAGGTAACCGCGCTATCAAAAAATAGCATATGGAGTATTTATGACAGCACAAAAGCTACGCCATTATTTTTTGGAACATCCGATCATAGTGGTCAATGAAGCACCTATGTCCAACATCCTTTATAATCCAGAAGCAACTGGGCATGTCTCTCTATGGGGTATCAAATTATCTCCTTGGTACATCACGTATGAGAAGTGCAAAGCAATTAAATCACAAGTTTTGCCTGATTTCATCACGGAATGGACTGAGTTGCAATGCATGGGTCCACCTGATCTCTCTAGCGCCTGGACAATGTACTTCGATGGATCAAAAAGAACGGAAGGAGCGAGAGCATGAGTCATATTAATATCACTGCAAGGCGACAAGATGCAATACATACTTCGGATGAACTTCGCGAACGCATCCAATAATGAAGCTGAATACGAGGCCTTGTTGCACGGCATGCGGATGGCCAAAGACTACGGTGCAACTTGCCTAATTTTTTTTGATGATTCCAATCTTGTAGCACAACAAGCAATGAATAAGTGTGATGTTGTCAGTGACAACATGATTGCTTATCGAGATCTATACAGCATCATGGAAGCATAATTCGGTGGATGCAAAGTGTCGCACATAGGAAGAGAAAGTAATCAAGAAGCCGACAATCTGGCAAACATTGGGTCCCTGTGTCTACTAGTGCCACCCGAGATTTTTTGGGAAGAAATATTTGAGCATTCTATCACAGCAAAAAGAGTTTCCGAATCCATAACACCCAAAACACGGAAAAAGAATAAGCCACAAAAAGACTCGGGGGCTCCATCAACCAGTATAAGCACAAAAGAGGCCATTGAAGAAGAACCAAAAATTGATGAGGTCATGATAATAGAGCCTACATGGATGCAGCCATACATAGCCTATATGACTGTCAACACCCGGATTTTTAATCCTAGATGCCTGTTATGCCATACCTCGCAATCCCAGGATTACCATTTTTGTGAGACATAACAGATTGGATATCATAGTACCTCATCCATTACAAACCATAATAAGGTTTTACAACAACTAAAGGATCTCATGATCCAGTCTTAATGCAATTCAAACAGTGGAAAATAAATGTAGTAGGGACTCCACTACTAGGAAATAGCCTATCTGTGGCGCATGGAAATGGGACTTCTGTGGCGCATATCTTTGTCGCCACTGTTACCTCGCCACTGATAACTAATTCCTATGGCGCATATGAAGAAATGCGCCACAGAAGTCTTCTGTGGCACATTTACATATATGCGCAACAGAAAGCCCATGCGCCACTGACTATATAATTATATGCGCCACTGATTGTGTAACACGTATTCGAAGTAAAATACTTTCCTAGTGTATAATCAGGTATTTATATAGTATTTATCCATATGAGTATAAAATACATTGCACAATTAATAGATGCATGAAAACTGACATATGTATAATACAAACACTTAGAGCCCGATCGAGATACATATATAGTGTTAAGTGCCAAATTTTTACACAAGTGTCGAATACAAAGTTCATATCATCTCACATTACAAATATGAAGTGGCCACCGCCGCCTACACTAGGATCAAATAGAATACAGCGGTGATATCTTGAGCCGATTCTTCTTCCACAAGTGGTTCCTCCACTTGGCTATCACCTCCTCTCTAGTCGCGTATCCTTTGTAGATGTTGCCGCTGAACTTGTTCACTTGTTTGTGACAATCCTCCCACTCCTCGTAGACTCCTAGAACCCTACCCATGTACACCACATACCACCTCATCGCCATCTCTATAGACGACAAGGCATATTAGTAAAAATACAACGAAAAGAATTAATAAAGGGTTCACATCCATATATATACATATGTTCACAGATTATAAAACAAAGGATCCATAAATCTAAAATATAGATCATCATAGAAGCAATAAGTTGAACGACAACACGACCACAAGGTAGTTTAAGTCTAACAACAATGACCATTTCGACCATGAGATAGTAAAGTTTATGACACACACACTAATATAGTAGGCGTCCATCAAGAATATACACACACTAGATCATGCTAGAGGCACACATCGATCATGATGAAGACTTCCTCTTCTCACTCGGCTTCGAGAACGGTAGATAACCCTCTTTCGTCATCCTCATCCTTGTGTCACCCTGCTTACGGAGGCGTTCTTGGATCTCCCTCTTACTCAACCCTTTGGCTTGTTGTAGGGCACCCCCCTTGTGTTGACATCTTCAATGATGATTTGCGACAACTTCATCTGAATGCGATGGAAGTCTTCTCTAAGATCAACATCGTCGATTTTCGCCAAAGTTTCGGCCCATCCTCGGAGACTAGATGGCAGCGTTAGGTTCTGGCAATCCCCAACATAGCCTTTAAGGTGATGGAGGACGTAGAAGGCCTCCTTGGCACCAGTAGTCAACTGCTTGACGCAGGGGAACTCGAGCACGTGCTTGAACACGTGTTTGCCATCCCTGATACATTCCCCCTATCTACGAAGGTGCATCCCTTCTTGGTGTAGCCCTCGAGAGCCTCATTGGAACACCCCTTATTCTGGTGTAGTCTTTCTTCTTCGTCAAACTCCCCGAGTCAAAATACGTGGCTAGCGAATACCTCGGGGCAAGGACGATGAGTGTGCAGTATTTGTCTCTACGTAACACAATTTGAACGGAATGTTGGAAAAAGAGCAAAGGAAGAAATCTATAAGAAATGCATAAGTTATGGTGGCGATGAGCGAGTGTGTGTACTTACTCGGGAAAGAAAGGCAAAAGAAGTGTGCCCTTCCTCTTGTTGTCCACCATGAACTTCTCGAGGTACGCCGTCGCCTTGGTCCGTGTCTCTGATCCTTTGACCAACTGGCTGTCCCGCATATAGTAGGGATCCACTATCGCGATTTCCGGGGTACTTTCTCTCTTGATCGTGATCGCCAGATTGAGCGTGTATAGGCGGACCAAGTTATAGTCCAGCCGTTTCGTGAGAAACAGCTTGAATATGTCCTCGAATGCTATGAAGAATATATCCGCGGGGGGTTCATCGACGGAGCCCATGTCCAATGGCACCTTGGCCATGAAAACGGGGTAATTTGGATCTTCGTCTTTAAGAAGGAGGCCCTCTAGTGTCTTCACACCCTCGTGCAAAGTTAACATGGCTCCAACCGCAATGTGGATCATATCCGGAGTCAATATTGGATCACCAGCTACAAGCACTCGGGGCAAGCCATATTGTTTGGATGGTACGACGACGGCGTCCTGACCCCGAATCCTCTTCAGAAGAGGCTGGCTCTCACCCTTCTTATTATTATTATTACCTCTCTTCCAGTAGTGCTTCTTCTTCACAACAGCGTCAGCCACTGCCATCTGCTCATCAGTCACCTTTCGGAGTGTGTTGGGGCTGAAAACCAATCCTGGTTTCTCTTGTGGTGGATCAGCGGCCAGAGGCGTCTCTTGAGAAAGACCATTGAAGGCCAGGCGCTACGTGCATATATTGGGACGACCGGCTTGATGGTCGTCGCGAGCTATGAAGGGTTCTTCATCCATAGAAGGCATATACAATCCTTTGGCGGCGCCGGTGTGGATGAAGTCGTCAACATTGACCAATTCATCATCATCTTCATGGGTGCCATCATGTGGTGATGGTAGCGGGGGCGACGGCGATTGCGGCACAACGTCTTTGCCATGTGGCGGTGCACACGCTGCCAAGAGTTGATGGTGATGGCTGGTGGTGGTGACGACGGCGGCTACTGGCTTCCGAGGTGGTGGTCGGGCGATCAGTCGAGAGGTGGCGCCTGTGCTCCCCCTCGCAAGACGAATCTGGGTCTTCGGCCATGTCAAGGGCCAGTTGTAGCATTCCCCAAGGGTCTTGTGTTCGTTGGCTCCCTGAGGTTGAAAGGGGGGGTCCATGTCGTCGCACCCTGGCAACACCCGAGCCAACCTGAACCTCATCACGTCATCATCCATTGGATTGTTGTGCATCGTGCGGCTCGCTGGTTGTATAAGAGTGCCCTTGGCAACATCCTTCAACTCACCGCCGACATCTTTAAGCAGGATTACGCAAGAAGTGTCCTGAGGCAAACACATGTTGTTGGGCGTCATGAGATGGAAGCAGTCATGCATCAAAGGCATAAAGGAGATGACGTGCACTAACTAATTAGTTACCTTGGTGATGGAGTGGACCTCGTCTAATGTAGAGACACGGACGATGCTGGTGGCCGGCCTATCATCATCTGCAATCTCCCGCTCGGGTGCCTCACGAAGCTCCACCGTTGTCGGCTGCGCCTTATTGGTATCTTTGGCGGGAGGGGGCGTCGGTGTGACCAAAACGAGCGGCTGCGTCCCGACGTTGACGGCCGGCGGCGTCACCAGGTCTGGCGACACGGTAACATTGATGCCCGAGTTGCTGCCGCTTAAGCTGGGCAGATGTATCGGCCCCTATCGACCTCCCGCATTCCAAGCAGTAAGCCCCTCGAAAAACTCAGGGGGGATCATCGAGCGGAGCTTCACTTCCACTAACTTTTCCACCGTTTTCTCGTCCACCACCTTCTCCTCCAGTGTCTGCACCTTCATCTTCAGCTCCGCAACAATGGCTTTATCCTGGTTCTTCCTCTCCCTTCTTTTCTTGGCGTCCTCTTTGTAGTACTCCTTGAACTTCATGCTCGTACCGAAGCCGGACACAGGGCCAGCTGAGGATGGTGGCAACCCCTTGTCCCTCTTCTTGTAAGCATTGGCCGCCCTGTTGAAAACCGTGTCCCACGGCTCCGTCGAATCGTGGGACGACTTTGTGGCAGTAGCGTTCAGTAGAGACAAGGAAAGGTGAACCCATTTAGATTCTTGACTTCATTATTTTAATTAGAAAACAATAGACTTGAGATTGGCGATAAATTCCTTACCAACTTCTTCTCGAATTCCTTCACCTCTGGATCATCGGTGATGAACTCCCCTGTTTCCATGTCCAGGTAGTAGCGGGCCCGAACAAATTGCCTAAGCTGCAAGTCCGTGATTTTAAGCCAAGGGTTGTCTTTACCAAGGCATTCAAGCTCGGCGTCCTCCTTGTTCCAAATGGCCTGTTTCCCCCTGTAACCGCTGCTTCCAAGGCGGTCGTTACCTATGTTATGTTCCCGCATACTCCTTCCCCATTTAGTCCATTTTATAGCGTCAGCGGTAGCTATATCCTCCTTGAATATCTTAAACTCCTCTTCATCGATGATCGGATTTTTCTTACTAATAACCTCCTAGCTTTCACCTTTGTCAATGCTATTCTTCACCCGGGTTTTCGATCTGCTCAAGGCATTGCTCATCTTCGTGAGGGCTAGTTTGTTCACCGGGTTCTTTCTCTCGAGGTTTCTAAACCGCTCTAGGAATCTGTATCGCTTGTGAAGCTTCTTAAGGAGGTTATCGACCAAAGCTACATTGTCATCATGTCTGATGTACTTCGTGTTGATCGACATGCTTTCCCGGACAATGCACCCGAGTTGTAGGACGTACCCTTTAGCAATCGCCTCTGGCGCAATGGGTAGGCCACTTTCTGTGACCTTAGTGAACACATCGCAGACGGTGGCGAGCACTAGCACCATCCGCTCCTTTTGTTCCTTCTTCTTCTTCTTCTTCTTCTTCTTCTTCTGAGAAGCGGCCGGGTTGCTGCTACCGCCATCCGTGCGCTCGCCGCCATCGGTGCGGGCGCCGCCATCGGTGGTGTCATCCTCTTCGCCGCCGCCTTCACTAGTTCCATCATAGTCGTCTTCGCCCCCCTCGTAATCAAGTTCTCCGCCCTCATTGGCCCCAGCAGCTCTGGCGACAGTCGCCTCCTCCTCCGCTGGTGGTGTCATCCTCATCGCCTCCTCCTCCTCCTGTTGGAACCCCTGCCAGAATGACTGGTTGGCCTGTCTAGCTTGTTCTTCGACGCTGATCATGTGCTTAGAAGGGCCAGACTCCTTGTTGCTCGACATGTTTGCACTACTCTATTTAAAAGAGGCAAAAAGTTAGCACAAATCTCGGTCGAAAAATTCGGCATGACCTTTGCTAATTTTTTGACCTAAGAGTGCCCATTTCTCAACCGAAACGGAAGTGAATCAACACCTCGGGAGACATGGGCAACTCAAATGAAATCCCTGCAAGACAAAACACCCCATCCCCATATTGACAGCCCCATCCCAATTGATAACCCAAATCATCAATTTGCTATTAGCACTAGTAGCACATATATGACAGCACCATATATGACAGCACCATTTCTTATGACAGCACCATATATGACAGCACATATATGATAGCACCATTTCTTATGACAGCACCATTTCTTATGACAACACATATATGTAGGATTGTGATCACTTTAGTGCAAAGTTACTACTGTACTCAAATTGATGGAACAGCTGTCACCACAACCTGCAGAACATGTCCTAGATAATCTTATACTTGTGGATTATGTCATGCTCCATCCTGGCATCAAATTTCACTTCGTACACGCCAAAAATAAACATGCCAGTAATCTAAGGCAGGACAGGTACACGCCCAAAATAAACATGCCGGTAATCTGAGACACCACACTCTAAAACCAATAGGAGTATCAGAAATCATCCTAAAAATCTTGTTCATATGCACCACTGAAAGGTGAACCATATCTAGCATCTCGAACAGTACCTCAGCCTACAACAGGACAGAAGTCACCAAATCAAAAGCAACACAATATCTCAAAGTATGTCCATTTTGGCACTATAAATGCAGACAAATAGATTAGAGCCATGACACAAATTGGCACTACATAATACATGTATGCTTCAATTCCACACCAATATACAGCTAGATCTGCTATTTATCAATAAATGTCCCCATGTTTATTCTTATAAACCAGTATATGGCCCCAAATTTCTTCAGTATATACTTGCCTAAGGATTAAGATATCAATATTAGCATTCAAATCTTGATCCTCTTTGAAAATAGAGTTCATTTGCTATTCAGCTGTAACACTGATGACTTTTTTCTTGTAAACTGTGACTGCAATTGCACAAACACATATATTTCAGACGGATCTATTCTACACCACTATATTCTGGATGCACCAAATGAAATCAGCAGTTAGATTTTATTGGTTAAATCTAGGAATTTCTAAGTTAAGTTGATTTGATTGGCCTACACTCCATTTTGTATGCCCCACTTAAGAGGGCTGGTCACAAATCCAGAGTCAAGTAAAGAGAATAAAATGTGATTCGACGTAACAAGATCTGTGATTACTCAACTCCCAGGATTTTATGAGCATATAACACCAATTTCTGTTCAGAATTCTACTCAAATTTTCACAGGCTAGAAGCCATCTGATAGCATGACCGTCTGCAGGACCTAATTCCTACCTTTTATTAACTGTCTAGAAGCCATCTGATAGCATATAACACCAATTTGTATAAGGCATGAACTCACACACAAGTAGACATAGAAAACAAATGAGAATTTGCATGTGCCTATCCACTGAAGAGAGAAAGGAGCAAGGCACGACATGTAGGACCAGTAGTACAGAGAGAGGGGAGCAGCTACAGCGTCACGCAGAGAGAGGATCTAGCAGCAACATGCACAAGCAGCAGTGGGTATAGAAATGTGTACCTGTGCGGTGGGGAGGTGGTCGTCGACGAGGGTGGCGGCAGTGCTCCTGCTGTGGGTGGGGTAGGCCTCCTCCTCCAAGGTCACAGGCGGGGCGGGGCGGGCCTCCTCCTCCACGGGCTCCGAAGCGGCGGTGGCGGGCCTCCTCCTCCTAGGTCGCAGGCGGTGATAGTCCTCCTCCTCCACGGGCTCCGGTGCGGCGGTGATGGGGCTCTCCTCCTCTGCGGGCTCTCCTCCACGGCGGCTCCGGCGGCGAGGGCTAGCGCAGCGGTGGTGGCTCCTAGGGTTTGCGCGTGGTGAGCAAGACTGAATCGACGAATGGGGAGAAGGTGAATGAAAGGCTGAACCGTTTATTTCGCTAAGTCCACAGGTTATGTGGCGCATTTCGGCAATATGCGCCACAGAAGTTGGTACATCTGTGGCGCATATTGCCCAAATGCGCCACAGAACCTGTGGACTTAGTACAAAACGCGGTGCGTGTGGTAGTATGACAAGATCACACACTTGCCTTAGTGGTCTCTGCTGCTTGCTTGTGCCATTCTAAACCTAGGGCAGCCAGGTTCGAATCCTGGCTGTCTCACACTTTTTTAATTTTTAAAAATATATTTTTAATTTTAGATCTGCTTAAAATAAAGCAAGAACATATACAAACATTCATATTTATTCAAAAAAATCTCTCCCCTAACATATAAAATCATGTAATGTGATTTTAATTATATATATGTCCAAAATAAAGCAAGAACATATACAAACATTCATATTTATTCAAATAACTCTCTCTCTGAACATATACAATCATGTGATGTGTCAAGCTAGTGTCTCTTCACAATCTTCTTGCCCTTTTTCGCCGTGGTTGAATACTTTAGCCCGTGCACTTTGAGATTTCTTCTTGTGAATGGACAACCTTTAGTAGGAAGTGTGGTCTTCCTTCTTACTTTAGTAGTAGTAGGCATGTCGAAGTACTTGTCGAATTCCTCTTCGATCTTCGGGTCGCCGCTTTTTTCGAAGTTTTGCTCGTTGGCGGCTCCTTCCATTCTGATGATGCTCCTCTTGCCCCTCCTAACTACAACATGGTTGGGCTTTGAAGGGTCTGTAATAAAAAAGCATTGATCAACTTGGCTAGCAAGTACCCAAGGCTCATTTTTTGCGGAGGGGTTCTTCATTGATTTGGCATCTGGTATAACCATTGTGGTGAAATAGTGGCCTTCTTTTTCCACGTTCTTGGCCCATCTAACACGGAACATCGGTACGATCTCTCCACAGTAGTCGAGCTCCCATATCTCCTCGATCCTTCCGTAGAATCTTTCCATCATAGTAGTCTCGTCATCAGCAAAAGATAACATAGTTACTCCTGAGTTTTGATATTCACTATTCTTGTCCTTTTCCTTGGTGTAGAATCTGTAAGCGTTTATGTCTTATGACTGATAGGTCCTTAAGTTGTGCCCTGGGCCCTACGACAAGGAGAATATGAGTTTTTGATCTTCCGTAGAAGGCGTCTATGGGGGATTGTACAGTTTCCTTTTCTGGAACCAACCCGTGAAGCTGGAGTTGTGCTCTCTGGTTACGTCTCCCTTCTTCCTCGGCCGGCACTGGTTGACGTACTCCTGCTCGATTAAGCTTCTGTGCTCTTCGACCCAAGGACCGACCACTTCAATGTGTTGTAGCATGACTCAATGTTCCCTTTCAAAATTAGTGCGTTGACCATCAATGCTGACATGTAGTGAGTGGAAGCCCTCGTGGTGACCATATCCACCGAGCCTGCCGAGGTGCTTCTTTGTGGGTATTCCAACATCCTCGTTCTCGGTGGTTGGATAATTCTGGTATAAGGAGATGCACTCGTAGATTAGAAAGCCCTTGGCTATGCTTCCATCTGGACGAGACCTGTTGCGAACGAATCCTTTGATGACACCGTTTAGCCTTTCAAATGGCATCATGTTGTGCAGGAATGTCGGCCCGAGCTGGATTATGTCGTCCACGACATGTACAAGTAGATGCACCATGATGTCGATGCGGGCGGGAAGTAAATCTCAAGCTCGCATAGTATCATCACGATCTCTTCCTGTGGCCTGTCGAGCTACTTCACACCGATCGACTTCCTAGATATGACGTCGAAAAAGTTACAGAGGCCAAACAACGTCTCACGGAGATGCTTGTCCATTATCCCATGGATCGCAATGGGGAGTATCTGCGTCATCAGCACATGACAGTCATCAGACTTTATACCGCTGAACCTCTTCTTCGCCACGTCCAGATATCTGCTTATCTTCCCCGAGTAACCGTGAGGAACTTTCACTCCTAAGAGGTATCTGAAAAACTGCTCGAGCTCCTCCAGACTCAGAGTGAAGCAGGCAGCGCGAAGCACCACCTCATTCTTCTTAACTCTTTTGCGGCGACCTTGAGTCCCTTCTGTCTGATCATCATCATCATCATCACTATCAGGGTACTGAAGATCTTTCTTGATGCCAAGCAATTTAAGGTCCTTTCTTGCTTTCGGCCCATCCTTGGTCCTCTCCGGCATGTTCAGTGGAGTGCCAAGAAGACTCTCGGTAACGTTCTTCGTGATGTGCATTACATCGAGGCTATGGGGAGTGTGAAGGACCTTCCAATACAGCAGGTCCTAGAAAACAGACCTTGCTTTCCATACACCCAGCAGCGGCTTTGTCCTCGGTCGTTTTTTCCAAGCGCAGGGCAATCTACCCAATTATTCAAAAGCTCCTCGATTTCTTCACCGCTCCTCGGACGTGGGGCTCTTTCGAGCTCATCCTTACCATTGAACAGGTCACCACGTTTTCTCCACGGGTGATCAATGCGGAGCCACTTTTGAGTACCTTGGAACACGGTTTTCGAAGACCCGGGATCCCTTGGTAGCTGGAGATGCGGTGTCTCATCCATGCACTTGACACATGCATTGTGTCCGTGGTTCACCTGGGCCAATACATATGCATAACTAGGATAGTCCTGCACGGTCGTGAGCAACGCGGCTCTCAGATGGAACTTTAGTGTAGGCGTCCCACGTACGGGCCGGCGTCTCCCACAAACTGGCTAACTCCTCTCTCAATAGCCCGAGATACAGATGCATATCGATACCTGGTTGTTTCAGCCCCTGAATAAGAATGCTCATGTGTACATACCTTTGCTTCGTGCATAGCCATGGGGGGAGGTTGTACGGCCATACAAACACGGGCCAGGTGCTATGCGTGCTACTCTGGTTTCCAAAAGGATTGAGTCCATCGGTGATCATACCCAGCCTGACATTCCTTGCATCACCCCCGAACTCTTCGAACTCGATGTCTAATGCATTCCACTAGGTAGCGTCTGAAGGGTGTGTCAGGATCTTGCCCTTCTCTGGATCATGTTCGGGTTTCTCTCTTTCCGCGTGCCATTGCATGAGCTTTGCTTCCTTAGGATCTATGAAATATTGCTGCAGATGAGGGGGTGATAGGAAAGTACCATACCACTTTTCGAGGAACTTTCGTGTTCCCTCTCTTGTACCGTCCTTGGCCACACACCGGACATGTGGTTCTATCCACGTACTCGTTCCGATAAAGTGCGCAATCATTGATGGATGCATGGTATTTAATGTGTGGTAGGTCGAGAGGGCACACGATTTTCTTGGCCTCCTCAATACTTGTTGGCAATGTGTTCCCCTTAGGAAGTCGGTCATGCCAGTATTCCATGTTCGCGTTGAAGCTCACATCAGTCCATTTTTGTTCGGCCTTCATCTCTAGAGCCTTGAGCGTTACACTCAAACGTGTATCCTTGGAGCGACACCCAGGATACAATGGAGTCATCCCGTCTACCTCCATTGCCAGCTTGGCTTTCTCTCTTGCTGCAGCTTTGTCGTTGCTCGTCTCCTTGAGGAGTAGTTCTTGAACATGAGGGTCCTGCAAGACCGAAGTTAGCAGCGTCTGTGTGTTCGCGTCTTCTCCTTCTTCATGATCATGATCATGCCCGTCGCCATCTCCTTCTCCATGCTGATCATGCCCGCTGGCATCTCCTTCGTCATGATGATCATGCCCGCTGGCATCTCCTTCGTCATGATGATTATGCCCGGTAGACTCTTCGTCTTCTCGCCCGCCCATGTATTCGTGACCACCACCATGTCCTGACGGCGCCTCATTGAGGTCGCGCATGAAACTGTGCCTGAGCAGGTGACCCTCCAATTGTCCAGATTCAGGGTCGATCCAGCGCTGCAGTTTGCATGTTCGACATGGACATCTTATCATGGTCTTGTTGTTCAGAATCATGTCCTCCTTCGCGCCTTTCTTGTACCTAGCAATTCGACCTTCGCTCATCGTGAGGACCATGGTTGCCTGAGCGGTCAAAACAGAGAGTATAAGTGAGAACCACACCATATGACACACACATGCATGAATGCTAGCCGGAAAAAAATTCGGCATGACCTTTCCTAAAATTAGGACATATGGGTAGTGCAAAAATTTGCCGAAATGGAAATGAATCAACATTTTGGCAAACATCCATGCAACCACACCGGCCGGGACAACAACAAGCAAGCAAGAAAAAACTTCCTCCCACTGCAAACATTCATGCACCACACAAGCATCGTCTCACCATGGATTGCACACACACACACACCGCCCGCGCGACAAGCTTCACCTACATGTTCATGGCCAAGTACACACTGCCCGCGCGACAAGCTTCACCTACATGTTCATGGCCAAGTACTCACCTAGTAGACACAATAATAGCGAGACGAGACCGCGCGATGAGAGAGTGTGGACAAATAGATCTACAAGTTGGTGGAGAGGAAATTAGTAAACAAATAGAGATGTGAGAGAGAAAAGTAAGGAACTTTTAGATCTAGAAGTTGGAGCGAAGCTTCCACTTACCAATCTATGGATTAAAGTAGGTTTAGTTACAAGAAAATGGAGAAACTATGGGCAAGATGGGGTGTGAGGGAGGAGGAAGACGAGTTGGGAGGAGGTAGAGATGTGAAATGGGTGGTGGTGGATTGATAAGAGCTAGCTTTTGTCACCTTTTTAACATGGATCTGGACGCCCTCATCTGTGGCGCATATGGAGGAAATGCGCCACAGATGCTGAATCTTCTATGGCGCATAAGTCCATATGCGCCACATAAGTGGGTGAATTAGATTCCCTGTGTGAGGCCCACATCCAAGTTCTGTGGTGCATGTTGGGATATGCGCCACAGAAGTGAAACACATCTGTGGCGCATATCCCAACATGCGCCACAGAACTTGGGTGAATTAGATTCCGTGGTGGGGCCCCCTCCATGTTCTGTGGCGCATAAGAAAATATGCGCCACAGAAGAGGCAACTTCTGTGGCGCATATCTCGCTATGCGTCACAGAACTTGGATCAACCCACCCCGGCTAGCGGGTCCCACCAATCTTCTGTGGCGCATGTTTTCTAGTGTGCCACTGAACTTTGTCTATGGCGCATGATTTCTCATATGCGCCACTGAATATCTTGTCTATCTATAGGCTGTTTCCTAGTAGTGCTCCATCTTCAAAGTCATAGGCAGTGCTGACGATGGGAGATGATCCTAGTTGTCGTAGACGTCCTGCTGTCCATCATCCTGATAGTCCTCCTCATTGTCTGGCCATGGGAATAGCCAGGGACAAAGCCATGAGTACTCTTTAAGTACTCGCAAACTATCATGAACAAGTAAGGTAGTTCTAGTAGGAATCTTAAGCTCTAGATTTATTTGCAAAAAGCCAGATTTATCTAAAACTGAGTGTTTAGAAGTAAAAAAACTAAGTTAATGTTCTAAATCACTTAAGTGGGAACCTAGTTTTCATGTTCAAAACCATGTTGTGGTCAAGTCAAAATCATAGTTCAATTCACAAGTCATTTTGAAAATATCTGATGACGGAATAGTATGACCACTCCAACTATCCATGACCGTGGACGTGGCTATTCGAATAGTTTGACACTCTACTGAGGTGGTACACTTTCACCACAAAATTCGATACATCCGTCAGGGATAACCTTGAATCATCATACTTAGTATGTGGATAATCAATCATAACCTTTCAATTAGACACTCTAGTATAGGCACCTCCCCTATGAGCTTGGCCTCCCAGCCATGACCATCTGCCATCATGGGCACTGCATAGGTGAACATTCACACTCACGAGGTAACCTCAGCTCCAACCTCTTTCCGCGAGGTAACCCATTGATGTCTACGCACTTCTATTCTTGTAGACAATTGTCGGGCCTCCAAGTGCAGAGGTTTGTAGAACAGTAGCAAGTTTTCCCTTAAGTGGATCACCCAAGGTTTATCGAACTCAAGGAGGAAGTGGTCAAAGGTATCCCTCTCAAGCAACCCTGCAATCAAGATACAAGAAGTCTCTTGTGTCCCCAACACACCCAATACACTTGTTAGGTGTATAGGTGCACTAGTTCGACGAAGAGATAGTGAAATACAAGTGGTATGGATAATTATAAGTGGTAACGGTGCTAGAAAATAGCTTGATGGCGTGGAAGAGACTAAAGGAAAACTGAAATAATGATGGCAGCAAGCAAACATGTAACAGATCTAGTTGTAAACGGTGTTTCAATGCTTAGAAATAAGGCCTAGGGATCATACTTTCGCTAGTGAACACTCTCATATAAATATCTTCTCTTTATGATACTACTCTGAACTACTCTCCGCTTGGACACTCTAATCCATGGTAGGGCTATAACAACACTCCTCAAAGTTCGCTTTTCCCATCTAGCTAACCCCACACTATCACCTTGAGCGCTAGATGGTTCCAACAAACACCACAATTTCATAGAAACATCCAACTCCAAATATAACTCATAACAAGTAATTGTAATCTCTAGCCTAAGTGCCACCATGGTGTGCATGATATCACTTCAACACACATGGGGAGAGCAGAGATCTATTAAAGCACTTGAGTAGCAAGGTAGATCTACTTGATTACAAAGCTCATGATCATAATATGATCATGCATAGAGAGAGAGATGAACACATAGCTACCGGTAGAACCCTTAGCCTCGAGGAAGAACTACTCCCTCCTCATCATGGGAATTAGCAATGGTGATGGCTCCGGGGCACTTCCCCGTCCCGGCAGGGTGCCGGAACAGAGACTTTCTGTCCCCCGAATCTCCCCTTCGGTGGCGGCGGCACTGCAGAACTTTTCGTGGCTGGAGGCTATTCGATTTAGGGTTTTCTCATCGGGAGCTTCTTATAGGCGAAAGGGAAAGGTTGGTGGGTGCCCGAGGGGCCCACACCACCCCCTGGCTCGGCCTGGGCTGGCCCGCGCCACCAGGTGGTGTGGCCACCTCGTGGCCCCTCTCCTTCTCGTCTTCTGCTCCATGAGTCTTCCGGTAAAATATCGACTTTGGATTTTGTCTGGTCCAATTCCAAGAATATTCATTTTCTGACTTCCTAGAACCAAAAACAGCAGAAAACAGGCACCTGGCACTGTGGCATCTTGTTAATAGGTTAGTCCCAGAAAATGCATAAAAGTATCTCAAAGTATGAACAAAACATAACAAAGTAGATATAAAACAAGCATGTAACATAAAAAATTATAGATACATTTGCAACGTATCAACATCCCCAAGCTTAACTCCTGCTCGTCCTCGAGTAGGTAAGTGATAAAAATAAAGAATAATTTTTTAGGTGACATGCACCATCATAGACTTGATCAAAGTATTTGTAAAACATTGGTAGCTAGGATCATAGTACTTTAACATAGACATGAAATATATAGTTCTAAGAATAAGACATAGCAACTATGTTGCAACATGAAAAGGCATAAACAAAAGATTCATGAATAACAATGCTTTGCAAGACATTTGTTTGTTTCACATAAAGAAAACATAGCATAGTGTCATTCAACTTGTCTCTCATAGAGTAGCAAATATAAATGCATAGGACACCTTCAAAGTTCATAAGAGTGACTAGATACAAATAGTTTAAGAACAAGAAATATCAAAGTTATGCATCCATGAACAAGTCTTGGGACAATGCACATAGTACTAAGAATGGTCATTATGCTCTCAAAGTAGCTGCATAAATATAGAAGATGGAGACTCAACATAAAAGTAAAAAGAAATTATGGTACTTATTAGATTTCAGCTCTCATTGACCCTATCATAAGCATCTTGAAGTGATTAAGGTTAAAGTGAACAAACTATGGAGTATATGCTTGACAAAGTATAACTTGGAAATCTCATGTTCCTTGAATACGAGGGCCGCTCCTCATGCTACTCAATTTTAGTTACCGGTAAGTTCTTGTCATAGTAAGTACATGTGTATCATAGAGAACCGCCAACGAGGTACCCCTTGCCCGATGATACGGAAGAATCCCCATATCAAAATGACAAGGCAAGTAGACAACGAGCATTTCAGCAATCTTCCTTTTTACCATGGGAAAATGGTGCTTTTTTCTCTCTTTCCTCTTTTCTCATATCTTTTTTTTCTATTTTTCTCTTTTTCTCAACATCTGACTCTTTTTTATAAGAAGAATGCTTCATAGACAGCTCATTATGGTTACGCTGTAGGTTTCCACAATGACAGCATGGATTAGACCGACGGCCCAGGCGTTTCTCTAAGATACATACATAACTCCATGGACTTGCAAGCTCCCCTTTCATTTCACACCGACGACATCCATAGACAAAAGAGCATGATATCAACTAGGTACAAAGTACAAGTGCAATGTTGAAAGCGTTCCCCATGACAGCATGGTTCTGCTAATCCCCAACATATAAGTGTAAGCATAGATAACATAGACGACACAATGGTTCAAGTTTATTAAGGGCAAGAAAAGTAAAGTGTGCCATCAAGTTCGTGAGAGCATTAATCACTAGTTTTCTCATAACAAGTTTAATTCAGAATGTAGATAAAAACAAGAATATACTTGGAATAGCAAATGCTAATAGCTAGATATGGTGGACTCTTTGGAACTTGGTTTTATTTGGAGTTGGATGCATGAGTGGAACTCATACTTGGTTATGGAGGCTAGCAAAAGACTGGGAGCGACCAACTAAGAGAGCAATAATGGCCATAATCATACAAAGCGACAAAACATCATTAATTAAAGCATAAAGTGATATTACAAGTCAAAAACCAAAGGATCATAAAGGCTATGGTGACTTGGGATAGTCATAACATGGTGTGAGCATGCGCCAAGTCAACCCAAATAAAGCATCAAAGGAGAATACCACAATACTATGCTTTAATATGCTAAAACAACGCATGATTCTTCCAAGGCACATTAAGCAATCTCAGTTGTTTACAACATGTCATGCTACAGCAAAAATCACTAAGCACAAAGCCAAAACAATATCAAGCATGATATGACAAAGCATAGGCCACAGTTAAAAACAACCTCCTTTTACCACTTAAGGATGAACTTTTCCTACTCTTTTCCAATCCAAACCAATCTTATTTCAAAACTCATGTATGAAAGAGGGGATCCAACCAATTTATTCAAGCAAACTAAGAAAACCAAGAAAACTAAAACTAAAAACGAAAAATGATGACGCTCCAAGAACAACACAACTGTGCATGAAACAATAAAAATAAAGTGTTTGGAAGAAACCTGAAATTTTATTGATGAAGAAGGGGATGCCTTGGGCATCCCCAAGATTTGACGCTTGTACTTCTTGGATATTTCTTGGCGTGACACAGGTGGCATCCCCAAGCTTGAGCGTTAGTCCATTTGTCATCTCATTACATCATTCTCTCCACACACCTAAATTTTTTCCTTCATACAAAACTTCACACAATCTTTATTAGGAACATTAGTGCACTCAAGATAATAAGTCTTTGGGTTCATTTTCAACACCAATAAAACTTTCATTAAAACACAAGCTACTTAAGCACTTCCCTTGAAAAGCTCAATTCCCCAAAGAGAACCCAAAAAGGAACCAACAAGAAGCAAATGCAAATAATGGCAGAAATCTATCAAAATAGACCAGCAGGTAAAAACTAATTTTTTCGAAGACCTTCTATTTATCAAATCAAAAAGTGTTGAACTAACGAAAGTTAGATAACAAACTGAAGCGGAAGCACAAAAATTCACGCCTCATAACGACATACAGAGATTTACACGAATTTTTACGGTGAAGCACAAAAATCTGTTTCTGGATAGCAACTTTCCCAAGCATTACTTCTCTCTCATTAGAGGTTACTCTTGGCACAAAAAGCAAATAAAAAGGATAAGGAGCGATTATTAAGGAAGTAATAACTTCCAAGACTCAACTAAAACTTTTGGGTTATCTCCCAATAAGTACTTTTCTTTAAAGCCTTTAAGTTAGGCATGATAGTTTGAGAAGATGCTCACATAAGAAATATGAATTGAAGTAAAAGAGAGCATCAAGAAACAAATTCAAAGCATATTTAAGTCTAACCCACTTCCTATGCATAGGAATCTTGTAAAAAAACAAGTTATGAAAGCACAAAGCAACAAGCAAAGGAAAGCAAAACAAGTGCAACTTCAAGACTTTCAACATAAAGAGGGGAAACTAAATATTATTGAGATGCATAAAACCATGTTTCCCTCTCTCATAATAACTTTCAGTAGCATCATGATAAAATTAACAATATAACTATCACATAAAACATTCTTAGAATGAGCCATATGCATATAATAATTATTACTCTCCACATAAGCATAGTCATTCATATTAATTGTAGTGGGAGCAAATTCAAAAAAATAGCTATCATTATTATTCTTGTCAACACCCGGATTTTTAATCCCAGATGCCTGTTATGCCATACATGACAATCCTAGGATTACCATTTTTGCAAGACATAACAGATTGGATATCACAGTACATCATCCATTACAAACCATAATAAGGTCTTACACAAATAAAGGATCTCATGATCCAGTCTTAGTACAAACAAGTAGCGGAATAAATAGCGTAGCGGTGCGCTCCGTCTTCAGAGTCACAGGCAATGCTGACGATGGGAGATGATCCTAGTTGTCATATACATCATGTTGTCCTTCCTCCAGGTAGTCCTCCTCATAGTCTAGCCACGGGAATAGCCAGGGACAAAGCCATGAGTACTCTTTAAGTACTCGCAAACTATCACTAACAAGTAAAGTAGTTCTAATAGGAATGCTAAACTCTAAGTTTATTTGTAAAGTTAAGTTTGAAACCTAAGCTGAGTTCAGAAACAAAGAAAGATAAAGTAAAGTTCTAAATCACCTAAGTGGGAACTTAGTTGTCATAGTCACAACCATGTTGTGGTCAAGTCATGTCACAATTCATTTCATAAGTCATTTTGAAAACATCTGACAACGGAACAGTATGGCCACTCCAACTGTCCATAACCGCGGACGCGTCTATTTGAATAGTTTGACACTCTGCAGAGGTGGTACACTTTCACCACAAAATTCGATACATCTGTCAGGGATAACCCTGAATCATCATACTTAGTATGCAGATAATCAAACATAACCTTTCCTTTACACACTCTAGTATAAGCACCTCTCCTATGAGCTTGGCCTCCCAGCCATGGCCATCTGCCATCCTAGGCACTGCATAGGTGGACAACATTGAGAGGTAGCCTCAGCTCAAACCTATCCCGCGAGGGAAACTCATACTAATGCATATAAACTTCCGGCTAAGTATTACCCAATTCAGGTATTGTGGTTGTACGGTAAAATTGGAATGGTATCGCATCCGAACCCAACTATCAGTGTTTATAAAGGGCTAAGGCTCATGCCTCAACATTTTCATCATCATCATAAACCATCGTGTTTCTCAACACATGTCAAAACATCTCAATAGAATGACTCATCATTCCAAGGTTTTCATAAGTCATTTTCACCAAGTATTCCCATCTAAAGTGATGAATTTTTTGGTTTAGCTCCAAACACTAAGTTAAGAGTGTTCACTAATGTGGGATGCTAATCTAAATCTCATGCCATAGAATGACATCTAAGTCTAACTAGATAGGTCAAGTTTTATACTCTTTATGCTATATATAAACCAAGTAAGGAACTTTGGTAAAGTAAAAGAAAGTAAAGCTTGTAAGTGAAACTTAGGATTGGTGTAAATCAGAAGGTATAACCAAAGCATGCATAATGCATCTTGCTTAGGTTAAGGGGGCAAGTGTTGTCTTGCTTAGCTCTAACTTGATAACAATAGCTTGCCTTGATTGGCGTAGTGGTTGAAATTCTCCTCGTCTTCCTCGGGGTAGAACTCCTCCTCCTCATAGACTTGGTTGGTACTATCGTCTATAAATACATACGGAATACATAATCACCAAACAATACTTAATTAGTCTATTTAGCACACTAATGCACACATTTGATGATCTACTATCATCTCATTCATCACAAGATTTTAAGGAATTAGTTTCATTTATTTTATTTGAGGAAAGTAATTTCTACTCATTGAAAATAACTAAGATTTAATATTCTCCAATTAAAATATGGGATCATGTGGACACATGTCATCACCACATATTCTAATACATGGGAATGTGATTGAAATGTTGGATCTTATTTTAATAGGTTTAAGATTAATTTTTAAATGATTTAAAGTGACTAGAAATGCCTATATAGCATTATTTTGGTACTAGTCCAAAGTCACTACATGCAAACCTAAATATTATTACATATTCATATAGGTATATTCAAATCTGATTTTTGAGAGTTGGAAACAACTCAAAAGCTATTATGGTTGATTTTTAAAAAAATGTTTGAATGTAGAAAAGTCTTTATCTTGTTATCTTTGCTATGTGATCTATAACTCTAATTGATTTAAATACAACAGGCTTGGATAGAGATTTGAATTATCTTTCCAACAAAATTGGAATCATGTCATTTGGTTAAGTAGAACTCTCTGAATTGATTTTTAAACTAGGGGAAAAAATTAAGTTTAAGTCTAAAAAGAAAAACACTTATTAGAATTCTAGGGCCAGCGCGGGAAACACTAACGGGCCGACCCAGTTTCACTCCGCCGCACAGAGGACAACTGACAGGGGGTCCCGCATGTCAGCGGCTCTTCTAACGCTAAGCGGTACGGGGCGATGTGGACCGCACGATTAGAACCTAGATCGACGGTGGTGGCTCGTCGTCGACGACAGACAGGTCGCCAGCGAGATAGAACCCTAGCGGCTCGGTGGGGGTGCAATGGGGGCTTACTAGGGCTCCAGCTAACGTGGCGATGGGGGCGATCGAACGAGGAGACGATGGCGGACTCAGGCGAGGTCGTGGCGGCTCCTAGGGTGGACGAAATCGACGGGCCCCTTTCTTCTCTGCTACGACGAACTTCGGCGCAATTCTGACGAACTGCTGCTCGAGCGGCTCCGGCTATGGGGTGAGGTGGTTGTGAGAGAGAGGGGAGTTGAGTGGTGTGAGGAATTGGTGCTGGGGAGGGCTCCTTATATAGGCTTGACGAGGAGACCGTGAGGGCGACGGCGAGCTCGTCGGTGACGACGGTACAAGGCGCTAGAGGCATGGGTAGTGTAGGCGGACGGTGGCTTGCCTCCTGGCGGTCAGCTATCATATAAAGACGACGCTAGGGGTGGTGGCGTTTTGGTCGGGAAAAGGCGATGCTCTGCACGACAGAGGCGGTGCTCGACGCGGCGTGCGGTGGATGCTGGTCGCGCGGCGGGAAATGGGCATGTCTAGGGAGGTGTTGGGTTTATGGCGGAGCAGCGCACACGAGCTGAGGGCAAGGCGCGGCTCTTGCAGGCCTATCAGGGACGACACTCAGGCGTGAGTTGTGCATGGTGTAGAGGCGGAGAGCGCGGGCTGCTCCTCGGTGGTCCAGTGCTTGGCTGATTCCGTGGGGTGGATAGGGGATCACGGTAGGGTGCGGCAGAGCTAGGGGTGTGCTGGATTGGCGCTGCGCGGTCGCTAGCGTGTTGCCTGCGTTTGGCCAGCGACGACCATATTTGGGCGGCGCGCAACTACTACTAGCGGTGAAGGGGGAGCTGGTCTGGGCTGGGGTAGATGCTAGGGGGACAGGGAATTAAGTGGGAGACTAAATTGGTTGATGATCACTATGGAAACAGTGAAGCTACTCTAGTTCTGGTTCAGTGCCTGCCATGTGTTCGACAGAATGGCCACAAAAAGAAAAGTTTTGCATTTTGGATTCAAATTTTTTGAGTGTTCTCCACTTAAGCTTGAGATTCTATGCCTGCTTGGAAAGGTCAAGGGGGATTCATTTGAGTGGTTTTTAAAAAGGTGGGATCTATGCATATGAAATGGATTCCATTTTCAAATGCCATTTAAAATTAGTGTTTAAATGTTTTTTGTAAGATTTCAAAGTGGGCCTTGGTAGATCTTTACTTGTACTAGCAAAGGGTCCAAAGAGTTAGAATTGTTTCTGTTTGTATTTGACTTCTAGGAACACCTAAAGTGACCTAGTGGATTAAAAAGGCAAAAGTGACCATTTGTTTTTATTGATCTTATTTGATTTATTTTTCTTTGGATTTCGCTTCGGAATGATCTAGATGATTCAAAACAATTCTATATTAATGCAACACACATATGCATTCTTAATTATTTAAAATGAGAAAAAGTTTTTGTTACCCCTAAATTGGGTGCTTTGGATCTTTATAACCTTGATTAAATTTTGGGATGTTACAATTCTCATCAACATAATCATCAAATATAGGAGGCATATTGTAGTTAATTTCCTCCTCAATAGTAGGTGGACTGAAAATATCATAATCATCATTGTAATCATCATATATTGGAGGCATGGTATCATCAAAGTAACTTTTCTCCTCCGTGCTTCGGGACTAAAAAGATCATTCTCAACAAAACTAGCTTCCCCAAGCTTAGACTCTTCCATATCATTAGCAATAATGGTGTTCAAAGAATTGATACTAATAACATTGATATTAGCATGCAAATAAAGTTCCATATGTTTTTTAATTTTCTCTTCAAACACTTCATGTCCTAACTCAAGATAAATACTATAAAGCCCTCTAATTTTGTTGTTGTTTTCCATTAAGCCTAACTAGTGAAAATAAAAACAAGAAACAAAAAGACAAAATTGTAGAATCTAAAGGAAATAACTTCGAGCACTCACACCGGAGGATGTGAGTACCTTTTACCTTACCTCCCCGACAACGGCACCAGAAAATAGTTACTGGCGCGTGGTTGACGTGGGAGCTTCTTCTTCTTTTATTCCTCGGCAACGGCGCCACAAAATAGCTTGATGTCTACGCACTTCTATTCTTGTAGGCAATTGTTGGGCCTCCAAGTGCAGAGGTTTGTAGAACAGCAGCAAGTTTTCCCTTAAGTGGATCACCCAAGGTTTATCGAACTCAGGGAGGAAGTGGTCAAAGGTATCCCTCTCAAGCAACCCTGCAATCAAGATACAAGAAGTCTCTTGTGTCCCCAACACACCCAATACACTTGCCAGGTGTATAGGTGCACCAGTTCGGTGAAGAGATAGTGAAATACAAGTGGTATGGATAATTATAAGTGGTAACGGTGCTAGAAAATAGCTTGATGGCGTGGAAGAGACTAAAGGCAAACTGAAATAAAGATGGCAGCAAGCAAACATGTAACAGATCTAGTTGCAAACGGTGTTTCAATGCTTAGAAACAAGGCATAGGGATCATACTTTCGCTAGTGAACACTCTCATATAAATATCTTCTCTTTATGATACTACTTTGAACTACTCTCCGATTGGACACTCTAATCCATGGTAGGGCTATAACAGCACTCCTCAAAGTTCGGTTTTCCCATCTAGGTAACCCCACACTGTCACTTTGAGCGCTAGATGGTTCCAACAAACACCACAATTTCATAGAAACATCCAACTCCAAATATAACTCATAACAAGTAATTGTAATCTCTAGCCTAAGTGCCACCATGGTGTGCATGCTATCACTTTCACACACATGGGGAGAGTAGACATCTATTAAAGCACTTGAGTAGCAAGGTAGATCTACTTGATTACAAAGCTCATGATCACAATATGATCACGCATAGAGAGAGAGATGAACACATAGCTATCGGTAGAACCCTTAGCCTCGAGGAAGAACTACTCCCTCCTCATCACGGGAATCAGCAATGGCGATGGAGATGGCGGTGGAGATCGATGGAGATGGCTCCAAGGGCACTTCCCCGTCCCGGAAGGGTGCCGGAAAAGAGACTTTATGTCCCCTAAATCTCCCCTTGGTGGCGATGGCACTGTGGAAATTTTCGTGGCTGGAGGCTGTTTGATTTAGGGTTTTCTCATCGGTATCTTCTTATAGGCGAAAGGGCAAGGTCGGTAGGCGCCCGAGGGGCCCACACCACCCCCTGGCGTGGCCTGGGCTGGCCCGAGCCACCAGGTGGTGGCCCCTCTCTCTCTCTCGTCTTCTGGCTCTGTGAGTCTTCCGGTAAAATATCGACTTTGGCTTTTGTTTGGTCCAATTCCGAGAAGATTCATTTTCTGACTTCCTGGAACCAAAAACAGCAGAAAATAGGCAACTGGCACTGTGGCATCTTGTTAATAGGTTAGTCCCAGAAAATGCATAAAAGTATCTCAAAGTATGAACAAAACATAACCAATCAGATATAAAACAAGAATGTAACATTAAAAATTATAGATACGTTTGCAAAGTATCACCCATACTAAGGCATATAAACTTCTGGCTAAGCCCTACCCAATTCAGGTATTGTGGTTGTACGGTAAAATTGGAATGGTATCACATCCAAACCCAAGCATCAGTTTTTATAAAGGGCTAAGGCTCATGCCTCAACATTTTCATCATCAAATTCTCTTGTGTTTCTCAACACATGTCAAAATATTTCAATAGAATGAACCATCATTCCAAGGTTTTCATACGCATTTTCACCAAGTATTCCCATCTAAAGAGATCAACTTTTATGCTTAGCACTAGCCACTAAGGTTAAGAGTATTCACTAATGAGGGGTGCTAATCTCCAATCTCATGCCATGGAATGACATCTAAGTATAACTAGTTAGGCCAAGTTTTATACTCTTTATGCTATCTATACTATCTTTCCAATACTCACGTAGCACTAACTAAAAGTAAAGAACTTTGGTAAAGTAAAAGAAATAAAGCTTGCAAGTAAAACTTGGGATTGGTATAATCAAAGTTGCATCACTAAGCATGCCTAATGCATCTTGCATAGTGATGGCTTGCATAGTTCACTTGTAGTGTTAGGCTTGCCTTGAGTAGAGGAGTGGTTGAAGTTTTCTTCTTCTTCTTGGTAGCACTCCTCCTCGTTTCCGGGGTTGGTACTATCGTCTATAAATACATACGAGGTACACAATCACCAAAAAATATTTAACTACTTCTACTTAGCACACTAAGTCTCACACTTTATGATCTAGCATCATCACAATCATCACATGAAATAAAGACTTAGTCTTATTTATCTTATTTTAGAAAAGTAATTTCTACTCATTTAAAATAATTAAGATTTAGTATTCTTCAATTAAGATATGGGATCATGTTCACACATGGAATCACCACATATTCTAATACATTGGAAAGTGATTTAAAGTGTTGGTCACATTTTATTAACTTTAAGGTTATCATTTAATAGATTTAAAGTGACTAGAAATGTCTGAAGCATTCTTTTGGTACTAGTCCAATGTCACTGCTTGTAAACCTAAATATTTTTACATATTCAGATAGATCTTATCAAATGTGATTTTTGTGAGTTGGAATCAAGTTAAAAGCATTTATAGTTGGTTTTTGAAAAATGTTTTAATGTGAAAAAGTCTTTGTCTTGTTATTTTTACTATATATTATCTCTAAATGCAAATGACTTGAATCCAATGGGCTTGGATAGATAATTTAAAACTTTTCTAACAAAACTTGAATCATGCAATTTGGTTTAGTGAAACTCTCTGAATTGATTTTTGAATCTATGGACAGAATGTGGTTTTCACTAAATTGGAAAATACTAATTTGAACTGCCAGGCCTGCGCGGGTGTTGGGGGGATACCCTCGGGTAGGGTAACGCCAGGGTATAAAGGCCGAGTTAGCCGAGGTACAGCACGGTCAAAGAAAGTGATGGCCGGGTTACCTCAACACAGGCTGACCTACGGAGTAACTCGGCTCGTGGTGCATCTCCCTAGCCTTAGCCCGGTCGGCATAAAAGGTATGCCGACCATGTTTGTCTGTCTATTATGTAGGTACCCTCGTAGTTGGGTTAGCCACGTGCTAGACGGACTATCATATGGCTTCCAAGAGAAGGAAAGAATCTCCAGCTGGTCAAAATGTGGCTTTATTAGTTGTAGCGTGAGCAAAGCATAGCAGAGAGGAAGATCGGCGGGTCAGGGGCGGCCAAGATGACGCGGGCGATGTCGGCTGACGTAGCCCGTGTTTGGTGATGCTTAAAGGCAAGGATTATGTTGCGGGTTACGTCTAAAGCCCGGACGAGCCGTTAAAGGGAATAAAGAAGCAACTAGCTTTAACCAAGGGGCATATCCGGGGAATATGCTGCCATGTGTGCCCTAACTTTGTAACCCGGACTCCCCTATATAAGGAGCACCGGGGCCACCATAGAGAGGGATCGATCATTTTCCTCTGTCCAAGTTAGAACTCAAGAACTAGGTTGTGGGAGGTAAGAGACATAGTCTCCTTTCTTACGAACAGCTCAAGGAGCACTTGTAACCACCACTGATAGAGGAAATACAAGAACATCCGTGCGTGGAATCACCACGTTCTCCCTCCCTGGATTCCCCTAGCACACATTGGCCCCGGCTTTAGCCTATCCATGGCATCTATTGTGCCACCACCACAACAGTTGGCGCCCACCGTGGGGCTAGCGGTGCTAGTAGGGGTGAAAATACGGACGGGAAGCATCACCAACACCGGCGAGCGCGTCGTCTCCATCCTGGTTTGGTGCTTTGGTGCGCTGGACTATGTCAGCGACAACGCAGGGAGCTTTGGCAGGCGTCCCCCTCCACGCAACGACGTCTTCATCAAACTTGGCACACACAAGATCTACGTCGGCATGGATGAGTCCTGCGCTCATCCACGACATGTCGTCGAGGGAGGCGAACCACCTCTCAGTGCAGCTCGTGGTGTGCGTATCACCCGCCCGACTAGCAGCGTTGAGGTCCTGATGACCGCGCTAGACGCGGGAGCAAGCAAGGCCCCAGCGCTAGAGCCAATGGTCACACCGAAGTAGGCAAGATCTAGGTTTCCCCCACTAGAGAGGCTAGAGAATGTGCTCTAGTAAGCAATAGATAGCCTAGCAACGCCGATAGCACCTGTGGTAGATCCGGCTCAGGTGCAAGCTGAGTTAGATGAAACTAGGCATAAGATGTTAGCTGGGGCGAAGAAGGCGGCAGAGTTACAGCAGTCATTGAGCATTACCTTGAGATAATATGCGAAGGCAAACCGCATAGATAGGGTAAAAGTCTGAGGTAGGAACCTGATTACTGAGATTGACAAGGAGTACGAACCTAGGCCAGGTCAAACAGCCACGATAGTAACATGAGGGCTAGAGAGATACAGTACCCCGGCAAAGAACCTCAGGGCAGCAAATGCGGCTGCATCCGAGTTAGAATGCCTAACTGGAGAGACCCGGCAAAGGCAATAAGAAAGGGTGAACCACTTGTTGAGAGTCGCTTGCCAGCAGAATGAAGAAATGAACAAAGCAAACCTGACACCACCGGGAGCATCACATGTGGTTCATTCGGCCAGAAATAACTAGGCAAGATCCGGCAGAGCAGCATCACCTCTGGGTCATAACCCCAGGAGAGAAGAGGTGGTAAACTCCGGGGGAAGAGACAAACAGATGGTCCCCTACGACCCAGTGAGAGCTGGAAAAGGCAAAGCAGTACAAGTAGATGAAGATCGTCACAGCACCAGCCGAGCTGAAGCTGGCCGAGGTAACCGCGATCATGGCAATGGCAGTCAAAGGAACGCTGCCAACGGCAATGCCGGACAGTGCGATCCGGTGGGAACATGACAAAATGTACCTCGGCAGGAGCAGCAGCAGCAACACGCACCTCGCAAGAGAGGAGTGCAGGACAAGCAGTGCAACAGCAGAATGCTTGTCCGGATCAGGAAAGATACAATGATGGTTATTCGGCTATGATCAATGACGGATACCCTAGATCGGAGCACCATATAATTGGGCCGAGGTTGGGAAGCAGAAACTTGTAGCCAGATGATGCGAGACTGAAACTAGATAGAATTTACAGGTCGGAGCTAATTGAGGTTCAAGGTCCACCAGGACCGACATGCTTTGGGCCCCGGATCATGAAGGAGCCGCTAGTACCGAACTTTCAATTGGCCAGAGGGACAAGGACCTATGATGGTAGTACCAGACCTGAGGATTGGTTGATTGATTATGCAACGGCGGTCAAGATTGTAACTGGAAATTTGAGATGAGCAGTGAGGTACGTACCTCAAATGTTGGAAGGACCAGTGAGAGTGTGGCTGAACAACTTGCCGCCAGGAAGTGTTAACTGCTGGCTGGACTTTGAGGAGTTATTCATTAGCAATTTCTCGAGCACTTACAAGAGGCCCAACAGGCCACATACTTTGGCGCTGTACCGGCAAAGACCGAACAGGCCAGACCGAGATTTCTTGACTTGGTGGTGCAACATGCGTAACTCATGCGAGGGGGTAATTGAATCACAAGCAATTGCGGGGTTCGCTCAGGGCTGCAGATATGGAAGTATGTTGTGCCAGAGGCTACAACAAGATATGCCAACCACTTTGGCTGAGACGATTCGGATCGCAGATTTGTAAGCTCTAGGAGATCCAACGCAGCACTGGTTAATGTCGAGTGAAGCAAGTGAGGAGGATTGCAATCGAGATGCCTCTGGATCATCAAGGAGAAACGATTTCCGAGGAAAGAGAAGGGACGAGTGTCTGGATTACAAATATAATTCACAGAAGGTGACAGCAGTGGACCGAGATAAACCTAATGAAGGAAAGAAGCCTTGGACCTCGGAGCAGAAAAACCAATGGCAGGAGTGAAGAGATCGACTGAGGTATACGTTCGAGTCTATGCTGGATCAACCTTGCAAGTTTCATACGCCAGGTCCGAATAGTCCGGCGAATCATACAACCCAGCAGTGTAAGTGGATGAGGAAATTAGAGCAGGGCGGTTTGGGGAATGCTTAGGCACCTCGGAATGAAGCACCTCGGAATGAGGCACCACGACAACCGTTACTAACAGGAGGAAATGGACAACAACTAATGTTGCCTCCACCTCCACCGAGATATGAGAATCTGGAAAGGAGAGATGATGTGCATCAAGTAAACAATAACCAACAACAAGACCAAGGTTATCACGCAAATGAGGGACGAAACAAATACAGGGAGCATCATCAAAGCTACTGTATGTTTACCACAGAAGAAACTGAACGGAAAAGCTTGTAGCACCGACATATGGAGGTAAACGCGGTAATGCCAGCAGTGGTAAGGTATAGTCCTTGGTCAGAACAGGAGATTACATGGAGTATTAAGGATCACCCGAAGATCATGCCCAGTCCAGGGACCTACGCACTGGTCCTGGATCCGACGTTCATCGGGCCGAATCTCAATGTGAGGTTTTCCAAAGCGCTGATCAACAATGGCAATAGCATTAACATCATGTATAAGGATACCATGCACAAGTTGGGAATATCAGAGAACATGCTGCAAGCGACAAGGACCACCTTTCACGGCATTGTGGCAGCTATTTCCTATGAGCTGATTGGTAAGGTATGGGTTGATGTGTTATTCGGCACGAGGGATAATTGCCGGACTGAAAATTTGGAGTTCAAAGTGGTGAATTTGGAGAGAACTTATCATGCGTTACTCGGCAGGCCCGTGCTGAACAAGTTCACGGCAAGTACCTACATCAGCTACTTAAAGATGAAATTGCCCGGACCTAGGGGAGTGATAATTGCATCCGGGGACTTCAGGCGTTCGATCGAGTGCGCTTCTGCCAGATCAAACTTGGCCGAGTCACTCGTGATAGGTCAGGAAAAAAGGAGGAGATAGGAAGTGGCGACATTGGCTCAATCCGCGCATCAACCCGCACGGAGGCGTGTCATTCCAAGCAACCAGGGATACAAAGGAAATGACGGTCGATAATCAGTTCCTAGAGCACACTGTAACCATTGGTGCCGGATTAAGCAGCAAATAGGAAAGCGAGCTCGTCAACTTCCTCCATGAGAATCGGGATGTCTTTGCTTGGTCGACACAAGATCTGCAGGGTGTGCCGAGGGAGTTCGTCGAGCACTCTTTGAACGTAAGACCCGGTGCTAAGTCGGTGAAGCAACCTCTCCGGCGTTTCGCCGAGGACAGAAGAAAATTCATTGGGGATGAGATAGCTAGGCTCCTTGCAGCCGAGTTTATCATGGAAGTACTCTATCCAGATTGGCTCTCTAATCCGGTGCTTGTGGAAAAGAAAAAGGATGATCCGAACATGGCCGTGGTATGGCGCATGTGCATTGATTACACGAACCTGAATAAGGCGTGTCCAAAAGATCCATTCCGACTCCCTAGAATAGATCAAGTCATAGACTCAACTGCCGGGTGTGAAATGTTATTCATTGATGCGTATTCAGGTTTCCACCAGATACCCCTAAACCCGGATGATCAAATAAAAACTGCATTTATTACCCCATACGGGGCTTATTGCTATCGCACTATGCTATTTCGATTACGTAGTGCTAGAGCAACGTACCCGCGATGCATGCAAAAATGTTTACATGACCAAATAGGTCGAAACCTGCAAGTTTATGTGGATGATGTGGTGATAAAAACCAAGGAAAGCAATACACTCCTTGATGATATCCGGCAGACATTCGTGAACTTGAGACGGTTCTGAATGAAGCTTAATCCGGAAAAATGCACCTTTGGTGTGCCTGCAGGAAAGTTACTCGGCTTTCTAGTGTCTAGCCGAGGTATCGAAGCTAACCCGACAAAAATCCGAGCCATAGAGAGAATAGAACTGCCAAAATGTCTAACGATGTGCAGAAGTTCACTGGTTGTCTGGCATCGTTAAGCCGGTTTGTGTGTCGGCTAGGAGAGAAGGCCTTGCCCCTCTACCAGTTAATGAAAAAGGCCGAAAAATTCACATGGACGCCACAAGCAGATGGCGCATTTCGAGAATTGAAAAAGATGTTATGTACTGCACCAATCCTAGCAGCACCACTACCCAAGGAGCCAATGTTGCTCTACGTAGCCACGACCAACCGAGTCGTAAGTGCAGTAATCATAGTGGATCTCGAAGAAGAAGGAAAGTCGGTGCAAAGGCCAATGTATTATCTAAGCGAGGTATTATATGCTTCAAAACAAAATTACCCCCACTATCAAAAGATGGCATATGGCGTGTATATGTCGGCCAAAAAACTCAAACACTACTTTCAGGAACGTCAAATCAAGGTGATATGTGATGCACCAATATCAGAAATTATGAGTAACAAAGATACCAGTGGCCGGATAGCAAAATGGGCAATTGAGCTAGCCCCATATGCACCACAGTTTGACAGAAGAGATGCGATCAAATCGCAGGCTATGGCGGATTTCTTTGTGGACTGGGCCGAGATGCAATACGAGCCACCTCTGCCGGACTCAAATTATTTGCGAATGCACTTTGACGGATCGAAACTGAAAGAAGGGCTGGGCGCCAGAGTGATGCTTACTTTGCCCAAGAAAGATCAATTGAAGTATGTCCTCCAAATCCACTTCAGTGCCTCAAATAATGTCGCAGAATATGAAGCACTGGTGCATGGTCTCAAAGTAGCAAAAGAAGTGGGGATACGTCGGATACAATGCTTTGGAGACTCGGATTTGATGGTGCAGCAAGTATCTGGCAATTGGGACGCCTTGGACGCAAATATGGCCCTTTACAGATATCATGTGCAAAAGATAAGACGATTCTTCGAAGGATGTGAATTCCACCACATACCTCGGATTGAAAACGAGGCGGCCGACGTACTGTCTAAGTTGGGCTCATCCCGGTAGCCAATCCCACCAAATGTTGCCTTGGAACACTTAAGAAAACCGTCTATTACTCCATCGCCCGAATCCGAATCAATTTATATCCCGACATTCTCCGGGTCAGAAGCTACACTAATGGAAATAGATTGGGGAGGCACCTCAGCAAACCCGGGGACTACTTCGGCAAACTCGAGGACTGCTTCGTCAAACCCGGGGACTGCCTTAGAAAACCCGGGGACTAGATAGCCAGACCCGGCAGGAGTTATGTCGGTGGATGCGATGGAAATTGACGAAGAACCTTTCTCAGTCCGAGCTATACCTACTTGGGAAAAACCAATATTTGACTTCTTGAAAGTGGGAATCTTGCCAAGTGATGAGATACTCTCATGGCAGATCCAGAGAAGGGCAAAGGCCTATACCATTATCAATGCCGAACTATACAAGAGGAGTGTAACCATAGTACTACAGCGGTGCGTTGACCCGGAGGAAGGACTTGACATACGTCAGGATATCCACCAAGGAGAATGTGGTCACCATGCGTATTCAAGAGCATTAGTGGCAAAACCCTTCCGGTGTAGATTTTATTGGCCAAGTGCTTTGGAGCAAGCAGAAGATTTGGTGAGGAAATGCAATGGCTGTCAGAGATATGCCACAAAAACTCACCTGCCTATGTCAGAACTCAAATCTATCCCTATCACTTGGCCATTTGCTGTATGGTGCCTAGATATGGTAGGACTGTTTAAGCCGGCTAAAGGAGGAATGACCCATATCCTAGTTATGGTGGACAAATTCACTAAGTGGATCGAAGTGAAGCCAATCGGGAAATGTGATGGGGCAACAATGGTGAAATTTCTCAAGGATATAATCCTGAGATATGGCTACCCCCACAGTATCATAACTGATAATGGCATGAATTTCGCCGAAGGAGCATTCGCAAGGTTCTGCCGAGAAAAGAAAATCTGGCTAGATCTAGCCTCCGTGGCCCACCCCGCATCGAATGAGCAAGTGGAAACCAATGGACTAGTATTGTCCGGGATAAAACCCGGCTCATAGAGCCAGTGCAAAGATCAGCGGGGTGCTGGATAGAAGAACTACCAGCAGTACTATGGAGTTTAAGAACAACTCTGAATGGATCAACAGGCTATACGCCATTTTTTCTGGTATATGGGGCAGAAGCTGTATTACGAGATGACATAGAGCATGATTCGCCAAGAGTCACCCAATACACAGAAGCCAAAGTGCGTGAAGCCCAACAAAGTGATGTTGATCTGCTAGAAGAAGCGAGAGAACTGGCCTTGTCCAGATCCACCGTATATCAGCAAAATCTCCGACGTTACCATAGCCGGAAAGTAAACCCACGAGTCTTCCGGGAAGGTGATTTGGTACTCTGGTTAGTGCAACGCACTGCTGGCATGCATAAGCTATACCCTCCATGGGAAGGACCTTTCATTGTAAGCAAAGCTTTGCACAATGATTCCTATTATCTTATTGATGCACAGCCACAGGAAAAGAACAAGGCGGATAGGTCCGGAGAGGAAACTAAGCGACCATGGAATGTAGCACTACTTCGTCCTTTTTACATCTGACAAAGAGGTGAATGGATCCGAGCTACTCATCTGTCGGCATGTATGTCGGCAATGAGATTATTAATGAAACTTTGGCACCCCAAGCAGAAACTCGAGGAGTGCCATGATAATTGTTCTTCTTGCTTTCTTATTTTTTATATGCCGGCTGGGTTACGTCGCTTATATCTTAGTAGGATTAGTAATGAGTAAGCACCAAAAACCCAACTCTTCGACTTTGCCATTGTCCAACAAGAATTGGTTTCATGGCAAGCAAGAGAACAAGTTTGGAATGGCGAAGCACATGAAAAACGACTAAGGAAAGGAACTTAAGCGAGCCGATATTTGTTATTCGGACTAACCCTATGTTTACTGAATTTATCTAATGCCGGATTATTTTGAGATAATCTCAAAGTTTCAAGTATTGTTAAGTAAATTTTTTGAACCTCGGACTCGTAAGTCAAAAAACCGAATCAAGGTACACGCGAGCCAAGTCAAAAATTGGGAGAACAAGAAAACGAAACTCCGGGACTTTGCCCACGATAATCCAACATTAAAAACTTAGTTCTAAACGGTATAAATTGTAGCAAAATCAAACCAACGTACTTAGATACATTTTCACCCGGCATTCCGGGGATCTAACGAATACGGTCAAGTGTTTTTTAAGGAGCAGGGGGAGGAGCTGAATCATCGGCCGAAGGAGGAGGTACTTCGGAATTTGGGGGTGGGATGCTAGCCTCGGCCTCATCTTCGGGGTTGGCCTCGCCATCCTCCGGGTCTTCAGCCGCGTCGCCAAGTTCGGAGGCCTCACCCTCACTCCCCTCATCTTCTTCACCTTCAGAGACAACTTCATCATTGAAAACGTCAAGGTAGCTCGGCCCTTCGTTCCAAGCGTGGCAGATGGAATACTAGATAAGCTTGTTGGCACAGGCTTTGCGGCGTGCAACACACTCTGGATCTTCGGACCACTTAGATCCGGTGCGCATGCGGGTGAGCAGCCCCAAGTCAATTCCTTCGTACCATGAAAGTACGAATTGCAGCGCAATATCAGCCCCACCCGTGCAGCAGATTCTCGCCACAAGTGCACCTGCGTATCGCACTCCATCAGCTTGGCTATAAAAGCCGCATTTCCTTTGGGAGTAGGCTCAGTGGGCCAGAGGGAGTTGAACATCCGCATTTCCGCCAGCATTATTATCGTCGGATTGAGGACAAGTACGCCATGAGGGGGTCCTCGAGGCGTGCAGAAGAGAGGGGTGTGAGACGTACAGTATTCCAGGACGGTGAGCACACAAGTTTACCCAGGTTCGAATCCGCCGGCTTTGGACAGATCCTACTCCTGCTAGCAATCTAGTAATACGGCAGAGCCGGAATATGGGTTACAAGGGTATCGCCTGTGCGAGTTGAGATTGTAGACTATTGTGTTGTGCCCTAAAGGGTCTCCCTAGGACGGCTTATATAGATATCCGGCCTAGGGTTTCAGGAGAGATCAATCCGGCTACGACTAAGAGTTGGTTACAGAGTACATCTTGAACTACAAGTAACATTATGGGCCTAAGTCGGTAAGTCTTCTGGGCCTTCCCGTAGCCAGATCGGACTCCGTCTTCTCTCCTGACTGGGCCGCTAGTGAAGCAAAGCTCTAACCCGAAGTAGGCCACCCTGGTCAGTGAGGAACTGTGAGGATACCCGGAAAGTATATCCCCAACAGCAGCCCCCGGAGGCCTCCAAGATCCAAAGTCGGATTTTATCATCGTCTAGCTTGATCTTCGGCTTGCAGAATCTTGAAGGGTTCCTGAAACTTCACAACAAAAAATACGATCCGGGTCTTAAAAAATAAGTCGGACCTATCAATTGGTTACTCGGATTTTCCAGCTCAATTTTAAACTAAGCTGGAACTTGGTTTCTACGCCACCGGAGACAAGCATGGTCAAGTCACGTCATCTGACAGGCGTGCCGTCAGCACGACCGTTGGTGGGTCCACGGTTCACGGAACCGAGGCGCCGTTTCAATGCGTGCGTGGAGATCGAGGAGACGCAATCATCGCGTGGGTCCTTCCCAGTTCTTTCCACGACGCGTGGTGGTTACACTGTAGCATTTGCACGAATCTTAGTGCAGTTAGGTGGATATAAGGGGTTTGGATTTCTCCTTCTCCTTTCCTCCAGTCTTTGCCGTTTCCTTTCCTCCCAATCCTCCTGCGTGCTCAGAGCTCTCTCGTCCTTCCCCCCACAGAACTCCCAGCACCGCCACTTTCAGGTCATCTTCTCACCGGAGAAATGGATTCATCGTCTTCTTCCTCTGGTTTGGCAGCAGCAGCGGCGGCGGCGACGGCGGAAGCAGCAGCGCAGAAGGAAAGCTTCCGGGGAATCTGGATCCCCTGCGCCCTCGACGAGGACGGCCTTAAGGACGTGGAGAAGGAGGGGCTTCTCGCTGCCGGCGACTGGCGGCGCGGCTCTGACGAAACCGTCCCCAACCCGCAAGACGGTGAGCGGGTCCACTTCGGCACCCATCTCGACCGAGGTCTTTCTTTTCCTCCCTCGGAGTTCTTCTCCGAGGTTATAGATCATTACGGAGTTCAACTCCACAATCTTCCTCCCAACTCTCTCTTAGAGATGAGTGTGTTTGCATCGCTTTGCGAGGGCTTTCTCGGCATTAGGCCGAGCTTTCTTCTCTTCCGGTACTATTTCCATGTCTAGAGAAATTCCATCACTGCCGGTGTTCCTTACATCACCGACACTATTAGCTTTTCACTTAGACGTGACCGGGCATATCCCAAAATTTCTGCCAGTGACTCGGTCAAACAATGGCCATCCACTTTTTTCTACCATAGGGATATTCCGGCTCCCAGCAAAGCTACTGCTTTGCCGGCTTTTGTCGACGGAGCCGCCACGGCCCAGCCTTCCTGGGACGAGGCTGCTCCGGCTCTCACCGACGATCTGATCCTCGCGAAGAGGCGGATCAAATATTTCATCAAGCACATGGGTCTGAAGGGATCCGACTTGGTCCAGTGTTGGGTCTCACGTCGGATCCAGCCACTTCAGTGCCACGGGGATAGACTAATGCACTCCATCACGTCTTCCAAAAAAGACTCCCTCCGCATCAGCCCCAAATCCTACACCACTCAAGGCTACATCAGCCAGATCAAGTGGCTGATCAAGGAGCAGATCGAGAGGAGGATTCCGGAGATTTCTCTGGATATGTACACGGCGGAAAACCCCGTGGTGCCGGTAGGCTTCCATCGATACACCTTTTATGTGTTTCAATCTCTAAGTTATATACTGCAATGCTGATATGCTTTCTTGTTTTCAGCTTGCTGACCTCCCCGAGTCGGAGCTTGCTCCACTCGAAGGATATCCTCCTGAGTTTTCTCAGGAGACTGAAGTGGTCCCATTTCCGGACCTTGCGCTCAAGAAGCGCAAAGCTCCGACAGTGGCTGTTGGCACAAAGGAAGTGCCTGTTGTGAAGAGGTAACTTTCATTCACAATTTCCGCCATTGTACCTTTCTCGAATTTCTTTCTAAGATGTAATGTTTCCGACTTTACTACATTCTCAGAGCAAAGTCTCTCATCAAGGGTAAGTGGAAAGAGATTCCAGCGAAGCCTTCGACAGACGACGCTCACCATAGCTTCTCCTGCCGTGGCTCCTCCGACTCCTGCCCCTCAACCTTCTGCAACTCTGGCGATCATTCCTTCTCTGGTGGTTGCAGAAGATCCGGCTCCTCCAACAGAGCCTGTGATCCTTGGGTCGCAAACTGACGTCACTGTGAGTGCGTCAGGTCAAGATAAGGGTGAACCCTCTTCGTGTAATGATCCCTCGGCTGAAGTCTTCACCGACAACCTCATCGGCAATCCGGGACTTGCCAAGTTTGGCCTATCCCGGAAATCCGCAGAGGAAATCCAGCGGCTAGCCAGGCAAGTCCTGGACAAAAGCCATTTATCCCCCGAGGAGGAAGCGCAAGAAGCAGAGGATGTCAAGTTCTCCGACCTTCTTGCTCAAGTCCGCCTTCGCGACGAGAGGATTAGGGCTGGCGAGCTTCCAACAGCCCCAGTGATCCCTCTTACTCTTGCCGAGAAGGTGGCAGTTGAAGTGAATGCGGGTTTAGACAAACTCACCCGCGAGCAATATGTAAGTTGGAATTCCAACTCTTGTTTTTACATTATGTTATATCATATCCTCTAGCCCCCAAGCATGAAGTAGGATATAAAATCCGGGTTTATGCTTTCATTAGGATGCCAAAGAACGAACTAGTGTAGCCCCCAAGGCTTGTGCTGATATTTAGCAAAAAAATTAGCCCGAGTCTTAAGTAGCTTTCTGACTTTGGGTATTCTGACTTACAGAAAGTATGTTCCTCATCTACTCCCTTTATCGAAGGGACTTTGAGGTGCTCTAAAAAAGCGCCATCCGGGACCTCTTTCCGCGCAGAGCCTATGCGAGATAGTGCATCTGCTTCCTCATTTTCTGCTCGAGGGATGTGGTGAACTTCAAACCCTTCGAACGATTTAGATAGATCATCCACGACAGCTTTATATGCTGCCATGTGTTTATTTGCATTACAAATATCCGAGACTTGCTGAGCAACAAGATCCGAATCTCCGTAACACATCAAACGTCGGATGCCAATATCCTTAGCAATCCGGATTCCATGCCGCAGTGCTTCATACTCGGAAATGTTGTTTGTCGCTATGAAGTGGATCTACAACACGTATAAAAGTTTATCTCCTTGGGGTGATTTGAGCACCACGCCAGCCCCCGAGCCTCCTCGAGCCTTAGACCCATCGAAAAAGAGGGTCCAATATTCCGACTCAGCTGAATTGTTTCCGGCTGATCGCCGGTCTCCGTACGGAGCGTCATTATTCCGGTTCCGGGGAGGTTCTTGACTACGACGAGCCCCCATGCTGGCTTGTTCCAGCATGGTTTCCGTCGTTCCTTCATCCGTCGTTCCCACCATGGTGAGGCTCAGCCGGATGGCTCTCATATCTAGGAGGTGGCATTCTCTGACGATCCTCCTCCCGACGTTTCTCCTTATCTTCTCCCTTTCGATCGTTTTACTCTCGTCGGGGAGGATTCCTCGGATTCAGTGCAGCGATCGCGTCTTTCTCGGCCGTTGGAGAAACATTGCTCCAGTTATGCGTAGCTCTGCGATGCTGTCCCAACGATCCGGTTTTTGAATAATTGTCTTCCCTCCATTCGGGGTTATGGTATTGCGCCCGAACGTAATGGGATCTTACGTCAGCCCATGCCGGATCTGTGCGACATTGGTTAGAATCCGAGACCAGTTTTTGACTTCCGGACAGGGCGACCTTCTGCTGCTCCAGTCCCTTGTTGAGTAGCTTGATACCCAAACGGATCTCCTGTGGTCCTGGATTAGCCGATAGAATTTCTCGGGCTGCCACGGTATTCTGTAATGGGGTTGGGTATACCCTATCTCCGTTGCTGTCTTTCCGTGGTTTCCCCATCTCGTCCCCGAAAAGGACGACCCGGACACGTGGGAATTGGTCATCATTGATGTGACGCTTCCGTGTCTTCTGATGCAACCGAGACATGTACTCCTTGGTTGACATGCGTTTCTTCTCCACCTTGATGTTTTTGGCTTCATCAAGGAGTTGTTGACGGCGCGCTTCTAGGGCTTGGGCCCTTTCATCCAGCTCATCTGCAGTAAGTTCTGTAGCTGTAGGGATAGGTGTGGTTAATGCGGCGTTGATGAGTTTATGCGCACCTTCTGTGATCACGTGTCCATCCACCGATGCTTCTTTTTTCGGCTCGTCTGGGATAAGTGCTCCATCCGAGTCTTCCTCGTATTCCTCGGCAATCACCTCCTCTGTCAGAGGGTCTTTTGCCGGGGTCTTGTTCTTCTTGTTCTTCTTCTTTGCCTTCTTGGCAGCGCCGGTAGCAAAGACGGCTTTGGGTCCGTTTTCCAGAGTCAAGCTCTGATCGGTACTTTCAGACACCTGGACTTCGGGATTATCTCCGACGTCCATGTCATCCTGCGGTTTGGGAGAGTGTTCCCCGGATCCTTCATCCATGGCTTCTCCTTCTTCTGCAGCTTTGGAGTTGTACTCCTCTTCATATTCCGCGGAGAACTTTTGGAAATCTGCCGACATCATAGATTCATCCGAGGATGCGAGAACGTCGGCGTTTGTTCCAATTGCCTCCAGCACCGAGTCGGTGTTTTCTCTAGCATCGGCAGAGCCGGATCCGGATCCAACATATCCGACAAAGTGCGACGTGTGCTTCCTAAGGTACCCGCGTCTTTCGCGATCAGCCATGTCGAAAATTTTAATGGTTTCGAGGATTGCATTTGTGCTAGCGCCTTGCAGTATCATACGTCTTAGTGTGTACCTGAGGAAAGGCCTGTCTGTCCCGGCATCGTCAGAGCCGGAATCAGTGTCGTTGATATGTTCCTCCTGGACTTCGACTTCCACGGGTGGGTCGATCTGGGATCCGGCTTCTCCAGGGAGATCCACTCCAGATTCAACTTGGACCGTGAGGTCTTCTTCAGGCTCAGATTTCTCCACTATCTCCGCAACTGGTGCGGGCTGGGTGGGATTAGGGTTTTCTGAGATCCGGAACTCTGCCGCCTCTGCGGACAAAGGGGACCCAAAAGATTCTTCTGCCTCTATCATCACCGCTGGGGTGGGTTGGGCAGGTTCAGCGAAACCGATGTAAACATCGATCTCGCCAAAAGACATGATTGTATAGGCAGTCACAGCCTCCCTAGCCAGAATCCACGTCTCGTCGAGAACGATGAGAGGGACGTCGCTGGCGTAGAGGATGCGACCGACGGCAATGGTCTCGCCGATTCCGATTCTTACAGATTCCGCTCGGAACGCAGATCCGAAGCTCACTTGCCCCAAGGTGGGCGCCAACTGTCGTCGGATTGAGGACAAGTACGCCATGAGGGGGTCCTCGAGGAGTGCGAAAGAGAGGGGTGTGAGACGTACGGTATTCCAGGACGGTGAGTACACAAGTTTACCCAGGTTCGAATCCGCCGGCTTTGGACGGATCCTACTCCTGCTAGCAATCTAGTAATACGGCAGAGCCGGAATATGGGTTACAAGGGTATCGCCTGTGCGAGTTGAGATTGTATACTATTGTGTTGTGCCCTAAAGGCTCTCCCTAGGACGGCTTATATAGATATCCGGCCTAGGGTTTACAGGAGAGATCAATCCGGCTACGACTAAGAGTTGGTTATAGAGTACATCTTGAACTACAAGTAACATTATGGGCCTAAGTCGGTAAGTCTTATGGGCCTTCCCGTAGCCGGATTGGACTCCGTCTTCTCTCCTGACTGGGCCGCCCGTGAAGCAAAGCTCTAACCCGAAGTGGGCCACCCTGGTCAGTGAGGAACTGTGAGGATACCCGGAAAGTATATCCCCAACAATTATGGTTGCGCCAAAGTTCTTCACTAGCTCAAGGAGAGTGGAGAGGCTCACCAACAGATCCTCTGTATCATACGGGACTGGTTCGGCATCAGGGCATGTGGAGATACCATGTTGCTCCCGGGACCGGGCTACGGCAGCAGCACCAAGAGTATCAACTTCTAGAAATTTTCCTGAGGAAAGAGCAGAGGAAATAGTAGGTAAAAGCACCAAATCCGAAGAAATGAAAGTTGAGCAAGGGAAAGTACTCACGGGCGATCTGGAAGAGGAGTCGTTGAAGCTCGGCAAGGACATTGGTGTTGTGGGCCTGGAGTTTCTCGTATTCAGAGGTCACCGACGTAAGCTTGACGTCGACTTCCTACAATAAGCTCTAATCCTTGGAAATTTGCGTGGTTAAACGCCCGTTTTCATCGGCAAACTCCTCGTCAGCTTTCTCCAGTTTGGACTTATGGAGGTCCTTGAGCCTCTAAATTTTGGCATTCAGCCGAGTAATTTCCGAGTCCTGGAGGCGCAACCGAGCTATCTCTTCATCCTTCTTCTTCAGTTCAGCCTCGTGCTTCCCTACTTGTTTGAGGAAATGGGTCATCATATCAAGCATAGGAACGCTATCTTCAAGAGTAACTGCAACAGTGCGTTAATCCGGCGGTGCTGGAGTATAAATATCCACCGGGTAAAGGAAAGAGCGCACAATGATGGTGTGAACGAGATAACATACCTTTGATTCCAGCCAGATTTTTCCACATGATAATATTCTCAGCTTCAACCTCGGCTGCATGGTTCGGATAAACAAGTTAATACGGATTATAGATAACTCGAAGGAACGAAAGTGGAAAAAATAAAGGTCTTACGGAAGAAAAATTACTCTTCTGCTGGTGCTCCTCCAAGAGTTTACCATAACGTCCACGAACATCTTTGTAAGAGTCCCGCAGGCGCCGGAACTCAGCAGTTCAATGGTTAGTGGTAATCCAAAAAAGCAAGATAATGTCAAGTTCCCAGACAAAGTGAAAATAATTCGAAGTCTACAAGATCTAGGCCAATTGGAACTTAACCGAGCTCTAGGTGTGTGGATATTCGAAGTCTACAAGATCCGGGTCAAGTGGAACTTAACCCGACTCTAGGTATGTGGATATTTAAAGTTTATAAGATCCGAGCCAAGTGGAACTTAACCCGGCTCTAGGTGTGCGGATATTTGAAGTTTATAAGATCCGAGCCAAGTGGAACTTAACCCGGCTCTAGGTGTGTTAATATTCGAAGTTTATAAGATCTGGGCCAAGTGGAACTTAACCCGGCTCTAGGTGTGTGGATATTCGAAGTTTATAAGATCTGGGCCAAGTGGAACTTAACCCGGCTCTAGGTGTGTGGATATTCGAAGTCTACAAGATCTGGGCCAAGTGGAACTTAACCCAGCTCTAGGTGTGGATATTTGAACTGTAAGATCCGGGCCAAGGGAACTTAACCCGGATATAACTTAACACTATTTGAAATTGTTAATTATGAAAACTAAGTTCTCTAGGAGCATCCGACCGAGTAACAAGTTACTCCCTCGGAGGCTCGGGGGCTAGGGGATATATCTACAAGTGCCCATGCATGTATAGTAACGCAGCAGAGGAAAAGAGTTACCTCCATCATCCGGCCAGCCAAAGAGATAGCCTTGGTGGTAGAGTTCATCTAGGCGCTAAACTCGGCTGGGCCGAACTTCTCCGGCAAATCATCCTTCGGATTGATAAATTCGGTGTTGTTCCAGTTATGCTCATACTCTAGGAGCAGTGGACTGTAACTTTTTCCGCTCGGAGAGTGGCTCGCCACCAAGCCTTTGATGTGGGCCTCTCGCCTTGTAGATTGAGCTGCAACAGGGCTGGTATGGAGGACCAACTGCCTCCTACCCTCTGATCCGGCAACGGGAGACCCAAAGGTGATTCCCTTGACAGATCGGACAGCTTTCTTGAGCTTTCTGGATGACGGAGGACACGGCAAAAGTTCCGAGGCCGCTAATCTGGATGGAGATTGGGAAGCTAGCGAGAAAATGTCCGCAATGGACATCGTTGATTCGGAGGAGGCCGACGGAGGCTTCCTTTTTGGGGCCTTGGTGGAGGCTGTGGCTGCTGAGGTTGTTGGTGCTGCTACTGGCGTTGCCCCTGCTGATACTGTTGGTGTTGCTGGTGCTGCTATTGCTGGTGCTGCTAGTGCTGGTGCTGGTACTGTTGGTACTGCTGGTGCTATTGGTGCTGGTGCTGCTGGTGTTGTTGGTGCTGGTTCGGAAGAAACTTGAACTGGAGGAGAACTTAATTGGGGCGGTGCCTTTGAAACGGGCACCTCAGGACTGGGTGCTGGCGCTGAAGAGGAGCTAGGGTGATCTGGCACGGCCGTATCCTGAGCTACCCCACTACCCCTAGCGCCGACGTTGCCCTCATGACGAGAGTGGCTTTGATCAGGCGCAGCCGCGGAGCTCTCTTGGATAGGGTTGAGCGGGCAAGCATTGTCATTGCGGGGGGAGAGGGACTGCTCCAGATTGGAGAGGCAATGCTAGAGCTCCTCTGGGGAATGACCCTAGGAGCTCTGGAAAATAAAAAGGACCAAGTCAAGAAGAGAAAAATAAAGCAGCTGAGAAGCAAAGGTAAAGGCAGAGATGGAAAAGCTCAAGAACAAACGCAAAGAGACTTACTCATCCAAAGTTGGAGGGGCACGAGGTTTGGGTGCCCTCCGGACCGTGCTCTTGGCCACAGGTTTGGCCGGGGCTTTCACCCCAGACTTCTTTTGCCTCTTCTTGGGCGGCGGCACCTCCAAAGCTGCGGCCTGGGTAGCCGCGCGCTTTTGAGAGGGAGCAGGGACCAAACCACTTGTGGCCAAGGGGGAACCTCGTGGACCTGACCGGCCGGGTTAGCTGAAGATTCGGACATAACCTGGAAAGCATAAGAGATAGAAACCGGGTATGTACCTCCAGAACCTCAATATCCGAGTCATCGTCATCCGACCAATCCCTTAAAGAAGAGGGCTTACCAGAGGAGCGTTTGATGATGTCCGAAGTAGGAAGAAAGGTCTCCGCATCAGGCTCCACATCATCTTCCTCGGTGTGGTCCAACACCCACTTGCTCGCCAACTCTTGGCCATCCTCCAGTGGCTGCTGGAGAAATCCCTGAGAGTAAAACAACAAAGGTTAAGTTAAAAGAGTTGACCAACATATTAGGAAGACCCGAAAAAGATATAAGTAAGAAGTTTTACCTACGAAGGAGGATTGTCCCGGGTGTAGGGTGCAAGCCCCCATTCCCAAGACTCGGAGAATTCCTTCTCCATGTTGAAAATGGCCTTAACTCGATGGTATACCGCCGAGTTATCAAGCTCGAAGGAGGAAGTTTGGTGGGGGTCAAGGGGGCCGCTCAAGTAGTAGACCTTATGAGCACGCTTCTGTAGGGGGAGACCCAGCTGCCGATGAACGTGATCATGATATCCTCCCCCTGAAGCTTCTCCTTGAGCAGCTCCTTGATCCAGCGGTCCAATTGGTTCGCCAGGGCCGTGGGGCGCTTAGATATTTTCTCCCACAGAGAAGTGTCTGGAGGTCCGAGCTTGAAGGGGAGGAGCCAGATTAGATCTTGCTCTGTAGTGTTCCGGACATAGAAGAAAGTCCGGGCCTAGCCTTTGCAAGACTCAAGCCCGGTAACCTGGGGGAATGCAGAGCCCTTGCAGGGAGAGATGGAGGCCCCACCGCACTGAGTCAGATGCTTCTCCACCGGGGTAAGCTCGTTAGCCGGAACAACGTTCTTCCGGAGGCCGAAGAACTTGATCCACATCTCCTTGGATGGCCAGAGGCCGACATACCCCTCTATGCCGGAGGCAAAAGAGGAGAGAGAGGTGATGGCGTTGGTAGGAAGATGATGTGGTTGCAGTTGGTATGTGGAAATAAAATCAAAAAAGAAATCGGAAACGGGAAGGCCGAAGCTGCGCTAGAAATGGGAAAGGAAAACAACGAACTCCCCTGGATTGGGAGAGGGAGAAATCTTGTTGGCGGCAAGGCGGTAGGCGATGCCGGCGGGGATGCGGCACGTGGCGTAAAGACAGTCCAGATCATCCTTGCAGACGAACGCGCCGTCCTAGCTGCCGCGCTCGCGGCCCTCTTCTTCCTTCTCCTGTTGCGCGACCATGGCAGGCTCCTCTTCTGTCATGGTGAAGTCGAGGTCCTCGAGGACGAAATCGGAGTAGATGTAGCCACTAGCGGGGAGCCTAGAAGCGCAGGGCCCCGTGGTGGAGACCTTGGCCGGAAGCGGCGGCACGGGCGCGAGGAGTTGCAAAGTGTAGTCGCGGCGGTGCGGTAATGGCCAAGAAGCATCGGCGGCTGAGGAGTTTTAGTGAGAGAGAAAGGAGGCTGGGAGCGCGAGGGAAATGAGGAACTTCCCCAAAGATTGCCACATGTATCCTACTTAACCACACGAGAGGGCGTTTAGTGGGATCCTTTGTGCTTGCGAGGCCACACGCAACAGGCGTGTACGTGACCGGGTCTACCAATCAGAGCATGACCACAACAAGGGCCACAGGGAGCAGAGGATCCCATGACACGACGTGGTGTTACGGTTAGCGAGGCATTGCAATGAAGGGACGCGCGCATCAGTTATTCCTGACATTGCAATAGTAACTGGCGCATTAAATGCGTGTGCCCTTAAAATGAGGTAGAATGATGATTACCCTCCACGTAGGACGTGGGGAAGCGTACGAGAGAAGGAAAGGTAACATGGATAAGCGAGCAAAAGACCCGTCCAGCAAGGAATAACTCGGAATGAGCCAAGGGATCGCAAGAGAAAAACTCCGGGTTACGGGGTAACTCGGCCAAAGCGGTAAGGATCTGGGTATGGAAACCTATTGTGGCCTTAACAACTAAGGTTGCTAAGACTGCACCAGCTTCGGGGACTAATGTTGGGGTGATACCCCCCGGGTAGGGTAACGCCGGGGTATAAGGGCTGAGTTAGCCGAGGTATGGCACGGTTATAGCAAGTGTTGGCCGGGTCAACTCAAGGTAAGCTGACCTACGGAGTAACCCGACCCGTGGTGCATCTCCCTAGCCTTAGCCCGGCCGGCATAAAAGGTATGCTGGCCATGTTTGTTTGTCTATTATGAAGGTACCCTCGTAGCCGGGTTAGCCACGTGCTAGCCGGACTATCATATGGCTTCCAAGAGAAGGAAAGAATCTCCCGCTGGTCAAAAGGTGGCTTTATTAGTTGTAGCATGAGCAAATAAAAGCAGAGAGGAGGACTAGCGGGTCAGGGGCAACCAAGATGACGCGGGCGATGTCGGCTGACGTAGCCCATGTCTAGTGACGCTTAAAGTCAAGGATTACGTTGCGGGTTATGTCCAAAGCCCAGACGAGCCATTAAAGGGAATAAAGAAGCATCTAGCTTTAACCAAGGGGAATATCCGGGGAATATGCTGCCACGTGTGCCCTAACTTTGTAACCCGGACTCCCCTATATAAGGAGCACCGGGGCCTCCATAGAGAGGGATCGATCATTTTCCTCTGTCCAAGTTAGAACTCAAGAGGTAGGTTGTGGGAGGTAAGAGACATAGTCTCCTTTATTATGAACAGCTCAAGGAGCACTTGTAACCACCATTGATAGAGGAAATACAAGAACATTTGTGCATGGAATCACCATGTTCTCCCTCCCTAGATTCCCCTAGCACACATTGTCCCCATCTTTAGCCTATCCATGGCATCTGCTGTGCCACCACCACGACAGCGGGAAAGCTACTGGGTTGGCCCAATCTGCACTGCACAACGTAGCGGGCTACTGACATCGCGGACCCACTGGCCATCGACTCTATCTACGCGAAGCGGTATCATTGATTCTAGGCCGTGCGAATAGAAGAAAGATATACTGCTGTGGTTCATCGTCGACGACGAACGGCTCCGGCCAAGAATTAAACCTAATGCGGCGATAGGGGCGAACGGCGTTGTCGATGACGGTGGTTCGAATGGCAGTCACAACAGCTCCTAGGGCGGCTCCAATCGACGGAGCCCTTCTCCTTCTGCAGCAGTGGGCTCCTGCCAAATTCCGGCGAAGAAGAGCTCGCCTTGCTCCGGGATGAAGTGTGGGAGGCTCAGTGGGGAGTGGAATGGTGTGGAGAATGGAGGCAGGGGCGGCCTCTATTTGTACAACGGCGAGGGGACTGAGCGGGATGGGCTGGCGTCTCCGATGAGGGCGGTACAGGCGGCTAACGGCATGGCGGAGGGTAGGTGACGGTGCAGTGTTTCTTGGCGGTCGTCACAGAAGTAATGGTGCGGCATGGGGCGGTCTAGGTTGGCCGGGTGCATGCGGTGCTCTGAGAGGACACGACAGTGTTCGAGACAGCGGGCGGGTGCTACAGGCCGCGCGGCAGCGAACAGGGGTGTCTGGGAGGTGGTGGCGATCATGGCGAGTGGGCGCGTGCGCGGAGAGGGTGAGGCGCGGTCTGTGTGAGCCCGTCAGGTGTGGCGCACTGGCGCGTTCTCGGCACGTCGCAGAGACATTGGGCGTGGCGCTGCTAGGGTGGTCCAGGGCCTGGCTGGGGTCGAGGCTTGGACAGGGGGTGGCGGTGGACTGCGGCGTGCCTCCTGGATATCATGGCTAGTTGCGGCGTTGTCTGTTGCGAGCTGGCCGTGGTCGGCCGGCGATGAACAATATCGGGCGGCTCTCCACTAGTGCACAACGGCTAAGGGGGGGTTGGTCTGGTGCTACGCGACACTAGGGGAGACAAGGGAGTGAAGAGGGGACAGTGGGGTGGATGATCACTGCTCCAAAACAATGAAGTTAGGTAGTGCTTAATTAGGGTAAGCAAGGTGTTTGATGAAATGGCCGAAAGAGTTTGAATTTGAAATATTTGATTCAAATTTGGTGAGTGGTTTGACCTTATGCTTGAGTGTCTAGGGTTGCTTGGGGAGGTCAAGTGGAATTGATTTGATAGGTTTTTGCAGAATGGTGATCTTCCCATATGAACTAGATTCAAAATTGAATTGTCCATTAAATAGATTTGGAAATAGTTTTGTAAGTTTGTAAAGTGGGCCTTGGTTCATTTTTACTTGGTCTAGTAAGGGGTTAAAAGAAGTAGAAATGTTTCTGTTAGAAATTCTCTTCTAGGAACACCTAAAGTGGCCTAGTGGTTAACTTTGGTCAAAATGACCATTTGATCTTTTTGTTCATATTTGATTTCTTTTTCCTTTGATTTTTTTTGTAGTTGGCCTAGATGATGTAGCATTCACCGTTTAGCCATTTCTCATCATTTGTAGCAATCAAACATGTCAATTTCAATCAATTCTACACTAATGCAAAACAAACATGCATTCATATAGATTTTTGGAATAAAAGTTTTTGTTAACCCTAAATTGGGTGATTTGAACTTGATAATCTTGATTAGGTTTTTTGGGGTGTTACAATGACCTAGGGAGAACTACTTGAAGATGTGACAGAAGCCCGACGAATCACCCGGAGATCGAAAGCCTTTAGGGTAAGTAAGGGGGAGTTATATAAAATAAGTATCTCGGGTGTGTTACAGCGATGCGTCACACCTGAAGAAGGGAAAACTATACTCAAGGTAATACATGAAGGAATTTGTGGCCATCATGCTAGCAGCCGAGCAATTGCGGCTAAAGCATTCAGGGCAGGATTTTATTGGTTCACAGTAGTTCAAGATGCAAAAGACATAGTTAGAACATGTGAAGCATGTCAACGATTCGCAACAAAACCTGGAGCACTTGTCACTGAATTAAAACATATACCTCTGGCTTGGCCATTTTTTCAATGGGAACTTGATATTGTAGGAAAACTCCATCAGTAATCTCCAGGAGGACACGTCTTACTTCTAGTAGCAGTCAACAAATTTACTAAATGGATCAAAGCAATGCTAGTCACCACTCAAGATGGAGCTTCAATTGTGAATTTTATACAGTCCATAGTATTTCGGTTCAGCATCCCAAACAACATCATTACAAACAATGGGACTAATTTTACTTCTAGTGAGTTTAAGAAATACTGCAAGGAAATGGGAATCACGGTTAGCTACACCTCCATAGCTCATCCGCAAACCAATGGACAAGTAGAAAGAGACAATGGCTTAGTAACTGTTGGACTCAAGAAAATATTGCTCGCATGTAACACCCCCGGGATCAGGGTTAAAAAAAATCCAGACCTTAGCCTGACATAAGCTTAACCTACAGCTCGAGGATATTCAGTGAAAAATCAGTAATACAATAGTAACCCTCCGACACAAAAATTATTACAACAAGCTCATAACTGAGCGAATAACCAAAATATTACAAGGAGAGGTCACTGACCACAAAAATCAAACAACGGAAGGCAAATTATGCTATTAAGTATAGCAAACTTAACAAATGGCCTAAGAGGCCTGAAGCATAACGATGATGTCCCAGCCCATAGATTCCAGGCTGTCGGCCGGGACCCCCAAGCTACTCGTCGGTGTCAATATCATACCAAACTTGTCTTTAGGGGAACAATTATTCTGCTACAAAAGTATCAAGAAAGCAAGAGTGAGTACAGGGTGTACTCCGCAAGACTTATGGCTGGTGGGGTTGTTTTGCATAAAGCCATCTTTGTTTGTAAAACCAGAGGGAGAGAAGAAGCTCGTCTAATCAGAATATTTTAAAAGGGGACAAGAGAGCGACATCTCCGAAGAATTGATCATCATCTTGATATCCACCAAAGTAATCCCCATCTCACAACTAGGATCACCCCCTCGTACCCATGAGGAAGCATCCTTAACAAACATTAGTTGCCAAGTTTTACGATTACGTTATAGTTTTCTATGATCTCACGTTCATTCCCAAGTCGTCCATAACCGTGGACACGGCTTTTCGAAAATATTTAAACCCTACAGGGGTGTACAAATTTACCCATACGTACCAACCAACTCTTAATGCCACAATGATTAGCCATCTTCCTTGGAAGGCTGGGAGAGGGTGGTTGGACATGACCTTTACCTTGCTTTCGCCGAGACCATGAGTCACACCCTAAGGAGGGTTCCGCCGTAACGGGTCAAATCCCAAAGCCGGTCCCTAGAGATGTGAGTTGAGGTTGGTTTACCAGGGGCTCCATCGACCCCAAGCAACCTCAGCCATGCTTACCTACCTATTATGATGCACCTTGACCCGCCAAATCTTACAAAACGTTTTCCATGCATATGTCGAATGGAACTCCCGAATTATGTGACTCATGGAATCTACTAAGAAAGTTAGTTACTCATGATGTTTTCTAGGCCCCGTGTGGCTGTACGCTCATCTTCGTTCCAAAGGCAAGAACTCGATTCCTAGTAGTGGCGAGCATGGGACTTCAAAAACCACATCCCACTATGGCCTCCCATACAAGCCTTAGCATGTTTAACCTTTACCACTTATCTTACCTCATCATTATACCTCGATCTCCTGTCATACTAGATTCTCTACATTTGGTACCTCTTCTGGATGAACCAGCACTGACAGCTAAGCATGGCTAAGCAAGACACAGATAAAAGCACTAGCAGCGCACACAAGCGAAACCTAGTTATGCTAGGAGTAGTGGATCAGGTAATATAAGCTCAAAGGAGTAATGCAATAGATAGGATACTCTATCTATCGATAAAAGACCACAATAGAACCATATGCATCATGGCGAGAAGTAAAATACTTTGAAAGCATAGGATGGTATCATGGTGGGGCTATGCTTGCCTTGTTTGTTGATACCCAGATATAGATCTTTGGATGCATTGTACTTGACTTGGTTACAGTTGGTCAAGTATTGTTGTCGGTCTTCGATGGTGTTGATCTCGGTCTTCGATCTTGGAGTCGGTATCGTATTCTACCGGAAAGAAGCAAACACCGGAAAGAAAGGGGAAACAACAATCAGCACATGGCATCGCTGCAATGCTCAAGCAAGGATGATGATATGACAAGTTAAATTGTATTGAAATGAACCCTAAGAACATGCTTGACAATTTAAGAGGGATCCAACGAGTCCAAACCCTAATACAAGAGAGACCTCGGAATCACCTGCGGGGGTTCAAATGTGCTTCTAATTAACTTTTTAATTAAAGTTTTTGAACAATGCATGAATTTGAGTCTATTGTAAAGGTCTCATTTTTCTGAACATTTTTATATATTACACATATTTTTCTGACTTATAAATAATTACTTAGTGAATTTACAATATTTATCCTTTTTCTGAAATTATTTAAAACAATTAAAAACCTTTACTGCGTCATTATGACATCAGCGAAGGGCACTAAAACTTTTTACACCGCATCTTGGACTAGCCACAGTCACTGACAGTTGGGGCCTAGGGGTTAGTCAGCTCCCACCGTGGAGAATCTTGCGCAGTGCTGACGCAAGCGCCACCTCGGCGACACGGCGACGCCACATAGGCTCCACGTGGGTTCGCCGGGGAACGCGTCGGCCGGCGGCGGTTGGTGGTGCTAGGGGACACACGGGCTAGCGCGGAGGGGCGGGTTCGACTCGCCTCGTCACGGGCGACCTCAAAGTGGCGGTGCCGCTGCGAGGTGGTCACTAGAGCGACGGCGGTGACTAGCTACTGTGACGGCAGACGGCGGCGCATGGCGACAGCAAGGTACAGAGCGAGAGGAAGGACGGGGAAGGGTCCAGGTGGACCGTGTGCTCACCCTGGAGCGGATGGTGGGTGTGGCCAGGCCGGAGGAGGCCGGGTGCTGCCGGAATCAGTGGAGAACGTGATGGCCGGAGTCAGGGAAGACGGTGATCTTGGTGATGATTGGAGGCGCAATGCACCGATTCCTTTGGTGAGGAAGCTCATCTCGACGAGGTGCAGCTCCCAGGAGCAACGGCGAGACTCGAGATGGACTCTAGCGGCGGCACGACGACAAGGTCTGAGGCTAGGGTTTCGGCCTCAAAAGGGAACGAGAGAGGGAGGTCTCTGGAGAGAGGAGAAGTAGATGAGGGCGAAGGAAACATCTTCGTGGCGGCCTTATCCACCCCCGGAGCTTGGCGGACGGCCAGAAGAAGGCAGCAGGGATCGACGGCAGCACCGGCGACACCGAGCTGCATGCCTGCCTGAGGAAGACGACAACGAACAGGTAAGTTGGGTTGGGCCTCTGCTGGGCTTCATCTAGGCAGTGGGCTACTACTAACTACTGCGCGTGCGAGGAAGGTAAGCAGGGAGATGGAGCTGGGCTCGACCTGGTTGATCTCTGCCTCTATTTTTTCTAAAAACCCCTTTTCTATTTATGTTCTTCTACTTTCTATTTGTATTTTGAATTTCAAAACTGTTTTGGAATTTCCAGAATACCAGAGGCTTTGTAAATTAATCGAAAATATTGTAGGGGCCCTTTTAATCCGTTTGGGCTCCAATAGTTTTGGTAGTTTTCGAAATATTTTCAAAAACCCTTTTGAATTGCTTTTTATAGAGAGAAAGAAACTAGGGTTTAGGATTTTGCATTATTTCTTTTGCATGCATTTTTTTAAGATGATGCTCATGATTCACAAACAAACCCTAATTAAGGATTAACTAAAACTGGGGCGTTACAGCTCTATCCCCTTACGAGAATCTCGACCCGAGATTCCAAAGTTAGGAAGAGAGACAGAGGGAGAAAGAAACAGGGTCACTTTTGAGGATAAGAGGGAAACACACTAACAACACACGAGTATCTCATGGTCAACTCATGAAGGAGTGTTCAGAACAACTCTGAGGTGACGAACATGAAACACATCAAAGTAACAGAGGAAACAAGAGGAGCTAGGTTTTCAAGGTGACAGATAACTGGTCTTCATAAGGATTGAGACCATGGAGCTTCAGAAGATCTTAAGCTTCTAAAAAGGAAAGCTTACAACAGAAAGAAGATGATCACAGACTTCGAGAGATGAAACTCTACTAGACGACTTAAGTAGAGCTTCCAGGGATACAAAGATGCGGATAACCAAGCTGTGGAATTACTTTTGATATAGAAGGATCACTCTTCGTTCAACAGATGGTTAGGGCATAAAGATTGTTTTGTGGCAAGGACTCATAAGAGTCACAAGGAACATGTAACAAGAGAAACTTCAGATCACCAAAATCATAGTCACTCTATGAACAAGATCAAGAAACAAAGGAAACTATTTATTCATCCAGGTTTACCAAAATCTTTGCCAAAGATCGTGATATCACTTTACACCACTAGATGAATAGGTAAGAAGATTCCTGATGACACGCGGAAAAATAAACTTCATTCTCAGACATCAATTACTTGTCACAACAAGAAGCTTGCCAACATAAAAGGGTCTGGAAGATCGATCGAGAGACATTTAGCAACACTACTTTAAATGTTCTCCTTGATGTTCGGAATACCAGACATCAAGTAAAGGTCAGACTTCGGATACAAAGGAAAACATAAGCACAACTCCTATAATAATTCATAGAAGGAGCCTCGTGAGGAGTGGTTGTTATTGCTAATTCAAGAGAATTTGACGATAGACCTTCCGACTAGTTGTGTCAACCATTACAGCAATCTTGCCAGATTTTCAGAAAGACCTATGTCAATTCCTTGACAAACACCAACCATTATTACTGCTTGAGATTCAGCTCTGGTTACGTGGAATGATACTTCAGACTCAACATGTCTGAATAGATAGTTTGCAACATTTACCACAAGGATAAAGTCACTAGATTCTCAAGACTTGGACTACAATGTTAAGCTCCAACAGACTGAGCTAGGTTGCTAGACCCATGTATTAACTACTTATTGAAAGACAACTGCACCTACATGAACTACTTGCAACGAAGTACACATGTGCCCTTAAAGAAATGGAAACAACTCTACTCGAATCCATGACGACATCTTTCAGTAGTTGCACATGGATCAGAGAAAGTTACTTCTAACATCCAACACACATTCTTTGAGATGACACGAAGGAGGTTCTTGAAGGTTTTCCAACATTAATGCCAAATGTTCCATATGAATCTAGTCTAGCACGGAGAAGATAAGGATATTTTCAATGGGCTCAACAATAAACGTATCGGAGTACTCCAGGAGGATAGACTCGTATGTTGTATGAACAAGGCAAAGTATTGGTCAGACCAATAGACATGAGGACGTGCTCAAGTGAAACATCACGAGTAGCAACATCGTCAAGATAGTCTTTGGAACTGAGTTTGATTTGATGATAACCCAAATCAAATCAAAGGTGGGGGAAGATAACATATCCACGAAGGAAATACTATATTTCTTCAGCACGAACAAAATTAGACATCCCTTTAAGAAGGAAGTAAGTCAGATAGAACCTTTGTCTTACAACTCTCCAAGTTGTTGTTTAGGCTCAACCAACTAGTTCAGGGGTATCCAGTATGGATCCTTGGAGAAGGGAGCAGTTCAGAGAACATGCTTTCTTAAGAACTTGACAAAAACGGTCATGTGGAAACATGGCAATACTTCTAGAAGACAACCAGAATATCACGGACCACCGATATGTCACTTAGTTCAAGAGGAAACTTTGCTTAGTAAGGCAAGAAGACACAGTCTCAAAGCTTGGGCACAAGCCTAACTCCTTGACTGAAGAGAGCATACCAGAATAACGGACGTGGTAGCACATTTAAACTTCACTCAGTGATAGGTTTAACCATCACGCTAAGAATGACACAAATGTCCTTGGAGTTCAAAGCAATAAAAGTCACTAAGAATATCGGATGACCACATTATTAAGCACACGCATCATTATTGAGCACGAATGCTCGAAGGAAGGGTGGGTAACGATGTGTAAGAGCATCACTTCATTAAGAAGGTCATGAAACTCAACACAACCTCTTAGTGTAAAAGGGTGTGATACTCTAAGGTAGAATAGATAGAAGCTAAGCAATACCTCTTTATCTGCGGATTACAACACTTTGACCTAGTCCTAGATATGACGAGGTACTGGAGTTTGTTTCTCCTAACATTCCGGAATGGTTTGTCTTGACGGACCACAAGAGTATCTTGCATCGGAAGACACCAATGCACAATACCACTTGGCTACCAACTGATAGACAAAGGTCGGAAACAACAAGGGAAAAGAACATGCTCAGGATAGAATCCCGATATGTGGATGCATGGTTCATCATTCTTCCGAGAACCAATGCATAGAAGGGAGAGGTGTGGCAGAGTCACGAATATAGATGAGAGACTCACAAGGAGTAATCTTGTCATGATCTATTTGGTTCCATTAAAGAACATATGCCATGGCTAGTGGTAGGGGAAGTCCTTAATTGTCGAGATTCAATCGCGACAAAGACCACAAGCATGAAGGCTAGAATTGTAGTACCCGCCATACCGAGGTGATGTGTGAACATTAGCAATAGGGGACAAATGAAAGGATCTTGGGTTAAAGATCAGCTTCATGTACAAGATTCACAACAGTAGAATCCAACACAATCCGGGATCTTCGGTTCAAGTCCAAGGGTTAAAACCTGAGAAAAGAGTAACTACTACTTGAGTAATACAACGTATACTTCAAGGTAGCAATCATGAGGTAGCTTCCAAGAGAAGAAACAAATTCCGAAGCACCCAAACAAACAAAAGGGAGGCACACGAGGCGAAAGGAAACATCGAAGCCTAGAACAGAACACTACGGATCCTACAATATAATATTGTGGGACCATAAGGTAGAGAGATCATGATGGAAAGGAATCTCTCAACTAAAGCAGAGCAAAGCGGACACAAAGAACACAACACACACAACTCTAGAGAACTCAACACTAGGTCAACTGGCTGAGAAACGACATGCCCAAAAGGCACCTAAGTTTTGAAAGTATAGAAGAGATATCAAAACTTTTCCAAAGTCAACACAAGATGAGATGACCCAGAGTTAGAGCAAAACTGGATAAGGAGAAAAGAAGCATACTAGAGTTTTCGAAATACTATTCAGTTTTAAAATAGTTTTCACAAGCACTAGACTCAACATCGACCAATAGCAAAGTTTTCCTACGGTCGGTACTTCTCTGATACCAAGACCTGTAACACCCCCGGGATCAGGTTTAAACAAATCCAGACCTTAGCCTGACATAAGCCTAACCTAGAGCTCGAGGATATCCAGTGAAAAATTGGTAACACAACAGTAACCCTGTGACACAAAAATTATTACAATAAGCTCATAATTGAGCGAAGAACCAAAATATTACAAGCAGAGGTCACTGACCACAAACATCAAACAACGAAAGGCAAATTATGCTATTAAATATAGCAAACTTAACAAATGGCCTAAGAGGCCTGAAGCATAACGATGACGTCCCAGCCTATAGATTCCAGGCTGCCAGCCGGGAACCCCAAGCTACTCGTCGGTGCCGATGTCGTACCAAACTTGTCTTTAGGGGAACAATTATTCTGCTACAAAAGTATCAACAAAGCAAGGGTGAGTACAGGGTGTACTCCGCAAGACTTATGGATGGTGGGGTTGTTTTGCATAAATCCATCTTTGTTTGTAAAACTAGAGGGAGAGAAGAAGCTCGTCTAATCCGAATATTTTAAAAGGGGATAAGAGAGCGACATCTCCGAAGAATTGATCATCATCTTGATATCCACCAAAGTAATCCTCATATCACAACTAGGATCACCCCCTCGTACCCCTAAGGAAGCATCCTCAACAAACATTAGTTGCCAAGTTCGATTAGGTTATAGTTTTCTATGATCTCACGTTCATTCCCAAGTCGTCCATAACCGTGGACACGGCTTTTCGAAAAGATTTAAACCCTGCAGGGGTGTACAAATTTACCCACACGTACCAACCAACTCTTAATGCCAGAATGATTAGCCCTCTTCCTTGGAAGGCTGGCAGAGGGTGGTTGGAGACGACCTTTACCTTGATTTCGCTGAGACCATGAGTCACGCCCTAAAGAGGGTTCCGCCGTAACGGGTCAAATCCCGAAGCCGGTCCCTAGAGATGTGAGTCGAGGTTAGTTTACTAGGTGCTCCATTGACCCCAAGCAACCCCGGCCACGCTTACCTACCTGTTATGATGCACCTTGACCCACCAAATCTTTCAAAACGTTTTCTATGCATATGTCGAATGGAACGCCCGAACTATGTGACTCATGGAATCTACTAGGCAAGTTAGTTACTCGTGAGGTTTTGTAGGCCCCGTGTGGCTGTACCCTCATCTCGGTTCGAAAGGCAAGAACTGAGTTCCTAGTAGTGGCGAGCATGGGACTGCAAAAACCACATCCCACCATGGCCTCCCATACAAGCCTTAGCATGTTTAACCTTTACCACTGATCTTACCTCATCAGTATACCTCATTCTCCTATCATACTAGATTTTCTGCATTTGGTACCTCTTCTGGATGAACCAGCACTGACAGCTAAGCATGGCTAAGCAAGACATAGATAAAAGCTCTAGCAGTGCACACAAGCCAAACCTAGTTATGCTAGGAGCAGTGGATCAGGTAATATAAGCTCAAGGGAGTAATGCAATAGATAGGATACTCTATCTATCGATAAAAGACCACAATAGAATCGTATGCATCATGGCGAGAAGTAAAATACTTTGAAAGCATAGGATTGTATCATGGTGGGGCTATGCTTGCCTTGTTTGTTGATACCCAGATATAGATGCATTGTAGTTGACTTGGTTACAGTTGGTCAAGTATTGTTCGTCGGTCTTCGATGGTGTTGATCTCGGTCTTCGATCTCGGAGTTGGTATCGTATTCTACCAGAAAGAAGGAAAGACCGAAAAGAAAGGGGAAACAACAATCAACACATGGCATCGATGCAATGCTCAAGCAAGGATGATTATATGACAAGTTAAATTGTATTGAAATGAACCCTAAGAACATGCTTGACAATTTAAGCGGGATCCGAAGGGTCCAAGCCCTAATACAGGAGAGACCCCGGAATCAACTACGGGGGTTCAAATGTGCTTCTATTTAAACTTGTATTTAAAGTTGTTGAACAATGTATGATTTTTAGTCTATTGTAAAGGTCTCATTTCTCTGAACATTTTAATATATTACACATATTTTTCTGACTTATAAATAATTACTTATTGAATTTACAATATTTATCCTTTTTCTAAAATTACTTAAAACAATTAAAAACCTTTACTGCATCATTATGACGTCAGTGAAGGGCACTAAAACTTTTTACACCGCATCTTGTTCTAGCCATAGTCACTGACTGTTGGGGCCCAGGTCTTAGGCAGCTGCCACCGTGGCGAATCTTGCGCAGTGCTGACGCAAGCGCCACCTTGGTGACACGCCGACGCCACATCGGCTCCACGTGGGTTCGCCGGGGAACGCGTCGGTGGCAGCGGTTGGCGGTGCTAGGGGACATGCGGTCTAGCACGGAGGGGCGGGTTTGACTCGCCTCGTCATGGGTGACCTCAAAGTGGTGGCGCCGCTGCGAGGTAGTCATCGGAGCGACGGCGGTGACTAGCTACTGCGACGGTAGGCGGTGGCGCACGGTGACAATGAGGTACAGAGCGAGAGGAAGGACGGGGAAGGGTCCAGGAGGACCGTGTCCTCACCCTGGAGCGGATGGTGGGTGCGGCGAGGCTGGAGGAGGCCGGGTGCTACCGGAATCAGTGGAGAACGTGATGGCCGTAGTCAGGGAAGAGATCTTGGCGACTATTGGAGGCGCGAGGCATCGATTCCTTTGACGAGGAAGCTCATCTCGACGAGGCGCAGCTCCCAGGAGCAACGGCGAGACTCGAGGCGGACTCTAGCGGTGGCACGACGACAAGGTCCAAGGCTAGGGTTTCGGCCTCGAAAGGGAACGAGAGTGGGAGGTCTCTGGGGAGAGGAGAAGTGGATGAGGGTGAAGGAGACGTCTTCGTGGCGGCCTTATCCACCCCTGGAGCTCAGCAGACGGCCAGAAGAAGGCGGCGGGATCGATGGCAGCGCCGACGACACCGAGCTGCGTGTCTGCCTGAGGAAGACAATAGCGAACAAGTAAGTTGGGCTGGGCCACTGCTGGACTTTGGCTGGGCGGCGGGCTACTACTAACTGCTGCGCCTGCAAGGAAGGCAAGAAGGGAGATGGAGTTGGGCTCGGCCTAGTTGATCTCTACCTCTATTTTTTCTAAAAACCCTTTTCTATTTATGTTCTTCTACTTTCTATTTGTATTTTGAATTTCAAAACTGTTTTGGATATTTACAGAATACCCGAGGCTTTGTAAATTTATCAAAAATATTGTAGGGGCCCTTTTAATCCTTTTGGGCTCCAATAATTTTGGTAGTTTTCGAAATATATTCAAAAACCCTTTTGAATTGCTTTTTAGAGAGAGAAAGAAACTAGGGTTCAGGATTTTGCATTATTTCTTTTGCATGCATTTTTAAAAGATTATGCTCATGATGCACAAACAAATCCTAATTAAGGATTAACTAAAACTGGGGCATTACATCGCACCACTCAATAGAGCGAAAGGAGCGTGGGTAGTTGAGTTACCATCTGTTTTGTGGAGTTTGCGAACCACCCCTAATACGACAACACAAGAAACACCTTTCTTTCTAGTCGAAGTTTCACATGAATCTCCTGGAGTAGCTGCATATGATGAAGAGGAATCAAGAGAAGCACTCAAGGATGGCGTTGATGCACTCGATGAAGATCGAGATGAAGCCCTACAAAGAGCTACTATATTTTAGCAAAATTTGTGCAAATATCACGGCTGCCGATTATGTCCAATGTCCTTCGCAGTAGGGGACCTAGTTCTGCGTCTCAAACAAGATGGCCACCAAAAGCTAGAATCACCTTGGGAAAGACCCTACAATGTTACAGAAGTTATTTCTAGAGGAGCATATCGTCTACAAGACAAGAAGACAAGAGTCAAATATTCCAACTTCTATCCGTCTAGCTGAGTTCTTGCAACTTAGTTGGTCAAGGCAGAGCCCATATGCCATGTGGCTACATTGGAAGCTTCATGACAAGAATGTCTACAATCTCTTTGTTCCTGGGTGGCCATCCACAAGTGTGATACACCAACTGACCAAAGACATGGCCCCTGAGTAACCACACAACATAATCCAAGCAAGTCCCATTCCACCCAGGTGTTTCATTAATATTAGTTGTTTTCTTAGTCAAACAAAATAATATCTTTCTATACTATCTCATATGTATTTTCCACCCACGAATTCTATTAGCATGGCTAAGCACTCTAGCATACGAAGTCTTTCAACTAGGAAATACTACCAAGATATAATCTATAGGGTAGCATAGCATAGTATAGTAACATGTAAATAATCCTATCATGCTAAGATCTACCAAAATAACACTAGTGCAATAGTGAAAATAATAGGACATGAGATGAAATATCACTTGCCTTGGTAGCCAGGGGAATAGGTACAATCCTCACAGCAACAAACTTCACAATCCACACAATCTACACAAAGAACAATACACCAACAATAATTCAATCAATAAAACATTACAAAAATATGAATGCATGCAAAATGCAATGACATGATCACAACTCAATAACTTATAGAGTCTACAGTATAGAGGTTAAAATACCTCAGCTAAAGGCATAAGAAATACCCTAAAACAATTTATGGAATAATTTTTATGAGCAAAATACTCCTAAAAAGGTTCTGCCTATAATTCAAATTTTGCAGAGGCAAAAGTGTGAAACAAGGCCTCTATAGTAAAGGTCTTATTTTGCTGAATCCATAGACACCAAATTTGCATTTTTCTGAATTGTGGATCAAAAGTTATGGATTTTCTAAGTTTAATACAAAATCTGTCTAATTTTCTATTTAAACAAATAACCTGGCGACGTGGCGCAATCTCATTGTCTCGTACCTATTCGGTCGGATCGACTGCTGCGGGCCATTGGATTTTAAGTGATAAACAGACGGATCTGATTGGCCCATACCGGTTCGTGCTCGATCTAATCTTAGCCGCAGACACAAGATCTAACGGCCCCTAGCGGCCTGGCCGGAGACGGGCGGCGCTGACCGGCTGCGCGCGGTGGCGGAGCGTCGGCCGATTGGGTTCCGGCGATTCTACAAGGGCTAGGAGACCGTGGACACGTACTAGAGGTCGAGGAGGTCGTGGCGGTCTCGATGGAGGTCACTGCGGCGTGGGGGGTGCTCTGGCTTGGCCTTGATCCCTCGCCGGAGTTGCATAGACGGCGGAGCTTGCGGCTCGGTGTAGGAGTCGGCGACCTAGGGCTCGAACAAGCCAGCAAAGGGGTCAGCAAGATGCGCCGTGAACAGCACGATTAAGCAGAGGCCAAAAGGGGCGGCGGAAACCCTACCTTCACCGGAAAAGGCGATGGACGGCGGCGGTAGAGGGGGTTCGCCGGAGTTGCTCGCGACGTCGACCTAGGGTAAGAGAAGGCACGTGGCCGGGGTTAAAACACGCGCTAGGTCACCGCAAGCATTACAGAGCAGAGAGGAGGGCACGGCGTGGCGGGGGCTCACCGGAATTCTTGCCGGAGGTGCTTCGGTCGGCGGCGGTTTGAGCTGGCAATTGGGCAGCCTGGGGGCTCTCCAGGGGCAGTGGATGGGGGAATCGGTCGAGGAGGTGGTGGGGATTAAGAAGGGGCCGTTGTGGTGGCGATTAACTCGCGGAAACGCTCGCCATCAATCGGACATGGAAACGGCAGAGGAGGGGAGAGGGCGCCTGCCGTTCGCGTGGAAGACACTGAGGTGGCGTCGACGTGGCGTGGGGCCCGGAGGTAAGTGATTGGGGGTGAGTTGAGGGGGTGTGCGAAAAGACAGAGGGAGAGAGGGAGTCCCGGGTGGGCTAGCTGGGCCGGTTTGGGCCAAAAGGCCAGAATGTGTTGGCTGTTTAAAATTTCATTGCCCTCCTTTTCTTTTTCCTTTTGAATTTCTTTTCTAGGTTTTTGGAATCTAGCAAAAGTGCTCCAAAAAGTCTCAAAATTTCACCAAATTTTTGGAGGAAAAACCTAATTCAAATTAGTACATGCCATGATGATATGAATGCAATGATGATAATTTTCAAATGAAAATTTTGGGATGTTACATTGACGAAGTATAAGTTGGAAATCTCATGTCCCTTGAATACGAGGGCCGCTCCTCATGCTACTCAAGTTTAGTCACCGGTAAGTTCTTGTCATTGTAAGTACATGTGTATCATAGAGAACCGCCAATGGGGTACCCCTTGCCTGATGATACGGAAGAATCCCCATATCAAAATGACAAGGCAAGCAGACAACAAGCAGCTCAACAATCTTCTTATTTACCATGGGAATATGCTGCATTTTTCTCTCTTTCCTCTTTTCATAATCTTTTTTTTTCTTCTTCTCTTTTTTCTCAATATCTGACTCTTTTTTATAAGAAGAATGCTTCATAGACAGCTCATTATGGTTACGCTGCAGGTTTCCACCATGATAGCATGGATTAGACCAGCGGCCCAGGCGTTTCTCTAACACATATACATAACTCCATGGACTTACAAGCTGCTCCCCTTTCATTTCACACCGACGACATCCATAGACAAAAGATCATGATATCAACTAGGTACAAAGTACAAGTGCAATGTTGAAAGCGTTTCCCATGACAGCATGGTTCTGCTAATCCCCAACAAATAAGTGTAGGCATATACAACATAGACGACATAATGGTTCAAGTTTATTAAGGGCAAGAAAAGTAAAGTGTGCCATCAAGTTCGTGAGAGCTTTAATCACTAGTTTTCTCATAACAAGTTTAATTCGGAAGGTAGATAAAAACATGAATACACTTGGAATAGCATATTCTAGTAGGTAGGTATGGTGGACTCTTTGGAATAACTTGGTTTTAGGAGTTGGATGCATGAGTGGAACTCATACTTGGTTACGGAGGCTAGCAAAAGACTGGGAGTGACCAACTAAGAGAGCAATAATGGCCATAATCATGCAGAGCAATAAAACATCATTGATCAAAGCATAAAGTGATACTACAAGTTGAAAACTAAAGGATCATAAAGTGATAATAACTTCCAAGGCTCATCTAAAACTTTTGGGTTATCTCCCAATAAGTATTTTTCTTTAACGCCTTTAAGTTAGGCATAAGAAGCAAGAAAATGGATCAAGTGTTCTCAAATGAAGAAGCATTAAGATTAATACCAGAAATATCTTCAACAAGGTAGGGTATCTCATCAAAATAAGTTCTAGAGGATCCTCTCTCAACTCTCTTGGGTTCACTATTATCATCAAACGGGTTTTTGGGAACAATCCAATCAAGATTCTTTTCTATGGCTTCATGCATTGCTACAAGTTTAAAAGGTATTGGTATCTTAATTTCCTCCCCATTAGGTTCGGTTTTGTTCATCTTTTCTCGTGTACCAACAACATCTACACATGAGACTAGCATTTTAAAACGTTCAAAGACTTTTCTAGCTTCCTTGGCAACATCATAGAATTCCTTAAGCAAAGTTTCCAGAATAAAATCTCTCTTTTCAGGGTCATCAATTTCTTTAAGTTTAAGAAACATTACTTGCATTAAGGGGTTAAGGTTAACAGACCTAGATTCCAACATATGAACTAAAGAAGCTACAACAATTTCATAATTTGGAGCAAGTTCTGCAAGGGATCTATCCTCAATGTCCTCATGCTTACTAACATGATTAAAGAATTCTTCAATATTTTCTTTTCCAATTATAGAGCCACTACCTATTGAAAGGTCTTTCAGGGTGAATTTAGGGATCAACATGGTGAGCTAAGGAAGAGGTAACAACTATAGAAAGACTTAATTTTTTGTGATTTTAATAAAGAAAGAAAACTTGTAAAACTATTTTTTTGTGTTTTTGATAAAGAAACAAGCAACCAAAACGAAAGTAAACTAAGCAAAACAAAAACAACAAAGTAAAGAGATTGGTTATGAGGGATGACGACCCACAAGTATAGGGGGTGTATCACAGTATTTTCGATAAGTAAGAGTGTCGAACCCAACGAGGAGCAGAAGGTGTTGGCTAGTGGTATGGATCAGGAATTCTCTGCAAATACTTAGCAAACAGATTTTTAGGGTTTTTTGATAATGCAAGTAAATAAAGTACGAGTAAATAAAAGAAGGTAGGAATAAATGCAGCAAGTGGCCCAATCCTTCATGCAGCAAAGGACAAGCTGGTTGTATTACTTAAGATGACCAAACGTTCTTGAGAACCCGTGCTAATGTACCAACCTTCCTAGGACTAATACATACTTGTGATTATACCCCTTGCAAACATCCGTAAGTACAAGAAAGTAATTAAGGTACAAACCTAACCACAACTTTAAACTCCAAGACCCTTACGTCCCTTGTGCAATGGTTTCCTAACAGGGGTTCAGGTTTCTGTCACTCCGGTAACCCCTACGATTAGTAGCCAAATACACAATGCATTCCCCTAGGCCCATATAGGTGAAGTGTCATGTAGTGGACGTTCACATGACACCACTAGAAGAAGTACACCACAACTTAAATATCAAACTATTGAATCTTTCTCAACACAAATCCACTACTAACAACATGACTTCTCCCATGTCCTCAAGAACTAAACGAACTACTCACAAGACATCATATGGATCATGATCAGAGATGGAATAATGGTGTATAACAATCTGAACATAAACAATAATTCAATGGTTCCACTCAATAGCATCAACTACAGAGAGTAATCAACACCGGGAAAGTTTCTCCTAAGAACTATGCAAGATTCAACCCAATTGTTACAGGAATATGGAGATGGTGATGAGGGTGCTGATGGTTATGATGGTGGTGATGATGATGATGATCCCGATGAAGTCCATCTTGATGGTGGTGTTGATGGCGACGATCTCCCCTCTTCGGGAGGGAATTCCCCCAGCAGAAATCTGTTTGCCGGAGAGATCTTTCTCTCTCGGTGTTTTCCAACCCGCAGAGGCGGCGGAATATTTCTGTGATCGCTCCTCGAGTATTAGGGTTTCGGGAGGATTATATACGCCAGAGGGGAGAGCTAGAGGTGGGCCAGGGCGGCCACACCACCTGGTGGTGCGGCCTAGGGTGGCCCGCGCCAGGGGTGGTGTGGGCCCCTGTGGCCCATCTCCACTCTTCCTTCTGGCTTCCTTCGTCTTCTGGAAAAATAGGATTTTCCGTATATTTTCCCGGATTTTTTGATCTTCGCGAATTTTGCCTCCAAACAGCACCTTTTCCATCAGAATCCTGACTGCAGCGGTCCATGCTCCAAAAGTCATCAACCATGCAAAAACAGATGAAATAACATAAGTATCATCTCTTAATATGAAATATATCAATGAATAACAGTGAATTATGATATAGAATAGTGATGCAAAATGGACGTATCAACTCCCCCCAAGCTTAGACTTCGCTTGTCCCCAAGCGAAACTGAGCTCAATAAACATGACCTCAGGTTTATGTAGTGAAGAGTCGATAAAAAATACGGACAAGAAGCATCACATTCATCAATACATAGATCATAATAGAAGACAACTCACTATTATATAACTTAACTTGAAATGAGTAAAGGAAACACAATAAAGATACATAAAGTGAATCATAATTGGTAATGGAAAACTTAGCTCTTGGTTGAAGAATAGTTGATAATTTGCTGGAGTTCACAAATAACTGGTTTTCAATGATAGCTTTCAAAGTAATAAACATCAAGATAAGAGCAATGTGCAAAACAAGGAACATAAGAAACATGATTGAATAAATCATCATATGAATGAATGAAACACAACAACTCAAAATACTTGCTGAGATAGAAGGGAATAGGTTTACTGACTCAACTAAAAAGTAAAAGAAAGGCCCTTTGCAGAGGGAAGCAGGGATTGCAAGTTTCATAAAGAGCTCCCAAAAATTATGATACTTATTAGCTTTCAGCTCTCATTGCCCCTATCATAGGCATCTTTAGGTGATTAAAGTTAAAGTGACCAAATACGAGGATATGCTTGACAAGTTGTAAATTGAGAATCTCATGTCCCTTGAATAGGAGGGCCGCTCCTCATGCTACTCAAGTTTAGTCACCGATAAGTTCTTGTCATCGTAAGCACATATGTATCATAGAGAACCGCCAACGGGGTACCCCTTGCCCGATGATACGGAAGAATCCCCATATCAAAATGACAAGGCAAGCAGACAACAAGCATTTCAACAATCTTCTTATTTACCATGGGAATATGGTGCTTTTTTTTCTCTCTTTCCTCTTTTCATAATATCTCCCCTTTTTTATTTTTCTCTTTTTTCTCAATCTCTATCTCTTTTTTATAAGAAGAATGCTTCATAGATGCTCATTATGGTTACGCTGCAGGTTTCCACCATGTCAGCATGGATTAGAGCAGCGGCCCAGGCGTTTCTCTAACACACATGCATAAATCCATGGACTTACAAGCTCCCCTTTCATTTCACACAGACGACATTGATGTCTACACACTTATATTCATGTAGACAGTTGTTGGGCCTCCAAGTGCAGAGGTTTGTAGAATAGCAGCAAGTTTTCCCTTAAGTGGATCACCCAAGGTTTATCGAACTCAGGGAGGAAGTGGTCAAAGGTATTCCCTCTCAAGCAACCCTACAATCAAGATACAAGAAGTCTCTTGTGTCCCCAACACACCCAATACACTTGTCAGGTGTATAGGTGCACTAGTTCACCAAAGAGATAGTGAAATACAAGTGGTATGGATATAAGACAACGGTGCCAGCAAATAGCTTGATGGCGTGGAAGAGACTAAAGGCAAACTGAAATAAAGAAGGAAGCAAGCAAACATGTAACAGATCTAGTAGCAAACGGTGTTTCAGTGCTAAGAAACAAGGCCTAGGGATCATACTTTCACTAGTGAACACTCTCTCATAAATATATCCTCTCTTATTGATACTACTCTTAACTACTCTCCGGTTGAACACTCTAATCGTTGGTAGGACTATAACAACACTCCTCAAAGTAAGCCTTTCCCATCTAGAAAACCCCACACTGTCACCTTGAGTACTAGATGAGTCCAACAAACACCACAATTTCATAGAAACATCCAACTCCAAATATAACTCATAACAAGTATTTGTAATCTCTAGCCTAAGTGCCACCATGGTGAGCACGCTATCACTTTCACACACATGGGGAGAGAAGACATTCATTAAGCACTTGAGTAGCAAGGTAGATCTACTAGATTACAAACTCATGATCACAATATGATCATGCATAGAGAGAGAGAGATGAACACATAGCTACCGTAGAAACCTTAGCCTCGAGAGAGAACTACTCCCTATTCATCATGGGAATCAGCAATGGTGATGGAGATGGTGGTGGAGATCGATGGAGATGGCTCCGGGGGCACTTCCCCGTCCTGGCAGGGTGCCGGAACAGAGACTTTCTGTCCCCCGAATCTCCCCTTCGGTGGCGGCGGCGCAGCGGAACTTTTCGTGGATTTCTGATTGATGATTTAGGGTTTTTGCATCGAGAGACAACTTATAGGCAAAGAGGCAAGGTCGGTGGGCGGCCAGGGGGCCCACACCACCTGGTGGCGCGACCAGGGCTAGCCCGCGCCACCACATGGTGTGGCCGGCCCCTGGCCCCTCTCCGTCTCATCTTCTGGCTCCAGATGTCTTCCGGAAAAATAGGAACTTTGGCTTTTGTCCCATCCAATTCCGAGAATATTCATTTTCTGACTTTCGTAGAACCAAAAACAGCAAAAAACAGGCAGCTGGCACTGTGGCTCTTGTTAATAGGTAAGTCCAAGAAATCATATGAAAAGTACTCCAAAGTTGGAACAAAACACAAGAAAGTGGATAAAACCAAGCATGCAACATCAAAAATTATAGATACATTTGCAATGTATCAGACATCCATAGACAAAAGAACATGATATCAACTAGGTACAAAGTACCAATGCAATGTTGAAAGCGTTCCCCATGACAGCATGGTTCTGCTAATTCACAACTTACAAAGCGCAAGCATATACGCAACATAGATGGGCACAATGGTTCAAATTTATTAAGTGCAAGAAAGTAAAGTGTGCCATCAAGTTCATGAGAGCTTTAATCACTAATTTTCACATAACAAGTTTAATTTGGAAGGTAGCTAAAAACAAGAATTTGCTTGGAATAGCAATAGTGCTAATAGGAAGGTATGGTGGACACAGATGGCAAAGGTTTTGATTTTAAGGAGTGGATGCACGAGAAGAATTCCCTCTCAGTACAGGTTTTTGGCTAGCAAGGCTGGGTAGCAAGTATAAGAGTTGAAGGAAACAAACAAACATACAAATGATAAAGACAAACATGCAATCTTCCTTGGAAGCACAAAAGATCTTAACTAGAGAATACTAAACTTATGAGCATATCAAGAAAGAAAGATGATGAAATTTTATTTCTTTAGAGTACTTTTATCTTTTCATTCAACTCTCAAAAATAGTGTTGCTAATGACCGAGCCAGGTTTTCCAAAACCAACTAAATTAACTCAATGATCCCAAAGTGATACCAATACTAACAACAAGATCAATCATATAACCACGAATTGAAAACTAATATAAAATATGCAAAAGAGTAAATGATAGAACTTCTCATTAATATTCCATAATGGCAACTCACACCAAGGGATACATATCTAACGACAGAGGGGACACTTCCATAATGCAAACCATCCTACATGATAAATTCTCTATTCATGATATGACTCTACTAAAAAGGTAAAAAGATAGAAGATAGTGATGTGATACCGCGACACTCCCCCAAGCTTGGAACAAACCAAGGGGATGCCAAAACTGATGACGAATTACTCCTTTGGTGGTGGTATCCTCTCATCATCATCCGACTTCCAGGGTAAGGGCTTCCCATCAGCAAAGGACATCGAGGTCTCCAGCATCCTGAAACTTGCAGCAACACTTATGCGTTTAAACCTAACCTCATACTCACAGTTTTGATTTTGAACGTCATAGAGCTGTGCTTGCAGTTTGTTGGTTGTTTGGCGGAGTGAGAGGACTTCATCCTTGAGCTCAACCGTCTCCTTTTGGTTCTCGGCGATGAGTTTGGAACAAATCTTATGGATGATATCCACTTCGCGTTCCGCCATCTTCTTGTACCTAAAGACTTCTTGCTCAAGTGCTCCCATCCTATCCTCCAGACTTCCTTCACCCTTAGGGCCTTGAACCTCTTTTATTCGGACCTCCCCATCTTCAAGCAACAATTCCTTGGGATGAATCTTCAACTCTCTCATGTATGGGTTGATGATATCCTCTAAGGAATCTTTCTTGGCTGATCCAGAGGAAGACATTGTGGCTCCAAATCTGGGACTCTACCTCTCAGAAACAGATCGAAATGAAAACACGACGAAAACACGATATACGAACCTCGGGGGATCCGGGTGATTATATATTATGAAGTTTCACGACAAAAGGAAGGTGCTGGGAGAAAACGAGTTAGAGGGGGAGTCCGGAGTGGCCACACCACCTGGTGGCGCGGCTAGGGGTGGGCCCGCGCCACAGGGTGGTGTGAGCCACCCTGGCTCCATTTACATCCCTCTTTCGCTTCGTAACTTTCCTTATTGGCTAAAAACTGCAAAAATATAATTGGATAGCATTTTCGAGGAACTTTTCTCACCAGATCTGTTACCTATTTAAAACGGAGTCTGTAGGTCTCTGAATTTGGTATTTAGTAGATTCTTCTGGAGTCACCACTTGAATAACATCAATATCTTCATCTTCATACTCTTATTTCTTGAGTCATGAAACCTTTCACTTCCTTATTACACCATTATCTCCACTACCTGGAAATTTCTTTCACACAAAACTTCACACAGTTCTCATTAGCAACATTAGTGTAAGTGGGGTGATAAAACCTTTTTGAGTCCAAACTTCAACTTAAAACCATCAAAAGATAAGCTACTGTAGCAACTCCTTCCGAAAACCCAAAAATAATTCAAAAAGGAAATCGAATAAAGAAGCAAATTCAAGAGTGGCAAAATCTGTCAAAACAGACCAGCAGGTAAAGATCAATTTTTTCAAAAATCTTCTGTTGCTCAAATCAAAAAGTGCAAAACTAACGAAAGTTAAATAACAACCTGGGGCAAAAGCAAAAAAATTACAGCTCAATCCGACAAATAGAGATCTCTCAGGAATTTTTACGGTGAAGCACAAAAAATCTGTTCCGGGATAGCAACTTCCCCAAATCTTACTTCTCTCTCATTAGAGGTTGATCTTGACACAAAAACCAAACAAAAGAATAAGGAGAGGTTATTACCGAAGTAATAACTTCCAAGACTCAAAGAAACAAAAACAAACTGAAAGAAAATAAATTAGGTTGTCTCCCAAAAAGCTCTTTATTTATAGCCATTAAGATGGACATGATGATTTGAAAGATGCTCACATAAGATATGAATTGAAGTGAAAGAGAGCATTAAGAAGCAAAAATACACACATTTAAGTCTAAACCACTTCCTATGCAAGGGAATTTTGTAAACAAACAAGTTGTTGAAACCAGAGGCTACAAGCATAGGAAGGCAAAAGAAGTGCAACATAAAAACTTTCAACATAAAACGAGGAAACTTGATATTATTGAGATACATAACAACACTTTTATCTCTCTCATAGTAACTTTCCGTATCATGCATAAACTTAACAATATAACTATCACAAGGGCCATCGTAACGATGATCACTTATTCTAACAGAAAACACATGAATACTAGCTCTCATAACACTACCTTGTGAAACAATATTAGAGGTATCCTTAGAAAGGATAGTGTGTCCCTCTTCTTCATATTTAGTGACAAAGTCTTTCACACTTTCTATTGTAGGTTCATCAACCATACTATCTATCATAGAATGTTCCGTTATCTTAACTAGGAAAGGCATTTTCTCAATATAAGGTTTAGGTAAAACATGATTAGCAGTATAGACTTCAGTATTTCTTATAACTCTTAGCAATATCTTTATAGGGTTCATGATACTTATTCCACTTATTTTTAGGCACTTCAATGTAGGAAGAAAAAGCCTTAAAATAAGAAGCAATAGCTTGAGAGTCTAGACCATAAGCATTTTTAATATTTTGAAAGTCATCAGTTCCCATAAAAGATTAAATGCATTCATAATCATAATTTATACCTGACTTTCTACCTTTGTCATTCTCCCAAGCTTCAGCATTATCTTGAATATGGTCCAGAAGATCCCATTTAGCTTTTTCTTCCATGTGAGTGAATGATCCAGTACAAGAAGCATCCAATAAATCCTTATCATGTAGAGGGAGCCTTGCATAAAAGTTATTGATAATAATATTGTTGGGGAGCTCATGAATGGGACATTTGAGCATTAGTAACTTCAATCTCCCCCAAGCTTGATCTCTACTCTCTCCATCGACAGGCCAAAAGTTGTATATTTGATTCCGATCTTTATGAATCTCACTAGGAGGATAAAACTTTGAATAAAAGAGAGGTATTATTTCCTCCCATTCTAGAGCTTGACCATTCTTCAGCAGCTTATACCATTCCTCAGCTCTTCCTTTCAGTGATAATGAAAATAACTTCTTAACATGATCTGTAGTAATACCTGCACACTTGAACAACCCGCATAATTCGTGTATAAAGAATAAATGATCACCAGGAGGGACAGTTCCATCCCCAACATAGTAGTTATCCATAACACGATTAATAATTCTTGTAGGTATTTTAAAAGCATCATTCTCAGCAGGTGGTGGTTCATCTGCAACCTTAGCAGTGGTAGTAGCTTACCAAATAAGAAACTCAGCGAATTATCCATAACGAAAATAAAGCAACTACAAAAGTAAACAATACTCAAAGTAGAAGTTTCCTTTACCAGTTCCACTCTCCAATAGCGCTTCACTCCCCGGCAACGGCGCCAGAAAATAGTCTTGATGACCCACAAGTATAGGGGGTGTATCGCAGTATTTTCGATAAGTAAGAGTGTCGAACCCAACGAGGAGCAGAAGGTGCTGGCTAGTGGTATGGATCAGGAATTTTTTGCAAATACTTAGCAAACAGATTTTTAGGGTTTTTTGATAATGCAAGTAAATAAAGTAGGAATAAATGCAGCAAGTGGCCCAATCCTTTATGCAGCAAAGGACAAGCCGATTGTATTACTTAAGATGACCAAACGTTCTTAAGGACACACGGGAGGACTGTCAAGTGCTTTCGCTTCATATAGTTGATTAATCTTCTTTATCTTGCTAAGTGTTGTGTGGGTGAACCTGTGCTAATGTACCGACCTTCCTAGGACTAATACATACTTGTGATTATACCCCTTGCAAACATCCGTAAGTACAAGAAAGTAATTAAGGTAGAAACCTAACCACAGCTTTAAACTCTAAGACCCTTACGTCCCTTGTGCAATGGTTTCCTAACGGGGGTTTAGGTTTCTGTCACTCCGGCAACCCCTACGATTAGTAGACAAATACACAATGCATTCCCCTAGGCCCATATAGGTGAAGTGTCATGTAGTTGACGTTCACATGACACCACTAGAAGAAGTACACCACAACTTAAATATCAAACTATTGAATCTTTCTCAACACAACTCCACTACTAACAACATGACTTCTCCCATGTCCTCAAGAACTAAACGAACTACTCACAAGAAATCATATGGATCATGATCAGAGATGGAATAATGGTGTATAACAATCTGAACATAAACAATAATTCAATGGTTCCACTCAATAGCATCAACTATAGAGAGTAATTAACACCGGGAAAGTTTCCCCTAAGAACTATGTAAGATTCAACCCAATTGTTACAGCAATATGGAGATGGTGATGAGGGTGCTGATGGTGATGATGATGATCCCGATGAAGTCCAGCTTTATGGTGGTGTTGATGGCGATGATCTCCCCTCTCCGGGAGGGAATTCCCCCGGCAGAAATCTGTCTGCCGGAGAGATCTTTATCTCTCGGTGTTTTCCGCCCTGCAGAGGCGGTGGAATCTTTCTATGATCGCTCCCTGAGTATTACGGTTTCGGAAGGATTATATGCGCTAGAGGGGATAGCTAGAGGTAGGCCAGGGCGGCCACACCACCTGGTGGCGCGGCCTAGGGTGGCCTGTGCCAGGGGGTGGTGTGGGCCCCCTGTGGCCCATCTCCACTCTTCCTTATGGCTTCCTTCGTCTTCTGGAAAAAAAGGATTATCCGTATATTTTCCCGAATTTTCTGATCTTCGTGAATTTTGCCTCCTAACATCACCTTTTCCATCAGAATCCTGACTGCAGGGGTCCATGCTCCAAAAGTCATCAACCATGCAATAACAGATGAAATAACATAAGTATCATCTCTTAATATGAAATATATCAATGAATAATAGTGAATTATGATATAGAATAGTGATGCAAAATGGACGTATCAAGGGACTCCCCTTGTGAAGATGTCCTTGACTCCTCGGCAACGGCGCCAGAAAAATACTTGCTGACGCGTGTACTAATGAGCTCGTTGGGGAACCCCAAGAGGAAGGTATGATAAGCACAACAGTAAGTTTCCCTCAGTTATGTAACCAAGGTTATCAATCCAGTAGGAGCAAGGAAACTCCCCAAAGGTGTAGCTAGCTGAACTTTGGCAGGGCGCACTACCGGTGCTAGCAGCAACGTGGAGACCTGCACAATACAATCACAGAACTCTGTCCCCAACTTGCGATGAGGTTGTCAATCTCACCGGTTTTGCTGAAAACAAAGGATTAAACGTATCGAGTGGAAGAAAGTAATAGTTTGCAGTAAGTAAACACAAAGCAGTAATGTAGCACCCCGGATAAAACCACTACTAGAAAATCACTTGTTATTTTTTTTATTTTGTGCATCATCATGATATCATGTATATGTCATCATGCCACATTGCATGTGGGAATCATATGAAACCTTGTATTTGTTTTATCTTTCTTGTGTTGTTTGCCTTTTTCCATCACATTGCGTCATATTTCCATGTTCGTGCACCATATATAAACTATTCATGCATCATCTTCATCAGTGATACATTGCAAATGTATCTACAATTTTTGATGTTCCATGCTTGGTTTTATCCACTTTCTTGTGTTTTGTTCCAACTTTGGAGTACTTTCTATACACTTTCTTGGACTAACCTATTAACAGGTGCCACAGTGCGAGTTGCCTGTTTTCTGCTGTTTTTGGTTCCAGGAAAGTCAGAAAATCAATATTCTCGGAATTGGACCGGACAAAAGCCAAAGTTGATATTTCCCCGGAAGACTCACGGAGCCAGAAGGAGAGTCGGAGAGGGGCCACAGGGTGGCCACACCACCCCATGGCGCGGGTCCCCCAGGCTGCGCCAGGGCATGGTGTGGGCCCCCTGGCCGCCCACCGACCTTCCCCTTTGGCCTATAAGAAGCCTCCCAAGGCATAAACCCTAAATCATCAAGCCTCCAGCCACGAAAAGTTCCGCAGCGCCGCCGCCACCGAAGGGGAGATTCGGGGGACAGAAAGTCTCTGTTCCGGCACCCTGCCGGGACAGGGAAGTGCCCCGGGAGCCATCTCCATCGATCTCCACCACCATCTCCATCAACTTTTCTAATTCCCATGATGAGGAGGGAGTAGTTCTTTCTCGAGGCTAAGGGTTCTACCGGTAGCTATGTGTTCATCTCTCTCTATGCATGATCTTATTGAGATCATGAGTTTGTAATCAAGTAGATCTACCTTGCTACTCAAGTGCTTTAATAGATCTCTGCTCTCCCCAAGTGTGTGAAAGTGATAGCATGCTCACCATGGTGGCACTTAGGCTAGAGATTACAAATACTTGTTATAAGTTATATTTAGAGTTGGATGTCTTTATGAAATTGTGGTGTTTGTTGGACTCATCTAGTACTCAAGGTGATAGTGTGGGGTTTTCTAGATGGGAAAGACTTACTTTGAGGTGTGCTGTTATAGCCCTACCATCGATTAGAGTGTCCAACCGGAGAGTAGTTAAGAGTAGTATCATGAAGATGATATATTTATATGAGAGTGTTCACTAGTGAATGTATGATCCCTAGGCCTTGTTTCCAAGCATTGATACATCGTTTGCAATTAGATATGTTACATGTTTGCTTGCTTCCATCTTTATTTCAGTTTGCCTTTAGTCTTTTCCACGCCATCAAGTTATTTCCTATCACCGTTACCACTTATAATTATCCATACCACTTGTATTTCACTATCTCTTCGCCGAACTAGTGCACCTATACACTTGACAAGTGTATTGGGTGTGTTGGGGACACAAGAGACTTCTTGTATCTTGATTGCAGGGTTGCTTGAGAGGGAATACCTTTGATCACTTCCTCCCCGAGTTCAATAAACCTTGGGTGATCCACTTAAGGGAAAACTTGCTGTTGTTCAACAAACCTCTGCACTTGGAGGCCCAACAACTGTCTACAAGAATAGAAGTGCGTAGACATCAATCAGCTATGCATGTCATATTTTATTCTTGTCATTTTTTTATTAAATCTTCCATACTTGTTCTTGGCATCTTCTATTTTGCTTGCCTCCAATCTATCTTTTTCTGTCCATCTTTGTTCTCTTTTGATCTTGCTATATTTTCAATCCCACTAGTTATTTTTGTCCATCTCTCTTTTATATTCACCATGTTCCATGATCACACCACCCATCTCTTTCTCTCTCTTATTATACCCATGCGTTCATATCCATCCTTTTTCTTTTATTTTCCCCAAACCTATTCTCCTATTTTGCCTCTATTTTATCTTTCCCTTTTATTTGGAATAATCAAACAACTCTTTAATATGTTACCAAGTGGTTTTTTTATGTGCAGCAACCCCTTTTTATTTTCTCCGATCTCTGTCCTCTATTCAAATCACATTCAAAATCCTAGCATTATTTTAATTCTAGTCCAAGTAAATATGGAAACCCCCCTCTTTTATCCTAAACCGAGACAGGCTACTCTCTGAACCTATCATGTTCTAAACCAGCTGTCTCAACCCAGCTTGGCCCGTGCCATGTTTCTCTTCTTGCCTGTGCGTTCGCTGCACGCCGCGCGCGTGACACCCCTGTCAGCCTTGCTTTTCCTCCAGGCCTCACAAAAACCAGCGTATCACAGCCTCCCTGGCCAACCACCCTGCTCTTCAAACCCTATCCCCTCTCCTTTCCAAGTTCCCTTCTAGATCGAGCCGCCGCCATGGAAGGGAGCTTCGCGAGCTCAGCGCCCTCCTGAACTGCATCACTACACCTCTTTCCGTCGCGCCAAGGACATCTCTGTGACACCTTCGTCCGCGGCTGAAAGGATCGTATGGGCACCTAGAGGGGGGGTGAATAGGTGGTACTTCAAATTTTACTCCTTTTTCAAATTAGGCTTTGACAAGAAAGGTAAATTCTCTAGATTATGCAACTAAGGTGAATTTACCTATATGATAAACAAGCCCAAACTAAACAATAACTAGATAAGTAAAATGCGGTAAAGGATAGAAGGAACCAAAGTGGAGCACACGGAGACACAAGGATTTGTTTCCCGTAGTTCTTTCCTTTTAAGGGGAAGTACGTCTACGTTTGGAGAGGGGGTGGTTTCAAACCACCAACGCCACGAGAGGCCTCCCTTGTTCTCCGATGAACCTCACCCCAACGGGTTCGATTCACCTCTTCCACTATACGGCAACCTTCAAGGTGGAAGACGGCACCTTTACAACGAGTTCGGGGCACACATCCACAACTTGATTGGAGGCTCCCAAATACAAGCAAGATGTCACACAATCAGAGACAAGCTTGTAAGAACCAAATCAAAACCTAGGGTTTCCAATGAGACACTAGAGCATGGGGGCCCTCAAGTGAATGAGGGGGAAATGAAGATCTCTCTTGGTGAAGCTGTAGATCAAGGCCTCCTCCTTCAATTCTCCAAAGATCAAACACTTTGGATGGTTGGATGAAGAGATCTTGTTGATTTGGTGGCTCAAATGGACATGGTGTTCTTGAGGTGGACGAGCAGCTAGAACAAGGGGATAAGGTCCCCTATTTATAGCCCTTCGGTCAGCGAACCGTTTTTCTGCCCATTGGAGAAGAAGCAGACCAGAGACTCTGGTCACCACACAGGAGACTCCGGTCTACACCGGAGACTCTGGTTAACCTCCGGACCAGCCTCCGGACCCCTTGACAGAATGACCCAGCGCACTGGGGAGCCTAGTGGACCGGAGACTCCGGTCCCTCTACACCAGAGACTCCGGCCTGAGATAGGGACCGGAGACTCCGGACCAGCCTCCGGACCAACCTCTGGTCCACCTCACAGACTGACTCAGGCAAGGAAACAGAGGCCACACCGGAGACTCCTGGGGAAACTCCGGACCACACCGGAGACTCCGGTCTATGAAGACCGGAGACTCCGGTTTGGAATCCTCAAGATGTAAGATTACAGGCATGGAATGATCCACAGGCCAATGGTTCTTTTCCTTTGTAGAACAACCTGTAGACAATAGCAACTGAAAAAAAGGGTCTACTAGTTGTTAACGAACACCAAAAGTGATTATGACAGTAAATGTCCTTTCAATCTCCCCCTTTTTGGTGTTTGATGACAACTAGTGAATTTGCATGAACAAAACTTCGCAATTACTTATGACAGGGTATGGACATGCTCCCCCTGTCTATGTGCACAAAGATAAACAAGTAAAGCAGGCAAGGTAGGTAGAACATGGATAAACACATAGTTCACACATGAGTTACGATAAAGTTGGAGCACCCACAGAGTCACACACACACACAAATAGCAAACAGTGTCCCACAATAACATAAGGCAAATAGAGACGAGAAGGAAAATACGAATCAAATAGCCCAAACCCATGCAAATCCCGATGACAATGTCTTCTCCCCCTTTGGCATCGAAACACCGAAAAAGGGAAAATACCTAATCTAGCATCCCAACGGATCAGTAGTCCTCGTCATCATCCTCCTCGTCCTCCTCATCCAAATCCTGATCCTCATCATCATCATCATAGTCCCCATCACCATCTGGAGCTGCAGGCCCTTTGCCGTGAGGGCGAGAAGAGGATGTACCTTGATACCAAACCCAGATGTGACATCAGAGAAGGTCTTCCAATCCACCAAGTTGTCCTGATGGGCATTCCATGCCCCAAACGAAAGAGTGTGATCTGACTCGGTGGAAGGCTGAGCGCCATGCTCATTAGTGTACTCATCCTCACCTTCCTCATCATACGCTTCACCCTGAGCCTTGATCTCCTTGAGTAATTTCTCGATGCGGCGGTTGCTCTTGTAGGAATCATGTTGTTGCTTGCGGATGCCCACATTCATGCAACACAAGGTCCTCTCCCAGAATGAGGCCTTCTTGACCCTTGGATGTGCTCGTCGTTCGACGTAGAGCTCGTTGGGAACCCCAAGAGGAAAGTACGATGAGCATAGTAGCAAGTTTTCCCTCAGTTATGAAACCAAGGTTTAATCGAACCAGTAGAAGCAAGGAAACACCCCAAAGGTGTTACTAGCTGAGCTTTGGCAGGGCGCACTACCGGTGCTAGTAGCAACGTGGAGACCTGCACAACACAACCACAAAACTTTGTCCCCAACTTACGATGAGGTTGTCAATCTCACCGTGTTTTGCGGAAAACAAAGGATTAAATGTATCGAATGGAAATAAGTAAAAATTTGCAGAAAGTAAACACAAAGCAGTAAAAGATTGTAGATTGTATGTAAAAGACAAGGACCAGGATCCATAGTTCACTAGAGGTGGCTCTCCTTAAGATAGATAACATGCTGGGTGAACAAATTACAGCGGGGCAATTGACAAACACCGAGAAAGCAATACATGCATATACTAATCATCTTGAATCCTTTGAGACTTGATTGGGCATTACAACATAATACATAGACCGCCATCCAACTGCATCTATGACTAAAAATCCACCTTCAGGTTATCATCCGAACCCCCTACAGTATTAAGTTGCAAGCAACAGATTATTGCTTTACGAACTGCGTGTAAAGTAAACAATACAATTGTTCTATGAACAAAGGATTGTTGTTTTCTCCCTAGTAGCAACAGCACATCTAGTACCTTAGAGATTTCTGTCACTTCCCCAGATTACTAGAGGCATGAACCCACTATCAAGCATAAATACTAACTCTTGGAGTTGCTAGCATCTACTTGGCCAAGATAGCTACTAACAATGGAAACCATGCAAGATCACAAATAACAAAGACATGATAGAATCAATAATCAGTCTAAAATAGCATCTCAATATCCATCGGATCCTTGCAAACACAACATGCAGAGTTACAAATAGATGATCTTGATCATGAACGAAGCTCACAAGATCTAAACATGAAAGCACAAAGGAGGAGAACTAGCCATCTAGCTACTACATGGATCCGTAGTCCCAGGATGAACTACTCACGCATCACACCGGAGGCTTGCATGGTGATGAAGAAGGCCACCAGGGTGAATTCCCCTCTCTGGAAGGGTGCCGGGAAGAGCTATCCCTCCCGATCTAGGGATGGAGATGACGGCGGCTACAGACTCTTTCGTGGATGTTTTGATCAGGTACTTAGGGTTTCCGTCCCGAGGGCAATATATAGGCGGAAGGAGAGGCCGAGGGGGTGCCGGGAGCCACCACACCACCCCCTGGCACGGGCCCAGCCTGGCCGCGCGGCCAGGTGGTGTGGCCGGCCCCTGGCCCTTCTCCGTCTCGTATTCTGGCACTTAATCCCTTTCAGAAAAAAAGGCACTTTGGCTTTTGTCCCGTCCAATTCCGAGAATATTCATTTTCTAACTTTCCTGGAACCAAAAACAGCAGAAAACAGGCAGCTAGCACTGTGGCTCTTGTTAATAGGTTAGTCTAAGAAATCATATGAAAAGTACTCCAAAGTTGGAACGAAACACAAGAAAGTGGATAAAAACAAGCATGGAACATCAAAAATTATAGATACCTTTGCAATGTATCAACTTCCCCAAGCATGGTGGGAAGGAGATGATTGGCCGGCGGCACGGCGGATCCTGGGGGCTTTTTGACCTCCGGGGAGAAGATTTGGGAGAGGAGGCGACGGGGGCAGAGAGGGGAGGACGGGGGTGGATGAATGAAACTGTTGTTTCAGTTCACCCCGTCCTCCCTTTTAGTGGACAGAAACCGCCCAGACCGGAGACTCCGGTCTACACCGGAGACTTCGGTCCACACCGGAGACTCCGGTGTGAACACACCGGAGACTCCAACCCTCCTCGACCAAACACTTCCAAGGTATGTGTATGGGGACATATATTAGATAGAGAGAGTTTTCAAGACTGAGAGAGGGCTTGGGTTAAGATCATACTGTGAAAATCAAGAAAACCATGGAAAACTCTTCAAAAGTTCATCAAAGCGCCTAATAAATCTGAACTAAGAACCAACTCTTCGAATGAGGAGAGGGTGGTGGCCGAAGCCACCATGTAGGAGTTTGTGGCATGAAACCACGAAGAATTGTCCTTGGGTTCATAGCCACTACTCATCAATGATGCTCACATATCACTAAATGATACTAAGAGAATTGAATTTATTAATGTTGGCATTATGGGGGGAGGGATAGTCCAATGAATTAGGACCGCACTCCCCCTATCTCCATGCCTACATCCACACCAAATATGGGTCAAGGCATAGGTGAGTATGCAAGGTAATCAAGTCAAGCTCCTAGAATCCACGATATTTAGTTCATTCCTCAAATAACAAAACCTTGCTTCATCAAGTGGCTTCGTGAAAATATCAGCAAGTTGGTCTTTGGTTGACACATATGATAGCTCAATATCACCTCGGGCAACATGATCTCTAATGAAGTGATGACGAATCTCATTATGCTTAGTTCTTGTATGGTCCACTAGGTTATATGCAATATTGATAGCACTTTCATGGTCACATAGAAGAGGCACTTTGTCACAATGGACACTATATTCCTTTAAAGTTTGCCTCATCCATAGCAATTGTGTAGAAGCACTAGCAGCTGCCACATACTCGGCTTCGGCGGTGGAAAGAGATATACAGTTTTGCTTCTTAGAAGACCAACATACCAAGGACCTCCCGAGGAATTGGCAAGCCCCGAAGGTTGATTTTCTATCATCCTTGTCACCAGCCCAATCCGAATTCGTGTACCCACAAAGAGAGAAAGTTGAGCCCCTAGGATACCAAATACCATAGTTTGGGGTATGAACCAAATATCGAAAGATTCTCTTGACTGCCATCAAATGGCTTTCTTTAGGAGCCGCTTGATATCTTGCACACACTCCTACACTCAACACAATATCGGGTCTAGATGCACAAAGGTAAAGCAAAGAGCCAATCATGGACCGGTATACGTTTTGGTCCACATCTTTACCATTTGGGTTTAGTTCAAGATGAGTCTTTGTTGCCATGGGAGTGGGAGCTCCATTGAGATCTTTCATGTTAAACCTTTTAAGCATATCTTGAGTATACTTGGCTTGGTTGAAGAATGTACCACCTCTCACTTGCTTGATCTCAAAACCAAGAAATACCCTCAATTCTCCCATCATAGACATCCTCAACCTGTCAGTCATTAGCTTAGAGAATTCATAATTAAAAGCTTTGTTAGAAGAGCCAAAGATAATGTCATCTACATAAATTTGGCACACAAAAAGTTCCCCATTGACCCTCTTGGTAAAAAGAGTGGGATCGATTTTCCCCACCTCAAACCCACGATCTAACAATAACTCTCTAAGGTGCTCATACCACGTGCGTGGGGCTTGCTTGAGCCCATAGAGTGCCTTATCAAGTTTGTAGACATGGTTTGGAAAGTTGGGATCCTCAAATCCCGAGGGTTGTTTCACATATACCAACTCATGCAATGGACCATTGAGAAAAGCACTTTCTACATCCATTTGTTGTAACTTAAATTTATGATGTGCCACGTAAGCAAGAAGGATACGGATGGACTCAAGGCGGGCCACGGGAGCATAAGTCTCTCCATAATCAATGCCTTCAATTTGAGAGAACCCTTGTGCAACCAATCTTGCCTTGTTCCTTATCACAATTCCATGCTCATCTTGCCTGTTCTTGAAAATCCACTTGGTGCCTATAACATTGCGGCAATCTTGTGGCTTTTCCACTAACTTCCATACTTTGTTTCTCTCAAAGTTGTTGAGCTCTTTGTGCATCGCGTCCAACCAATCTAAATCTTCAAGAGCTTCCCATACTTTCTTTGGTTCCACCATGGAAATAGGTGCTTGGTTCTCACCAAAGTTCTTCAATTGAGCTATACTAGATATCCCTCTCCTTAGATCTCCAACCACATTCTCAAGAGTGTGGTCTCTTAATTCCAATATTCTATCCATTCTAGCTTGGCGACGAGTTTCGATCTCCTTGTTGTTTCTTGGTGGGATCACTTCATCATTTTGGTCCTCGTCTTGACCATTAACTTGACCTTGATCATCATTGGAAATATTCTCTTCTACAGGAGGAGAGGATTGACCTTGGTCATGATCAGTCCCACAACTGGCTAGGTATTCAGCTGTACTTATGGCAGTTTGTATAGATCTTGCTTGTGTAATGGCCTTAGAACCACTGGACATCCTGGCAAATGGAGACTCAAGCACCTCTTGGTTGGAGGCACCTTCTTGATCAGTTGGTTGAGGGTCCACAACTTTTCTTTGGCATGGGTCGTTGTCCACCTCGACAGTAGCTTGTTGAAGTTGTGAAGATGAGGGATCCACGTGAGTAGAGCATAGTTCTTCTCGATCCACCATAAGGGGTTCCTCAACAGGGCGAATGAAACCCTTACCCATTCTTCCTATGGCATCCTGAGGCATTTCATCATCTACATCACAAACATCAACACATCCCCGCTTGTGGACCATCATATTCTTCAAACACCACACTACAAGATTCTATGACAATTCCTGAGAGCTTGTCATAGATTCTATAAGTGTGGGATTCGAGACCATAACCAACAAAAATACCCTCTAATGCTTTGGAATCAAACTTGGATAAACGAATGCCCTTAATGCGATAGAAGCACTTACAACTGAATACTCAGAAGTAAGAAACATTGGGCTTGTTACCGGTAAGGATCTCATATGGAGTCTTGATCAATTCTTTGCGGAGATAGAGACGGTTTGATGCATGGCATGCGGTGGAGATAGCTTCAGCCCAAAAATTGTATGGAGATTTGAATTCCGCCAACATAGTCCTGGCCATGTCAATGAGAGTCCGGTTCTTCCTCTCAACTACACCATTTTTTTGAGGGGTATATGCAGCGGAATATTGATGTTTTATTCCCTCATCACTAAGAAATCCATTTAATGTGTAGTTCTTGAACTCGGTGCCATTGCCACTTCTTATTGTTAATACTGGGACATTGTGTTGATGTTGAGCCATGTTGATGAAGTCAATGAAGTTCTCTTGGGTCTCACTTTTTAACTTGAAGAAATATACCCACGTGTATCTTGAGTAGTAATCAACAATCACCAAACAATATTTCTTCCCACCAAGACTTGCATGAGACGGAGGACCAAAGAGATCCACATGAAGAAGCTCCAAGATCCTCTTGGACTTGATGTAGTTCTTTGGCTTATGGGGAGAATCATGCATCTTTCCTTCAACACATGCCCTGCAAACCCGATCTTTGGCAAAGCAAACATTTTCTTTTAGTCCAACAATATGACCATCCTTGTGGAGGCTTTGCAAAGTTCTCATGTTGACATGGGCTAGACGGCGGTGCCATAGCCAACCCACATCGGCCTTTCTAAATAGGCACATCAGACTTGTAGTGGTTTTACCCGAGAAGTCCACCACATACAAGTCATCCTCGACGTACCCAACGACAGCAACCTTTAGAGTCTTGCTCCACAAGAGGATCACAATATCAACATCAATGAAGACAGCAAACCCCATCTTTCCTAGAGCACGGACTGAAAGCAAATTATAGCCAAGGGTTTCAACAAGCATGACGTCCACGAGAGTGATATCGTGTGCCACCACAAGTTTGCCGAAACCCATTACCTTAGACTTTGATTTGTCGGCATATGTCACAGATATTTGATCAACATTTGGTCTCAACTCCTTGACACTAGAAGTGCTTCCGGTCATATGACTTGTGCATCCACTATCGAGCACCCATTTTGACCCTCCGAAACCATAGGTCTACAAAAGATCAAACTAGTTTTTAGGTACCCATTTCTCAATGGGTCCTCTTTTGTTAGCAACAAGGGTCTTAGGAACCCAAATCGACCATGCAATATAACCATCAAATGGGCCAACATATTGTGCATACACATCACCATAGTAATCACGCATTAAGACATAGTGGGGGTTAGCACTACCCGCAAAATCATTATGAGACATAGTTTTGCCACTTGTGGTCTTACTTCCCACAATGACCTTGTTCTTTTCTTGAGCGGTCTTGGCCTTCTTCTTCTTGTTATTCTTTTTCTTCTTGGCTTTAGAGACAAAGCCTAAGCCCCTTTTTCACCATTTGACCTTTTCTTGTTTAAGAGGTCATCAATAGACTTGTTACCTTTTGGAAAGGAAGTCTTAGCTAGCTCCCCCTTCAACCTAGCATGTTCTTCGAGAGTATTTGTACAAATAGAAGGAATGAATGTACTAGGTGAGGGAGTATTGATCAATTGAGTTTGAAGCTTTTCACAAGACTTTGTGAGGGACAAGAGTTCACTTTCCAAGGCCTTGTGAGCCTTGTCAAGTGTGCTAAAGTCCTCGGCAAGTTTTTTATGAACAACGTCAAACTCAATCTTATCCTTTTTAGCCTTTTTGTATTTAGCAATAGCATGATCACGTTCCTTGATGAGTTTATTAATAATGAGGTCATTAGCTTCATCAAGGCCCTCTAGTTTAGTTTCAAGAGATATTCTAGTTTCTTGTTATTCTTCTAGAGCATTATTAAGAGCTTCTACCTCAATCATGTGCTCTCTTCCTAATTGGCATCTCTCATCTAGAAGTTCTTGTGTGTGTGAAAGTTGATTTAGGAGGTCCACAACATGTTTCTTGTGTTCCCCTTGCAAGTTATTCATGAACACATCAAAAGCAACTAGTTCCTTTTTGACCTCAAGAGATAACTCATCATCAAAATCATCATTGATTAAGGAAGTGGAGTGTGATGATGATAATACCTCCGTTACTCTTGCCATAAGGCAAGTGACGTTCTTGTTGGAGATATTCTCATTTGGAGAGTTGAAGAGTGAGAATGAGGGGGTAGAGGTAGTGGCAAGAGCCGCCACACCACTTGGTGTATCCTATTCTTCCTCTTCATCATCATCATCATCGGAGGAGTACTCTTCATGTGTGATCAAGACAATTTCTCCCGGCTTCTTGTTGGTTGGGTTTCTTTTGATGAAGGGTTTCTTGTAGGGATCTTTGGAGGTCTTCTTCAACACAAGTTTACCCCCATGATCTTCGCTTTCCTCATAGGGACAAGCTGCAACGAAGTGATAGCGGTCACCACAATTGAAACAAGTTCTCAACTTGGACCCATTGTCTCTTCTCCCATTGGGGTTGCTTCTTCATTGCATTTCCATCTTGGCCTTGGTGGGGTCTTTCCAAAAGATTCTTGCATAGATGGCCATGTATTCACCATGAGCATTCTTGACATCGTGAGGGTGGCTTATTGAAGGTCCCTCATCACTTCCTTCGTCTTCATCATACTCCACAACCTTGGCCTTCAAGGCAAGATTGGCACCATTACTCATTCCAATGGCACGAGCACGGGCGTCTTTGGCATTCTTGGCAGCAACCTTAAAGGCTGCCATCTCTTGCATCACTTCATTGGAGGTCATGAGATGGTAGTTGTGTCTTCCTTGGAGACTCTTCAAGTCAGTAGGCTCGAAGGGCATGAGAGCACTCACATACTTCCTTTTGATCCAAGCGTCATCAATGTGAGAGGCCCCAACATTCTTCAAAGCGGTGGTTGTGGATTTGAGTCTTCGATACATGTCTTCATGATCCTCACCATCCTTCATGAAGAAACCTTCGTCATCATTGCTTAAGGCATCATATCTATTTCTCCTCATACTCTCATTGCCAACAAACAAGTCAATGAGAGCATCCCAAGCTTCCTTGGCGGTGTTGTAGTGCTCAATGTGGGGAAAATCCTTTGGTCCCACCCCAAGTTGGATCATGTGCAAGGCAGTCGCATTGAGTTGGCTATTGACCACTTCTCTTCTTGTCAAGTTGGTTGGATCCTCAATTTTGAGTCCTTCAATAATATTCCACAAATCAATGCAAGAGCTGCGCACATGAGATTTCATTAACACTTGCCATTGAGCAAAAGTATGTGTAGCTAACTTAGGTGGGTCTCCTCTATTGTTTATATGTGGATGAGGGATAGGAGGGTCGGGAGAGTACCATCCGGGAACCGTATGGAACTCTTCCTTCCCATCACCCTTTTTGGTGGCGGAATTAGTGGAATTATGTTCATCCCCTACCACTTCCTCCAAAGGTTTTGCCGGAGCATTAGCCTTTGGGTTTGGTGGTGTTTCCACTGGAGAGGGAGGAGGTGAGGTTTGCTTATCCTTAACAAGTTGCTCAACGAGTTGACGCAACTGTAGGATTTCATTGCCCAAGGTAGAGCTCAAGCTTGTTTCCAAATTCTTGAGATCTACCATGGTCACCGAATGGCTAGCCTCACTTTCTCCCTCCTCTGGGTTGCTCATAATCTCTTAGGCGGTTAAGCCCGAATAAAGAGCCGAGGCTCTGATACCAATTTGAAAGGATCGTATGGGCACCTAGAGGGGGGGGTTAAAAGGTGCTACTTCAAATTTTACTCCTTTTTCAAATTAGGGTTTGACAAGAAAGGTAAATTCTCTAGAGTATGCAACTAAGGTGAATTTACCTATATGACAATCAAGCCCAAACTAAACAATAACTAGATAAGTAAAGTGCGGTAAAGGATAGAAGGAACCAAAGTGGAGCACACGGAGACACAATTTTGTTTCCCGTAGTTCCTTCCTTTTGAGGGGAAGTACGTCTCCGTTTGGAGAGGGGGTGGTTTCAAACCACCAACACCACGAGAGGCCTCCCTTGTACTCCGATGAACCTCACCCCAACGGGTTCGATTCACCTCTTCCACTATACGGCAACCTTCGAGGTGGAAGCCGGCACCTTTACAACGAGTTCGGGGCACATATCCACAACTTAATTGGAGGCTCCCAAATACAATCAAGCTGTCAAACAATCAAAGACAAGCTTGAAAGAACCAAATCAAAACCTAGGGTTTCCAATGAAACACTAGAGCATGGGGGCCCTCAAGTGAATGAGAGGGAAATGAAGATCTCTCTTGGTGAAGCTGTAGATCAAGGCCTCCTCCTCGATTCTCCAAAGATCAAAGACTTTGGATGGTTGGATGAAGAGATCTTGTTGATTTGGTGGCTCAAATGGACATGGTGTTCTTGAGGTGGATGAGCAGCTAGAACAAGGGGATAAGGTCCCCTATTTATAGCCCTTCGGTCAGCGAACCTTTTTTCTGCCCGTTGGAGAAGAAGCAGACCGGAGACTCCGGTCACCACACCGGAGACTCCGGTTAACCTCCGGACCAGCCTCCGGACCCCTTGACAGAATGACCCAACACACTGGGGAGCCAAGTGGACCGGAGACTCCGGTCCCTCTACACCGGAGACTCCGGTCTGAGATAAGGACCGGAGACTCCGGACCAGCCTCCGGACCAACCTCCGGACCACCTCACAGACTGACTCAGGCAAGGAAACAGAGGCCACACCGGAGACTCCTGGGAAACTCCAGACCACACCGGAGACTCCGGTCTGGAATCCCCAAGATATAAGAGGACATGCATGGAATGATCCACAGGCCAATGGTCCTTTTTCCTTTGTAGAATATCAACTGTAGACAATAGCAAACTGTAAAAGGGTCTACCAGTTGTTAACGAACACCAAAAGTGATTATGACAATAAATGTCTTTTCATCGGCGAAGTAGAATGAGTACCTGGGCTGTACCAGGACGTTCCATTTGTCCGCTTCCCTGAAGGATCCGGAGCCGGAGTAGCCCTGGAACGTCGCCAAGATCGCCATCGACCATGTCGGTTGATGTGCACCTCTACGTCGCCATCAGTCACAGCTTCTTCCTCTTCTTCGGTTCTCCTTTGACCTCATCCAACACGTCTCTGTACTCTCGGTGAGCTATGTTCCCTCCTCCATGCTTGTATCTCTAGTCAAGTTTGACAGAACATCTGCAGCGATGTGCTACTACTCTAGTTGATCTGATGTCACCTGTACGCACACATGTTCAGGAGTGTACACGTCTCCAGTCTCACATTACCTGCATCTCACGAGTATACGGGATACTGCCCTCTGTTTGACGCCATGCCCAGCTGCACTTCCACCACTGTTAGGTTAGGTCGCCACATCAGCTTCTTCTTTTGATCCTGATGCACACCTTGCATGCCTGAAATTGCTGCACCACACATCCTCCTTCAAAATCAGTTGACTAGTTTGCACATCCGTTTTGATTCAGTAGTGTGGCTGCTAGATTAGCTAGTTCAAATAAAAATCTTTCGTCTAGGTTCTGTACAAGAGCATGTACCAGGTTCAGTGTTTGGAACTGTGTGCCTCCCATTGGCAGACCCAATTTCAAATCGTACCACTACCAGTATCGGCCTGTTTTTCTTTTGGGGTTCTGTTTTCTAAAAATAATATGATCTAAAATGACAGGAAAATGTGTGAGCATGGCATGCGTTAATACTTGTCAAATCAAATCGGATTGCCACAAATTTTATGTCCATCTGACTAGAAAAAGGTGTAGATTTCAAGTCTGCAACTTGTTTTGTCTTTTGAGCAATATAAAATCTTGCCAATTTATTAAATGGCTATGCAACTAGTTCCAACTTGCAAAACCCAGACCTTTAGATTTACGAATCCAAATTAAACAGATAATATTTCTAAAATTATTAGAAAAATGAGAGGACGCCATATTTGCATTCATACATGCCATTTGAACACTGTATCAGTTCTTTATAAAATGCTATGAAAGTAACCATTGATTAAATGTGGTCCATTTAGTGCTACTCTTGATTTATAATTTCAAGTGGCCACTTAAACACGATGAACTAGTACTAATAAATTCTTATTTCATTAATTCGACTTGTCATGCATCATTCATGATCATGCCAGTTCTTCTGCATTAGTTGTAATTTTTGCATCATTTGTTTCTTCTAGTGTTTTGCTTCTTCTCAGATAGGACGATGAGATGATGTGAGCATCGACAAGTTATTTGGCTAATGTATTTTCGACTATGTTTCCCAGGCGAGCAATCTCCCCCGTTCTACCTATTTGGCATTATAGTTTTTACTTCCTCCTGTTGATCTATTGCTACCCGTATTGCGATGCTTTAGTTTACGTACACCATTTATATTCCCTACAGCCTCTATATTGTCTTGGACACATCCTATTGCCTGTTGTTTGATAGATAGTCGGCATTGCACGTCGTAGTTGCTTGCTCAAGTGCTGCTTCGCATCGTTGTTGTTCCACCATTGTGGGGAGGTTTGCACATGCTAAATGGTGGAGATGCTTAATGTTGGAGATGATCATGACTTTAAATACAACTGTTAAAATGCTGAGAATAGATATAATTAATGCAGATGCATCGGTGGGCAATAGATAATATTTGGTTTTTAACCGCTCACTTGTGTCCCGTAGGCCCCGAGTACTGGATACATGTTCCTTCGCTATCACACTATCCGCATGTGCGACCATGAATCCCCTTAGCCAGAGCTTGATTCATTTCTTATTTCTTGGGGCCACAAACTAGTTTAGGGCTTTATTACTATCTTGTACTTATGCCATGCTTTACAGTTTTTTTACGATTGTGCGTGGAGCACCTGTACTATTTTGTAACATGGAATGTTTACGTGGTATCGATAAGCCTAGTCACACTTTCGGGTTCCCAGTCGTTTACAGCCATTATCACAAACCCTGGGTCCGTCTCGGAGTCGGCCAACTTCGTCGCGGGTAGCTTAGTGGGGTGGCCCCCTGAAATATTTTATGAATCATGTGATTGCTTTGTCGTAAAAGCCTCGTTGGGTTTTGATTTAGGTTTTCCGAGGTTGATCGTGTGTGTGTTGCTATTTGTGCACCCTTGCAGGGTAAATCTTTCTGAAAGCTGTGTCCACGGTTATGGACGACTTGGAGCACAGTATCTCGATCATAGACAAGCATAACTAAAGTAGTGCTATAAATTTGACTTAATATGTGACTAGTAATCAGATTCACTATAATGGAATGGATAATAAAAGTACCAACAACTGGAGGAATTGGGGTGTATCATGTCATGTTATACCTTCCTAGTAAGTATTGCAACTACAATGGAATGGTTAAATAAAACTGCCCACTACTTATGCTATCAGGATGACTCATACTATCTATATCTGACTAGTAAGTGTTGCAACTATAATGGAATGAATAAAACTGCCAACTGTGTGAGTTCCTCGGTTTGACTTCCTCGTTTGGTCTCGAGGGGGAATACCAGGATAGGTACGATTGGTGTTAGTATTAGGTTGGTCCCGAATAGGTCTTTCTTATCCCTCTCTAATAGCCGACAGTGGTTTCGAGTCTCTATAGGTTGTTTAGTGCATGCTGCGATGCCGCTTCAGTCCACCATACCTATGTAGGCGAGAGCCGCCGAATTCCAGCCTCGCCGTGTACTGGCCTCAGTACTGACCGCTCCTTTTTTCCTTTACCCTTTGTCGGCACCCCTTTTGTTTAACAGGTATAATTTCGACGTCGTTAGCAGGGTTACCCTTCCGGCTTGGCCTGGGTAGGGTTATGGACGACATTGGTTATTATTTAGGGCTCTTAGCCCCATTTGCATCTTATCCGTACTCGGATGTTGTTTCGTTCCAAGGTGATTTGGATCTTTGTATTCTATATCTGTATTTTTGACTCGTGGAGTCGTTGTTGTATATATATGCATATTGTGGGTTCTATCATGGACTATTGTGTAATGGTATTACTTCATTTTCCACCTGCACGCAAGTGCCTGGTGGGCGTCTTTGAATCATTTCTATTTGGGTTTGGCAGGAATCGCTGAAACTTGCATAGAGCCGATTTGAGGGTGTTACAAAGTGGTATCAGAGCTCAGAAGTTGCGATACCCCACTGGTCTAGCCTGTAGGATAACCTAGCTAACGGACATTGTAGAGAGTCAAAACTATTTTGAAAAAAAATCTGTTGGATAGATCTGATTAGGTCTGCTTTTACTGCTTACCTTTGTGTTATTCTCCTCTTACCTTCACGTGTTTTGAATCTACTCTTATCTTTTCTTCGAGTCCATGATTTCTCGTGGTTGGGTTTCCATCGTACCTTTAGAGTTTCGCTTCCTTCCTTTTATCACGGTGGCGCTACAATCATCAGTCTGCATCTCGCTTGTTGTACCCTTCATCCAATCTTTTTGGTCCTTGAACTCTTTATCGGTATATGCACCTTGATGGATATCCGTATCGTTGATAGACATATGAGAAGGATGATCATTGGTGAATATGGAGTATACCTTGGGCATGTGTTGTTCATGCCAATGGAACCATCGTGAAACCTAATCATGTTGTCTTTTCACACAATTTCCTTTGTATATTCTGGCATTTTTCAACACGACGATATCATCTATGAAGAACCTGCATCATTCTTTTGTTTCCGAACACTGCGTACTGAGATCTTCAGTCTAAATTCAAGAGTTGGTTGCCTTTGTTCATCTATTCATGTACGGAGTAATGCTTTGGGTGCACGATGGACTGATCACCATCTGACTACTCTTATCATTCGCTCTTGTATATTGAATCGGTGGATCAAGCAACTTTACTCCTTCCAGAGAAGTTAGAGGTGGCCTTCCCTTTTGAGACCTCTGCCTTCGTCCGTGTTTCTCCGGAGTGTTCTCTCAACGAACGTGAGCAATGACCCCTTGTTGGAGGTGTCACCGAAATCAAGATGGAACAAGAATCTTTGTTAGTGGTGTCGCGAGGATCTACACGAAGTAAGAAGCATCAAATCATCAGCCTTCTCCCCCGTACCATGAGGCGGATCTCGAGGGCGAGATCCATTGTTAGTGGAGTCGAATTGTAGCACCCCGGATAAAACCACTACTAGAAAATCGCTTGTTATTTTTTTATTTTGTGCATCATCATGATATCATGCATATGTCATCATGCCACATTGCATTTGGGAATCATATGAAACCTTGTATTTGTTTTATATTGCTTGTGTTGTTTGCCTTTGTCCATCACATTGCGTCATATTTCCATGTTCATGCACCATATAAAAACTGTTCATGCATTATCTTCATCAGCTATGCATGCCATATTTTATTCTTGTCATTTTTTATTAAATCTTCCATACTTGTTTATCTTTTTCTATCCATATTTGTTCTCTTTTGATCTTGCTATATTTTCAATCCCTCTAGTTATTTTTGTCCATCTCTCTTTTATATTCACCATGTTCCATGATCACACCACCCATCTCTTTCTCTCTCTTATTATGCCCATGCGCTCATATCCATCCCGTTTCTTTTATTTTCCCCAAACCTATTCTCCTATTTTGCCTCTCTTTTATCTTTCCCTTTTATTTGGAATAATCAAATAACTCTTTAATATGTTACCAAGTGGTTTTTTTATGTGTAGCAACCCCTTTTTATTTTCTCCGATCTCTGTCCTCTATTCAAATCACATTCAAAATCCCAGCATTAATTTAATTCCAGTCCAAGTAAATATGGAAACCCTCCTCTTTTACCCTGAACCGAGACAGGCTACTCTCTGGACCTATCATGTTCTAAACCAGCTGTCTCAACCTAGCTTGGCACGTGCCCTATTTCTCTTCTTGCATGTGCGTTCGCTGCACGTCGTGCGCGTGACACCCCTGCCAGCCTCGCTTTTCCTCCGGGCCTCACAAAAACCAGCATATCACAGCCTCCCTGGCCAACCACCCTGCTCTTCAAACCCTATCCCCTCTCCTTTCCAAGTTCCCTTCCAGATCGAGCCGTCGCCATGGACGGGAGCTTCGCCAGCTCAGCGCCCTCCTGAACTGTATCACTGCACCTCTTTCCGCCGCGCCAAGGACATCTTTGTGACACCTTCGTCCGCGGCGAAGCAGAATGAGTACCTGGGTTGTACCAGGACGTTCCATTTGTCCGCTTCCCTGAAGGATCTGGAGCCGGAGCAGCCCTGGAACGTCGCCAAGATCGCCATCGACCATGTCGGTTGTTGTGCACCTCTACGTTGCCATCGGCCACAGCTTCTTCCTCTTCTTCGGTTCTCCTTTGACCTCATCCAACACGTCATTGTACTCTCGGTGAGCTCTGTTCCCTCCTCCATGCTTGTCTCTCTAATCAAGTTTCACAGAACATCTGCAGCGATGTGCTACTACTCTAGTTGATCTGATGTCACATGTATGCACACATGTTCAGGAGTGTACACGTCTTCAATCTCACATTACCTGCATCTCACGAACATACGGGATACTGCCCTCTATTCGACGCCATGCCCAGCTGCACTTCCACCACTGTCAAGTTAGGTCGCCACAACATCTTCTTCTTTTGATCCTGATGCACACCCTGCACGCCTGAAATTGCTGCACCACACATCCTCGTTCAAAATCAGTTGACTAGTTTGCACATCCGTTTTGATTCAGCAGTGTGGCTGCTAGCTTAGCTAGTTCAAATAAAAATATTTCGTCCAGGTTCTGTACAAGAGCATGTACCAGGTTCAGTGTTTGGAACTCTGTGCCTCCCGTTGGCAGACCCAATTTCAAATCGTACCACTACCACTATCGGCCTGTTTTTCTTTTAGGGTTCTGTTTGTAAAAATAAGATGATCTAAGATGACAGGAAAATGTGTGAGAATGGCATGCGTTAGTACTTGTCAAATCAAATCGGATAGACACAAATTTTATGTCCATCTGACTAGAAAAAGGTGTAGATTTCAAATTTGCAACTTGTTTTGCCTTTTGAGCAATATAAAATCTTCCAATTTATTAAATGGCTATGCAACTAGTTCCAACTTGCAAAACCCAAACCTTTTGATTTACAAATCCAAATTAAACAGATAATATTTCTAAAATTATTTAAAAAATGAGAGGAAGCCATATCTGCATTCATACATGCCATTTGAACACTGTATCAGTTCTTTATAAAATGCTATGCAAGTAACCATTGATTATATGTGGTCCATTTAGTGCTACTCTTGCTTTATAATTGCAAGTGGCCACTTAAACACGATGAACTAGTCCTAATAAATTCTTATTCTATTAATTCGACTTGTCATGCATCATTCATGATCATGCCAGTTCTTCTGCATTAGTTGTAATTTTTGCATCGTTTGTTTCTTCTAGTGTTTTGCTTCTTCCCAGATAGGGCGATGAGATGATGTGAGCATCGACAAGTTATTTGGCTAATGTATCTTTGACAATGTTTCCCAGGCGAGCAATCTCCCCCTTTCTACCTATTTTGCATTATAGTCCTTACTTCCTCCTATTGATCTATTGCTATCCGTATTGCGATGCTTTAGTTTCCGTGCACCATTTATATTCCATGCAGCCTCTATATTGCCTTGGACACATCCTATTTCCTGTTGTTTGATAGATAGTCGGCCTTGCTTGTCCTAGTTGCTTCCTCAAGTGCTGCTTCACATCGTTGTTGTTCCACCGTTGTTGGGAGGTTGGCACATGCTAAATGGTGGAGATGCTTAATGGTGGAGATGATCATGACTTTAAATACAATTGTTAAAATGCTGGGAATAGATATAATTAATGCAGACACACCGATGGGCAATAGATAATATTTGGTTTATAACCGCTCACTTCTGTCCTGTAGGCCCGAGTACTGGATACCTATTCCTTGGCTATCGCACTATCCGCATGTGGGACCATGAATCCCCTTAGCCAGAGCTTGATTAATTTCTTATTTCTTGGGGCCACAAACTAGTTTGGGGCTTTATTACTATCCTGTACTTATGCCATGCTTTACTATTTTTTTACGATCGTGCGTGGAGCACCTGTACTGTTTTGGAACGTGAAATGTTTACGCGGGATCGACAAGCCCAGTCACACTTTCGGGTTCCTAGTCGTTTACAGCCATTGTCACAAACCCTGGGTCCGTCTCGGAGCCGGCCAACTTCGTCGCGGGTAGCTTAGTGGGGTGGCCCCCTGAAATATTTTATGAATCCTATGATTGCTTTGTCGTGAAAGCCTCGTTGGATTTTGATTTGGTTTTTCCGAGGTTGATCATGTGTGTTGCTATTTGTGCACCCCTACAGGGTAAATCTTTCTGAAAGCCTTGTCCGCGGTTATGGACGACTTGGAGCACAGTATCTCGATCATAGACAAGCATAACTAAAGTAGTGCTATAAATTTGACTTAATATGTGACTAGTAATCAGCTTCACTACAATGAAATGGATAATAAAAGTACCAACAACTCGAGGATTAGGGTGTATCATGTCATGTTATACCTGCCTAGTAAGTATTGCAACTACAATGGAATGGTTAAATAAAACTGTCAACTACTTATGCTATCAGGATGACTCGTACTATCTATATCTGACTAGTAAGTGTTGCAACTATAATGGAATGAATAAAACTGCCAACTGTGTGAGTTACTCGGTTTGACTTCCTCGTTTGGTCTCGAGGGGGAATACCAGGATGGGTATGATTGGTGTTAGTATCAGGTTGGTCCCGAATAGGTCTTTCTTATCCCTCTCTAATAACTGACAGTGGTTTCGAGTCTCTAGAGGTTGTTTAGTGCATGCTGCGCTGCTGCTTCAGTCCACCATACCTATGTAGGCGAGAGCCGCCAAATTCTAGCCTCGCCGTGTACTGGCCTTAGTAATGACCGCTCCCTTTTTCCTCTACCCTTTGTCGGCACCCCTTTTGTTTAACAGGTATAAGTTCAACGTCGTTAGCAGGGTTACCCTTCCGGCTTGGCCTGGGCAGGGTTATGGACGCCATTGGTTATTATTTAGGGCTCTTAGCCCCATTTGCATCTTATCCGTACTCAAATGTTGTATCGTTTCAAGGTGATTTGGATCTTTGTATTGTATATTTCTATTTTTGACTCATGGAGTCGTTGTTGTATATATATGCATATTGTGGGTTCTATCGTGGACTACTGTATAATGGTATTACTTTGTTTTCCACCCGTACGCAAGTGCCTGGTGGCCTTCTTTGAATCGTTTCTATGCGGGTTTGGCGGGAATCGCTGAAACTTGCGTAGGGCCAATTCGAGGGTGTTACATGTAAACAGTTGACTGTAGATTGTATGTAAAAGAAAGGACCGGGGTCCATAGTTCACTAGAGGTGGCTCTCCTTAAGATAGATAACATGTTGGGTGGACAAATTACAACGGGGCAATTGACAAACATCGAGAAAGCAATCAAGCATATACTACTCATCTTGACTCCTTTGAGATTCGATTGGGAATTACAACATTATACATAGACCGCCATCCAACTTCACCTATGACTAATAATCCACCTTCAGGTTATCATCCGAACCCCCTCTAGTATTAAGGTGCAAGCAACGGATAATTTTATTACGAATTGCATGTAAAGTAAACAATATGATTGTTCTATGAACAAAGGATTGTTGTTTTCTCCCTAGTAGCAACAACACATCTAGTACCTTAGAGATTTCTGTCACTTCCCCAGATTATCAGAGGCATGAACCCACTATCGAGCATAAATACTAACTATTGGAGTTGCTAGCATCTACTTGGCCAAGATAGCTACTAACGACAGAAAGCATGCAAGATCACAAATAACAAAGCCATGATAGAATCAATAATCAATCTGAAATAACATCTCAATATCTATCAGATCCCCGCAAACACAACATGCAGAATTACAAAATAGATGATCTTGATAATGAACGGAGCTCACAAGATCTAAACATGATAGCACAAAGGACGAGAACCAGCCATCTGGATACAACATGGAGCCATAGTCCAGAGATGAACTACTCACACATCACACTGGAGGCTTGCATGATGATGAAGAAGGCCTCCAGGGTGAATTCCCCTCTCCGGCCGGGTGCCGGGAAGAGCTTCAGATCCCTCCCGATCTAGGGATGGAGATAACGGTGGCTACATACTCTTTCATGGATTTTTGATCGGTTCCTTAGGGTTTTGGTATCGGAGGCAACTTATAGGCGGAAGGAGAGGCCGAGGGGGTGTCTGGGGCGGCCAGACCACCCCCTGGCGCGGTCTAGGCCTGGCCGTGCGGCCAGGTGGTGTGGCCGGTCCCCAGCCCCTCTCTGTCTCGTATTCTGGCTCCAGGTGTCCCTCGGTGAAAAACTGACTTTGGCTTTTGTCCCGTCCAATTCGAGAATATTCATTTTCTGACTTTCCTGGAACCAAAAATAGTAGAAAACAGGCAGCTGGCACTATGGCTCTTGTTAATAGGTTAGTCCAAGAAATCATAAGAAATACTCCAAAGTGTGGACAAAACACAAGAAAGTAGATAAAACCAAGCATGGAACATCAAAAATTATGGATACATTTGCAATGTATCAAGCGCTACCATCGTCTAGTATTTTTTTTCCCTTTTTGGTGTTTTGATGCCAAAGGGGGAAAAGAGAGTAGAGTATACTTAGTTTACGGGTTCCTTGCTAGGGTTTTCCGGGGTTCCCCGTTTGCATAAGCCTTACCTAGCTACTTTATTTAACTATTATGGCTTGTGTGACTAATTGGTATTTGTATCTAACCTTTTTATATTTATGTGGTGTTATGGACAAGTTCATATTAGTATTTGATTACTTGGATACCCTTATGCTATCATGTTTAATTATTGCTAGATTTACATGCCTTTAACTTGTCTATGCCTTGCTTGTTTCCTAAAAATATTGAGGAGCTCTTCATATTTCTATTATTGCACTTTGCATTCAAAAGCAAATTCAACCAAGTGCATACATTGTGGGGGAGCTCATATAATATTTTCCATTGGAACATTTTTAAAGCTTATCATAATATCTTGTTTTGACTCTAGCTCGATTTTTCATCGTTAATCAAAAGGGGGAGATTGTAAGGGCAAAATTCCCTTATATGTTATTTTGGTTAATGTTGAGATCGAAACTAAAGTGTGGACTAATGTTACATACTAGTGTTTACACAGGTTTTAGTCTACAGGTGATGATGAGAGGTGGTGCGAACCCCCATTAGCTAATCATGATAAGAGCCAGTGTTTTTGTTGCATTTCTCTCTTATTATTATTTGAGTCGATTAGGAAACACCACGCTATTAAGAGGGACAGTCGCAATGAGCATTTTGGGGAGAAAAACACCATATAAACATCCTAATACCAAACAACCACCACACCCACCCGAGAAGAGCCAAAAGTCAAAGTGAAAAATATCTTGTGAAGGGGTTCTGCAAATTGGTGAGATTCCCGGCGCCTCCTGAACTATTGCTAGAACACTTCGGCTACTGCCGAAAATTCCTGGCATTTAACGAAACACTATACTTGCTGGTTTTCCAACAGGCTGCCAGGATTCTTGACTGGCGCCAAAACGTTTCTTGTATGGTTTCCTGTAACATCCCAAAACTCCAATCAAGGTTAATCAAGATCAAATCTACCCAATTTAGGGTTAACAAAAACTTTTTCTATTTAAAAATTTGTAAGCATTAATATGTGTGTGCATTTAAAATAGGAGTTGTTTGAAATGCCATGATTGAGTGATCTATTGGTTGTAAAATGACTCTAAGGTGAATTTCACATCATTTAGATCATCCTCAAGCCAATCCCAAAGAAAAAGAAATAAAAAAGAATTAAATAAAGAAATGGTCACTTTTGCCATTTTAATCACCTAGCCCACTTTGGCTATTCCTAGTCCTCAAATTCAAATAGAAACATTTGTGGTTCTTTGCACCCCTTGCTAGTAAAAGTAGTGATGTGCCAAGGCCCACTTTGTGTCATCCCAAAAACATTCAAACTCTAATTTTAAATGACATTGGAAAATTGAATCTAGTTCATATGTCTAGATACCACTTTTTTCAAAAACCACTCAAATGAACTCCATTTCAAAATCCCAAGAAAACCTAGATGCTTAAGCATAAGATAAACCACTCCACCAAAAATATTTGAAAAATTCAAATCTTCTCTTCATGCGGCCATTTGATCGAACAGGTGGCAGGCAGGATTTTTTGCCTAACTAATATTGTTTAGTGATCAATGCCTTGTCGAGTTTTTAGCCTCCATTTGGTTCCCATGTCTCCCCTAGCTCTAACCAAACTCTCACCGGCCTACCCCTTAGCCTGGAGCAGCAGTTACACGCCGCCCGTTTTTGGTCACCGCCGGCCGAGCATGGGCAGCTCACAACTGACCGCGCCGCGCCATTCTAGCTTGCCCACTAGCTCCGCCCAACCCTACCGAACTCCCTGTCCACCCCTCGATCACTTCCAGCCCCTGGACCACCCCAGAGAAGCCCCACCCTTTCCTCTCTGCGCCGCGCCAGAGCACCCCAGAGCGCCCTCGCCGCCAGCATGCCACAGACCGCGCCTCGACACCAGACTGTGCACGCCGCTCCGTCTTGACCACACCAACCCGCCAGACACGGTCGTGCACCGCCGCGCGACCTAAAGTCGCCAGGAGCACCGTCGAGCACCGCCTCTGTCTCCTAGAGCGCGGGAAGCCCCCGACCAATTGCCACCGCCCCTAGGCATGCCATTACGCCATAGAGGACTGCCAGCAGACTGCCCACCGTCCGCCTACCTCGCCCATGCCGGTAGCCCCATGTGCCGTCGTTACCAACGAGCCGCGCCCATACCTCACTGCCTTACCGTCGAGCCTATATAAGGGAGCCTCCCCAGCACCATTTCATCACACCACCTAGCTCCCCTCTCTCCACTGATTGTTTCCCCTCTCTCACCAGAGCCGCTCGAGCAGCCCATCGCCGGAATTCCATCGGAGGTAGCCGCTGCAGAGGAGGAGAAGGCCTCATCGATTTCGTCCACCTCAGCCCCTGCCGCGACCTCGCTTCAGTCTGCCGTCATCCACCAGTTCGTTTTCCCGCCTCCCTGCACTAGCTGGAGCCCTGGTACGTCCCCAGTAGACCCCCACCGACCGTGCTAGGGTTCAGTCTCGCCGGTGACGTGTTCGTCGTCGACGACGACCGTGGACCGTTAGATCTTGTTCTAATCGTGTGGTCTGTATTGCCCCGTACCGCTTCGCATTTAATGAGTCACTGATAGGCGGGACCCCCAGTCAGCAGCCCTCAACGTTGTGGAGTGTACATGGGCCGGCCCATTTAGTTTCCCGCGCTGACCCAGTAATTCAAATATTGGTTTTTCTATTTTAATTAAAACTTAGTTCTGTCCATTAGTTTAAAAATCAATTCAGAGAGTTTTACAAATCCAAATCGAGTGATTCCAATTTTGTTGGAAAGCTAATGAAAATCTCTATCCAAGCCCGTTGGATTTAAATCAATTAGAGTTAGAGATCGCTCCTAGTAAAAATAACAAGACATAAGCTTTTGCACATTCAAACATTTTTATAAAATCAACCATAATAGCTTTTGAGTTGATTCCAACTCTCAAATATCACATTTAAACCTACCTATCTGAATATGTAATAATATTAAGGTTTGCATGCAGTTACTTTGGATTAGTACCAAAATAATGCTATATAGGCATTTCTAGTCACTTTAAATCATTAATTATTAAACTTAAACTTATTAAAATGTGATCCAACCTTTAAATCACATTCCCATATGTTGGAATATGTGGTGATGACATGTGTCCATATGATCCCATACTTTAATTGGAGAATATTAAATCTTAGTTATTTTCAATGAGTAGAAATTACTTTTCTCAAATAAAATAAATGAAGCTTGTTCATTAAACCTTGTGATGTTTGTAATGATACTATATCATAAATAGTGTGCCTTAATGTGCTAAGTAGACTAGTTAAGTATTGTTTGGTGATTGTGTATTCTGTATTTATTTATAGACGATAGTACCGACCAAGTCTTCGAGGAGGAGGAGTTCTACCCAGAAGGGGAGGAAGAGAATTTCAACCACTGCACAAATTAAGGCAAGCTATTGTTAGCAAGTAGAATTAAACTAGATAACCCAAGAAAAGGCATTAGGCATGCTTTGGGTATACCACGTTGACTATTACCTACTCCAAGTTTTGTTTACAAGCTTTACTTCTTTTACTTTACCAAAGTCCTTTACTTGTTTTAAAGGTAGCATAAAGAGTATAAAACTTGACCTATCTAGTTAGACCTAGATGTCATTCTACTGCATGAGATTGATCTTAGTACCCACATTAATGAACACTCTTAACTTAGTAGTGTAGAGCGAAACCAAAACTTTATTCACTCTAGATGGGAATACCTGGTGAAAATGACTTGTGAAAACCTTGGAATGATGAGTCATTCTATTGAGATGTTTTGACATGTGTTGAGAAACACAATTGGTTTATGATGATGAAACTGTTGAGGCATGAGCCTTAGCCCTTTTATAAAAACTGATGGTTGGGTTCGGATGCGATACCATTCCAATTTTACCGTACAACCACAATACCTGAATTGGGTAAGGCTTAGCCGGAAGTTTATATGCATTAGTATTAGTTCCCTCACGGGAGAGGTTTGAGCTGAGGCTACCTCTCAATGTTGTCCACCTATGCAGTGCCCAAGATGACAGATGGTCATGGTTGGGAGGCCATGCTCGTAGGAGAGGTGCTTATACTAGAGCGTGTAAAGGAAAGGTTATGTTTGATTATCTGCATACTAAGTATGATGATTCAGGGTTATCCCTAATAGATGTATTGAATCTTGCGGTGAAAGTGTACCACCTCTGCAGAGTGTCAAACTATTCGAATAGCCGCATCTACGGTTATGGATAGTTGGAGTGACCATACTGTTCCGTTGTTAGATGTTTTCAAAATAACTTATGAAATGAATTGTGACATGACTTGACCACAACAAAGTTGTGACTATGATGACTAAGTTCCCACTTAGGTGTTTTCAAACTTTATTTTATCTTTCTTTGTTTCTGAACTCAGCTTAGGTTTCACACTTAGCTTTACAAATAAACTTAGAACTTAACATTCCTACTAGAACTACCTTACTTGTTAGTGATTGTTTGTAAGTACTTAAAGAGTACTCATGGCTTTTGTCCCTGGCTATTCCTATGGCCAGACTATGAAGGAGACTACCAAGATGAAGGACAGCAGGACGTCTATGATAACTAGGACTATCTCCCATTGTCAGCATTGCCTGTGACTCTGAAGATGGACCCCACCGCTACGCTATTTATTTTGCTACTTGATTGTACTAAGACTGGATCATGAGATCATTTATTTGTTGTAAGACCTTATTATGGTTTGTAATGGATGATGTACTATGATATCCAATCTATTATGTCTCACAAAAATGGTAATCCTAGGATTGCGATGTATGGCATAACAGGCATCTGGGATTAAAAATCCGGATGTTGACATTTCTGGCCTACCAGGACTAGCGCTGGAAAATTCCTGGTCTAGTTTCTGGCTCGTCAGGACTAGCACCGGAATCTTTCGGCCCAGAATCCTGCCCCACCGAACTTATCGCTGGTTCAGTTGATGGCTCCCCTAAAACGGCTAGTTTTTCATCCGGACTAGAAATACCCCCATTTCTTCTCCACTGAGAGGTTATGTCAATCATTCGTACTCATTCTTTGAGCTCTCTCTCTCACCCTACATTGTTAAAACACCAAAACTTGAGAATCTCATATTCTACCCAACCGAAACAAAATCCCTTTGGTATAAAGCAAGAGGAGGTCCCAATCTAAGTTTCCACCAAACCATATTTCATCCTTCTTGAGTTCATCGAGTTTTCTTGTTACTCTTAGGTTCGTGGAAAACCCTAGGTGGCTAGGGTCACCCGAAGGCTTCCGGCTTGTGATTTACCTTGTGAAAAGTTTGGAGACTACCTTAAAATCTACCATGAGTAAGTGAGCTATTCCTTTATCGGTATAGGCTTGCAGATAAGGTGACCTTCATGGCTTGGGAAAATGCTTCATGGGATCTCATACCTCTCCAAATGTGACGTAGTTTCCCTCTAAGGAAGTGAACGCGGGAATACATGTAGGCCCAAGAGTCGGGGTGGACATAGAGTGTTAAATATGGATATACAAAATAATGCCCTACTCCTTAAAAATGTTCATAAATTCTACAACAAAACGGAAACACCTTGGCTTCACCTGATTTGGCATTCTTACTATTCTGATGGGAAACTGTCTGGTTCAAATATTGAGGGATCCGTTTGGTGGGAATATCATCTAAAGCTCATTGATCAATATAAAGGATTAGAAAAAATGCACAATTGGTGATGGGAAGAGTGTCATGTCCTGGACTGACCTATGGCAACATTCATGTCTCCATCAAAAATTTCCATGTCTACCTTCATATGCCAAATATTCTGAAATTAGCGTACATGAGGCACTTTAGTCGGAACTACAATCTCAGTTTCACCTTCCTGTATCACAACAAGCCTTTGATGAATTTCAACAGTTGGAACTCATTTGCAGTTAAACTAATGATACTATACAGCTTGGACAAATAGATACCTAGACATATATTTGAGGTAACACCACCTTTTCAGTAAAGAGAGCTTATAATAATCTTGTTGTGGTGGTCGCACGGCAGATGCCATGTATAGGCTAAAGATGGGGCCAATGTGCACTGGAGGAATCCATGGAGGGATAGTGTGGTGATTCCACACACATATGTTTGTATTTCTCTCTTGTTGATGAAGGATTACAAGGGCTCCTCGAGCTGTTCGTGGGAAGGAGACTAGTTCTCTTACTGCCCACCACTACACTCTAGGATTCTCCCTTAGTAAAAATGGCCGACCCCCTCTATGGAGGTCCTGCCCCTCCTTATATAGGGGGGAATGTTACAATTTAGGGCATACGTGGAGGAATATTCTCTGAATATGCTCCTTGGTAAAGTAAGATGCCTCTTTTACACTTTAACAAGCTGGTACAGACTCCAGGCGTAAGCCTCTCTGAGCCCCTCTACAGCATGGCATCATCCGACATTGGTTGCGTCTGCTGACATTAGCTATGCCACCCTTGTCGGCCACCTCCCACTGGTCCTTCCCTCTATCCTCTTCGCTCATGCTACAGTGGACAGAGACCACCTTTTGACCAGCGAGATTCCTTCCTTCTCTTATAAGCCATGTGAAAACCCGGCTAGCGCCTGGCTAACTTGGCCACGAGGGTACCTGCAAACAAGCTACAAAAGGCTAGCCGGCATATGTTATATGTTAGCCAGGACTGGCTCGAGCGAATATCCTTCGGGCTGGGTCACTTCGTAAGTCGGCCTGCCTTGAGGTGACTCGACCAGCTTACGCTTTGACCTCGCCGTACCTCGGCTAACACGGCCTTTATACCCCGGCATGACCCTACCGAGGGGTATCCCCAACATTAGTCCCCAAAACTGGTGTGGTCTTAGCAACTTCAGCTGATAAGGCCACAGCAGGTTCAACCCACCAAACTTTGTGCTATCTTGATTGAGTTATCCTGTAACTCGGCTCTTGTGACTTGACATTCCCTTGGCTCATTCCGAGATATTACTTGTTGGAAGGGTTACTTTCTATTTATCCGAGTCACCCTTCCTTCTCTCATACGCTTCCCCACATCCTACGTGGAGGGTAATCATTATTTTGCCTCATTTTAAGGGCTTGCACCAGTTACTGTGCCGGTTACTGTATTACTGTCAGGGATAACTGCTGGAAATTTCACATCATGGCTGCCTCCTCGTTAACTACATCACCACATCGCGTCATGGGATCTACTGCTCCATGTGGCCCGCCTCTGATTGGCTGACCCAGCAAATACACGGCCACACCGCTGGATCCCACTTCCCCCTTAGGGACGTGGTTAAATAGGGAACATGGGCGCCCCTTGGGGATCTTCCCTGACTTCGCACGCGCCTCAACACTTCTTCCTCCTTCTTTTGCATATGGCATAGAAGGGTATGTCGGCCTCTGGCCCTCCAACGAGCTCTGGATGAAGTTCTTTGGCCTCTGCAAAAATGTTATCCCCGATCCTTTTCTTGCCCCTGCCGAAAAATCCTTAAACCTCTGCGGTGGAGCCTCTATCTCTCCCTGCAAGAACTCCGCATTCCCCCGAGTCACCTGCCTCGAGTCTTGCAAAGGCTAGTCCCGGACGTTCTTCTTTGTGAGGAACCACACGGACGAGGACCTGATCCAGCCGTGCCCCTTTAAACTTGGTGTTCTAGACACCTCCTTGTGGGACCGAATCCCAAGGCACCCAACTGCCTTGGCGAATCAGGTGGATAAGCGAATCATGGAGCTGAACAAGCTGGGGCTATGGAGCGAGAATGTGATGATCACCTGTGTCCGTACCCGGATCTCTCCCCTATAGAAACGCACTCACAAGCTCTGCCATATGAGTAGGAACCTTGACCCCAACCGAACCTCCTCCTTCGTTCTCAACAACACTCAGATTTTCCGCCGAGTCAAGGCTATCTTCAAGATAGAAAAGGAGTTCACCAAGGAGTGGGGATGGGGACTGGAACATTTCTGCCGAGATAAGTTACGTCCTCCGGTATGTTTCTCACTTGTTCCCTTTTCCGAGTCTTGTCTTATGTCGGATAATCCTCTTACTCGATTCTTTTATACTTTTGCCTCTAGTTGTTCCTTCAGTAGACCGTCAAAGATGGTAAGGAGTCATCCCTTAAATGGGGGAAGGAATGTCTAGTCTCAGAAATGGTGGAGCCAGACTCAGAAATGTTCTTGACCACTCCGGATGGCTCCAAGCAAACTTATGGTAAGGCCTCTTCTTTAAGTGATTGGCCTGATGATGATGAAGACTCTGATATTCAGATTATGGAGGTACTTGACCCAATGCCCATTTCTTACGTGTTTCTGGTTGACTCGGCTTCGGCTAATCCAACTAGGCAGGTCCACGAGAATCCTCCTCTTGTCGTGGCTGACCTAGTTCCTGCTACTTCCAAGAAGCGTGCAGCTACCTTGATTGCTTCTTCCGATCTGCCCCCAGCAAAGAAGAGGTAGAAGAAGCCTAGAGTCAAGGGTGCCGAGAAAACCCATGCCCAAGGCTATAGTTCGGAGAACGCCCAAGCCCAGGGAACCTCCAACTTCATCCGAGTGAGTCTTTTTTCTTCCTTGTCCATTTTTTGGATCATGTTTCAGTATCTCATGTATTTCTTGTTTCTCTCTTTCCGTTATAATTTGTTGTTCATTGTCTGATTTAGTAGGGAGGCTAGGGAGATCCCCTAGAGTGGCTCCAGCATTGCTTCGCCTATCCGGAGTGCCCCATCTCCCCCTCGCGACAATGACACGTGCCCGTTGAGCCCTATTCAAGAGAGCTCGGCAGCTACACCGAATCTTAGCCCACCTCGTCATGAGAAGGGTAACGTCGGTGCGGGGGTAAGTGGCACCGCCGAGGATACGGCTATGTCGGATCTCCCTAGTTCTTCATCGGCCCATCCACAACCAGCCGTCATCGAGGTGCCAGTTACATCGGCACCGACCCAAATTTCTTCTACCTAAACTAGCACAAGCACCAGTACCAGCACCAGTACCGGTAGTAGCACCAGTACCAGCAGCAGCATCAGCTCCAACACCAGCCCAGCTTCAGCACCAGCACCAGCTCCTCCTGCCTTGTCCGAGTCTTCCAAGACTCGGCGAGAAGATCAAGCTCAGTCCAGCCCAAAGGCCAGAACTCCAGCGCCTGCAGCTTCTGTCAAGGATATCTTCTAGTAGAAAACTCACGCCAAGCCTGGCGCCAAGGCCAAGAAAGGCCTGATGCCCCCAAGGGCTAAACTCCTGCTGAGGAAGCCAGAACCCCTAAGGGATCAACATCTGAATCTGGACAACATACTATCACGTCCATGATAAAGAAGGGGAGTGCTGCCTCCGACCATGCTGCTTCCGGGTCTGCTGGCAGGAAGTAGCTCACTCTTCACACTAGCCCAGTTGCTGCCCAGATCGCGAGGAAAGAGGCCCATGCCAAGGGATTTGTGGCGACCTAGACGCTCAGCGGGGAAGATGTCAATAATTGGAATGACGCCGAGTTCATCAACCCCAATGGCGATCTCCCTAAGAAGTTTGGTCCCACCAACTTTAGCACTCAAATGAAAACAGCGGCCAAGGCTATTTCCCTTTATGGCCGAATGATGGAGGTAAACCTTCTTGTCATGCTCTTAATAAGCGCAAGTACTTAGAGATATATCCACTAGTCCTGGAGCCTCCGGGGGAGTAACTTGTTACTCGGTCGAATGCTCCTAGAAAATTAGTGTAGTTCCTTAATAGCTTCGAATACTCACACACCTAGAGCCAGGTTAAGTTCCACTTGGCTCGGATCTTGTAAACTTTGAATATTCACACACCTAGAGCCTGGTTAAGTTCAACTTGGCCCGGATCTTGTAAACTTCCAATATTCACACACCTAGAGCCGGGTTAAGTTCCACTTGGCCCAGATCTTGTAAACTTCCAATATTCACACACCTAGAGCCGGGTTAAGTTCCACTTTGCCCAGATCTTGTAAACTTTGAATATTCACACACTTAGAGCCGGGTTAAGGTCCACTTGGCCCGGATCTTGTAAACTTCAACTATTCACACACCTAGAGCCAGGTTAAGTTCCACTTGGCCCGGATCTTGTAAACTTCGAATATTAACACACCTAGAGACAGGTTAGGTTCCACTTGGCCCGGATCTTGTAAACTTCGAATATTCCTTCTTATTCCTGAACTAAGACTTGCCTCTTTAGATCACCACCAACCGCTGAACCGCTGAGTTCCAGCGTCTTGTGGACACACACAAGGATCTTTGCTCAAAGCATATCAAATTGATTGCTGAGCTGAAATGTAAGTTATCTCACTCAGTATTTTTTACTTTCACTTATGCTGCCTCATTTTTCGACCGAACTAACTTGTGATCTAGATTACATAGCCGAGGTTGAAGCTGAGAACATCCTCATGAGGAAGAACTTGGCCGAGATTAGAGGTAAGTCACCTTGATTACTCAGCCTTTACCCAATTCCATCCTGACTCAACAGATAATTATACCTCGGCTCTACCGGGTCAACAAATTATTTGCAGTGTCCCTTGAAGATAGCGTGTCATTGCCTGATATGATGCTTCACTTTATCGAACAAGCAGGGCAGCATGAGGCCGAACTGAAGAAGGAGGATGATGAGATCGCTGAACAGAGGCTCAAAAATGATGAGATTACTTGGCTGAACGCCGAAATCAAAAACCTGAAGAACGCCCATAAAGCTGAGATGGACAAGGCTGATCATGAATTATCTGAGGAAAAGGAGCGCCTGAAAACTCATCTTCAAAAGGACCAAGATATGCTGAAGGAAGCTGACATCAAATTTGAGTTGGTGACCACCGAATACGAGAAGCTCAAAAAGAGGAATGCTGACGATGCCCAGGAGCTGACCCGGATCCTTGGTTATATCTCTCGTTAGTTATTTTCCTTCAACTGACTTTTTTGTCCGGGTCATGCGCCCGTACTTACTGATGTTATTTGTTTTATTTCCAAGCAAATTTCCAGAAAGTGATGCCATTGCTTCTACTTCCGTTGCTAAGTTTTGCCTGCACAGAGGTACTCCAGTTGGTCCTAGCGCAGAGCCTATTCAGTATGATATGGAGGACATGCTAGTGAGCCTCGCTGCTCGGGTTGAAACTATGAAGAATTATGGCACGGATATCATGAACGCAACTTCCCAGATCTTCAACGCCCTCTGGCTGACTAACCCCACTCCTAGAGGTAGTAAAACTTTTATTGAAAAACTTATGGAGTGTGAGACCTAGGTAAACCTCTGGAGGGAATCCGCTGTGCAGGTTGGAGCTGACATAGCGCTAAGCTTCGTGCTATCTTGGTACGAGGGCTTGGACCTAAAGGTTCTCGATCGCATGCACACCGGATCCAGGTGGACAAATGATCCGGAGTGGATAGCTCGGCGTAAGGCTTGCTCTTACAACCTTATCCAGTACGCCTTTCTCCGCAGCTGGAATAAAGGACTTGGTTTCTCGATGCCGTCGATGACGCCTATGTCTCGGATGGAATAGACGGTGAAGAAGAGGAAGAGGCCTCGGAGCTCGGCGAGGATACTGAAGATCCGGAGGATGCTAGTGCTAACCCGAAAGATGAGGCAGATACCAAAGCTCCCCCACCGATGCCGAATTACCTCCTCTTGTGGCTGATACCTTGGGCGTTGCTGCTCCTTAGAGCGAAAAAACACTTTAACATTTATCAGATCCCCGGTATGCCGGGTACAGATGTATCAAGCACAATGGTTGCGTTTTTCTACTAAGTTGTTTATGTCGGATTAACTTGGGTGTAGTCCCCGAGTTCCATTTTCTTGTTCCCCCAATTTCGTGATTCGGCTCGCATCTACCTTGATTCGGTTTTTTGCCTGACGAGTCCGAGGTTCAAAAATTGACTTAACAATACTTGAAACTTTAGGATTAGCTCAAAGTAATTCAACATAACATAAATAAGATAAATATAGGGTTAGTCCAAATAACAAATGTTGGCTCGATTACATTCCTTTCCTTGGTCATTTTTCATGTGCATTGCAATTCCAAACTTGTTCTCTTGCTTTCCATGAAGCCAATTCTTGCTGGACAGCAGCAAGTCGAAGAGTTAGGTTTTTGGTGCGTACACATTACTTATCCGTCTAAGGTACAAGTAATTTAAGCCAGCTGACATATACAAATTAAATATAGAAAAGACAATTATTAAGGCAGTCCTCGAGTTTCTCCTTGGGGTGCCAAGGTTTCATCGATAGGCTCACTGCCGACATACATACCGACATATGAGAGATTCGAATACATACACTTTTCGCTAAGTGTAAAACGGACAGAGTAGAGCTACATTCCATGGATGCTTAGGTTCCTCACCGGACCTGTTGGCCTTGTTCTTCACATGTGGCTTTGCATCGATACCGTAATAAAATCATTGTGCAATGCTTTGCTTATAATGAAGGGTCCTTCCCATGGACGGGATAACTTATACATGCCAGCAGTGCGCTACACTAGCCAAAGTACAAGACCACCTTTCCGGAATACTTGGGGGTTTACTTTTAGGCTATGGTAGTGTCAGAGATTTTGCTGATATATGGCGGATCTGGACAAAGGCAGCTATCTCGCTTTTTCCAGTAGATCAACATCATTTTGCTGGGCCTCCTTCACTTCGGCTTCTATGTACTGGGCGACCCTGGGTGAGTCATGCTCTATGTCAGCTGGTAGTACAGCTTCTGCCCCATATACCAGAAAGAATGGCGTATAGCCTGTTGATCGATTTGGAGTTGTTCTTAAACTCCACAATACCACTGGTAGTTCTTCTATCTAGCACCCCGCTGATCTTTGTAGTGGCTCCATGAGCCAGGGTTTTATCTTAGACAAAACTAGTCCGTTGGATCTTTACACTTGTTCATTTGATGCGGGGTCGGCTACTGACGCAATATCTAGCCAGATCTTCATTTCTTGGCAGAACCTCACAAATGCTCCTTCAGCAAAATTTGTGCCATTATCAGTTATGATACTGTGAGGATAGCCATATCTCAAGATTATATCTTTAAGGAATGTCATAGCTATTGCCCCATCACATTTCTTGATTGGCTTTACCTCAGTCCACTTGGTAAATTTGTCTACCATAACCAAGATATGGATCATGTTTCCTTTTGCCATTTTAAATGGGCCGACCATATCCAAACACCATACTGCAAATGGCCAAGTGATATGTATAGTCTTTAGTTCCGACATAGGCATGTGTGTCTTGGTGGCGTGCTTCTGACAACCATTGCATTTCCTTATAAGATCTTCTGCTTGCTCCGAGGCACTTGGCCAGTAAAATCCATGCCGGAAAGCTTTTGCCACAAATGCTCTGGATGATGCACGATGCTCGCATTCCCCCTGATGTATATCTCGGAGGATGTCAAGCCCTTCTTCCGGGTCAACACATCATTGCAGAACACTTGTGACACTCCTCTTGTATAGTTCGGCATTGCTAATAGTCTATGACTTTGCTCTCCTTTGGATTTTCCTTGACTGTATCTCGTCTCTTGGCAAGGTTCCTTCTTTCAAGAACTCAAATATTAGCTTTTCCCATGCAGGTATAGCTCGAACAGGAAAAAGTTCCTCATCAATTTCCATTGCATCCACCGACATAACCATAGCTGGATTAGGTTGAATAATCCCTGGGTTTTGGAAGATAGTCCATGGGTGTGCCAAAGTAGTCCCCGGGTTTACTGAGGTGCTCCCCTAGTCTATATCCATAGGGGTAGCTCCTGATCTGGAGTGTGCCAGGACATAGATTGAGTCGGATTCCGGTGAAGGGGTGATAGATGGTTTTCTCAAGTGTTCCAAAGCAAAGCCTGGCGGGATTGGCTACCGAGATGACCCCAACTTAGACAATACTTCGGCTACACCATTCTCAAGCCGAGGTACATGGTGGAATTCACATCCTTTGAATAACCCACTTATTTTTTGGACATGGAATCTATAAAGAGCCATGTTTGCATCAAAGGCATCCCAATTGGCAGCCACTTGCTACACCACCAAATCCGAATCACCAAAACATTGTATCTTCCGTATCCCTACATCCTTTGCTACCTTAAGTCCATGCACGAGTGGTTCATACTCAACAATATTGTTCGATGCACTAAAATGGATCTAGAGGACGTATTTCAGCTGATCTTTCTTGGGCGAGGTAAGTACTACCCCGGCCCCCATTCCTTCCTTAAGCTTTGACCCATCAAAGTGCATCCTCCAATAGTTTGAGTCCAGCAAAAGTGGTTCGTATTGCATCTCAGCCCAATCCACAAAGAAATCTATCACTGCTTGAGATTTAATCGCATCTCTCCTATCAAACTGTGGTGCATATGGGGCTAACTCAATTTCCCATTTTGCAATTCGGCCGTTGGCATCTTTGTTGCTCATAATCTCGGATCTGGGTGCTTTGCACATCACATTGATGGGGTGTTCCTCAAAGTAATGCTTGAGCTTCTTGGCTGCCATATATATTCTGTATGCCATTTTCTGGTAGTGAGGGTAATTCTGCTTTGAAGTTGATAACACCTTGCTTAGGTAATACATTGGTCTTTGCATCGACTTACCCTCCTCGTCACGCTCCACCACTACCACTTCAATTACGACTCGGTTGGTCACTGATAACCCACAAGTATAGGGGATCATGTGTAACCTTTTCGATAAGTAAGAGTGTCGAACCCAACAAGGAGCTAAAGGTAGGATAAATATTCTCTCAAGTTCTATCAACCACTGATACAACTCTACGCACACTAAACGTTTGCATTATCTAGGAAATAAAACTAGAGCAACAATACGAGTAATAGAGATAGCTTTGCATGATAATAAATAATAAGAAAGTAAAGCTAGTTGCTACAGCAATAAAATACACTAAACTAACAGAACCATGAGTGTAGAATAGTGGTGGTAATTGTGGTTCCTTTGTCCAAGTTTAAATAGCGAATAGATCGGGTTCATTGTCTTCGATGCAGTTTTCTATGTGGGAGAGGCTAAATATACATGCGCTTCACTACTTGGAATTACATGAACTATATGATTGGATTGTTAGAAAACATCCGTAAGTACTAATCAATGCATTAAGGTTTCCCTAACCATAGCCTTAAGTTTAATGGTCCTCTTACTCCCATACGTGCAATGTTCCGGTTCACGTCCTCAGGTTTCTGTCACTCTGGCAGAACTCCCCCTTCCTTTTACACATACTACAAACCCTATGATGTTTAATCCATGCGCGCACAAATACAATGGATACCAAAGGACCGTACCATATCAATATACAACTCTAATGAACCAAAGATGTTCAACCATTCAATCTAAGAATAAAGAAACTACACAAACATGACATAGATCATAGGATTATAACTTATAGCATTAAATACCATATTTACATATGATGGTACATAGGTGTGTGGGAGGATGAACCACTGCATACTAGGAGGATTAGGTGATGAAGATGGCGACGAAGATGGTGAAGAAGGCAGTGGCGGCGGCGGCGGCGGCGCCGGCGCCGACGCAGGGGACTCCTTTCCCGCCGTCGGTATCATGGGGGAGCACCGCCCCTTAGCCCCTTCCTTCATGGCTTCTTGGTAGCCCTACCCCATGGAGATGGATCCATTGGGGAGGCAAAAATGTGGCTTTGGTGGCTGCAAATTCGTGGGTGGAGATGCCCTAGACGAATTAGGTTTCCTTCCTTTATATAGCTTCTCGGATTCCCATCATCCCTTGTTGTGCTGTAGTAAATCGGGCCTAGATGGCCCGTCCGGACTTGGAATTAGCAAAATTTTATGTCCAAGACATTTGTCGCGAAATTGCCAACAACTTTGTAGTTGAAGAGTTTTCCGTTTGACGCTATATTCGATCCGAAACGTGACAATCTTCAAAAAGAGTTCTGAGACAGATTTCTGGAAAAATCCCAATTTGACTCCAACAAGGTTTCCACTTATATTCTTGGTAATTACTACACATCAAAGTGTAAAACAAGAACATTGTGAATTTTTGCAACTATTAGTAGGTTATTACAAATAAATCATAAACTTTATACAAAAAAGAGTGTCAAAAGCATATTATTAGCATAAAACCATCAAAAATTATAGATACGTTATGGACGTATCAGACACTGCTGTATAGAGAAACATCGGCTCTCTGGATAGTGGCGAGGCTAACACTAGTGCAGAAGATAGCATATATTTTAATTCATGAAATGCGCTATCGGCTTGCGGTGTCCATGTAAATTTTTCTACCTTTTTCATTAACTGGTAGAGGGGCAATGCCTTCTCTCCCAGCCGACTTATAAATCGACTTAATGACGCCAGGCAACCAATAAACTTCTATCGTTAAGACACTTCGGTAGTTCCATTCTTTCTATGGCTCGGCTTTTTGTGGGGTTGGCTTCGATACCTCAGCTGGACATGAGAAAACCGAGTAATTTTCTAGCCGGCATGCCAAAAGTGCATTTCTCCGGGTTAAGCTTCATCCGGAACCTCCTTGGGTTGGCGAATGTTTGCCGAATATCATCAAGGAGTGTTTTGCTTTCCTTAGTTTTTATTACAACATCATCAACGTAGACTTGCACATTTCGTCCAATTTGGTCATGTTGACATTTTTGCATGCATCGTTGATACGTTGCTCCGGCATTACATAAACCAAACGGCATAGTGCGATAGCAATAAGCCCCATACGGGGTGATAAACACAGTCTTTATTTGATCATCCGGCCTCAAAGGTATATGGTGGAAGCCAGAATATGCATCTGTGAATGATAACAACTCACACCCAGTAGTTGAATCTATGACCTGGTCTACCCTTGGCAGTGGAAATGGATCTTTTGGACATGCCTTATTCATGTTCATGTAATCAATACACATACGCCACACCACTGCCACATTCGGATCATCCTTCTTCTTCTCCACGAGCACCGGATTAGAGAGCCAATCCGGGTAAAGAACTTCCATGATAAACCTGGATGCAAGGAGCCAAGCTATCTCATCTCCAATGACTTTTCTCCTGTCTTCGGCAAAGCGGTGGAGATGTTGCTTCACCGGCTTTGCTCCGGATCTTACATTCAAAGAGTGCTCAGCCAACTCCCTCGACACACCTTGCAGGTCCTGTGTGGACCAAGCAAAGATATCCCGATTCTCACGGAGGAAGTTGACGAGCTCGCTTTCCTATTTGTCGCTTAACCCAGCACCAATGGTTACGGTGCGTTCTGGGAACTGATCATCAATAGGCACATTCTTTGTATCCTTTGTCGCTTGAAATGACACACACCCATGTGGGTTAGTTAGAGCCGGCATTTGCTCTTGTGCGGACTGAGCTAATGCCACCACCTCCTGAATTTTCCTCTTCTCTTGAGCAATCACAAGTGACTCAGCCAGGTTAGACCCGGCTGAAGCACACTCAATAGAATGCCTGAAGTCCCTAGCTATGATGATCACTCCCCTTGGGCCGGGAAATTTCATCTCCAAGTAACTGATGTGAGTACTCGCCATAAACTTGTTTAGAGCAGGCCTGCCGAGTAATGCATGATACGCGCTTTCCAAGTTCACAGCCTCAAACTCCAAGTTCTTAGTCTGGCAGTTGTCCCTTGTGCCGAATAACACGTCAACCCGGACCTTACCAATGGGATCACATGAGATACCCGGCACGATGCCATGGAAAGTGGTCTTTGTTGCTTGGAGCATTTCTCGATTATTCCCAACTTGTGCATGGTATCTTTGTACATGATGTTAATGCTACTGTCGTTGTCTATTAGCACTTTGGAAAATCTCACACTGATATTTGGCCCAATGAACGTCGGATCCAACACCAGTGCGTATAATCCAGGACTCGGCATGAGCCTAGGGTGATCCTTGATGGTCCAAGTGATTTCTTGTTCTGCCCAAGGCATATACCTCATCACAGCTGGCATTACCTCATTCACCTCCATGTGTCGGTGCTGCAAGCTCTTTCTATCAGTCTCCTCTGTGGTGAACACACAGTAACTCTGGTGATGCTCTCTGTATTCATTCCTACCATCATTGCCATGATACACTTGGTCTAGTTACTGCTGATTATTCACCTGATGCACTGCATCCCTCCTCTCATGGTTCTCATACCTTGGTGGAGGTAGAGGCAACATCAGTTGCTGTCCATTTTCTACAGTAAGCTGTTGCTGCCGAGGTGCTTCGTGCTGAGGTGCTTGAGCATTCCCGAGCCACCTTGCTCTATCTTCATCATCCATTCACAATTGCCGGGTCATATGATTCGTTGGGTTATTCGGACCTGGTGTGTGGAACTTGCACGGCTGATCCAACATAGACTCATATGTGTATCTCGGCCTATCCTTTCGTTCTTGCCACTGTTTCTTCTGCTCTGGCGTCCAAGGTTTCTTGCCTTCACCCTTTTGAAGCCATTGTTGCCCTCTAGTTTTCTGTCGCAGGTTGGCACCGGCATTGGCTTATCCTGACCCACAACTACCACTTGATGTGAGTTGTATCTGTAATCCTTCTGATCATCCCTTCTCTTACCTCAGAAGTCATTGCTTCGTGATACTCCGGCACCTTCACGGGAGTAGTACTCATCATTGGAATCATTGGATATCATCTGAGGCTGGGTCGGATCACCCAAGGCGTACGAATCAGCAATCTGGATTGTTTCAGCCAATGTAGTTGGCATATCTCTCTGCAATAATTGACATAACATGCGTACATACCTACATCCTTGGGTCAACCACGCACTAGCTTGTGATTCAATTACCCCTTCACAGGAATTTTGCACATTGCACCAGCGAGTCAAGAACTCCCGGTCTGTCTCATTCAGTCTTTACTTGCATAATGCTAGAGTCTGTGGCCTATTCAGCCACTTGTACATGCTCGAGAAGTTACTAACGAACATCTCCTCGAAGTCTATCCAATAGTATCACCTTTGGAAAATTATTTAACTAGACCCTTGCTTGAAAATATCATTTTGCGGCCCAAAAGTTGAGGCGCCCAGGCAACGCGTTACCCAAGTTGCTTGTAATCAGCCATGTTGCCCAAAGTTGGCGTGCCAAATACTTAGAGGGTCTTTTTCGGCAAGAATTCAACTTTATGTTTCAATACAAAATATTAGGCTAATGCCCATCAAGTTGGGCCCCCTGTCAGTTTTTGTCGTTATGTCGCTGTCGTCGTGGCTGCCATGTAGGCTTGCAGTGTTGGCGCCTGCATCCTTTACGCATCTTCTTCCCTGAAGCGGCAATCCGTGGTCGTGGCCATGGCGTGGAGCTGGGACATGGACGAACCTGCTTGGTCCCGCTCTCCTCCCCATCCCGAATCGGAGCTCGCCCTCACCATGGCCACACCCATGGCGCGACACGGGGACGAGAATTCATTCCCGGGTGAGATCTTTCACCATGCCGACCATGCTCGGCCATGTTGTCCTCCTCCAGCATCCGAGATCATCGTCACCGTGGTCGCACACGCACTAGCCACGTCACCTTCCTCTCTGAACCCTAAAGCCACATCCACCCAGTTCAGCACAATGCCATCAAGGTAAAAATGCATCCAGTTTTCTTCTTGTGATTGTAGAAAAACATGTATGTACTGTGTCCGTATCATACTCTAACAATCTACACATATGTTGTTTACTAGATTTTCATTTTAAATTAGTAGCCCCGTGATGACGAAACATAGAGAACCTAAATGGAATGACGATGAAGACCATGTTCTGTACTTTGCATTGCATCAACAAGGGCTCGCTGACGAAGCATGTTACCAAGAGACTGGAGTTCATCAGCCATTGCCAAAAATATGTGAAGAAATCAATCAGAGGTTCAATGCAAATACGCGCAGAAAAGCTAGATCCATGCAATCAATCATCAATAGGTGGCACATTCTAGTGATGTGTTCAAACGCGTACACCATGTATCTTTAAGTGGTTGTTATCCTGAGAAAAATGCCTAGTATGCACATTACCTTTGTCTATTCTATGCTGCAATTCTGTTGTTATGGGCTTGGAAAGAAAAGCTAGGCTTCACTGAATATTACGTAGTTAGGCCTAACTTAGTCTTACACAAATAAGCAAAGCTTAGTCTTTACACAAATAAGCATAATTGGGTCTTGACCAAAGAATTATTTCCTTCGTAGAACTAGGGGAAACTAAAGATAAATATAAAGATAAATGGTTCATCGGATCTGCCAGTATGAGCACTAGGTCCCTGGAGCTGGTGGTATCGTTGGAACGAACCAGAATGTTGTGTTTCACCGTCTCTCATTCTCCATCAAATCGTATGACCCCACTGATTAGCCAATTGTAGGCCCCCTCCCCCTGAAGTGAATTTGGCTCTAGGTTAGATCTGGAGTGTCAACATGATAGGCGCATGAGTGTGCATCAAACACACAGTCTGCTATCAACACTAGAAGTGCTGGCACCTCAGCAAAAACACCAGCATGTTCTTCCTGGACTCCGGCAGCAGCCTCAGCAAGTATTTTGTCAGCTTCACCAGCAGCAGTCTCAACAGGTATTTCGTCAACTTCACTAGCAGCAGCATTAGCAAGTATTTTGTCAGCTTCACCAGCAGTAGCATCACCAAGTATTTCGTCGGCTTCACCAAGAGTAGCAGCAGCTAGTTCTTCATCAGCTCCATCACTAGCAGCAGTAGCATCAGGAGCCGGGGCTGCGTGAGCAATTACAGGTTCAACGGCTCTAGGGGCTCCGACAAAGAAAGGGTAGTTGATCCCAAGAAACACAGATTGTCCCTTCAGATTGTCGACTCTGCTCCAGACTTGCTCTACTAGGTCTTTGGATGGGCATGCGGACCTCGAGAAAACATGATACCGCAACGATGGGTATGAAGAAAGTTGTGTCCCCATATGTTCTATTGTATCACCAATGCTATTTAGTGCTCCCCTGGTATGAATCCACATGAGTTCAACATCTTGTTTTGTGTCGCCTCCGAGAGGTGCCAGGAACCAACGCTGTGATCCAAGTTTAGCATCTGCTACTACATCTTCTATCACCGGAGCTAGAATGATGCGCGGGGTTGCATCGGTACCTGCGTGTTACTTACAGTCAGTATGCAGAATTTTGAATGGGATTTTACATGCTATATGACACCATGACTCACCCCAGATGAATGGCTCCCAAACACGCACGCCGCTGCTAGGTTCAGTGACCACATAAATGTGTTGCGTTTGTTGGAATAGTAGCTGGAGGTGAAGACGGTGTCAACATACTTCTCCGGCCGCAGGAAGTTATCGCGCAAGACTGTTCATTCCTTGTCTTCTGGGAATCTAATGATTGCGATTGCCTTATTGAACACCTCTAAGAGGTCGTACTCCCAGGTCTTCCACACCTCCCATGGTGTATGTGGGAGTTGTACATGTAGGAGCTCAAGTTTTGCCATGTTGAACCTGTAAGCGAATTCGGAAATGGGCGGTGGCCACCCGTTGTTGAATGCAGTAATGCCGACACCCTCAAAAGATGGCAATGTAAATCTCAATGATGTGTACCCATTTTTGATAGTCCAAGTACTCCCATCCTGGGATAAAAGGACCAGCCACTCGCCGTTGCCACCCACCCTGTTTTGGTCATCTCCCATTTCCATCTCTTCTTCTTCCTTGATATTCACCACTACTGATTCCAACCACTTATCCAGCAGCACCATTTTTGCATGAATATTCTGCAGAGTTTGTTGTCAGTTGGTAGAATCACCTGTCATGGATTCCATTGCAAATACAATTTGACAACTAGACCTTTAGATTAAAGTACCCAAAATATCACCTAAATACAAGTGTCTCCTCAGATATCGCCTAAACTGTGCATGTGTCACTACAAAAATACCCAAAATATCAAGTAGGAGCAGAGCTGCCCCCGAACAAACTCCTAAGGATGATCATAAATAGCTAGGGGCATAATAGCCTTAAATCGTCTAATATGTTTATTTTTTTAGGAAACATAATATCACCCAGCAACCATTCCATTGCAAATCGATATTGACAACTCATCTATCACCTAAATTAAGACTGTGTCACTACGAAAATACCAGAATATCAGGTACAAGCAGAGCTTCCGCTGTACAAAATAGTCTTAAATGGTTCAATTTGTTCAAACTGCGCGTGCACACAACATGTTCAATGAAAGGAACATAGGATTCCGATGAGAGTTCAGCACATATGAATCAATGATATGACTGAACCAATAAGCAAGATACTGGAACTGACGTGCCCATCACGGTCGTTTGGCCATTTGCTGGTATCGGGGTAAAGAAGGCCTAGCATGCCGAACGGTTGTTCGTCCATGTCCCGCATCGTGAAGCGGTAGCGAGGGATGCAACGAGCGAGGCGACCAACAGAGATGATGTCCAACTCCGTGGCAATCCTATGCACATCGTGGCACTGAGGTTCGGCCATCCCCAATCCTCACGGTGGCAGATGCCATGGCCCGTTGTGTCGTCGTCGCCTGCCTTTTGCTTCATCCTGCTGCTACCCCAAGCTCTACCCATAGCAACAAATGGAGTCTAGAATCCGGTAGATTAATGGAGACATTGTGATAAGGAGGCGGATGGATTCGAGAGGGATGGAATCAGGGAGGGGGCAGTTGTTCGAGTAGGGAGTGACCCAGTGAGGAACCACCGCTGCCGCCAGTTCTCGTCCACGTGGAAGACAAGGAAGGGGGCATAATTATTGAGGGCACGCACCGGAACCGTCTAGAGGAAGTGAAAAATAAATCGTAAGAGATAAAAAATGTGGGGCCCACCTGTCAGTGAGTGAAGGTCGGCACACGCAAACGTAACTACGTTTGACTTGGATCGTGCATGGCAGACCTCGATTCTACTACATGCAAGTGGCACAGAACAAATTTCAGGCAGCACTAGCGTCGACGTGTAAAACCATCGTTTTTCTCCACCTACACCCTACTATGAACAGTTGTGCACCATTCCAGATATTAGTAAGGGCGGTTCCAATCTTGTAGTAAGCAGTTTCACTTCTCCATCTCATTTCCTCCTCCACAACCTCATCGTCTTTCTACTCCATGGCCTCATCCATTTCCTCCGCCACGGCATCACCCTCTTCCTCCGTATCCTTTCCCTCTTTCCTGTAGTCATGGACTTGTTGGATGTCCAAAATGACGGCAGGCAAGCGACTGCGTACTTCGACATAGAAGTACATGGCAGGAAGAAGATCAATGTCGTCTACACCATCGACCCTAGGATGGTGAAGAACACTCTGAATAATTACATGAGTTGGCTGCGGTTCGAAGAAATCAGGTTCGTAGGTCTTGACCTCGAGTACAGCCGTGATTAGCGTAGGATCGCCGTGGTGCAACTCTCCATGAAGGGGCACATCCTCGTATACCAGCCTTTTGCGAGATGGGGGCTGATGGGAACAGGTAGACTTTGCTATCTTTTTGTTCCTAAACCATCTGTTTACAAAAGTTATTGCTATATTATTTGTCTGAATTCATTTTCATGCAAGTGGTGCAAAAGGATTAGGTCGTTGTTTCATGACTTTCTCGTGAACCAGTAGATAACATTTACTAGTGTTGACATCACGAATGACACTAGACTGCTTGAAAGCCTGACTATCAACATTAAAATCCCAAAGGAGTGCAGAGTGGACATCTAGAAAATTTACTGAATCCTAGGGACGAAGGGCAGCACGACCGGGATGGCCGATCTTGCCGCCGAACTCATCGACTCGTGGTATGCTGACATGAAGGGAAAATTTCAGATATGTTGGTGGAGGCATTTAGGGCACGATTACTGGGAGGATAAGCCGCTTTCTGAACCTAATCTAAAGTACGCTGCAATTGACGGGTATGTTAGCCACGAGTACCGCTAGATTATAAATTTTCATTCCAGGCATCGGACCATTGAACCACCACCAAGGCAAGTTGTTTTCCCCAGATGTCGGAGTGTAGAGGAATCTACAAGCCGGGGCAAGCGACCGAAGGCATCCTGGGATCGGTTTCCTTCTCCAACAGGCTGGGATGTAGACTTTTAGTGCATGATTATTGTGTTTGTATGGGGCTTGTTATGTTTATGAAAACATGTTATTTCAGAAGTACTATGTGTGATAGCTATGTGTGAGCAATTACAAATTGTTGTGTATTACATTGGTCGAACTATTATCTGGGTTTGGTTATGACTGTATCCTTCGCTATAACAAAAATTGTTCCCTTTTGTGGACAACGACATCTGATCTTGTGGATCCCACCTTATGCATGGTAGTTCTGGATTATGCCGCATGCAAAGGGCGCAGACAGAATTTGTAAGTATGAATGTTGAGCATACAAAAGGGGGAAATGTAATTCATACAGGTTAACTAACTAATAGCATAGGGATAATATGAGCTCAGTTCTTACACACAGAATGCTTAGAAAATACATGCGAGATAAAATATAGGCGAGAAAAAACTAGGAATAGAATGTGAAACTAGTAGTGGTAAATAGCACACTCACCCACACGCTAGATCTTGTTGAGCATCTCGTAGCAGACATACGCGTCCCTGGCTGCATACTTGATAGCATCGTAATTCAGGTGCCTCCACTCCCATCACTTGTGCAGGTGCTTTAGGAACTCGACCTTCATGCCAGCGTACTCACGGTCGATGATGTCGGCAGCGAGTCTAGCCATGTCAGCTTTCCCTGTATCGTCATCTGAGTACCTCCACAAACGTTGGAGATCGACGTGATTGATGACATGAATGAGGAGATCCCTCTCTAGCTTTGGAGTGTCATTCTTGATGTCAACACTATCGAAGTAGATCTCCCTCCTGCATAGGAACTCGCGAAGCTCCAGGCATACACATTTGGCCCTGCATACGTGGTATAGGAGGCAGTGGTTGCACATGGACAGCTGCAAAAGCGCCGCCCTCTTCCTATCTCTGGTATACTCAAGGTCAAGGCCGATGATCTTGTACCTATCCATCGGCTCCTGTAGCCACTGCTCGTACATTGCGATGACCTTGGTGACCTCCGCTGACGCATTTGTGTGGACGACCGTCAGCTCGGTGGTGCCATGGGCGGTGACAGTGTACTCATCGTTGAAGTCGCTCCTGTGGCGCCCCGCAAAAACCACTACTAGAAAATCGATATGTTTTTGTGCATTGCATCATCATGACCGCATGCTCATGTCATCATGTCACCTTGCATTTGAGCATCGTCATCATCATGCATGGGTTTTGTCTAAACTATATTCGAAACGCCTAGTTTTGTTTTCTAAATATTCCCGTCTTTATTCAAATTAAAACCCGGGTCTCTGGAATATTTTATTTCGTCTTCAAACGAATTGCAAAAAAGCCTTGTTTTAATAAATAAAATATTTAAATTATTTTTTTAGGAGACAGCCAGCCAGGCCCAAAAGCCCAGCCGGCCACCTCCAAAATAAGCCCTATCTGTCTAAACCCATCTAACCAAACCCTAATTCTACCTACCACCAAACTAACCTACCCCAGCCTCACCACTCCACCCAGCCACCGCCGCCAGCCCCACCTAACACGCACACCACGCCACACGCAAACCCACATCGCCACCCACCCGCACACCTGCCACCCTGGTCCCACCTCACCCTGGCCCCGCTCAATTTGTCGCCAGCCTCGTGACCACCCACGCACAATCCAGTGCCGACCCAACCAGGCGGCCCCACCCCGCATTTTCCCCGCTCGCATGCTTCCCTCGGCCAATCTCGCGTACATTGCACGCACCACCCGCCAACCTGTCGCCACTCCCGTGCACGGCAATCGCACATCCAACCACCTCGCACGCTCCGGGCCCCACCTCGTGGTCCCACCCCCACACGCGTCTGCCTCCTCCTTCCTTCCCCACCTTGCGACTTCCTGAACCCCCGCCGCCGCCTTCCGCTCCCCGCTTCGGCCTTGCCTCCCTCCCCTCGGAGCTCGAGGTCCTAAGCCGCCCTCCGCCGCCTGGAGCTCCAGTGCTGGCCCCGCCGCTCCGTCCGCCCCGCTCACGTGCACCCCGCAGCTACCCCCTCTCCCCGCTTCCCCTACCTGCACGCGTCGTCTGGCCAACCCACACCGCGCCGGCGAGGCCGCCTTCGTCTCATGGCGTCGCCCTTCTCTCCCGTCTCGCCGGAGCAGCCCCGGCCGCGCGACCCTGCCGTCGTCATCGCCATAGCCTCAAGCCAGCGCCTATGCCGTTAGGTCCCCGTGTTGCCGCGTCGACCTCCGGCCAGCAGCAGTCGTCGCCCAGGGCGCGACCTAGTCCATGTCCTTGCCGCCCTGCAACCTCTCCCTGTTGGCTCCCCGTGACGCCTCATCACCCTGACCTCCCGTCTACTGCCGCGGGATCTGCCACCGCTGGCCTCCCCCAGCACGTCCTCTTCGTCCTCGTCTCCCTGTGCCGTCGCTGCTAGGGCCACGGACCTTCCTCTGCGGGCAGCACCGGTCACTGTCGCTCTCCTTCATACTCGACGCCGCCTCCTCGTTGTGGCACCGCCCGGCATCATCCACTTCGTCCACGAGCCCGAGCCCGCTTCATCCGTGAGCTGCACACACCCTGTCGCAGTTGAGATGCCGTTGCACCCCTTCTCCCTGTCTCGCCCGTGTGAAGCCGCTGCTCCAATCTTGCAACTCATGTGGTTGCCCACAGAGTGTTTGAGATGATGTCCAAGCGAGACCTTCCCTGGTGCAACGTTTCTGTGTTTGGCCAGTGCCGCTGACACCCGCGGGTGTGTGTGTGTTGTTGATGCTCTACTCCCGAGCCTCTGCTCTATTCTTTTGATGAGTTGGTGACAGTGATGCCACCCACCCAAGGAGTACTGAAGCCCAGGATCTTCCACACGGAACCGAAGATGCCGGAGCGACAAGATCGTCGAGACGAATCCGATGAACCCCCGACGCCGAACCTGATGACCCGAGTTCTTCGTCACGAGCCGAAGATTCTCGGGCGCCAAGACCGTCTACCCGCAGACCAACCCCCTCGGCACGACAGCAGCTTCTTCGTTGACACCAAGATCCTCGACCTGGAGATGCCCAGAACGCCAAGTACGCCGACATGGAAACGACAAGTTCTCCGAGACCGAGCGGCAAGATCTCCTACCCGAAGATTCCCGGACACCAAGTTCTTCATCCCGAACACCAAGACCGACCCGATACGCGGACCCGACAAGATCTTCGCGACGACAAGATCGACACCGACCAGGGCAAATCCGATGCACCCCCGACGCCAAGTCCTTCTTCCCGGAACGCCAAGCTCTCCTTCCGTTGTCCGAGACTGATCCCGTTGAACCCTGGATCCCTGAGACCGGACCCCGAACCACATCGACCCCCCAGATCTTCCGAACCCCATGTGTGAATCTTTTCCCAAGCCCTATTTTATAAATGCTATATATAAATCTATCGCATATTAAATTATTCATCTCGCATGCATATCATGTGGGTTGGGGGCATTATGCCGATCACCTCATAATTAAATATGGAGTCTATATGCGGGATATCTTTGTCTTATTCCGGACTCCATTTAAATTGGTGTAGCGAACCGATGCCATGTTTCGCCCTGTTAATAACACATTTAAATTGCGGGGGTTCTAAATAACTTGAACCGTGTAATTAATTGTTGGGACCCCGGTTCCACTTAATACTGCCTAATTGCACCGCATCTGCATCATATCATAATCATGCCGGATCTTCTGCCGTAGTATTAAATATTGCATCCGGCGTTTCTTCTAGTGTTTGCTTCTTCGTGGATTAGGCCGATGAGTTGATGCGAGTATCGACAAGTTCTCCGGATGTGAACCTTCGGCAGTGTTTCCCAGGCGAGCATCCCTTCCCCTTCTACCTATTTTGCATTTATAGTCTTTATTTCCTCCTGTTGATCTATTGCTATCCATGTCGCGATGCTTTAGTGTTCCGTACCAGATATATCCCGTGCAGCCTCTATATTGCCTTGGACACCTCCCATTACCTATGTTTGGTAGATAGCTGGCCTTGCGAGTCGTAGTTGCTTGCTCAGGTGCGATCTCGTGTTGTCAAGTACCATAGTTGTTGGAATGCTGGCAAATGTTTATTGGTGGAGATGCTTAATGGTGGAGTGGATCATGACTTTAAATACAACTATTAAAATGCTAGATATAACTAATGCAGAGGCATCGGTGGGCAATAGATGTTATTTGGTTCTTCCACGCTCACTTGTGTCCCGTAGGACCCCGAGTACTTGATACCTGTTCCTTGATTTTTCGCACTATCCACATCTGGGAGGCCGTGGACCCCCCTGAGCCAGAGCTTGATTCATTTCTATTTCTTGGGGCCACAAACTAGTTTCGTGTTTTATTACTATCCTGTACTTATGCCATGTTACTGCTTTATTTACGATTGCGAGGGGAGCACCTGTACTATTTAGGATCGTGACACGTTTTCGCTGTATCGACAAGCCCAGTCACACTTTCGGGTTCCCAGTCATTTACAGCCGTCCACACAAACCCTGGGTCCGTTCCGGAGCCGGCCAACTTTGTTGTGGGTAGCTTAGTGGGGTGGCCCCCTGAAATATTTCTGAATCATGTGATCGCTTTGTCGTGAATGCCTCGTTGGGTTTTGAATTGGTTTTTCCGAGGTTGATCGAGTGTGTGTTGCTATTTGTGCACCCCTGCAGGGTAAAACTTTCTGAAAGCCGTGTCCGCGGTTATGGACGACTTGGAGCACAGTATCTCGATCATAGACAAGCATAACTAAAGTAGTGCTATAAATTTGACTTAATATGTGACTAGTAACCGGAAGCAACTATAACGGAATGGATATTAAAAATGCCAACAACTAGTGGATCTGGGTTGTTTGTTATATATGCCTAGTAAGTATTGCAACTCCAATGGAATGTGATAAAAGTGCCAACAACTGCTGGGTTTGGGATTCCCCAGGACAATTATATCTGACTAGTAAATGTTCCAACTACAACGGAAAGTTAACTAAAACTGGCCACTACTTATGCTATCAGGATGATTCATGCTAGCTATATCTGATTAGTAATTGCTGCAACTACAATGGAATGAGTAAAATTACCAACTGTGTGAGTTCCTTGGTCCGACTTCCTTGTTTGATCTCGAGGGGGAAATACTAGGATGGGTTTGTTTGGTGTAAGCTTCAGGTTGGATCCGAATAGGTCTTTCTTATCCCTCTCTGATAACCGCCAGTTGTATCGAGTCTCTATAGGTTGTTTAGTGCCGCTGCGCTGCCGCTTCAGCCCACCATACCTATGTAGGCGAGAGCCGCTGAATTCTAGCCTCGCCCTGTACTGGCCTCAGTACTTACGCACCTCCTTTTCCTTTGCCCTTTGTCGGCACCCCTTTTGTTTTAGCAGGTTTGAGATCGACGTTGTTAGCAGGGCTACCCTTCCGGCTTGACCTGGGCAGGGTTATGGACGCCATTGGTTATTCTTCAGGGCTCTTAGCCCATTTGCATCTTGTCCGTAGTCGGACGCTCTATGGTTTTCAAGGTGATTTGGATCTTTGTATATTATATCTGTATTCTTGACTCATGGAGTCGTTGTTGTGTATATCTGTTCTGTGGGTCCCATCAAGGACTGATGTGTAATGGTATTACTTCGTTTTCCACCCACACGAAAGTGCCTGGTGGGCGTCCTTGAATCGTTGCTATGCGGGTTTGCGGGAAGGGCTAAAACTTGCATAGGGCCGATTCGAGGGTGTTACAGCTCCCATCACCGAACACGCCGTACTCTGCGTCCATGGCAGCAGCTAATGCAGTGGTGGTGGCCTAGGGTCAGTAGCGGTGGCTGGGACTTGGCGTGGCGGTGGAGTGATCTATTGCGGTGGTATGGCACGGCGGAGGCGGTGCCCGCGGCAGCATCGATGGTTCTTGCGGTGGCTGCGACGGCGGCGGCGGCGGAAGGAGTTGGGGATTTTTGCATAGTGTTGTTCTGTGGAGACGAAAGGCGATGCATAAAGGGGGGTGCATGCGTCGTAAATTGCATTTACCAATATTAAGGTCATACCCAAGCGGAAGCGAGTTTGACTAGGCGAGCACCGTTGGTTTCCAATCCTAGCGATTGAATTCGGCGGCCGTGCCCAGTTGGTGATGGGATGGCGTGGCATAGACCGGTCACGGAGACCACCATCCCGTTGCCGATCCGGAGCGGGTGCGCGGTGCTGACACGATGTAACATGACAGGACAGAAGGAAGTGTACAACTATTTGTGGTTATTATTCCTAGCAAGTTTAAGAAGTGTAAGCATAGATGAGGACCTAGCATCCCTACACCCCCGGGCAGCCGCTCAGCCATGCAGATTGCGCAAAGCTTGCAATTTCCTTTCTTTAATTTGGTGATTTTGTCCAGAATTTGCCAAATTGAAGCTCGTTTGCCCATGCTTCTATAAGTTTCTAGGTAGGCCACTGGTGTAAGCATGCACGATCAAGCAACTTTGCAACACACGTGTCGGTGGAAAAGCATGAGGTTTCAATGCACCACATAGTTTAAGGGTCTAGAACAGTAAGAGAATTAAAAATTATTAGTGGCCGGGCCAGCACAGTGACGGGTTGGTCGGTTAGAAGTTGTTGATTCCTATGTAAGGGGACACCAGGCCGGTCTTGACATACTCCCTTAGGAATTTGCCATAAGCAGCATGGTTACCCTTGGTCACCGACTTGTGTTTACTAGCCGGGCTTTTACTAATACCAACCGCATGTGGAATCATCCTGGCAATCCTCGGGTTGACTCCTTTCTTACAGAAAGGGCACCTAAGCTCCCCAAGTCGAGTGCAGAAAGGGATTCTCCCGCTCTTGAGATTCTTCATGCCATGGTGGCACTTGTTGTCCCTGTTCTCCTTGTCAGAGTCCATCTCACTTGAATCTACATGTAATGTATGTAATGCAAACCAAAAAGAGCTAAATAATAAATATATATTCCTCCCACCATTCCAAGTTGCTTTCAATACAATAACATATTTATACAGGTTCAGCAGTTCATTACGGTTGTCTCCCCAGCTCGCTCCTAAATTAATGTGGTTTGTGTTCTTGATAACTTATTAATAAATAAATAATGTGGATTCATTCAAAACAGACTAGATCTCTCCATGTACCGGTTTGTATGGTGCATCTAATCATTAGGACTAGATTTTTTATGAAACTAGGACTGGATTAAGCTCGAGCAAAAAATATGAATCATGTAGAAATAGATGTACCTCCGGGTGCACGAACGGAGCGTGTTCATCGAACTCCACACCCTCATCAGGGCCTCCAAAGTCGTCAGCACCGGCGAGCACATAGTCCCCCAAGGGGTTGAACTACATGTCCTCCTCACCTTGTGTTGCATGATGCTCCTCTAGATCTGCCATAGGAAGCACCACCCCGGCAGCGATGCCCGCACACTCACCTCCATGCACTGGTTTCATGGAGAAGGTTCGTGGCTGTACGTTGAGGATTGTGGGGTTTTGCTCGTAGGGAAGATAGAGGAGTGGATGAGTGCGAATGGAGGACCCGATAGGCTGGGTTTTTAATGCGGGACGTTTAGGCCTCCTCGAGGGCCCCGAGGCAGCTCTTCTGGCTGTGGCTGCCGCGTGGAAGGTTCGTGCGGTGGGGGGCCATCGGAAGTGAGACTGCATGCGCGTTGTGTAGTAAAAATGGTATAGCGTGGGCCGTGGATGACCGATTGCCGTGCAGTAGACTTGTATCCTTTGCAGACTAGATTAAAAGTGACATGACCACTCGACAAATTTTTCCATGGACAACTTCATATTCCTTCTTGTAGAAGTCTCGCTGAGGGAGACGTCTATGTTATCTCACGATGTACTGTGAAGGGCATGACGTGTGCAACGATCCTCGTTGGATCACACAGGATCAATGATTGGTGTGCACGATCCGCGTGACAACTGTGACAACCAATCAGGGCATAGCAGACAGAGTGAACATAGGTGTGGGCTTCTACGAAAGAGAGAGAGGGCAAAACTAAATAGTGTCAATAAACCAAGGGAAAAACTGAGTAGTATAAAAATGGAAAGTGAGTGTCTTGTACAATGAAATACATCATGGCATATATCAAATTATGCCAAGATGGATCCACTAGAGTTCATTGGATGTGTGTTATTTTCATGAAGTACATGGATCCACCAGTGTCATTGCATGTGTGTTATTTTCATGAAACCACATGGATCCACCAGTGTCATTGCATGTGTGTTCTTTTCATGAACCACAACTAGAGTCATTGAATGTGTGTTCTTTTCACAAACCACATATGGATCGACCAGAGTCATTGCATGTGTGTTCTTTTCATCAACCACAACTAGAGTCATTGAATGTATGTTCTTTTCACAAACCACATAAGGATCCACTAGTGTCATTGCATGTGTTTCTTTTCATTAACCACATATGGATCCACTAGAGTCATTGCATGTTTGTTCTTTCCGCAAACCACATGGATCCACCAATGGCATTGCATGTGTGTTCTTTTCACAAACCACATATGGATCCACTAGAGTCATTACATGTCTGTTCTTTTCATTAACCACAGCTAGAGTCATTGCATGTGTGTTCTTTTCATTAACCACATATGGATCCACTAGAGTCATTCCATGTATGTTCTTTCCACAAACCACATGGATCCACCACTGTCATTGCATGTGTGTTCTTTTCACAAACCACATATGGATCCACCAGAGTGATTGCATGTATGTTCTTTTCATAAAACACATGGATCCACTAGATTCATTGCATGTGTGTTCTTTTCATGAACCACATATGGATCCACTAGAGTCATTGCATGTGTAATCCTATCCTAAACCAGCACTAGAGTCATTGCATGTGTGTTCTTATCCTAAACCAGCACTAGAGTCATTGCATGTGGTATCTTTTCATAAATCATATGGATCGAACTATAGTCATTCAATGTGTCACTACAAGAAAAGTTTCCTTCCGCAATGACTTGGCCCGACTGTCATCGTAGAAGGCGCTTCTTCCGCGATGAAATTCTCGTCTTGGTCATGGCCGAGGGAAAACTTTTTTCCCGGTTTCACGGCCCTCTACTATGACGGATCTACTAAAAACGTTGCATAAAGCACATGGCTCCACCAGAGTCATTGCATGTCTGTTCTTTTCATGAACCACATGGATCCACCAGTGTTGCATGTGTGTTCTTTTCATGAACCACAACTAGAGTCATTGCATGTTTGTTCTTTTCATGAACCACATATGGATCCACCAGAGTCATTGCATGTTTGTTCTTTTCATAAAACACATGGATCCACCAGAGTCATTGCATGCATGTTCTTTTCATGAACCACATATGGATCAACCAGAGTCATTGCATGTGTGTTCTTTTCCTAAACCAACACTGGAGTCATTGCATGTGTGTTATTTTCATGAACCACATATGGATCCACCAGAATCATTGCATGTATGTTCTTTTCATAAAACACATGGATCCACTAGAGTCATTGCATGTGTGTTCTTATCCTAAACTAGCACTAGAGTCATTGCATGTGTGTTCTTATCCTAAACCAGCACTAGAGTCATTGCATGTGTGTTCTTATCCTAAACCAGCACTAGAGTCATTGCATGTGTGTTCTTATCCTAAACTAGCACTAGAGTCATTGCATGTGTGTTCTTTTCATAAAGCATATGGATCCAACTAGGGGATTATCACTTTGCGGCCCGAAAGTTGGGGTGTACAGGCAACGCGGTACCCAAGTTCCCTGAAATCAGCCGGGATGACTACAATTGGTGTGCCAAATACTCAGAGGGTCTTTTTCGGCACGAATTCAACTTTACGTTTCAATACAAAAAATCAGGCTAACGGGCGTCAAGTTGGGGCCCCCCTGTCAGTTCGTCGTTATGTCGCTCATGTCGCTTAGGCAAGGTGGCTGTCACGTAGGCTTGTAGCGTTGGCACAGTGGATATGACAACGCCCCCTACCTAGTGTGTTGACGTGACAAAACAGGGCCCATGTATCGGCGTTATAATTATTTTTTGTTTACTCAGAAGCTAGAACGGCCACCGCCACGCGTCTCTCCTTGGACTTCCGTCCCAATTGTTAACCCCTACCATAAAAGCGCATTGATGGTTCCACTATTCCCCTGCCTCGCAGAAACCACTCTTCTTATTCCTGTCATCTACTATCTTCTTCCCGTCTTCTCCTTGCCGCCGTGGAAGATCTACGCCCTCTAGAGACAAGCTTCACTACCCATGACAACAAGAAGATAGACGTTGTCTACACCAACAAGGAGGAGACAGTGGTGCGTGTCCTGAGGATGTACGAGGGTTGGCTTGGTATAGATGAGGACAAGTTTGTGGGATTGGACCTCGAGTACACCCCGGAGCACCCATATGAAGTGAATGAAGTCGCCGTCGTTCAACTGGCCATGCAGAAACACGTCCTCGTCTACCACCTCTCCCGGTTTGTAGATCTGCTCTCTGTAGCTAACCGCTTTTAGGGTTTTCTCCTCTTGTTCTTTATCCACTTGCTCATCTTGCAACTACTGGATTTTACTTAGGACCAAATAAATTAGGGTTTTCCTATGTCTCAATCGACTGAGATTTTCTTTAGTCTCAATCACCTAAGAAAAGTGCAACCATAGTTAAAAGAAATGTGCAACTCGTTCAGTCGACTGAGAAATAGCAAAACCGAATAAATTATGACAATACAATGTTGAGAGTCTTGATCTTGCATTTACTAAACTTTTCAAAATTATATTGAGATGATGATCTTGCATTGACAAAATATTTGTAGTTACAAATTTTGGTGATGACAGGAAATGTCCGGCGCTGCGCCAGTTCCTTGAAAAAAAGGGAATTGTTTTCTGCACTATCGACACAACAACTGATTTTTCGAAATTGTATCAAGAGGAAATTATAATTCCTGCGCACAACTGGATCGATATTCAGCGTCTTGTCAAGATCCTAGGGGTAGGAAGAAGGATGGAATGGCATCACTCGCAACTAGAATCCTCGATGAGTCGTATGACACAATGAAGGAAGATTCCCTACAGATAGGCACGATTTCTGGGATGAGTGGCCGTTGTCTGATATAAACCTGAAGTATGCAGCCATAGATGCTTACGTGACCTACCAGCTGTACAAGAAGATCCATTTTTTTCAACGTTACCTCGTGTTTTGCCCTGTCTGCAAGAGGGAAGACGAGCTTAGGGGAGCCCTTTGTAGAAAATGCCGAATAGCTGAGTTTGAAGTTGAATATGCAAATAAATTGGCTGCATCTGAAGCAGCTAATAGAGAGGCTGCAGAAGCAGCTGAAAGAGAGCTTGCAGCTAAAGAAGCAGCTGACAGAGAGGCTGCAGCTGAAGCGGCAAATAGAGAGGCGGTATCTTCCAGCGGCAACAATCAGGCCTATGATGCACCACTAATTGTGCCGCAGGACGCTGAAGATAGGAAAGCCAAGTCAGATGCCATTTGGGACAAAGCAGTTCGTCGGACGTGGAGTACCTGGAATGATGGCAAGCGCGTCAAGTGGTCTGATGAGGAGTGAATTAAATTTTACTTGTCAGTGTTATGTTTCTGTTTTGTGGAACTCAGTTAGCTTGTCAAGATGGTAGCTTCTTAACTAGCAGTTTGAAAGAGTGCCCTTTTCCTCTCTCGCTAAACATATATGTTTCATTTTGCCCAAATTGGTAGCAAATCTAGAGAAGATTCTCACTTCGATATTTCGTTCCCTTTTGGACCTCTTTTTACCTCCGATCAGGTAGCAAATCTAGAGCAGCAAATCACACCAGGCAGAATACATTCATTGAGAAAACAAAACAAATGTAGATATAGCTGTGTGCAGCTAAATAGGATATAGAGATAGAAAGTAGGTTGCTTAACGAGGTTTGATGCATTCAGCCAGAAATAGGATAAAGCTAGAAAGGAGCTGCTGGGCAGCAGGAGCAGCTGCCGCAGCTGCAGGCACATCCTGCAAGCGCCCGCGCCTCCGCCATCTCCCTCTGGTGCTTCTGCCACTTCTTGCTGCCCAATTTCTTGGACTTGGGGGCCTTGGCCCTGATTGGAGGCATGCGACCCTCTTTGATGGCCACCCGCTGGAGGTTTCAGAGGTGAATGCCGAGAGCACGGTGTTCAGCGATGTAGGCGTTGATGTTCACGGGCTCGGGCTTGCCGCTTTTTTGGATGCCAGAGCCCCCGGCCTCTGCATGCTTTAGTAAGGTGTTCAAGACGGTGCCGCCGGTGACGCGACTCGTCAAGCAGTAGACGCCCCCCTTGCGGAAGGGGCAGCTGTAGTAGGGGCCCGTGAGGAATCCGTCGTACTTGCTGGCCCGCAGCCTCCTCAGCACCTGACGAGCCTTGGTGTGAATGGACTCGTCATCGCTGCAGACGTCGCTGCCGGAAACCTATTGCAAGAAAGGGAAAATGGGGGAGTAGATGGTGTAAGAAGATCGAGCAATCGAAATGCGAACAAGCGAATCCTAATAAACCAAGATCTAGCATCCAACGATGGGAACAGTGTTGCATAATTAGGCACAATTTCCAAGATTAATTCTAGAATATTAAACATGACAATACCAGCTAAATTTTAAATAGATTAGCCCATTATTTCTAACAAACGGTAGAAGAACCAGGTGAGGGGAGCAAACCCTAGTTACCTCCGACCATAGGTCGTCGATGCCGGTGTCGTAGGGGTTCAGCGGAGCGATGTACTTATCTGGATTGTAGGTTCCCAAGAAGTGCGTGATCTGCTTGTGACCGGCGGGGGCCTCCTCGCCGGCGGGGGGCTCCTCTTCGGCGGCTCCGTCGGTAGCTGGGACGGGGGCCTGGACGGGAACGGCAGCTGCCATCAATGCCACCACTAGGGCCTGGACAGGGATAGCGGCTGCTTTCAACGCGTCGAGGGGACCGGCG